>JAJHZJ010000024.1:5063738-5716238 GCA_023548195.1 Bettongia penicillata ogilbyi
AATTCAAAGAACCCCATCTGTTCACTTAAATTCTTACTTTTCCAATGTGACATTGTGCTGTTGATCAAATTTTTCATCATTTCTAAACAGGAGAGAAAACTCTTAATTTTTTTCTTTATTCTCAAAGTTTGTCCAGTTTACCTATGAATCTGATGATTATCTCTAGTTCTGTTGTAAATTCACTTTGTTGAATATTTTCCTGTTTTCTCAGGATAATGGAGTCTTTTAATCTTATATTTGTAAACACTTTTAGCTAATGTCTTCCCTCAATTTGACATGTCATTAAAGAGGATCTATTATCCCAGTTGCAGGTAAATCATATTTTTCCCATACTAGAATGTTGCATAGGGCAATTTTAAACCCTTATTAAAAAAGAAATGCCATGTCCACTCATTTTCTTTATTTTCTAAGCTTTTTTATCTGATCAAAGAAATATAGTTGAACAGAGAGGAACCCATGCATGTTTATAAATTATGCAAGTGTGTCTTCATCCAAGCAATTAATCTTCTTCTTACGGAAAGTAACCCAGGTGGGAGAAAGTGATTTGCCAAGCTGTCTTAACATTTCCAAAAAACAGCATGCCCAAAACATTGTGAGTTTCATGTCTACCTTGTTTCAAATGTCAAAAATATGCTTTTACTCAACCACCCCTTCTCTCAGGATTTAACTGCTAGGGCGCTTGGTGGAGAAATATGTAGAGCACGTCTGTTCACTCAGTTATCAAAACTAGTAACTTATTGGGTGTGGAAAACATTTGGGTAGGGGAAGTGGGAGTGATGTTCAATGGAAAAATTTAGAAGCAATTATCAAATATTTGCCTCTAGCTCCAAGGACTTGCTATCTGTAAAAGTAAAGACTGGTCAACAAAAAAGCAAATGTATATGCAGTACCTTAAAAATAGATTTTTATTGATATCTTTTGTTTTTTACATTTCCCTCTATATCCCTCCTTTTTGCCCTCTTTCAGAGAACCACTTACTTATTTTGTTTCATTTTAAGAGAAAGTGTCTCCTTCCGGTCCCTTACCTCGACTGGGTACTGCAAACATCCCAGTCTAAAAACGGTGTAGAGAATTATGATATGAACATAATTTTTGTGATAACATTATGTATTTTTATGAATGTGACCCTTCTACTAATTTTAGCAACAGCTCATTGTTCATTGGCAGAATCTGCCTAAGATAGACATACCAATTTACACAATTAATGGGCTTCATGTCATGATTTGGAAAACTTTTGTTTTTCATCCATTTTGTTTTTCTAGCATAAGTGTTTAATGAATTAAATAATTAATATGGGTTTCATGGAATAGTCTTCCATGACTTGATGAAATTAGTTAATATTATTTGACACCACATGTATATGGAGATCATTATCAATAAGGATATCAAACATTCTTCTTTAGGCTTCACACAGAATGACCAGGGTGAACATATTAAATGAGAATATTTCCCTGATTTTATTCCTTGCTTGATATCAGTACTTAGTGGATTGATCATTGCACATAGTTATTTCTGAAATCTTATTTGCATATTACATAAATAGAATGATCTCCTTTAAATTATTGACTTATTTTCTTTTTATATTACCTTTTACTGAATATTTGAGGTGCATATTTGTAATATGTACATGACATTATATACAAATGATATAGATATATTTATAATATATAGATAAGGTATATGCAGATAATAATCAGTAACATATTACACATGTAGAGATATATGACGCATGAAGATTATATACATAAAATGTATACATATGTAGAGATAATATATGATATATGGTATGGTTGAACTTCCTTCTCAAAGAGGATGGAAATGACATCACTATGTCAAATTCAAGTTTTAGTGTGTCCAGCTGTGGCTGATCAGACCAATATGGGTTCAGAATGCTCTGCCACAGATTGGGTGCAAATAGTCTGTATGAACATTTGGGGTGGGTTCTCTAAATGTGCACACCTTTCATTTCTTCTGAGCTACTTTAATTCTTCTTTGCTCATAGAACGCAACAACTTCTCCAATGAGGGCATGCCATGCTAGGTGATTCTGCGCCAGTTTCTCTCCTGTCATACAATCAATTCCAATGTTCTTAAGAGAGGCCTTGAGAGTGTCCTTGTATCACTTCTTTTGACCACTATGTGAGTTCTCCATAAAATAGTCTTTTGGGCAAGTGCACATTTGGCATTTGAACAGCATGGCCAGCCTATTGTAGCTGTGCTCTCTGAAGTAATATTTGGATGCTTGGCAGTTTTGTCTGAGAAAAGACAGTGTTTGGTATCTTATCCTGCCAGGTGATCTTCAGAATCTTCCGAAGACAATTCAAATGGAAGTGATTCAGTTTCCTGGCATGGCACTGGTATATTGTCCAGGTTTCACAGACAAACCACAATGAGCTCAGCACAATGTCTTTGTAGACCTTCAATTTCGTAGTCAGTTCAATACCTCTTCTTTCTCACACTTTCCTTTGGAGCCTCCCAAACACTGGGCTAACTCTGGAAATGGATGTGTCAACCTCATTATTAATATGTACATCCCTGGAAAGTATACTGCTAAGGTGAGTGAACTTATCTACAGTATTCAAAACTTCTCCATTTGCTGTAACTGAAAGTTCCTCATATGGATGATGTGATACTGGTTAATAGAGGACCTGTGGTTTCTTCATATCGTATGGCCAAAATTCACATGAACTGCAGAGAACTGGTCCATACTTTGTCGTATCTCAGCATCCGCAAACAAAAAATAATGCACCAATACTCCCTCCATTTTAGTCTTGGTTTGTACATTTTTTTGTGTGTGTTTTGACCACAAGGTATGATCCATTCCCAGCAGGCATGGGGTAATCTTGCCATGGTTGGGTAAGCAGACAATTTTTAGGGCATTTTTTCTAGCCCTTTCTTCACACTCGGAGGTGAGCAGTGTGGTCTTTAAAAGGCTACTCAGACACCCTGGGGGCTGCCGAATCCCACTGCTGTTTCCAATGAGAAATGAACCTATGACCTAGGATGCCTGTGTGCAGGGTTATGACTACAGTTTGCAGTGTGCTTCATTACCACCTGTTGTCACAGGACATACAGATAGGTAAAAATGGCAGTACGTACGGATGATGTCTTTTGATTCATTCATAAATGGGATTTAAGTGGGGCAGAGTTCCACAAAATTGTCAGTCTCAGTCTGTCTTCCAGAGTTGTCACAGTCCAGTGGCAGGACAGTCAAGATGGTTAGCAATGGCTCAAGATGCAGTGGATGACCTTGACATCTTTGGTGTCTAACCAAGTTCTAAGTGCTCCACAGCACCTGCTTCAACTGCCTTCATGGCCGTTGGAACAAATCAGGCATTCTACCAGGGGATGTCTTCACAAGCTTTGGGTAGACACCCCCTAAATCACTGATGGGTTTGAGACTCCTTTGTTACCGTCAACTTGGTTTAACCTATCTGCTGAAGTGGTTTGCCAGTGTGTGGCCACTGCACATGCTACGGTTTTCTGAGAGTTAGGTGGATCAGGTGGACACTAAAAGTAGAAAATTGCCCTGAAAAGACTCAACAGTCCTCACACCGTGCCTGACTTCCTGGAATACACCCTCTACCCCAGATTACACACACACACATACACACACACACACAAAATTATTATATAGTTGTAAGATGGACTCTAATCTTCTAGGATTTTAATACGTATATAGGTGATACCTTGTTTGAATGGAGCCTTTGAGGATCTATTCTGTCAAAGACTTTTTTGAAATCAACATAGAAGATCACTATGGGATCTTGTATTCTCTGGTGCCTTTGAGTCAGTAATATGACTGAAAAAGTTTGTTACAGAAAATAATCTTTGAAACCTTTTGTTTGTATGTTATGTGAATTAACCAATCTCTTTTAAGTTATTGACCTATTTTATTTTATATCATTTTATCTGAATATATGAGGTATATATTTATGATAAATATATATGATACACACATAATATCTACACACACATATACATATCCATTTACTCCTACTTAGAGAGTTATCCTTTGTAACAATGAATAACAAGGAGGTTTAAAAAAGTAGTTCAACAGAACTAACCAATATATTAACTGATTTGGATAGTATAAGAAGTCTCATATTCAGAGTCTTCTACCTCTGCAAGCAAGGAAATAGGGTACATGAATTTCATCTTTTCAAGATACTCGATCATTATTATAATTATACAATGTTCAGTTCTATTCTTTCCATTACACTTGTGTAGTTCTAAATATTGTTTTCCTGCTTTGCCTTCTTTCACTTTTTATCAATCAGTTCATATAAATCTTCTTGTGCTTCTCTGAATTCTTCAAATTCATCATTTCTTAAGTACAGTAATTTTACATTTACACACTATAGTTTAAGGATTTCTTAGCTCTTGAATGTCTATGTTGTTTCTAATTCTCTTACTAGGGCTCTATGAAACCCTTATTTCTTTCTTTGACCTCCTTAGGGTATGTGCCTATTAGTAAGATCTTTGGGACAGAAGGAATGGACACTTAACATCATGTTTATAATATAATTTAAAAATGCTCTTCAGAACATCTGGATCAACTCATAGTTTGAACAGCAGTGCATTTATTTGCCTGTCTTTCCATAGAACTTCCAACATTGACTATTCTAATTTTATGTAAACTTTGTCAATTTTTTTATATAAGTAGAACATCACAAGTCCATGAAACTCCAGGAAATTCCAGAAATCTCTGTATTTTAGTTTGAATTTCTTTTACTATTAGTAGTTTAGAATAACCTTTCATATGAAATATACATGTATATATATATTATATATGAATATCTTTACAATATGTAGGTAATATGCATGTTACACACACACATATATATATAAAACATACATTATAGGTAACATATATATGATATATGTGTTGTATGCCTATATAATATTGAGTCAGATAAAGTTCAAATCTGGTCTCAGATACTATCTGGGCAAGTCACTTAAATCTTGTTTGCCTCAGTTTCCCCTTCTATAAAATAGGAATAATAATAGCTCCTAGCTTCCAAGTACGGAGGATTAAATGAGATGAAAAATTGTATAATGCTTGGCACAGTTCCTGGGCTTAATAAGTGCGATGTAAGTGTTGTTGTTTTTATTACTTTTCATCCTCATCCTCATAATGATACTTTTGGACCCGCCCTGTTATTTCACTGGTATGCAAAGTTTCCACTATGAAATTTCCTCTGTCAAAAAAATTGTCACCTTCTCTATGATTTAAAATTGTAGACATTTGCATTTACTGAGAGATTAAGTGACTTTTCCCACAATCACATAGCATGTGTCAGAAGCAGAACTTGAACACAGATCCTTTTGAATTTGAGGCCAGTTCTTTGTTCACTATACCATGCCATCCCTTACCATATGGCTGTTAATTGCTTGCAATTCTTCTTTCATGAATTGCTTGTTTATATCTTCTGATCACTTACTCATTGAAAATTATGTTTTGGTCTTATATATTTCTATTAGTTACATGCATATTATACATTTATTATTATATTATATTATACATGTAACATTATATATGTACGTATATATAACTAATATACATCTGTAATTATATACATATATTACAGATAGATGGTAGATGAGTAGATAGGTAGATCATATATATTCTCAGAGATATCTGATGCCAAGGTTTTAACCCAAACAATAGCTTCCATTTTTATCCTAGGTCATTGACATGGTAAATGCAGAAGTATTTTTTTTCCAGTTTCATGTAATTGAAGTTGTTTATTTTACCTCTTGTGATTATGCCCATCTCTTTGTTTGGTTAAGGATTCCTCTCAAAGCTAATGACAGAAAGAAAAGTCCACTCTATGTACAACAAAATATCTATAAAATCACTTTTGTGATAGCAAAAAAAAATGAATAAATAAAAAGAAAAGAAAGAAAAATGGAAGCAAAGTACCTACCCATTGATTAGGGAATGTTAAAGAAAGTGTGATACATGAATGTAATAGAGTATAACTGTGCTGTAAGAAATATGAACATGATGAATACACAGAATTGTGGAAAGGCTTATGGGAATCAGATGTAAAGCAAAATAAGCAGAGACAGGAAAATAACATACAAAATAACTTGTGTGTGTGTGTGTTTGTCCTTAATTGCCAAAGAAGACCATGTCTCAGAGAAGTGATAACATGACTTGAACTTGACTTTGTTTTGAGTGAAGGAGGGCTGTGCAGGTCACCAGCCTCACTTCTCCTCCAGAGCCATTTGAATCCAGTGAGTAGATATTCACCAGGATGACTGGAAATGACCCAGAAGGAGACAATTGGGATTAAGTGACTTGCCCAAGGTCACACAGCTAGAGAGTGTCAAGTGTCTGAGGTGAGATTTGAACTCAAGTCCTCCTGACTCCATACTGGTGCTCTATCCGCTATGCCACTGTAGCTGCCCTGACAGAATAGCTACAACGTAAAAGGAAAGAAAAATCACCACAAAATAATGGAGACTAAGTACTAAAGTTATGAAGAGTATTTTTTTCCCCAAAGAAGAGAGATGTGAATATACCTCCCCTGCTCTTTTTCAGAGACTGGGGTTCAGGTCTTTGGAGCACTGTGGATAATATCACATGTTTTCTGATGTGTTCGTCAGTTTTGCTGATTTTTTCCCTCTTTTTATTTGATTTTCAATATTATTTGTTCTAAGAGTTGACTCTATGGTGGAGGCAGGAAGGTATTCAAGAGGACATTTAAGTGATGCAAAAGCAAAAGATAGCAATAAAAATTATTTTCAAAAAGAATTTTCCTCCTGAACATAACTGTGAAAGGTTCTGGAACAGGTTCCTTTCTAAAACTTTTTTTTTAATGGTGTGAACTTCAATATTCATGATCAGTATTAATTTTGAGTTAATTTTGGGGTAATGTATAAAATATTATTGTAAACCTAATTTCTGCTAGACAAATTTCCAGTTTTGCTTGTAGTTTTCTTTCTTTCTTTTTTTTTTTGTAAAATAAGAAGCTCTTCCCTAGGTAACTATGTGTTCCAGTCTGTGAAATAGTCATTCAATTATTCAATTGTTTCTGATTTCCTTTAGTGGTCTATTTCACTATTCTTTCTTTCTTTTTTAGTCAGTACCAAATAGTTTGCATGATTGCTGCTTCAAAATATAATTTGAGGTCTGCAATTGCTATTTTTCCTTCATTTTTATCTTTTTTCACTATTTCTCTTGAGATTCTAGACCTTTAGTTCTTCCAAATAAATTCTGTTATTATTTTGATTAGCTTTGTTAAGTATCTAGCAGTCTGATTGGCATTGCCCTAAATATGTAAATTAATTAAGTAGCATTGTCATATGATTGTATTGATCATTGAATTAATAGATCATTCATGTAAAATTTATAAATATGTAAAAGTTGGCATATGGGTTGCTATTTGCTAATGTCTTTTCAGTTGACTGTTTTGGGGGGAAATTATTAAATCACAATGAAAAAGGAGATAATATTCTAGAAGTAAATAGGAATATTACTATTTTTCTCAAGTATAAACTTGAGTGAAAATAAGTAATTATTTTGTATTCACTTTAGAGAATCTGTCATGGGTAAATATATTTGTAAGGGTTAATTTTCTACTCTATGAACTTTTCCAATTTACCTCACCTCCTAAAAGAAAATCTCATCTAAAGAGCTCTGAATAAAGGAGCATAGAAATAGTTTTCTTTAAATCTACTTCACTTGAAAAACTGAGTCAAATACATAGAACTAACTCGATTATAACTAGTGTTTGATTTGTAAAGGGAGATAGGGATAGAAGGGGTTAAATGAAAGCTACAAATGATCCCAAATCTCCTTTTTTCTACTAATTTCAACCTCTTCTACAAACCATCCCCCCTTAACAAACAATTATCAATTATTATTAATAAGTATATCCAAAATTGTCTTGATTCCTTCTTGATCGTTGAAGTGTAGGTTAAACAGACCAAAAACTGGAGACATGAAGGAAGAGATACAGAGGAATTAGAATTAGGAAACATAAAGAAGAAAGCAAAATATTCTACTACCATGTTCTCTATTAGGAAAAATAACCTACTGATCAGAAAGAATTAAACAATGGAGTTAAGGGGGAATTGAAGCTGAGCGTTTAAACCATGGGTTTCCAAAGTGGGCAATACTGTCTCTAGCCTCTGGTGCAATTGGGGGGTGTTGAATAAAAATAAAAGGGTGGTGGACAAACAGGGATAGAAGGGGTTGTAGCAGTACCTACAATGACAAGGGAAAAGAGAGAAGATATTTGAGAAGCCGTCACTACATGATTCATTTGTTGCATAACAGAGTTAAAGTTTTGGTTATTAAATTATTTTGCAAATAAACATACAACATGCAAGTTATAATTGATCAATGGTCAAGTCCAGGGACAGGTTTTAATAAGCTAGTCTGCCCATGCATCAGCAGGAATATGTGCCTGTAATGAATTGTTTACAATATGATTCTATATGGTTATTGTGTCATCAAAATTTTATTGCAGGAAAAAAGCCTACAAATTTACAAGAAATTATTAAATTTGTGTCATTTAAAAAATATATATTTTATATTGTTTTGAAATGATGCAAATTAAAAAAAAACTGTTAAAAGGTTAAAGAAAGTAGATTTCTGGGGGGCAACAGTAATTTTCTTTTAAAGGCTAAATAAGTTTGGTAACCTCTGATTTGAGCTGCACATGCACACAGCAGTAATTTCAGCTACCAAAGAGGCAGAGGCTTGGGGATTTCTTGAGCTTGGGAGTTCTGAGCTGCAGTGGACAATGTCAATTGGTTGCCCACTTTAAGTCCAGCATCAAAATTGTGTGCCCCTGAGAGTGGAGGCCACCAGAATGTCTAAGGGGAGGGAAGCTAGCCCAGGTAAAAAAAAAAGTGGATGAAAGTCCCCATCAGATACATCAAAGCCTCCATGCTGATCAGTTGGGATTGACTCTTGTACTTCCAGCCTGGGTGAGACGGGGAAAAAGGAGAAAAAGGAAGAATAGAATAAAGAAGAGGAGGAGAGGGAGGTAGAGGGTAGATTAAAGATCTGTAAGACAGGACTTACTACTCTCAATTAAGACCAACAGAATCTCAAATTCCTTTGCATTGAATGGAAGATGTTTGAGACAGAAGTTTGTATTTGATTTTGCCCTACATTTCTTTATGACCTCAAGCTTTTCCCTGGGAGAAAACCCCACATATCCGTGGTATATCACTCCCTGTCATGAATCACTAAAGAATTTACATTCGTGGTGACCCAAATGGAGAGATGCTTGATAGAGGTGACCTTGCTGCAACATGTTAAAAAGGAGGAATTGCTCAGGAGAGGCGGTGGAAAGGGTGTCATCATAGCAATGTATGAGTTTGTCATATATCTTGAGTGATGACTAATCAGCTGATTATAGTATCATAATATCATGGAATCCCAGATTTAGAGCTCGGTGGGACTCTTTTTACAAATGAGGAAACTGAGACACAGAAAGGTATAATGACATTTCAGTCACATATAGCTGGTAAGTTTGAAAAGGCAGGGTTTGAATACAACTCTTCTGACTCTGAATCACTATCTTTCCCCATTCATGTCACAGCCACCCTTATGTTCCGCTGGCAACAATGAGGAAGGCCCCCAGCACATTGAATGGGTCCCTTGTGGAGAACTTTTCATGGTCAAGTGTTCCACAGGAAAAACAGGGATAGAAAGGGTTTGTAACAGTATCAACAGTGACAAGACCACAGCTCGATCAAAATATCTAATTCCAAAGAAAGGTGCCTTTCTCATATAGGACACAATTATTTCCTGAATTCAATTGAATTTACATTGGAATGAATGACATAACTGAGACTCAGAGAAATTAAGCAATTGCCCAGGTTTATGTATCTAGAAAGTGTCAGAAGTAGGATTTCAGTACTCCAGGGACCTTAGAGACAGTCTTGTCCAACCAAATGTTAATTTAATTCTATCTGTAATCTAACTAGTCTACTTATTTTTTTAATTGTGCTAATTATTTTTTAAAAAGTGGTTTTTGGTTATTTTAAGTTTCTGCTTGCTGTATTCTATTGCTTAGGGCTAGAATCCTGAATAAAAATCAATAAACATGAAAAAGCTCTCTATACTATTTTCCGGAAAAAAGGTGTGGGAGAAAGAAGGTCTCAGCCCTCTCAGGAACACTGACAAGCTGGTTGACAGGAGTCCAGTGCAGAGAAGAGACATAATAGAGTCTAGTTAGTGGACTTCTGGAAGGAAAGGGTGGGGTCATGGGTTTAGGAGACTTTAGGCATCGGTGTTTGTTGTCCAGACAGGAGAATTGGGTTAATTCTGTATATTTCCAGAGGAAAGAATTAGAATCAGTCAGTCACTCAGCAAACATTTATTAAGATCTTAATATGGGCTGAGCACCCAACTAAGCTTTGGGAATACAAATTAGCCGTTGTTTTTCCTTCATTCTTAAAGCGGACCCATGACATCAGGAAGGTGATGTCTTGACTTGCAAGTGAATGGGATTTAAGTGAGGCAGGGCTCTGCAAAGTCATCAGCCTCACTCTCTACTCCAGAGTCATGGGAGTCCAGTGGCAAGACATTGGTCAAGGCGACTGGTGGACTAGTGATGGCCCTGGATGTATCTGGTCATACAAATATAAGCAAATACAAGGACAATACAAAGATAGCCCTGATCTCAGAGTTTAAATTTTAATGGGGGGAAGATACACTGAAGAAAGCTGACAATCAAGGAGTGGGGGAGAGGAAAGGGATAGAAAAGTATAATTCAGCCTGCTGAGAAATGAATAAATGATTGGCTCATTCACCTTTGTTAAATTCAGAGAGGAACTATCCAATCAGAAGAAGAGGCCACCAGGGCAGAAAGTAGGTAGATGAGATGGGGAAATGAACCTTGTCTCAATATTAGGAAGGCATTTCTAACCCTTAACAAAAATAACAACTTAACCCTAACCCTCAACTTTAAACAACCACCACTAGACTGGAATGGACTGCCTCTGGAGGTGTTCAAGGAGAGGCTAGATCTCTGGATCATAGGGCAGCTAGGTGGTGCAGTGGATAGAGCACCAGTGCAGGAGTCAGGAGGACCTGAGTTCAAATCTCACCTCAGACACTTGACACTCTCTAGCTGTGTGACCTTGGGCAAGTCACTTAACTCCAAATGCCTCATCCTGGGTCATCTCCAGTTATCCTGATGAATATCTGGTCTCTGGATTCATATGGCTCTGGAGGAGAAGTGAGGTTGGTGACCTGCACAGCCCTCCCTCACTCCAACAAAGTCAAGTGCAAGTCATGTCATTATTTCTCTGATGGCATGGTCTTCTTCAGCAATGAAGGACGAACACACACACAGATCTCTGGATCATAGAAGCAGAACTTGGAAGGGACCTTGGAGCTCATCTGGTCCAATCGTCTCTCCTTTTACAAAAGAGGAAACAGAGCTAAAGGGGAAAGTGATTTTCCTCACTAGTAGGAGACAGATCTAGGTCTTTGGATACCAGGTGCATTGTGAATACACATCAGGTACGTTTAGAGAGGATTCTGGCATGTGGCAAGACCTTGGACCTTTAAGGGCTCTGCTAACTGGAAATACTTTTTTTTTTAAGCCTAAACATGAAAGGCATTATCTTGTGAATCTTATATTTGGATGCTTACTAGAGGCTAGCAGCTGTACTTTCCAGCTTTGAGTGTCTTATTATTCTATTACTTTGATAAGTAAGAGCATTTGAAGTATGCTGGGAGCAGGGTTTGTCTTTTGTCTGCCAGATTAAAGTCATCTGCACGAATTTCATTTGCCTAGCCTGAGACTTGTACCTTTGATTTCTATTAAAATTAAAGGAGAGAAATGAAAGGCATGTGTTTTAAGACAGGATATTTTAAATTAATCACAATACTCCAGTCTATTATAAGAAAATGATGTTTCCCTTGCCCTAGCAGTGACTTCCAATAATAGAAAATGTGCTTCTTAAAGGGAATGAGAAAGGTAAAAACATGTCTTCAGGTTTCCATTTCAAATGTGATCACAGAACATATTAGTTGGAGTGCATCTCTGTTGTTTATTTTGTGTTTAGAAATGTGTTTGTGTTTCTACCTAAATGTCAAGAGAGACGAAAGGGACAAGAGTGTTAACATTCTCCTCCCCTCTGCTGGAAGATCACATAAATAATTCAAAGCTTGCCTGATTTTCTGGGCTGCCCAAAGAAAGGAGAACAGGAATAAAATTAAGCTGTGAAGGTTGGCTTATCTATACTCACCCTGAAGCCACTGGGGAATAAAGAAAGGTTTCTTCTACTGGTCCTTGATAAATCATTAGGCTTTGGGGTCCTTGGGTGCTCCTTTTCCAAAGAGAGTTTTCATTGGGTGAGGCATATGGGGATAATGCAAAGTATAGGAACTTAGATTTAGAGCTTAAACAGTTCTCAAAAGTAATTTAGTCCAACCTCCTCATTTTATAGAAGAGGAAACTGAGGCCTTTAGGTATTTGCTGGCTTAGTTTAAAGGACCTGGGTTTGAATCCTGACTTTGCTGCTTTATTACCTTTGTGATCTTGGGGCAAGTAACTTTATAGTTATAGGCCTCAGTATCCTCATTTGTAAAATGAGGGTGTTGGACTTGATGATGTTGAAAGGTTCTTTCTGTTTTAAATTATGATTCTGTTTCTATTTCCAACCTCCTTGGATTTTCACAATACATAATATATACAATATATAGTTATATATACATTATATAATGTACAATACATAATATATACAATATATAGTTATATATACATTATATAATATACATTATATAATATACAATGCATAATATATACTATATAGTTATATATGCATTATATAATGTACAACACATAATATATACTATATATATTATATACAGTTATATATACAATATTGCTCTCATCTCCACTCTTCAAAGCCTCACTTAAAGCAGAGCTCCAGGGCAGCCTCCTACAGGAAGCATTTCCTGATTCCCTTTGTTGTTAGTGTTTTCTTCCTCTTAAAATTACAACATAGAAGTGCTTTAGATCTCTTCTCCCCAATATAACAAATTGGGTCCCCAGAGGCTGGATGATGTATCTCCTCTCAGGTTTCTTGGGGTTTTCCCTGAGGAGCTGGGGAGTGTCTTTCATTTGCTGCTAAAGTTCCTGAGACCCTATCAGTATGTTTACCAGTGTGTTTCCTTATCATGATTATTTACAGATATTTACATCTATATATAGTGTTATATATGCAGTATTATTATACTGTATACATAATTATACCATATATACATGTACTATGCATGTATATATAGCCGTATGATATATTGTATATACCTGCACAGCTCTCCCTCACTCAAAACAAAGTCAAGTGCAAGTCATGTCATTATTTCTCTGATGGCATGGTCTTCTTCGGCAACAAAGGATGAACACACATGTAATTATGCATTATATATACATATAACCATGTTATATAACATATGCATTTGTCTATCTGTATCTATACCCTTATGTATATACATATTATATGCATGCATATGTCCATCTAATATATAACAAAATGCATAATATGTCTATAAATAGAGATAGATATATACACATATAATAAATGTGGGTATATAAATGTCAGTTAGACTAAATTCCCTCTTACAAATGGGTATTTTAAAGGTTACAGTTGATATGGGTACATTCTTCTGCTATTTCATGCAATATTCAGGGGATGGTAGGATCAACCATTGAGACTATATATGTGGCAAGAAGGTCACTCATCCCTCTGACTTGCTAGAAACCTCTTTTTCTCCTTTGTGCGTTACTCAGAAGCTCTCCCCCAGTGTGTTGTAGCTTTTCTTTTAGGCTCCTTGGAGGGATGTCAATCTGTCTTTCTTCATCAAATCCGGTCTTGCCTGGGCTGCCGATGCAGACTGTCACCAGACACTGCTAATGCAGATATACTGCAAGGACTAGAATTGAGGATGATGAAAAAGTTCAAATTTTCTTGTTCTTTGGAGTCCATGAAGTCAAAGTGGGGTGACTAGGTGATCAGAGAAAACTGTGACTAAGGCCATGTCTCTTCTCCCTCCAAAGGGATTCCTTTGTAAGGGCACTTGTACTCTCTGCCACCCAGATATTTGAACCTAGATTTCAAATCGGTTTGCTATTGCATAGACGTCCTACAGGAATGACAGTTTCCTCCACCAATCTGCATATACTTCTGGTGCAGGTAATTTGTGTTTTTTTCCCCCAAAGAGATCCAAATTAATCAAGGACTTTTTTTTCCATACTTAATTCAGTCTCTGACTAAATGATTCAATAGAGATGTGTTCTCACCTTCATAGGTATGGGGAGATAGCATCTTATCAGTCACACTAAAGGGACGGGGTGGTTTGACCGAGGATCCTTTGACCCATGAAATTCACACTCTTATAACAAGGATGACAGAATCATAGATTTTGTTTATCTAGTTCAACTCCCTCCTTTTATAATGAGGAGATGGAAGCCCAGTGAGGTTAAGTGCTTTGCCCAAGGCCAGGGAGTTGGCATGGTTAGGATTTGAATTCAAGTCCTCTGGTGCTGAATTCAGTACTATTTCTGTGATTTCAGTGGCATAGGGAACTCCTGGTAAGGAGACTCCCTGTATCAATGTAAGTCATCACCTCTTTTTGGTAGCATTTTAAACAGCAAGTTGTCCAAGACTTTGAGAGTCTTAAGTGGTTACTTACTCTGGATGTATGTCAGTAGGTGTCAGAGGGTGGATCTGAATGTTCATAACTCTTCTTTAGTTCTCTTTTTCTATGGATGCCACTCCGTCAAATACTCTAGAAGTTTAATTATGATATTAGAGATCGTTTATCTTTCCATTTATTCTCACAGGTTGGGTCTTTCAGTAACACATGGCTACGGTGGCTTAGCTATTTTGCCTTTCACTTGTAAATCTGAGTCCTTTTCTTCTTCTCCACCAGGGATCTTAAAGGTCTTACATTTCTTGCTTATAAGAAATTAATTGCAAGAGAGTTTCATTAATTTAAGAATAAGGACTGTCTTTTTGCACTCCTTTTCCCTTGCTCAAGACATTCATCATTTTTCATCTTGATGAATGGGTCCCTTTATTTATAATTTTTTCTTTTTTTTCTAATGAACAGAAAAAAATTACATAAAAATGGCATGACAAAAAAGGGTGACATTCAGTTATTTCAAATCAAGGAAAATAAATGCAACATGAAGTGACTTAATTGAACTGTGACAAAAATCTTTAAAAGTACAAAATGTGGGCATTAGCAAGAACGTAGAATTGGCACTGGGCATAGTCATTCGCTACTTGATTACAGATTCAGTCCCAAGTTGATGATATTCCCCCACCCCTTGTTGGCCTCATATGATTGGTCAACGGTCTATGTGAAATAAAGCAGCATTCTAATGGGTTCATCACATTCACATTGGGAAAAAAATACCATCTGTTGACTTTTTTTCAAAGGAGGCTAACATTTGTATTGGCATGGAAAATATGAAATGTTTTTTCCCCAAATTAATGACAAATTCATTAAAATAGCCTGTTCAAGAATGAACTAAAGGTGGAGGATTACTACAGTTTTATTATTTTATTCCTGAATGCTAAAGTTTAATTTTACCTTAATTTGTCCATTTGCCTTGGCACATCAGTGCAGAGTGGTTCTTTAGCCTGTGCATCCATAGACCTTCAGGGTCCTTGGATAGATTTCACAGTGTCTATGAAATTGGACAGGAAAAATGATTGTATCTTTATTTATATTAACCTTTGATTTCCTTTGCAATTCTGTGAATTTTATTTTATGCATTGAATAACATGATTCTAAGGAGATGTCTATAGGCTATGTCAGGAGTCAGATTTATTTTTGCTCTTCAAAACATACACAATATGACATATTGGGTTGAAATCTGTGAGATGCATGTTCTGTGTCTTTTAAATATTGGTGAGATGATATTGGCCAAGGTAATGGTTTTCTTGGTGCTCCAGGCAACTCTCTAAAACTATACATTGCAAAGCTGCTTTAGTAGATTTCCCATCTGGAGGTTCCTTTCATCAATGAAGTCAAGGGTTCAGTTCCTATTTCATATTGTGGATAGTAAAGATGTAAAGAAGTGGAGACCGTAGCTAAATGATCATAGAATAGCTAACATTCCCAAGGTCACACAGCTAGTGAGTGTCAAGTGTCTGAGGTCCTCCAAACTCAGGTCCTCCTGACTCCTGCACTGATACTCTGTTAACTGCACCACCTACCTGCCCCTTAATGTATAATATTTAGATATTATATAAATATCTGATATTTATATAATATATTTAATATATATTTTTAAAATGTTATGAATGTAAAATTTTATTCTGAGAAGGGTTTCATAAGTTTTACCAGATTGCCAAAGGGGTCCAGGATACACAAAAATGTTAAGAATCACTGGATTGGGAAATGGGAGCTTTACAGTTTTCAGAATCTTAGCACTGTGATCATAAACTTATACTTCATATCGTGGAATTTAACTTCAATGAATCAGAGGGAAGGATCCATGGGAGTAGCAAAAATTATAGCTATTGATAATTTAAAGCTTCAAGGACCCATGATTTCATTGATCTTTTCATTGCAACTCCCTTTTTGGTTTAATAAATAAATTTAAAATTTATTTTAAATAGGAAAGTGGTATACGCAATGCATTAACAACTCCATTTTCAGATAAAGAAAGGGAATGCATCTTGCCCAGCTGGTGTCAGCCTGCTCTCCTTCTGTAAAATTATCTTTGTATTATTTTGCGTAGTGTTTGATATTGACTTATCTGGATCCATGTTCTGTACCTGGAGGAGAATCTGCGTCCCTTGAAGACAGGGATATCTTCACTTTTGCCTTGGTATCTTTGTAAAGTGGGTGTAACACTAGCACCTACCTCTCAGAGTTGTCAGTGAGAATCAGATGAGCTAATGCTTATCTAAAGCACCTGCCACAGCACCCTGCACAAAGCAAACAGCAAGTGTTTGTTGATTGCATTTGAATTCTTGAGTGACTTGTTCTCCCAACTCCAATTGGCTATTCCTTGCATAAATGTACTTGTATTGGAAGCTTTTGAGAGTACAGGATCATTCTTGGTGGGGATCAGGGAATGGTCTAGGTCTTTGGAGCAGAGTTAATAATAGTAAAAGCTTAATCACCTGATGTCTTATGTGATGTCAATAAAAATGTTTTCATTCCCTCTAAAGAAAAGAACATGGTATATGCTCAGTACAACCTATCATTCTTTTAAAATTGCACATGCTTTTTTAGAATCAGCACTGAAACTTGTTTTGACGGTAACAGTAATCACAGGTTATCTCTACAAGAGGAAAGCATTAGGTATTATTTGAATAAATGTGATTTAGAGGCTTCATTTTCATTACTGATGACAAATATAGGCTTCTGGAAGGCACAAAACTAGACAACTCTCCTGTGTGTATGCTGTTAGGTGGTGCAGAGCATAGAGTGCTGGACCTACAGTTAGGAAGATCTGAGTTTCAAATTTAGCATCGGACACTTAGTAGACATGTGACCTTGGACAAGTCATTTAAAAATCTCTTCCTCAGTTTCCTCAACTATAAAATGAATATAATAATAGCATTTGCTTCCCAGGGTTGTTTTTAGAATTAAATAATCTCTGTAAAATGCTTTGCACAGTGACTGGCACAGATTGGGTCCTAATAAATATTTATTCTTCTCCCTTTCCTTTTTCCTTCCTTTCCCCTTTCCTTCCCCCTTTCCTTTCCCCTCTCCTCCCCTCCCATTCCTTCCCTTCCCTTCCCTTTCCTTCTCATTGTACAGATTGGCCTATTTTAGCACTCAAGAAGCTATGTATGTCCTTTGATTTCAATTAGTGCATGTTGGTGGTGATGTTCAATACCCTCGATCCAAACAGTAGCCTTATACTGGTGAACTCTGGTCAGGGCTTCTATTTTGTGAATGGTCCCAGATTGTTCATAATTTATTCCTCTTTTGTCTATACTTCTGACTTCATGGATTTTGTCATCCTAACACTCTCCTTTTCAGCTTCTTTTTATATGTTGTCTTTCCTTTTAGAATTTAAGCCCCATTGAGTGCAGGATCATCTTTCTTTTTCTTGGAATTGATATCTTTCGTCCTCAGCACAGTGCTCGGCACATAGTGAAGGGCTAAATAAATGCTTGTTGACTGGTGGTGCCTTCCATAGATGCCAATTTAATTAAACTACCTATAGTGAACTTAAATTGTTTTACTAGACATTAAATTTCTTTTAAAATACACAAGCCACATGATTTAATGCCATAACACCTGTCAACCAATATGACTCCTACTCCTTCCCTATTTTTCCCTTTATGACTTTCAAGGGAGAATCTCTTGTCTTTTTTCTTTTGGAGCTTATTTTGAAGTTTAATTTCCCATTCTCAGCTTCTTTTACCACTGCAAATTATCACCACCATCTCCCTCTTGCTCAACTACCTGACAAAGTAGTGTCAAGGGAAATTGAAACACGCAATCTTTCCTCCAGTATTCTTTTCCTAGAGTTCTTCTTTTCTCTTTGCCATGTGGCAGAAGCAAAAGAAAGAGATTAAGTTTACACAGTGTGTCTTTCCTAAAAAACAGTGTGAAACCTCATAATTGACTTTTTTTCCAATCAGAAGGTAATAATATTTCATTCTTTCCTTATGAGATAGAAACTCCCCTTCTCACAAGAAGGTTGTAGAATAAGTCATGGGGAAAATGTGTAAGATTTTGAGGTGCAAAGGACCTCAGCAATCCTGTAGTCCAATCCACATATTTTGGGCTGAAAGCTCTTTCCAAAGATGAATATTAACTTTCCCAAGGTAACAATGTAAGCAACAGAGATGAAATTTGAATCCAGGCCCTGTGGTTTGTTCCTAGGTGTTGTCTGAAATGTGTATGTAAAGAAGGAGAGTTTTAATATTTTTCAGCTGATATCCTTAACAATTGTTCAAAGAGAGGACTAGATAGTTAACTAGCCTTTATTAAACTCTTGCACCTATCAGACACTGTGCTACAGAGGAGATATCAAGAAAGGGAAATAGTCTCTACCCTCAAGGATTTCACATTTTAATTGGGGGACAGAACACATAAATACATTAGATAAGTACAAGATCCTCTTTTCAGATGAAAATGCACTCCATTCATTTCAAGGGTCTTCTTTGGGAAGACATGATGGTTTTTGATTGAGGTATTTTGTTTGGGTTGGTCCTCAGGAAAAAGTATTTTCCTATGTCATTCAGTGATGGTCACTGGATCTGGTGATTAGGAGGTCATTGATGAGACTGGAGAGATCAGTTTTAGTAGAGTGAGTGGGATGAAAGAGAGTTGATTAGGAGTTGAGGAGAGAGTGGATGGTGAGGAACTAAAGGCAGATGTGGATCAATTTTCCAAGAAGTTTAGGCAGTTGAACGGAATGTATGATAAAGAGCAAGTTGGAGAGACCTGAGCATATTTGTAAGTAGATGGGAAGTCGTGGGTAGAAAGGGGGAGACAAGAGGTCTGATTACTGGAATTAGGTCCTGGAGATGGCAAGAGAAGATAGGATCAAGGATACAGGTAGAAGAATTAGACTTGCAGAGAAATTCAACTCTATTCTATTAAACATACATTAAGCACCTACTGTTAATTAAAGCGTGGAGTTGGATAATGGTGATATCAGGGCAAAAATGAAACAAACTCTGTGTTCAAAAAGTTTCTGTTTTTATTTGTTTTACTCTTATTATACATAAATACAAAGTATATCTAACATAAGTTAGATTGGGAAGGAGGACTAGTAAGTAGGAGATTATAAAAGTCTCACCATACAAGGTAGTAGCTGAATAGTTTGTATCCTGGAGACACTAGACAACTGTTGCAGAATTTTTAACTGATAGGAGTGGTAACATGGTCATTTTTGTGTTTTAGGAACATTAATTTGGCAGCTATATGGAGGATAGATTGGAGAATGGAAAACATAGAGGCAGGTAGACTAGAACACTGTTGTCACAGTCCAAGTGACAGATGCCTCTAGTTCAGTGACAAGAGAGATACAGAAGAAAGTGAGTGATTATGTTGAGAAATTTTGAAGAGTGAAGGAAGGGAAAGAAGGGAGCTTCCTTTATGTTGACTTTAATTGTCTTAGTAAGTAGGAGACCAAGCCATTTGTTACAAGTTTGGGATGGGTGAGAGGGAGGGAGTTGGGGGAGATCTTACTGAAAATTAAATAGGATGAAAAGGTATACAACAATAATTATGGAATCAGATAGGAAATGACTTTGTTTTTAAATATTGTGTGAGCACTTAGAAAAAGAAGCATTGATTGAAAGGCACCCCCATCAGTTTCCTGATCAAATCATGTTTCTAACTTGGACAGTTATTAGAACAGGAGAATATCAAAGACAACATCATACAACTGGATTCAGTTAGGCATTTGAAAAAAAAAAGCTTCTCACGATATCCTTATGGACTAAGTAAAGAAATGATGGCTTCGTGACATTAGGAAGATTCATGATGAGTCGTGCTAATGGCTGGTTGTGTCCTATAGAAAAAATACTGGGTTTGGACTGAGAGAGGACATATATTCAAATCCTAGCTCTTTTAATTACTGTTAGTATGATCAGTGCTTCAGATTCCATATCTGCAAAATGAGAAAGTTATACTATATCATGCTTCAAGTTCCATGCAGTTCTGAGTTTTAAGATCTCGAAGAAATATGGTATGGATGAGAGTAGGGAAATGAATTTAGAGACAGAGAATCTCATAATTCTGCTGCTTCCCAATGACATGACTTTTAGTGGTCTTTTAAATTCTCTGTCCTTCAGTCCAAGCACAGGGGGGGTGGACTCTGTGACCACTTAGTTGTCTTCAGTTTCTAAATCTATGATCCTAAGATCCTAATAACTGAATCTAATAAAGTATTGATTAAGAGTACCTGCTCATAATAAGCACTTAATAAATGCTGATTGATTGAAAATTGATTGGTTCATATTTAGGTTATTATATTCAGTTTAGAGTATATACCATTACAGGTGGAACATTGATGCACTATAAATAAGCAAGGTCATGTTGCTATCATGGTGATGCTCCACCATCAGTGCACAATTATACCTATTTTCCCACAACACTTCCAAAATTAGTTATTTTTTTCTCCCCTTCTCTTTTTAGTTTTTTTTTTGTTTTTATTTGGCCAGCTTCATTAAACTTCTGGGTTTGAGATGGAACCTCAGAGTTGCTTTAATTTGAATTTCTCTATTAGTGCTTTGGAATATTTAAAAAAAATATATATGGCTTTAAATTCACAATCAGAGGAACAAATAGGAAAGTTTTCAGATCTAAGTATAGAGATAGAGTTCATGACAAAATGAGCAAGAAGACCACAGAAGATAAAATGGACAATTTTGATTACCTAAACTTAAAAAGTTTGCAAAAACAAATCCAAAACAGTTAAGATTAGAAAGGAAAGAGTAAGAGTTAACTGAGGGGGAAAAAAGGCCTTTGTAGCAAGTTTCTCTGATAAAGCTTCCTTTCACAAGTCACATAAGAACTGATTGAAATGTATAATAAGCATAAGAGCTATTTCCGAAATGATAAATGGTAGGGATATGAACAAATAATATTTCTGATTTGTTTATGATGTCATCCAGGTCAGGTATCCATTTGGAATTTATCTTGGTATCAGTGAGATGTTGATCTAAACCTACTTTCTACTGTTAACTAAAAAACAGAGAATAGCAAAACTATTTCAATATCGTTGGCTTCCTTTATGGTCCTGTGCATTTTGTTTTAAATTTTTAGAAACAATTTTTGACATGGGGCTTGTAAGTTTTGGCAAAATGACAAAGGGGTCCACATACAAGTAAAGTTAGGAATTACTGTTCTAGGATCACACGTTATAGCCAGGTTTCCGTATGTCAGAAGAAGGATTGCCAGAGAAATCACTGGTCCTACATAGAAAACTGATCACCCACCTTCACCCACTATTCACTTAACTACAATTTATTTTCAAGCCAGCCTGGTTCTCTATTTATAGGCTACCTGTTTTGCCTTTCCCTAAAATATCCTTTTGGTGATCTGTATGGCTTAATGGTTGTTATTTATTGTTCTCATAGTGGTCAATAACATTGTTAATAATGTTTTAATATTTGGATTTAGTTCTTGATGAGCCTTAGCTATTAAGGTGTTTTATTCTGAAATAAGCTGAGCCATATTATAGCCATATTATAGCCATATATAGTTTCCTAAGAATTATCTTTACCTTTTTTAAACTGTAGTTTCAAAATTGTATTAAAATACAAAATCATATGTACATATTTATATCTTTTATGGGAACATTATGTAAAATTTAGGAAAAAGTGAATTATAATAGATTTATAAATATTTTCTGGTTCTTTTTTTTTTTTACCATAGAATACAATGAAGTCCACTCTGAGGAAGTTAAAAAGGCAAAAGCTCTTGAGATAATATTCACTCTATATCCTCCTGAAGGTGCCCATGTGAGTCATTTCTGGGGCCTAAAGTCAACTTGGACAAGACCTATTGTACGCGGAGAAGAAGCATATAAGTATATAGGTGAGACATTGGACTTTATCATTTCTCTTTGTATTAAAAGTGTTAATGGATTTTTCTCTCTTAAATTCCCAAGAAATGTAGTTAGATATTTGTTATCACTTTAATAGCTTTTAACTTGGAAGGTGGGGTGGGGAAGGGGGTTGCAATGGTTGCAGAACTGGAGTCAGAAATACCTGAACTCAAATTCAGTTTCAGACACTTACTAGCGGCATGACTGGGCAAATCACTGCAACAGTTTCTTCATCTGTAAAATGGGGATAATTATAGAAGGGTGATTGTGAGAATCAAATATTTGTAAAACCTTTTGTGAACTTTAAAGCACTATATAAGCACCACCTATTTTTATCATAATCACCAGCTGTTATTACTCTGTGATCAGTTAGGTGGCACAGTGGAGAGATTGCTGGACCTAGAGCCAAAAACTCTTCTTTGTTTGGCTGTGTGACCCTGGGCAAGTCAATTCACCATGTTTGCCTCAGTTTTCTCATCTATCAAATGAGCCAGAGAAGGAAATGGCAAACACTCCAATAGCTCTGCCAAGAAAACTCCAAAAGGGATCACAAAGAGTTGGACACAACTGAAAAAGCGTAACTATTCTAAGTTTCATGGTCCTTCCCACACTGACTGCTAAAGGTTGAGGAAACAGGTTTTTAGACTGAGACAGTTCTACCTTTATTAAGCCCAGTTCACTGACTAGACACAAAGCTAAGGTGGCATATCATGGACCGACCCCAGATAAGAGGCACAAGTAGAGGTTCTGCCAAAAGCAAGGAGGAAAGACTGGAAAATGACAAGATTGGTCTCTGTAAATATTCATGGAGACATGAGATTAACTGAAAATATCTACGCATCTTTAATTTCTTAATTTTGTTTTTGTATCCTTCCTTCATGTTTCCTTTCATGTTTTAATAGTTTGTAAGAAGGATGTGTGTGTGTGTAGAAACATGGGTGTGCATATGCATGGGCATAGATTCATGTCTATGCATTTTCAGGGAGAAGGAGGAAGGGTCCTATGTCCTCTTTCATGGGCTAGTTTGGGATTGGAACTGTCCTGTTCAGGGAGAGAGGGGTTGGAGCCTAGGGGACAGAAGGAGAAGCAGTGAGGCAAGTCTGGTCTTTGTAGGTGGATGAAGAGGGGTATTTTTAGTGGGGGGTCACAGAGTATGATAGCGATTCCCTTGGTTTTGACTCTACAAGGACTAGAGTCCTATGTGTTCATGTACATGCATGTTCTGTGCTTTTACTGAGCATTTTTAATATGATGTAGATATAATAGCTGTTTTTTAAATGTATTTTTGTCATGTGCTTTCATGGCTAGGAGATAGAGTAGGGGAAAAAATATTCATCATAGCTTTGTGTACTCAATATGTTGGGCTAGTATTGGTTTTTGCATTGGGACAATTTTTAGGAGGTAGCTTAATAAACCTTAAAGATAGAGATATGTTCTGATGGACTTCTTGTATACATAAGTATCAAAATTTTAAAAAAATTGATGATATAAAAGCGTATAAGTAAAAAGCATAGACTTCCAGAGGTGGCAGGAAACTTAATGGTAATCTGATCCAATCTCACACCGAAAGCAACAACCTTCTCTACCCCATCCATGATAAATGCTTCAGATCTATCCTCCACACAGCTGCCAAAGCCTTTTTCTTAATGAGTAGGTCTTAATCAACTCCACTGCCTCCCTATTACCTCTAGGATCAAATATAAACTGCTTTTTGGCATTTCAAGCTCTTTATAACTAGGCCTACCTTCTTTTTTGTTACTCTCCTCTGACCCACTAAAATTCATCTATACTGGCCTACACAATGCACCCTCTCTGTGGCTCAGTATAGGCTGCTTTGGATATCTGGAATGCTTTCCATCCTCACTCATCTATCATAGAATTAATTCATGACTTCCTTCAAAACTCAATTCCACTGTCACCTTCTGCAGAAAGCCTTTCCCAGTCCCCAGATCTACTAATACCTCCCCTTCTAAAGTTATCCTTTGACTATTTATTATGTATCTTTTCTGGACTTTTTCTGATCATGCCTTTTAGAATGTAAGATCCATAAGGTCAGAGACTATTCTGACTTTTTCTTTGTAGCATTGATGGTTAACACAAATGTATAACCTTATTATGTCCAATAAAATACCCGATTGTGTACATTAGTTATGAAGTTCATGTATCATAAGATAGCCCATTTCATTGTTGGACATTATTATAAAATGTTATTTATTTTTGATAAAACACCACCTTTGATCGAGTTGAAATCTCTTTATTTAAGTTTTTGGTTCTTTTTTGGTTCTTTCAAAGCTCAATTCTTATTATTTTATATTCACTTAAGCAAATTTCAAGTTCCAAATTCTCTCCCTCTCTTCATCCCCTCACCTATCTACTGAGAAAGCAAGCAATATGATACCCATTTTACATGTGAAGTGATGAAACACATATTTCCATATTAGCCATGTTGCAAAAAAAAAAGCAGAAAAATAAAATTTAAAAAGAAGCATATTTCAGTTTGCACTCAGACTCTATCAGTTTTCTCTCAAGAGGTGGATAGTATTTTTCATGGTGTGTTCTTTGGAATTATCTTGGATTGTTGCATTGATCAGAGTAGCTAAGGTTTTCATGGTTGATCATCAAGAACAGGCCTTAGTTCGGTTCTCTCTTATTATAAAAATTACATAATCTTTATATATTATATATCTTTATAATCTATATATACTATATAATATTACATTATGCATAATAGAACATAATTATATATAATATAATATATTATATACCTTT
The DNA here is from genome assembly GCA_023548195.1 of Bettongia penicillata ogilbyi. Taxonomy (NCBI): domain Eukaryota; kingdom Metazoa; phylum Chordata; class Mammalia; order Diprotodontia; family Potoroidae; genus Bettongia; species Bettongia penicillata. Next base: position 5,089,030 of record JAJHZJ010000024.1, read on the forward strand.
ATGTGTAATCTTTATATTATATATATGTATATAATCTTCTCCTTGTTTGGTGGTTTGTCAAATTCTTTCTAACTGTTCTGGACAAGAGCATTAGAGATTTGGATTCTAGTCTGTCTTCTACTGTTATCTTTCTATGTGACCTTGAGCAAGTCATCTCCCCTAAAAATAGGAATAATGATATCCAAAGTACCAGAAGGCAGAGGACTGGCTCAATTCTTTTGCTTTCCCCCCACCCCCAATAGTTTTCTATTAGTGCTATATTCTCTACACTTTAGAGTCTGAAAAAGATCTCTTGGGTTCCTGTCAATTTCCCAATGTCCAGGATGCATTGGTTTACAGCCTTAGAAGTTGAAGAGACCTTGGAGTTCACTTTTTGTGGAGGAAAAAACCAAATCTATACAAGATTTACCCAAGATCATGTACAGAATAAACAAACTCCGTGCCATCCCCATAAATCATTTTAAGAGATGAAATGCCAAAACAGAACAAAACAGAAAACCCCTAAGGGAAATGTTCAATAGTACCAGGAGATAAAAATCCTTAATAAAAACCCACCATTATGTGGATGATTTAAGGTCTGTAATATACTTTCCTCACAACTATCCTAGGAGGCAGATAGCATAAATAAGCATTATTAACCTCATTTTGCACATCAGGAAACTGAGGCTTTGGGAAGTGTCCAGAATCACATGTTTATTTGATGGAGGATTCAAATCCAGTTCTCCTGACTGTGTTTCATGCTGTGCTGTTCCTCAGCAACTTCAAGTTGATGAAGTGACCGTGCTGGTACAATTTACTTTGTAAATCAACTTTGTTGAACATATTTTTTTTAACCTTCAGAAACAAGATATTAGACGTTATTTCAAAGGGCAGTGGAGTCATCCTGAAATATCAGTTTGGACCAGCTGTTTTGTTGTAGTATTATGACCTGGAAATCAGTCAGTGAGCATGTTTATCTGATGTTTGCTATGTGGTGCTCAGCATTCCTTGGTCCTTATGAAAGGCCTCAGTTAAGCGGCTCAGTGAAGGATTCAGAATTCAGTTCAATAAGCATTTATGTGCAAAACATCGTGCAACGTACCAGGGATTCAAAGTAAAACAAAAGAAACTTTTCCTCTCTTCGTGAAGCTTACATTTTACTTGAAAGATACAGCATTTAGACGAACATATACACTATGATCTTGAAATAAACAAAGAACCCCAGCAAGTAGGAAGTCGGGACAAGTTGAAAGACAGTATCTGAGTTTGAACTCTGAAGCCTCCTACAGTTTCTAAGAGACTAAGGAAGGGATGGAATCCAGGCGTGTAAAGGCAGCCTTTACAAAGCATGGGGGGACGTAGTGGACTGATGAGTTCAAGGACAAATAGGCCAGTTTGGCTGAAAAACACAAGGTGTGAGGTAGGGGATTATATGAAGACATATCAGACACTGTTTCTGACTTCAAAGGGCCCTAAAATTCATCTGAGAAGGGGATTGAAAGGCCATTAATCATTCAGTGCTGTGATATAGCTCTGACTCAGTGCATTAGAAGTTCAGTGTTGGGAATGATCACTCTGGGCTGAAGGCAACAGGGAACGCCTCCTGGGAGGTACATGCATGTGATTTAGGTAAGTAAGAGAGTTGACTAGGCTTTTCTTCCAAAACAAATGGCAGGAAAAAATTCAAGTTGTCAACAAGAATTTATCGAAATGATTATCAATAACCAATGATTTGGGGAGATCTAGAATTTCCCCCTTTTCCTAAAGTCCTGATTTCAAAAGTTCAGTCTCTTGAAGGACATTACTGATAATGAAAATGGATGCCATTGTGCTCTACCCAGGTCTAGATGTGGATAAATTCTTTGAACAGATTGCCCAAGGTTGGTTGTAACTTCAAAGTAAATAACACAATCGAGGTTCATTTGAATAGCTTCAGTTCCTCATAGTAAGAGCCATACAATAATTGTCAGTCAACCAGAGCTGATTGCCACCCTTAGGAATACCCCTCTTCCAATGGATATACAAGCCCATCTCTATGATTGTCTTTGGTCGGAGAGAGAGATGGCTAAATGACCGTCCTTTTATTGAAACCCTGGCATTATTAATGCAGTGATTAAATTACTCCCTAGAATTTTTTAAATGCCACATCATTTTTAAAGTACTTACTATGTGATGATAATATGCTAATCACTGGAGTTACAAACAAAAGACAGCCTCCTCAGTCCTCAAACCCAGTAAGTTAGGAATAGCGTGGCATGTGTACAATTAGCTTGACTTGAGCAAGCGCTGTGTCAGGGAGTAGTGAAAAATAAGGTTGTATAGTTAGCGTTGGGTGAAATAACGAAGAGTATTGACAGCAAGACAAAGGAATTTGGATTCAGTGCTGGAGAAATGGCTTACCTATTCTTAATGCCTTGGCCAGATGGGGTTTTCTCTCTGCTAGGAGAGTCTTTGCCCCAGGCTCCGAACTACAGAATATAGACTAGAACTCCTCCAAGTTAACTATTCCTCTAGGCTTAATTCTAGTTTTGTTTTGTTTTGTTTGCTTTTGAGTTAAATTTCCTGGTTATTGAGACTTGTGTATTGTTTGAAGATCTCTATAGAGCTCCCTATTTTATTTCTTACAGCTAAACTACTTAGATGTAGACTTTATCCAGGTAGGGATTATTCTTCTGACAAATTGCCTTGGACTTGGTGTGGTTCCCAGTTTCATAATTCCTAGCTGCCCCCTGCCCCAAATTCTCATACATTTGAGTGCCAATAGGAGCAGCCCTAGAACAAAACCAAAGGGCCTTATCTGGCCACATTCCTACCCTTATTGTGTATGGATGTGTACAATGTTTTTTCTTTTTATCTCCAACGTCTAGAATAGTGGCTATTCCTGGTTAAATTAGTATTTATTGAATTGAATTTACTGGAAATTCTAGACTGAAGTACTGTTCCACTAATTAAAGTTATCTCTCCCCCCATTCCAAATAAAAGGATTGAAATATCAATAATGTTATTATTTCACACATGAGATTGTAGATTTTTTTATTCAAAAGCCATTTTTGAAATTCTGGCTCTAGTGGGACACATGAGTTAAAAAATGGTGGCCATGTCATGATGAGGTCAGGTAGGGAACCCTGAGGAAAGGCATAGGGCAGCAGCTGCATTGAGGAGTCCAGGTACGTGACATTATATTAAAGAAGTGAAACTCGATGTCTATAATGTTCAAGTTGGCTATTCTTTCCATCCCCCTTGGGAAAGCAACCAAAGCCAAAGTCTGCCATCTGAGTTAGGGGTGTTATTAAACTGACTGGCAAGAGAGATGTAGCAGTTCCCTTGAAAAGAGATTAATCAATTGAAAGAACTTTCTTTGGATCAGGGACTCTTGACTCAACAAGTATTTTAGGGAAGGTAGCTCTGGAAATTTATTATGTGTCCCACCATTAATACTCAGAGCTTACAGGAGATGGACTTCCCACCTATTGATTTTACACCCATAGATTCAGAGATGTATTACCAGCAGGAAACTGGGAAGTAATTGAGATTGAGCTCCTAACTCTAAGGAATATGGTAGGGTCTTTGTAGACACTCTAGCATGCATGGGTCTGTAGGCTTGGGTGACCCCTACAAATCACATTCTACATGACCTGATTTGATACATGATACAAGGTTAAAGTGAAATAATACATACATCGTAATCTTAAAATCTCAGCTTTAAGTTTAAAATGAACTTTTAAAACAATCTTCCAAAGGGCACATGACTTTTTTTTTCTCACTGGTATTCAAGGCATTGCTGATGGCTGATGAATGAATATAATTGCCCTTCCTAATCCTTAAATATCCTCTGTCTCATATCTTCCCTACTGTTCCCATAAATAGTAAATTCATTTAGGCATATTTTAATTGAGTTTCATATTTTACTTTGGCTTCGTGTTTGCCCTGGGATGTTGCTAGATATGTATATATAAATTTCTTTCCTTGGTCCAAATATCTGTGTCCTAAATCTCAATCCATGCTCCATAAATATCTTATCTAATGGGAATACTTTATAAAAGGCACCATAAATAGTAAATGGAGAGCCAGGTTTGATGTGGAGCCCTGCCTCTCACACGTCAGTAGTGTTGATGGGATATGGGCCAAAGTCAAGACCTTTGCCCCTTACCCCAAAAGATTTTTGGCCTTATTTGTCTAAAGGGCCCAGGAAAACCCCATCTTTAAATCTCACCTGATATGCTGTTCCTCTGAGGCCATAAGCCTTTCATTAATTATGCCTATGCCCAAATCTCTGTTTAGCTACTTCTCACCTATAATCCTATTCTCCAGGATACTGACCACTCCCTAGGTCTCCCACCTTCCTCCAGACACCCCAGTCTCCTTGGCCACCCCTGGATTCCTCCCTCAGTCTTTCTGTATAAAATCCAACTTTTGTTTCCGTGAAAGTGCTCAGATTCTATCTAGCCTGCTTATGTTAGCATTACAAAGGCTCAGATTCCTTAAGAGTCTACCCAATATGGTGGATTTTCAATAAATTTTAGTTTTCTTTGGCTGAAAGAAGGTTTGGGTCGAATTCATTCATGGTCTCAACAGTGTGACCCTGAGAAAGTTGCTTAATTTTTCCATGAATTGGTAGAAGGAGTTTCTTTTTTGGAAATTCCAATTAGCAGTGAATTCACAGGTGGAGTAACAAAGGTCAAGGTTCAAGTCTTATCTCTGATGCTAACTAGGAGACTATGGGAACATTGTGTAACCTCTCTTGATAACTCTCCATGACTAAGTTATAGATGTGGTCCTGATCTGCATCTGCAGGTATGGCATAACGAGAATTTTCATAATAAGAATTCCCCACACCAAGAAAATTTTAAATCTAGACCACATGAGCATGTGCTTGTATGTCTGGACATATGTGTGTAACATTTGATATCCTGAAAAATGTGTATAAATAGGTGTGCATACACACTCATGTAGGTGCATTTGTTTTATATGTGTGCATATGTGTCTCTGTATATATGTACATATATACATACAATATGCCTATATGTATGCAGGCATGTACATAGATACATGCACCTTGTTACCAAGTTTATCAGGTAAATAGCTAGTGTTACTTGTGTTCAGCCTTTGAGGTGCAATTTAAGGATAGTAATTTTTCTGCCATATTTACACACAGCCATCTTGGTTTTGGGTGATTGGGTTTCTGTCCCTTGATGTGATCCCTGGACTTTGTCCCTGATCCTGTTCATTCAGTTTGCAAATGAACACTGATCACACTTGCAGGATTAAGTTGAGCTGGATCCTGTTCTCTAATATGCTCTATAGAATTAATCATTCTCAAACTAAAATGGGAACGCATGTATTAGAGAGATGTAAAGTAGCCCTTTCATTTGAGGAAACCAAAGTTTATTTTTCTTGGTACTCACATAACCAAACTTACTAACTGCTGTTACATTACATCTCCTTGTCACTCACCTAAGCCAAGATGTTTTTAGCAAGTACAGTGAATATACACAGTGAGAAAACACCTAGTTACTGCAATACAGCATAGCAGTTGTCTCCATCTCCTTTAAGCCCCTGTCCTCATTTGGAACTTAGGTGCAGGTGAGATGGGACCTCTCTCTACATCAGGTTGTTTCTTTACTTCTACTGGTTGGTAATCCAACTTTCACTATCTGGTGCCATTTCTGATTTGCTTGGCTGAGTGTTGGAGAAAGAGTTGATGTGTATAATGTTAATGGTTGCAGACAACTCCTGCTAAGTTGGAATGCGCACTGAGTTGTCTAAATACTCAGTTCATTGTCTGTGTGTACATATGTATATATACACACATGCATGCATGTATATACACATATGCACATGTATGTATGAAAGCAGCTAGGTGGCATAGTGGATACAGCACTGGGCCTGGGATCAGGAAGACCTGAGTTCACATCCAACCTCAGTTCCAAATCCATCCTGTTTGCCTCAGTTTCCTCATCTGTAAAATGAGCTGGAGAAGGAAACAGTATCTTTGCCAAGAAAACCTCAAATAGAGTCACGAAGAGTCAGACATGACTGAAACAGCTGAACAACCACAAAGTCTAATATATATTATTCTCCTTTAGAGGTCAGAATCCTATTCCTTATAGGGTTCACAATATCACTTCCCAGCAGGAAAACTGGCATTGGTTTCCATGGTCTCTAAGGAACAACGTACATTCTTTATTCTGCTTTTTAACATCCTCTTTAATCTACCTCCCCTTCATATACTCTGCAATAGAGCCTGATTAGACTCCCAGAAGCATGGCATAGGGGATGGAGTGCCTCGGATCAGGAAGAGGTAGGTTCACATCCCCTTTCCAATTGCTGCCATCTAACTACATTCCTACCTTCATTATATATTTATGGCCATGTTTTTTTTTTCCCTTTGTATTCCTAACACCTAGAACAAAATCAGCACAGGGAGGTGTTTAATTAATATTTATTGAATTGATTGAGTATAAATCCTTGGCAGAAGGAACTTTCCTAATTAAAACTATTTTGTTTCCCTTAATATTGATCAGCTATCTGATCCTTGCAAAGCTCTGGCACTTCAACTCTCAGAGCCTCAATTTCTTCATTTGTAGAAAGGGGATAGTACCAACTTCAGAGAAGTACCGATATTACCTACCTCATAGAAAATGGAAATTAGTGCCGACTTCATAAAAGCACTGTGAGATTTAAATGAGATAAAGCATAATAAATAAAGGCTTTGCAAACTTTAACAGCCCTTCATATCAATTATTGTCTAATCAATCCCTTATCTTGTCTTCCCTACCTATTTATGTTCTCATCAGCCTTCCCCCCATAACTTAAGTGCATTATGCATTCCCCCTACATCTCTTCCTGTCGAAATGCTTTCCTTCCTTTAAGATGTACCCCTTGACGGGAAGCTCTGATTCTCCCAGATTAGAAGTGATGCCAGCCTCCTAAAATTAAGTAGAGGACTTTGTCTGCACCCCTCCTTTGTTCCTAACCATCATTTTGTAGTGTGTGTGTGTGTGTGTGTGTGTGTGTGTGTTGCCTGCATCTTATCTATCCTATTAAATAGTAAGACCCTTGAACACTGGACCTGGGTTACTTTTCATTTTTGTTTCCCTCTGACCCTGGCAGAGAGCTAAGTATATCACTTCTATTCAATAAGTGTTTGTTTTATGACGAGGCAGAAGGATGGACAACAAAACTCCAAAAATGAAGTAATTTCACAAATGTTACCCAATAATTATTTCAGAATCATAATTTAATATATTTGGCCAGTGCTCTTTTCCTCATCTATGGAAATTCAAACAGACATGATTATTTAAGGGAACAGGTTGAGTTGTTCCTCATTGTATGGATTTTCTTTTAGCAAAATTGGTGATAGAGTTTCTCTAAAATAGATCATGTTTTCCTATGAATTTCCATTATGAAATGGTCAATATGTTCCCAAATACATTTCTGAATAGACTGATTTGGAAACATTGGTTGAAGAAGGAATAAAAAAGATTGCCAGGATCCATAAGACTTGGAATAATAAGTTATCAAAGATGTCCTGAATCACAGAATTTGGAGGTGGAAGGGACTTGTGGAATTCATCTAGTTTGTACCTGGCTGGGAAGTAAGGTGGTAGCCTCGTTCTTGACAACATGAGATTGAAGTTCACCTCTTAGTAAGAATAACTTGCCAAAGGACCCACAGTCAGTAAATAGCAGATCCAGGATCTGAACTCGGATCCTCTGCCTCCAAATATAGATCTTGTTCTACCACTTCAGATAGCTATTAGCCTGTAACAAGTTGATAATTTTAGTAAATAAATATGAAGCAATTACAATCCCTCAAGTTCTGTTGCTATTCAGTCACGTCCAATTCTTCATGCCCCATTTGGGGGCTCTCTTGGTAAAGATACTGGAGTGGTTTGCCATTTCCTTCTCCAGTTCATTTTACAGATGAGGAAACTGAGGCAAACAAGCTGAAGTGACTTGTCCACGATCACAGAGCTAAGTGTTTGAAGTCTTCCTGACTCCAGGCCCAGCACTCTATTTACCATACCACCTACCTGCCTGAGCAAATAACTGCCCCTGACTAGCTGTTTACTTTTCATATTTCTATATACGGGTTTCATTTTTAAATTTTATGTCTTTTATCTGAGTTGTTATGACTTTTCATGTGTATCCAATCTATATCACTAATCCTATTGTAAAATACTTTTACATGGAGGTAAAGTCTTGAGGTTTCTTTGCAGCTACCTCCCACCTTCAATATACACAGTCTGAGTATATTTTATCCACAATATGTTCCATGTAAATGTTGACTTGCCAGCTAGAATACAATCCTTTTGTTGGAGTATAGAGTTCAGAAACATAGTTACATTTTAAACGTACCCCGTTACTAATGATCAGGCTTTTAAAATTTTGTTTATCCTTTCTATTCTGTATTCAAATCACTCTAACCTACACACTAATAACTGTGGACTGTGGTGTTATTTATCTGTCAAACAACATTCTGAAATACGGTCAAGAATTCAGAAGGAGACTGAAAAAAGGAAGTAAGTCACTAAAGTAAATGTCACAAAGTATTAGCTGCAACAAGACAGCAGTTTATAGCATGAAAACAAGAGTACAGAATAAAAAATATTGAGAGCAGACCGAATTCAAAAGCTTACCTTTAAATGTGTGGAGCAAATAAGTGTACACAGCCCACTGGTCCTGAGGACATCACAGAATCAGAAAATATTGTTGAGATCACTTGTGTGACCCACTCATTTTAAAAATAAGGAAACTGAGACCAAGGGAGGGGAAGTGGCTTACTCAGTGTAACATAGACAGGAGTTACAGAATGATTTAACATTTGATGTTCAAATGTACAATCCTAACTCATTTCTAATAGGTTGCATTTTTTCACTTTTCAAGAAGACAGAGGAAAGGATGTTTATTAATGCAGAGTAGAGAGCTGACTTTGGTAGAAGACAGGACAGATACATAATTTAGAAAAACTGTAAACTTTTAACTGGAGGAGAATGTAGATGACATATAGATTAGTCTTTGCAGGAAAGGTCTTCCATCATCATTTTTCATGGAGTATTGGTGCTAGAGAGATTAGCACAGCAGAGAACCATATTCATTAAAGAGTAGCCTAGACCTATTCCTTCAATAACACTGGGAGTAATGTGTACTGGATAGTTTCCATAAAAAGTTGCTCTCTATCACAAGGTTAGAATTTTTCATGTGGAAATCAGGTATGCAATTATTTTATGTTTTTGTTGAGGTATGTGTTGTGTTGTGTTGTGTGTGTGTGTATGTGTGTGAAGATAAAAAACCCAGTTCTATTTGGAAAGAAAAGGCAAAGTGATTTTGTAATAAATTTTAGAATAAGAAACTGTATTCAGAATTGAGTGGATCTTAGCGGTCATCTAATTCAGCTCCTGTATTTTTTAGATTAGGAAATTGAGGACCAGAGAGGTTGTGACTTTTCTGAGGTTAAACAGATGGCAAATGGCAGAGCTGGGCTTTGAAACCATGGTTCTTTGCTTACAATTCCATTGCCCTTTCCCCTAAACCCCATGCTGAGATTGCCCTCCAAAAAAAGATTAATACAAAAAGAAATATTTTGTGGAATAAACTCAAATTATATAGAAAACTTGTTTACTTGAATTACTTCCTTCCCATATGGAAAATTCTCGAGGGCAAGACCTCTAGCTCTATGTCTCAAAGGGACCAGTTGCCCATCTGTCTGCTTTTATTTGTTCTTTTTTCAATCCTGGACTTTACATTTTTTTTTCTCCAGTTTAAACATCCCTTGCTGATCTATTGACCATGAACCTCCAGGAATGGTTGAAATTAAAGAAAATAAAGCATTTCGAGCTCTTTCATTATCTTTTCTTTGGGGAAGGTGGGAGGGAGAGGGAGAGCTGTAGACTTAAAAGCAGCTTCGCACCTTGGTGATTTCTCACGTTTTCTCAGGTTTGGCTTCCATCTCTCATGTGAGATCCTTTTCTCTTCTCTTGAGATGCCTCCTTAGCAATCCTCCTTGAACAACTCTTAGCTGAGTTTGTTCATCTTTAAAAACTGCAACACTAAAAGGGAAAGTGTTATGTTCATGTGTAACCTACATATTTTTTTAAATGAATCTGTTTGAGATGTAAATTCAATTTATATGACAGAGCACCCCATGCCCTTAAGGAAGAATGAAGTATTAACTCTAGTTCAGTAATGAGGTGAAAATGTTGTCAAAATATCCTAGAATTTGGATAATTGTTTGTCTTTTGTATTGCCTGACTGTCAAACAACATGGAAAAAATTTGATCATTGTAGCAAGTTGATAAGCCTTTTAAATAAAAGTATGTCATTATGTTAATCAGGTTTGAATATAGCATGCCAACATTTTGTTTTGATTATATAATTCTGGAATAATTTAACCTATTAGATATGCTTACCTGGAGGGCATGCCATATTTGTACACCTCTAAAATTAATATTAGTTTAAACAAGTATGTGGATTGAGTACTGAAACCCCTTGGGTGAGAGTTACTTTTCAAATATCTTTAAAAATCTTTAGATGGGAGATTTCTGCTGTAAGGGCAAGAGACATTTTTCTATTCCAGAGGAGAATACCAAGCTCATACAGGCCCACATTCAGCATTTAATTCAACAAGCACTCGTTAAGGGCCTGAAACATAGTGAGTCCTCAAGAAATGAAGGGAAAAACTTGCCTTGGGCATTTCCTAGTCTTGTGACCTTGAGCAAGATATTTTGCTCTATTGACCCCGTTTCCTCATCTGTAAAATGGGGCTAATAACAATAAGGTACCAAAAATCCTAATGTCGGTCTTCTAAGGCAAAATGCCTTCCACACTCAGAGAAAGAAATGTGGAAGTCATTTGCAGAATGTAGCAGATCATGTTTGGGTGTGGGTGGGTTTCAGTGTATTATGTGTTGATTTGTTATATGATTTCTTCCATTTATTTTAGTTTGACTACGTAGCATGAATATAGTGAAAATGTGCTCAATAAGAAAGTATATGTAGAACCTAAACAGAATTGTATGCTGTCATGAGGAGGGAGCGGGGTATTGGGGGAAGGGTGGGGGGGATAAAATCTTAACTTTAAGGAAATGATTGTAAAACATTAAAAAAAAAAATAAAAAATAAACCAATAAGGTACCTATCTCACAGTGTTGTTTGGAGGCTCACAATATAAAATGTGTATTAAAAATTATCTAAATACCCCTTTTTATTAATTTCTGTGACCTTGAGAAAATCTTATAGTTTTTATTTATTTTTTTGCCTCTTCTTCCTCTGTATAATATGAATAGGTAGAATTAAATGCCAAGGTCCTATCCAGCTCTCAAATTCTCTAATGATCCAGTTTGAGGATAGAAGTAAGTTTAGTGACCATCACTCCTGTCCAGGAGGTAGATTGAATTTATGCCCTCCTGGAAAGAATGTGTTCATTGCTATTGAGACATTCAATCAACGTTTATTAAGTGTCTACAGTGTTCCAGGTTTTGTGCTAAGAGATGGAGATGTAAAGAAAGGCAAAAGACAGTGCCAGTCTTAATGAAGTCACAGTCTAATGGGGGAGACAACAAGAAAACTATATATGAAGCAGATACAGACAGGATAAATTGGATATAAGCAACAGAGGGGAAGGAACCGGAATTTAAAGAGTATGAAAGGCTTCTCACAGAAGATGAGGTTTTAGCTGGAACTTGAAGGAAGTCAGGCAAGTCAGGTGGTGGAAATGAGGAGGGAGAGAGTTCCAGGCTTGAGTGATAATCCGTGCAAATGCCCAGAGTTTGGAGATGGAAGGTTGTTCATAGAAGAGCCAGAAGGCCAGTGTCACTGGATCATAGAGTAAATGGGGGTAGGGATGGGGAGTAAGGTATAGGAACACTAGACTCAACTTTCCCTTATATCCTCCACGCCTGGAACACATTTCCTTCTCCTTAGCATTTCTTTTCTTTAGCTTCCTTTGAAGCTTACTCAAGTGGTTCCTGTTAGAAGGAGCCAGCCTTTCCTGATCTCATGAGTTAAATGTTTTCTGGATCCTCAGATTACCTTGTATTTATTATCTGTCAACATGTTATATTCCCCAGTAGAATGAGATCTCCTGGAGCATAGGGATGATTTCATTTTTATCTTTATGTCACTAATGCTAGCCTTGCATATAGTAGGTGCTCACTAAATATTTGTTCAGATGAATAATATTGCACTCTGTAAACTCATACTAATGAACATGATTATGTTGCATGCGTTGATGTGACTGATAAGGTGAAAGACAAAGCGAAGGCCCTTTCCACACTCTCAAGGTTCTTCTTTTGGATTATAGTCACTTTTGAAGAGTTTGTTATTGTGACTTTGTTTTCTTAGATTTGTAGCTGGCTTAAGTCTTTTCAAATTGAATCAACAAACATTTATCGAGAGTGTACATGTGTGAGCATTCTATCAAGTGCTGTAGGCAGGGCATTCAAAATAGAAAATATAATTCCCAAAAGGAAATTATAATCTAGTTGGAAAATTTAAACTTGTGAAAATCTCATTAGCAAGAATAAATTGAAGTAATATTCTAAAACAATAGTAGAAGAAATGATAGAAGAATCAGGGCTTGGTGGCATATTAAGGATGCAGCCTGAAGACTGGCCCAGCTAAGAACAAGGAGGCTTATCAGGGTAGGATAGTGACTTGGTGATGAGTCCTTTGACCACAGCATCCTATAAAACAGAAAAATTCAAAAGGCCCCCTTGGCTGCAAGGTAGTACATGATTAACTGCAAGGTAGTATGTGATTAACTGATGAAATGAATTCCATAGATAATCACTACTGCAGGATGTTAGACGAATAGACATCCCTTTGGTTTGGGTGGTCAAGGAAGGCTTGAAGTATGTCATTCAAAAGCATAAATCAACTGAAAATTGTTTCTGAATGATCATCCCAATGACAGTTAAATAGAAAGACTTTAAAAATATATTAGGACAACAATTTAGAAGTCTTTTGCATCACAGTCCAGTCTGGCTTGAAACACAGTGTCAGAAACTAAAAGAAGACATTATATCACATCTCAAAAGATCACATTTGAAAGAGACAAATGTAAAGCCTTACAGTTGGACTGGATTCAAAAAATCAATTTCATAAGTACAAGGTGAATAAGGCATAGAAAGAATGAAAAGTAACAGTCACCGCAACTTACTTCTGGGGTTTTAAGGTAACATAAGCTTCCGGAACCTGGGTTCCCTTTTAATTTTGTCTTTGCGTCCTAGGGGTTAGTACTGAGCCGTAGGTATGATGGTGTTGGTTAGTCACTCAGCTATGTCCGACTTCATGGCCCTATTATGTGGTTTTCTTGCCAAAGATACTGGAGCAGTTTCCCATCTCCTTCTCCAGATCCAGTGCTCTATCTACTGAGTGATCCAAATACCTCCTTGGGTATTGTACTGTATTACACTGTACAGACGTGTCTCACTCTCTGTGACCCCAACTGGGATTTTCTTGGCAAAGATATTGGAATGGTTTGCTATTTCCTTCTCCAGCTCATTTTACAGATAAAAAAAAACTGAGGCAAACAGAGTTAAGTGACTTTCACAGGGTCACATAGCTAGGAAGTGCCCAAGGCCAAATTTGAACTCAGGAAGATGAAATTCCTGATTTCAAGCCAAGTGCTTTATCTACTGTACCACCTAGTACTTAATAAATGTTGAACTGAATTGGTTTCAAGATGATGCAACAATATCATATAATGATCAAAAATTGCCAATGCAATCTCAGACTTCATCAGAGTCATAGCTCTTGGTCAGACCACATCTAGAGTACTGTGTTCATTTCTGAGTATCACATTTTAGGAAAGTCACAGACAAGCTAGGAGAAGTTCAGAAGAGAATGATCAGACAGATGAGAGAATTGATGACTATACCCCCTGGTAGAATATAAGATCCATGAGGGCAGGCATCATCTGTCTTTTGTAGTTGTGTTCCCCAGCCCTGCACTATGTCTAGCACCTAACAGACTGAGTAAATGCTTCTCAGCTGATCCGTTTGAGGAACTGGAAATATTGAATGTAGGAAAGAGAAAGCATGGGAAGGACTTGGCAATCATCTTTAAGTTTTTGAAGGACCGTCTGATGGAAGAAAGGTTAGGTTTGTTCTCCTTGGACCCTGAAAGAATAACTAAGAATGATGGGCAGATGCTGAAAAAAAAATAAGATTTAGGTTTAGTGTTTTTTTTTTCCTTAGCAATAAAGGTTATACCAAACTAAAATGCATTTCCTGGGGAGTTAACGAGTGTTCCTGCTCACTATAACTGGCATCTATATTGTGTCGTAATGGTTTCCCAAGCTCTCTACAGTCATTATTTCATACTTCTCTTACAGCAATACTGTGAGATAGCACTTCAAGTATTATTTTCCCCATTTTACAAAAAAGGAAATAGAAGCTCTAAGAAATTAACTGACTTTCCCAAGGCACCTGAGAAGCAGGATTTGAAATCAGGACCTCCCCCAACTCCAAGTTAAACCTGCTTTCTATGCTGTCACTTCACTAGTTTTTCAAATAAATATTGAGTATGTTAAAGATGGTTGGTCCTTTCCAATTCAGAAAGACTGAAACTGCTCCCATTATATATTCTTCCTTTATATTGGCTGGTAGTAGAAGGGGACCAGGTATGGTACCATCACAGCCATCAGAGTCCAGAGATGCAACTCCTTACATTTTTCCTCTATTTGATCATAATAACTGATATTTATCTAGTGCTTTAAATTTGCAAAGAGCTCTTTTCACAATTCTGTGAAGTAGCACAGGCTCCTTAAGAGCCAAGACTCCTTGCATCCCTAGGATCTAACACAGTATCTAGTTCATAATCGATGCTTAATAAATATTTTTTGATTGATTGCCAGTTTTAAAGATTAATAGTAATTATATATTTATATATATTTATTTATATAGTAACTTAACATTTTATAATGTTTATAGTTATATGAATTATATATATTATATGTATAATATATACTTTATATCTATTTATATAATAAATATATTTATATAATTTATATAAATCTTTGTATATAATATATATTATATAATTTTATATATTTGTTTTATATTTATTTATTCATATTTATATAATTTATATTTATATAATACCTTAACATTTACAAAGGGCTTTGCAAATATTTTCTTATTTTAGCTTTACAACAATGGTAGGTGCTAGTATAATCTCCATTTGATAGATGAGGAAACTGAAAGAGATTAAGGGACTTGACTAGTGTCTCCAAGAGCTAGTAAGTGCCTGAGGTTGGATTTGAATTCAAGTTTTCATAACTCTAGGTCTGATGCTTGACTCACTGTGCCAATTAGCTGCCCCATATTAACTTAAAACCTGTATCTTGAAGATCATAATTTTTTTATTATGTGTTATATTAAGGATGTATTGCAATTCAAGTACTGATTGAGGCTGCCAGCATAAGCCAGTGCAGGAATGTGATGTACACCTTTCCAGTCACTTGGAGAAGAAATACCAGCTTTCTTTCTGAACATGCAAATATGGATGACCCATTTGAAATACCATACTGCCTTATGTCTTGATCCTTCAGCTGTGTGTGAAAAAAGGTTGCCTAACAGTATTTTAGGGAACCACAATGAAACTCTAAACTCCTGATGCCATAGCAAGTGAAAGGGATGAACTGGGAAGGAGGCATGAGATTTCTTCTCCCACCACTAATGGCAGTCAAACCCTTAAACAGTCTGGATATTGCATATATTCAAGGTTATCCTTAAGAGCATGCATTTATAAATAGTTTGATTATGCAGCATGAAATCAGCTGAATAAAATCCCTACTCAATTTAGAAAATAGAAATTAAAAAAATTAATGTTTATTTTTAGTTGTCAACATTCATTTCCACAAAATTATGAGTTCCAAATTTTCTCCCCATCTCTCTCTTCCCCCCACCCCATAATGCCTTGCATTCTGATTACCCCTTCTCTCATTATGCCCTCCCATCTGTCACATCCTCCCTTCCTTTACTCCATCTTCTCTCTTGTCCTTTAAGGAAAGATAGATTTCTATACCCCATTACATGTATTTCTTATTTCCCAGTTGTATGCAAAAACAATTTTCAACATTCATTCCTAATTCTTTGAGTTCCAACTTCTCTCCCTTCCTCCCTCCCCACCCATCCCCACTGAGAAGGCAAGCAATTAAATATAGGCTATATATGTGTAGTTTTGCAAAAGACTTCCATAATAATCTTGTTCTATAAGACTAACTATATTTCCCTCCATCTTATCCTGCCCCCCCATTTATTCCATTCTCTTTTGACCTTGTCCCTCTCCAAAAGTGTTTACTTTTTAATTACTCCCTCCTCCCATTTGTCCCCCCTTTCTTTCATACCCCGCACCCCATTTGTCCCTTTCTCCCCATTTTCCTGTAGTGTAAGATATATTTTCATACCAAATTGAGTGAGCATGTTATTCCCTCCTAAAGCAAATGTGCTTTTTTCCTTCTCACCTCCTCCATTTTCTCCTCCACTGAAAAAGCTTTTTCTTTCCTCATTTATGAGAGACAGTTTGTCCCATTTAATTTCTCCCCTTCTTCTCCCAACATATTCCTCTCTCATCCTGTAATTTTATTTTTTAGATCATCCCTTCTTATTCAACTCACCCTGTGCTGTCTATTTGCCTATTTCTCTCTCTCCCTCCATCCATCCATCCATCTATCCATCCATCTATCTATCTATGTGTGTATAATCCATCCAACTACCCAAATACTGAGAAAAGTCTCAAGAGTTACAAATACCATCTTTCCATGTAGGAAAGTGAACAGTTCAACTTTAGAAAGTCCCTTATGACTTCTCTTTCCTGTTACCCTTTCATGCTACTCTTGATTCTTGTATTTGAAAGTTAAATTTTCTTTTCAGCTCTGGTCTTTTCATCAAGAATGCTTGAAAGTCCTCTATTTCATTGAATGATCATTTTTTCCCCTGAAGTATTATGCTCAGTTTTGCTAGGTAGGTGATTCTTAATTTTAATCCTAGTTCCTTTGATTTCTGAAATATCATATTTCAAGTCCTTTAATCCCTTAATGTAGAAGCTGCTAGATCTTGTGTTATCCTGATTGTATTTCCATAATACTTGAATTGTTTCTTTCTAGCTGCTTGCAATATTTTCTCCTTGACCTTAGAACTCTGGAATTTGGCTACAATATTCCAAGGAGTTTCTCTGTTTGGATCTCTTTCAGGAGGTGACCAATGGAGTCTTTCAATATTTCTTTTATCCTCTGGTTCTAGAATATCAGGGCAGTTTTCTTTGATAATTTCATGAAAGATGATGTCTAGGATCTTTTTTTGATCATGGCTTTCAGGTAATCCCACAATTTTTATATTGTCTCTACTGGATCTATTTTCCAGGTCAGTTGCTTTTCCAATGAGTTATTTCACATTATCTTCCACTTTTTCATTCTTTTGGTTTTGTTTTGTAATTTCTTGGTTTCTCATAAAGACATTAGCTTCCATCTGCTCCATCCTAATTTTTAAAGCACTATTTTCTTCAGTGAGCTTTTGATCCTCCTTTTCCATTTGGCTAATTCTGCTTTTTAAAGCATTCTTCTCCTCATTTACTTTTTGGACCCCTTTTTCCAATTGAGTTAGCCTATTTTTCAAGGTGTTATTTTCTTCAGCATTTTTTTGGGTCTCCTTTAGCAAGCTGTTGACTCATTTTTCATGATTTTCTTGCATCACTCTCATTTCCCTTCCAAATTTTTCCTCCACCTCTTTTACTTGATTTTCAAAATCCTTTTTGAGATCTTCCATGGCCTGAGACCACTGCATATTTATTTCGGAGGTTTTAGATACAGAAACCTTGATTTCCTCTTATGGTATGCATTGTTCTTTCTCATCTGAAAGGATGGAAGAAAATACCTGTTCACCAAGAAAGTAACCTTCTGTAGTCATTTTTTTCCCCATTTTTGGGCATTTTCTCAGTCAGTTTCTTGCTTTTTGAGTCCTTTGTCAAGAGGAGGGTATACTTTGGGGACCTGTAAGTTCTCAGTTCCTCCAAAGTGGCACAATCAAGGGCCTCTGCACTGATCTGGGAGCAACCAAAAACTTTTCTGCCCAGAATCTGAGAGTTGAATTCCCTCTCAATAGCTGCCTCTAGCTCCACCACAGCAGCATTCCTCCTCATGCCAGGGCCATGCTCAGGACTGAGATTCAGATCAGGGGCTCAATTCCCCCAGGAGTTTTAGGCAGAAGGCTCCAAAAAAGGATGCTTTCTGTGCAATGGCTGCTGTTGGCAATCCAGACTGTGTTCCCTTCTCCTGCATGAAGGAGCTTTCTCACTGACCTTTGAAGTTTTCTCTGGTGTTTGTGGGTTGAGCAATCTGGAAACCATAGCTGCTGCTGGTGGTGTCTGAAGCCTGTTCCTACTCCTGTCTCTACCTGTGCCCAGTGTAATAAACCTTTCCTGTCAGCCTTAGACTGGAAATCTCTTTCACTTTGTCTTTTTGTAGCTTCTGCTGCTCTAGAGTTTGTTTAGAGTCATTTTTTACAAGTATTTTCTGGGCTATGTTGGGGAGCTTCCACAGGTCTGTCTTTCTACTCTGCCACCTTGTCTCTGTCCTGAAAATAGAAATTTTTAGGTGTCATAGGAAAACCAGTGGTGGGGGTGATGTAGAAGTGGACTGGATTGAGAGACAGAGGGACCTGAGTTCAATTCCTGAGTTTTGCATTTACTCCTTGTGTAATTCTGAACTTTATCTTTCTAGGCCTCAGTTTCTCTTTCTGTAAAGTGATTATCTTTAATTAAATGGCTCTTCCATATTCTTTCGGATATAAATCTGTGGTCCTATGATCGCACATGATAAACACAGTAATTTCAATGGAAAGTGACACAAGAAGAAACATGCACAATGTAGTTTTCATAACAAAAGTTATTTGAATGAATTCTTCCTTATAATTTATTTTTTTAAATGGGGGGCAGCTAGGATATATTCTTTGAGAGGTTAAGAATGTAGAGTTCTTTAAATTGACTTTTGAACCCTGATGTTTATAGGTTTGTGTGTTTCATTTCTTCTGCTTTTATTTTTATAGTATATATTTTTATATTTTATTTTTTTGGAGCAGCAAAATTTTGCCTTTTCTTCTTCCCTCCAAATCACTCCCTGATTGAGAATGAAAGAAAAACAAAATCAGAAAGAATATTTTAAACTTTATTTTTTATTTCATCTTTTAATTAGAATTATCCCAAAATAAAATTTATTAAAAAATACAGAGTAATGGAACTCTCAATCCACATTTTAGGAATTCTGTGTGAATAATTTAAAAAATATTAATCTTAAGGATGGAGGCCAGGTGACAAAGTAGAGAGACAGACAACCTCAGGAAAATTTGAGTGCAAATCATATTTTCCATGTACAGTAGTTTTCATGTTCTGTATAAATTTCTTAATCTTCCCAGTCTGTCTAAGAAGTTATGTAACAGGTACTGTTCTATATTGGTGAAGGGAGTTTACTTAACAGGAGTTTCTTTTAACAGTTAAATCACAGTTCTGGCCTAAAGAATGATGATGAAACAACCTAGCATAGTGGATAGGATGCTTACAATTATTATCTGTTTGATCCTGGTGAAGTCATTTAATTGCTATGTGCCTTGAACTCTTCCAAGGTGATGCTGTGGATAGAGTGCCAGGCCTAAAGTCAAGAGACTCATTTTCCTGAGTTCAAATCTAGTGTCAGACACTTCCTAGCTGTCTGACTCTGGACAAGTCCTTTAACCCTGTTTGCCTCAGTTTCTTCAACTGTAAAAAACCCCAAATGAGGTCAAGAGGAATTCATGATGACTGAACAAAAAATTAAATTTCTCATCTTGATGTAATTACAAATCCTTTGAGTATTTGCATATTAAGGTTAGTAAATCCAATTCAATAAACATTGCACACTTCCTTTGTGGAGAGCACTGTGCTTGACATTGGAGTAATGCTGTTTAGTGAAATTATGCCTTTTCTCATTGAGCTTATAATTCAGGAAATGATCATTCATTTAGAGCTGGGAGGGATATTAAAGGTCATTTAATTCAATTCTCTCATTTACAAATGAGGAAGCAGATGGTCACCAAAGTTAAATTATCTGTTCAAGAACATGATGGTAGGGGACTCAAACTCAGGTCTTGTAGCTCCAGATTTAGAATACTTTCTGTGATATCTTGTCACCTCGATAGATGAATAGGTCCTAACTTGCTGTCGTCTTTGTACTTATTCTGTGTAAAAATTAAAGGAATGATATCATGGTACATAATGAAACACACAGGCCTAGAGGAATTCTGATTTAGCTACTTACAACCCTTTAAGCTTTGTCAAAGTTAATGAGTAGTTTCTTCATCTCTAAAATGAGGTGGTTGAGCTAGATGGACTCTAATGGACTTTCCAGTTATAAATTCTATGAGTCTTCCTATGAGTCAGGAGACCTAGCTCTATTTCTCATTTTGCTACTAACCATCCATGTGATTTGGGGCAAGTTATCTGCCTCTATGGATCTCATTTTTCTCATCTCTAAAATGAGGAGGTTGAACCAGGTGACTTAAGAAAGACCTAAATCTTTACAGTTCTTTTATCCACCAAGTAGAATAGCGGTCATCACCTCTTAATTGTATAATTGAAAAAAAATTAGGACAAGAGATATTTCCTTGTGGGAAATTCTGAAATATATTAAAATGATCATGAGATGTAAATGTAGTGAATTTATTTTTTAGCATAAGGAGCATAAACAACAAATGGAATGAAGCAATAATCATCTAATTAATTAAAATTTAAACTTCTAAATCTCAAGGCTATTTCTAAAAGAATTTGATTAAAATAGCTCTTCTTAACAGAACTGTAACTAGTAATTGAGGGCCTGAGAAAAACAGAAAGAATGTGCCCTTGAATGAACTCTTGAAGGCAACTTGAGTTAGCTGTTTCAGAAAATTCAAGAGAGTGACTTTGGGTTTCCAATGACAAGACCTTTTGAGAGTTAGGAACCTAGGCCATTGCTAGGAAAGTTGTCGCTAGGTAAGGTGAGGACTGATAAAGGAACTTGCTTGGGAGGCGGCAGTCAGGAGTGAGCGAACACACTCTTAACGAATTTAGTGTTGTTTAGTAGTGTCCCAACTCTTTGTGACCCTATTTGGGGTTTTCTTGGCAGAGATACTGGAATGGTTTGCCATTTTTTCTCCAGTTCATTTTATAAACGAGAAAACTGAGGTAAAGAGGTTAGGTGATTTGCCCAGTGTCTCTGAACTAGCAGGTGTCTGAGACTGGATTTGAACTCTCCCTCACTTCAGGTCTGACACTCTACCCACGACACCACCTCGCCAGCCCTTTTTAATGAATTATTCTTGTTAACTAGCTGCAAAGCTCAGTTATTTCTATCCTCTGACAAGAGTGAAAATGATGTCATCACCCTTTATTCTTTGGTGCTCTGGGGCAAAGTTTTAATTAGCCAGTCCATTATATCTCTGTCTCCCAACCTTGTAAAAGCTATATGCCTTTTCCTAAAAGAAATATCACTTTCCCTAAATGAGAGAGGCTTATGTCACCTCCCTTTTGTACTACACTTTTCCCTTATTTTACTGAAAGGGGAAGGTGAACACATCATGAGTCAGAGACCAAACTCCAGAACCCATTGTTTCATGTAGTAAAATAAAATATCCTGAAGAAATGAAGACCTTGTTCTAAGATACCTTTTAACTATCAATTTGAACAAATCTTTTTTGTTAATGGAGAACACAATGCTGATTTTGATTGAAAGCTTTCATAACTTTCAGATATTAGTAAGAACTCAGATCCTAAAAAAGCCAGACCAAACTCTGAGTACTCACTGATTTCCATCTTCAGTTCCCCCTTTGGCAAAGTTTTAATTACAAGAGAAAAATTGAAAGAGTAGGGCAAGACTTTTAGGATGAAAAAATAAAAAGGAATGTTTTCTGAGGCATTCGTCATCTTCAAAATGTGCATCGCTTAAATCCTTGGAAGTCAGTGAGAATTTGCATTCATACTCTAACTAGAAATGTTTTTATAACATGCCTAGGGGAAAATTCTTTGTTATGACTTCACTGAACACTCATTAATTTTCTAACAGAAAAGGTAAGCTGATAGAAAATTTGCATCTATCTGCACATGTATGAAATGTTTAGGCATCTCAGGTGTGGCACTCTCACATGTCAACAATTTTGCTGGATTTAATGAAAATGCTTACTTTATAGAAGGAGTTTATAGTGTCTAAAAAGTACGAAAACCAAATCCTCTGGCTGCTTAATGACGTTTTTTTAATTTTTTTTAGTGTTTGCACTGATTGCTGAGGGCTGAGACTGAGACTTTTCTATATGGTGAATGAAGACCTTGGAGGAAAACTTGGGAAGGTTGTGATGGTTTCTGATCAGGAAAGGGTCAGATGAATCAGATTGGTGATATAGAACCAGAGTATATTACCAGGGAGAGATAGGGGGCCAGAGTTAGTGTCCTGAGTTAGTGGTAGTGCTCCTCTCAGAAACAGAAACTCGTACAGCTAAAACAAGACAAAACCAACAAGCAAAAACCTTTAAGGAGTAAGCTAAAAGACATGGCTTGCTGAGATAATAATTCTGAATTCCATATAGAATTCATACAAGTTGCAGCACTTTGTGTGTGTGTGTGTGTTTTCATGT
The DNA here is from genome assembly GCA_023548195.1 of Bettongia penicillata ogilbyi. Lineage (NCBI taxonomy): Eukaryota > Metazoa > Chordata > Mammalia > Diprotodontia > Potoroidae > Bettongia > Bettongia penicillata. The sequence continues at coordinate 5,111,644 of JAJHZJ010000024.1, forward strand.
GAGTTACTCCTGGCCAGTCATTGCCCAGGGTCCTCTCTGTTAGCTCTACTCTCTTTAGATAGCTTACATGACTATATTTCTCTCTAATGACATGTCTACAGCATGTTGGATATGAATATTTTTCCTAAAAAATCTGTATCTATACATATGTGTATATATATGAATTTTATATATACATACACACTTCTTTAATTTCATGATTTTTTTCTTATCGAAGTCCCTAACTACTAAAAGGGGAGACAGCTGATGGGAAGAGAACTCCTCTTTTGGAGCTGGTACACCAGAGACCCTGAGTCTTCAAAGAATTAATAAAGGGAAAATGAGAAGAATGAGGGAATGTTGCCATGACATTTAATAGTGAAGCAAATTCTGGACAGTGATGATCTCAGTGGGGTAAAGCTAGGAGAAAAGTTTGATGTCAGTTGTTTTTCAGTCATGTTTGAGTTTTTGAACCATTTGGGGTTTTCTTGGCAATATACTGGAGTGGTTTTCCATTTCCTTCTCTAGTTAATTTTACAGATGAGGAAGCTGAGGCAAATAGGGTTAAGTGACTTGTCCATTGTCACATAGCTAGTAAGTGTGTGAGGCTGGATTTAAATTCATGAGAATGAGTCTTTCTGACTTCAGGTCCAGCATTCTGTGTGCTATATTACTACTGAAAAGCAAGTATCAATGGTGGAAGTCTACTTCAAAGACCAATTCAAGGGGACTTTCATCATTTTAAGGATAAGTTGCAGGCATTCTAATTTATTTCAGGTGATACCCCACAAAGCTAATTCTGGGTAGAGGGAATATCATGGGAAATGCTAATGGATTCTTGACGTTTTGTATAGGAAACGTTTAATAGTTATGATTTCCAGTCATTGCAAAGGTTACTGTATGGCATCTGCATTGCGCTGAAGATGATGACTCTTGCTCCATGGCCCATGTTTTATTCTCAGGGTTTCCTAGCTTTATAAGCTCTTGAATTTTCCTGCTCCCCTTTAAAAACAATTGTTGCCTCATGTTTTTCCATTATGGTGCTTTCTTATTATGTATTTCCTCTTAATATAGAACTTTTCTTTGTAACATGGTGGTGGTAGTGGTGGTGAGAGTAGATATATAAAATTAGTCTATATAGCAATGACATCTGAAGGAACATGCAACATTCTACATCCATACTGTAGACGTATGTGAATGTTTTCCAAGGACAAGATTGTTCATTACAATCAGTTGGAGTATGGCAGACTGTTATTTCCATTCATTTTATGGTAGTCATTGTATATATTGTTGTCCTGTTTACCTAACTCTGTGAAAATTCATCACACAGGTCTTTCTATGATTCTTTGAATTTGTCAAATCAGTAATTTTTTGTTGTGGTTCAGTTGTTTCCAATTCTCCATGACCCCATTTGGGTTTTTCTTGGCAGAGGTACTGGAGTAGTTTGCCATTTCCTTCTTCAGCTAATTTTACAGATGAGAAAATTGAGGTAAACAGGGTGAGATGACTTGTCCAAGGTCACACAGCTAGTAAGTATCTGAAGCCAAATTTGAACTCAGGAAAAGAAGTCTTCTTGCGCTACATGCCAGTGCTTTATCCACTGCACCACCTATAGTCTATTATAGCCATATATCACATTTCCCACTACTATTCCACAATCAATGGACAGTCACTTTAGTTTCAATCACAAAAAAGTGTTACTATGAATACTTGGATATATGTGGGGTGCTTCATTTCTGTGGTTATCTTTGTTGTATTTCTCCAATAGGGAGATCTCAGGTTCAAAGAGTTGGAAGACTTCTCTGGAGGAATTGTGGATTGTTTGCCAGAGAGATTGGATCTATTTAGAGTTCCACTTACTATGTAGTATTAGTATTGCATCCTCTTTCAATAACAATCTCTGCTCCATTTTTCTCCTAATTTTAGAGATTTACCATATGAATATGAAGAAATGAAAGCCTAGAATAATTACCTAGAGGCATCCAGATTGCATAAAGGATAGAATATTAGACTTGGGATGAAGATAATGTCATCATCATCATTATAATGATAACTAGCATTTATATAGAGCTCTAAGGGCAGCTGGGTGGTGCCGTGGATAGAGCAGGAGTCAGGAGGACCCAAGTTCAAATCTCACCTCAGACACTTGACACTCACTAGCTGTGTGACCTTGGGCAAATCATTTAACCCCAATTGCCTCATCCTGGATCATCTTCAGTCATCCTGATGAATATCTGGTCGCTGGATTCAGATGGCTCTGGGGAAGAAGTGAGGCTGGTGACCTGCACAGCCCTCCCTCACTCAAAGTCAAGTGCAAGTCATGTCATTATTTCTCTGATGGCATGGTCTTCTTCGGCAACAAAGGATGAACATACACCTAAGGCTTTGCAAGTGTTTGACAAATATCTCATTTTCTCCTCATACCAACCCTGGGAGGTAGGTGTTATTGTTATCCACATTTTACAGATGGAAAAATTGAGGTAGACAGGTAAGTGACTTTCAGTCGCTCAGCTGGTGTCTGTTATTGTAAGTGTTACTGGGATTGATTTCAAGTCTTCCAGACTATATAGGTCTAGGGCCACCTAGTTGCCTCTTGAGGGCAGCTAGGTAGAACAGTGGATAGAGCCCTGGAGCTAGAGTCAGGAAGAAATCTTTCTGAGCTTGAATCTGACCTCTAACATTGATTAGCTGTGTGACCTTGGGCAAGTCATTTAACCCTGTTTTCCTTGGATTCTTCATCTGTAAAATGAGATAGGGAAGCAAATGGCAAACCACTCCAGTATCTTTGCCCAAATGAGGGCACAGAGAGTTGGACAGGACTGAAATGACTCAACAGCAAAAATTTTCCTGCTTCCCTTAAAAATTTTTGTTGCCCTGTGTTTTTCCATTATGGTGCTTGCCCATTATATACTTCCTCTAGTACAGAACTCTCCTTTGTAACATGGTATTGGTGTGGTGGTGGCAGGTTCTCTTGAGTTCATTTACTAGCTGTGTGACCCTACACAAGTCATCTAATGAGGATGATAATAGCACCTTCCTCAGAGCTGTTGTGAAAAGAAAATAAGATCATATTTTATGTTAAGTAATATTATTTTCATCATTACTTTCCTCAAGTAGGCACTGGGAACCTGAATTGTCCCCTGAATTAGTAGCTATTTGACTCTTCCTCTCAACTTTTCCCTCTATTGAGAATGTGGCCATTTAATCACTGCTTTTTCCAGTACAAAGGGAAAGTTAATTACTGACTTCTGAAGCTGCCAGGCTGGTGCAATGCTTGAGAGCCAAACAGGCTGTTTAATGACAGGTAATTCTTCACCTCTTCCTCATCATCAAAACATATATAAATATTCAAGCATATTTTTTAACAGTCAGACAGCAGAATTTTCTCCATAGGAAGTGAAGCCCAAGTTTAATTAAGAGGAAACAAACCATATAGGGGATTTTTAATGGATACACTAAAGTCTCATTGCCTAAAAAAAGTAAATAGCATTTGAAAAATCCTTTGTTGATTATAAAAATCACAACTAAGGAATCTGCTATAATTTAAATTCACAATGATATGGGTATTTATAATCCTGATGTCACATTAAGCCACTTTCTTCCTATTGGCTATCCTGTGGATCTTTGGGCTGTATATAGAACATCATATCCATGGCAACAGAGAGTTCAACTCTTAGCTTTTCAACACATACTAAGATAATTACTTCATTTTTTTCCCCTTTACTTTGTTACTTTCGTAATTTAAAACCACAATAATGCCCCATGGGTAAGGAATTTTCTGTCATTTAATAATAATTACAAAACTACTTTATGGTAATATTTCTCTAAGGAGCTAAAAGTGCTCTTCATGTATTTATTCTCCTGTCTGCGCAGTAATCCCCCTTTTAATGAAACAAAAAGAAGGAAGAAAGGAAAGGAAGGGAGGGAGGAAGGAGAGACAAAAGGAAAGGAAACCAAGAGAGATGAAGTGACTTACCCAGGGCCATTTTGTTATTACTTTGAGGACAGACACTAGATCTCTAGACTTTCATCCAAAGTATTAAACAGATGCTTCATTAGAGGACAAACAGCTTCATTATTCTTCAGTTCTCATTTCCTTTTTACCAGGATCTATGATTTAGCCAGATTAGGTGTTTACTCTACCAACCAGACCATAACCCATCCAAGCCCTTAGTATAGACAAGCATTTATGATTTACTGTCTAAAGGAAGAAAAAAATTTTCACCTACTGGCAAATTTTTTATTTATAAATCTACATTTAGCTAGACTGATTTTTAGACAATAGAAACATTATCTGAAGTGTCACAGAAGGTCATAGAAGCTTCTTATTATCAGGCTATAGGACTTGCCATAACCTGTGGTCCCTTACCATAGCCTTTGGCAAGGCCTCTTAACTTGGGGTCTATGAACTTTTTTTTTTTTATATTTTGATAACTACATAAGGTGTCTCAAAAGTCATTATAATTAGTTTCTTTTATAATTCTACACCTTTTATTTGTGCATTTAACAACGTTACTCTGAGAAGACGTCTTATAAGCTTCACCTAGATTGCCAAAAGGTTTCATTACATGGAAAAAATTTAAAAACGTCTGACTTGGGGAGCCCAGGGTCATCTGCATACCATGATGAAATGGCATGCACATTTATAGTCATTAAATTTCTTGTAAGGCTTTTTTTCTTCAAGTATCCCACATTAAAGAATCCTGTCCCTTACTAATGGGTTTAGCTATTTTTGTTAATAGTAGTTTTAAGGCAAAGATTCTTAGGAAAAGAAACTGTTGTTCAGTTGTATGCAGTTCCTTGTCTGTGGACCATACTGTCCAGGGGGATTTTCTCGGTAAAGACACTGGAGTGGCTTGCCATTTCCTTAAGAAATACAGGTTAAGTGATTGCTCAGTGTCACATCTGAGGTCAGTTTTAAATTCTTTCTGACTCCAGGCCTAGTCCTCTATGCCCTGTGGTGCCACCTAGCTCCTCAGGCAATAAGTACTTTCCTTCAATTGTAGTAGCATGAATGCTGTTATGAAAATCTCTTGGCACTGGATTTGAAGACACAGGGTTCCCATAAAGAAGCAATGATTTGGAGGTCTCAAATTAAAAAAAAACAAAAGAACAGCGGCTTCCATTTGGCAATCTTTTTAGCAGGGTCTAATTCTAAGTTGCCTAGACAGCAGACTTAAACAGGCATTTCTGAGCATTACTACTGAGTAGGCCTAAACAGATTGAAATGTAATTGGGAAATATTTAGCAAAATAAATAAAAATACTGTAGAACGTAGGTAATGCTAATATGTGGTTTTTAGCCCATAGAGATCCTTATATAAAGTATAGTGGCCCTGTACCTATTTGAGTTTGATACCAGTGGTATAGAGAATACAAAACATTGAATTAGTGCAGAACCTCCAACCTTCCTTTAGCAAAGTTAATTTCAATGCCTGTAACTATTTTCTTCCTCCTCCCCTTCTCTCTCTTTTTTACTTTTTTCCCTTTCTTTTCTCTCATTCTCTTTCCTCTTTCTTTTTTCTTTCCCTCTCCCCTATCATCTTCCTCCCTCCCTTCTACTTCCCTTCCTCCTTTTTTTCTTTCCATCCTTCCTTCCTTCCTTCCTTCCTTCCTTCCTTCCTTCCTTCCTTCCTTCCTTCCTTCTTTTTTCCTCTCTTTTCTTTTCCTGTTATCTTTATTCTTATTTATATGTTATATATAATATTATAAATACAATAATATATTTATAATATATTTCTTTATATCTTTATATCTTCTCCCTCCTTCTACTTCTTGCTCTTCTCTTTCTCTCTCCTTCTCCTCCCACCACTGATGAGTTTCCCAATCCCTCTATACAATAGTAGATCATTTCATCACCTGCTATGGATAAAACTTAATGATGTGCTGCTTAAAGGATGATTCACTTCAGTGAAAAGCTTCCAACTTGTCTAGTGTAGACCTTAGATGGCAGGCCATCACAGTTGAACCCGCTATAGTTTGCTAAGACTTGCAGACAATACACTCCCATAGTATGGTCTTTTAGAACTCAGGCTGGCTTCAATGGCATCAAAACAAGACTTTAGTGGAGGAGGCCGTGTTTTAAGGGGTATAGTAGTATAGTAGATAAAGTGTAAGACTTGGAGTTGAGAAAATGTGGATTCCAATCTAACCTCAGATTCTTTTGAGGTGTGTGATCCTGGGCAGATCTCCTAACCTTTCTGGGTCTCACTAGATTCAGCTGTGGAATGAAGAGGTTGGAGCAGATGAGCTCTAAAGTTCCCTTCTAACTAAAACTATGGTTCTTTGATGGAAGAAACTATAAGGAAGAAATGCCCTGAAATTGAAAAAAATGAATTTTTCAGTGGAATCAACCTACAACTGATAGGTAATGGTCAAATAAATCAGAACTTCCAGTATAGAAAAATACATGGAATGACACCAACTGGTATTTACATAAGGGCTTTAAGTTTTGCAAAGCGCTTTTCAAATACCTCATTTGATGCTTGCAGCAACCTAATGTGTTAGATGCTATTATCACCTCCATTTTGTTTTTGCTAATGTCAGCTAATTTGCTGACTCTTTGTGACCCTGTGGACTATGCCATGTCAATATTTGGCCATGGGGTTTTCTTGCAAAGATGCTGTAGTGGTCTACTATTTCCTTCTCCAGGGGACTAGTCAAACAGAGGTTAAGTGACTTGTCCTGGGTCACACAGCTATTAAGGGTATGAAATAGGAATTTAACTCAAGTCTCCCTGACTCCTGGTCTAGTTCTCTATCACTCCACCTAACTGACTTCATGATTTAATTCTTCTTACTCGGAGTCAGAAGTTATGTTATTTTTTGTATTTTTATGTTATTTAAAAATATGCTTTATGTTATTTTAAAAATCCTCATAATATGTAAATGTGATGATAATCACAGGTATAAGGGGAATAATTTAGGAAAAAGCAAAAAGACATTCTGAAGCATTAAATAGCAGGGATAACAAAAATTTGACATCATTTACTTTTTAACTCTCGAATTTAGGTTTCCATCATTGAAAATTTCTAAATTTCATTGGCAACTAGAATATTTAACAGAAGCCTTCGTCCCTTCAGTCTCCTACCAACGGTGGCCTTCAAGGGCTCAAAAAATCTGGTTGAAATTTTAGGTCTATTAAAGAGAGGCAGTCACAGGTAGAGAAGTGATCTCAGGGTGTGGAAGACTTGGACTGAAGTCCTATCAACCTCTAGCACGTACTGGCTATATGACCCTAAGCAGATCATTTAACATCTCAGTGTCTTGGGCAACTCTCTAAGATTCTTTGTTCCAGAGAAGGCACTGTTACGTTGACTACAGTTCCTTCCTGGGGGTTCCCTTTGCCAATAAAATTACCTCTGTTGAAGAAGCACTCACACCCACACCCACATGTGTGCACCTGCACATACACACACATATATGCACACATACACACCAGCAAAAAAAACAACAAACTCCTAATATTTGGGCTTTATTCTCAGATTTTTTAGTTTTTTTTTTTAAGACTAAGCCAGAAATCTATTATAGGAACAGATTTTGAGAGTTCCCACTCTCCCTAATTCCCAGCAACTATTATTACCCTACAATACCTTGAAAGCTGCCTACCTTCCAATGCTTCTCAACTGTTGCATATAGAAGAAAGAAGAAATTCAAAGACATTTTACAAAACTTGAACTTGGGTTTATTAAGGTCTCCTAAGGACAAGCACCAACTCAGCTTTCTGCAGATATGTTTGAATGTGCCATAGTATCCACACTGTGGTCTCCTGTGGACAACTTTGTTTTCCTTAAGTGTCATGCCAAGGGGATCACAGAGGTCACAGATTTACTGGTGTATACTATTTCTAGATTATAGAGATGAATTTCTGGGTTGCCAGAGCTCATTGGACCAATCCCAGGGCCTTAGAAGCTATTTTAGTGGTAAGAGCCTAACTCTAGAGGTCTACAACTACCAGGGTATCCTAAAATATCCCAGACTAGTAGCCTGGCCTAAAGAGCTGTGAATGTGAGTCGTGCAAAAGTCTGACATATCCAAGTCACATTCATGTGAGGCTATGGAATTTTCTCACCTCCAGGACAGAAATGTCACATTTCAAAATGGCAGATTGGCCCTACTGTTGGCACTCCCAGGGAAGCCCACTGAGTCACAAGATGTGTCCAACAGTCCAACAGTTATCATTGTCATTAGATAAAATAAAAATTGTGGGATTGATTTGATGCCAATCAAGTTGACAATTTAATGCCAATCTGACATACAAATTATGAAAAGTATCTTCTACCGACTCTGTATTTTTCATATATATATATATGTATATATAGTACCTATTTATATGTATGTTGTATTGCCGAATAGAATGTAAGTAACTTGTAGACAGGGATTTTTTTGCTTTTCCTTTGTGTTCATAGTATCTAGAATGGTGCCTAGCATGTACTAGGTACTTGGTAAATTCCTTCTGATTGTTTAAAAGAGTCTATGAAAACTATACTTTAATTACTTACTAAACTTCTTCCTTTTAATTTTAAAAAAATATTTATTTACTTTTAGTTAATATTCACTTCCATAAGATTTTGAGTTCCAGATTTTCTCCCTATCTCTCCTCTCCGCTCACCCCAAGATGGCATGTAATTTGATATAGGCTCTACATATACATTCATATTAAATCTATTAATCCCAATTGCCTCATCCTGGGTCATCTCCAGTTATCCTGATGAATATCTGGTCACTGGATTCAGATGGCTCTGGAGGAGAAGTGAGGCTGGTGACCTGCACAGCCCTCCCTCACTCAAAACAAAGTCAAGTGCAAGTCATGTCATCATTTCTCTGGTCTTCTTTGCACAACGAAGGACGAACACACACACATTTTCACATTAGTTATATTGTAAAGAATTAGAACCAATAGGAGAAACCATAGGAAAGCAGAAACAACAAAAAAAGAGGGAGAGAGCAAATAATATGTTTCAAGCTGCTTTTAGACCCCATAGTTTGTTCATTTTTTTTCTCGATGTGGACAGCATTTTCCATCATGAGTCCTTTGGAGCTGTCTTTTGCCAAAAGGTCAATTGGGAATTTTTTGGTGGCCTATTGAGGTACAAGTAGGGAGATCATTTTTTCTAATTTTCAAAGGAAGAATGATGAGAATGGTGCCTAGGCTTTGTTAATATTTAGTGGCTGAGGATAATGGGATTTGTTAATTTAAAAAAAATAAAAGAAAGAAAATTAACGCTATGAGAATTGTCAGAGTGAACATGTCTTCTAAAGAGAAAAATAGCTTTTTTTTTTCCTTCAGAGACACTGTCTTGATTCTAGTCTTTGAATCCTGAATCTGGGAGTCATTTAGAGAGCTATTAAAGACAATTGTGGCCCAGAGGGTGAATATCCCATTATGTTCCCAGGGTCCACAATAAAGGAATGTGTAAAAAATACTGGAAAGATGTCCATATAAATATACAAGAAGATTCACAGCAGCACATTTTGTAGGAGCATAAAGCTGGAAGAAAAGTAGAATAATTGAATTATATATTGAACCATAGTTCTAGAGGTGGACAATCATCTAGTCAACCCTTACACATCTCAGACTCAAGGAGGTTAAGGGACTTACCTCAAGGTCATACACATAGTAAGTGGTACAATGAGGTTCTGGACTCAGATCCCATGACTCCAAATTTACCCCTCCAACCACTATATCATGCGTCCATTGATTGAGATCAGCAATTTGTGATATGTATATGGGATAGAATATTATTAGACCCTTCTTATGACTATGAGGAGTTCAGAGAAACATTGGTAGGTCTGTCAATTCATTGACATGGTCACTCTCTCTTACGCAGATTATGAGCCTTCTTTGAAATTCTCTTATATAATCTTCCATAAAACATCCACAGAGAATTTTTCCAACCCTTTGAAACCCCTCTGGGTATTTCAGCATCTTGTTGCTACTGAAAACAGTATCCAAGCTGTCCATACGGTATCTATTAGTATCTCTGATTCTTATTCCATGGCAGCCAATCTCCCTTCCTAATCAATCATTTCTTTGATGATTTATGGTATTTTGACATGCAAGTCTTGTGAGTAATGTGTGGTAGCCAATGTATGGCCACCATGAGGCTTTTCATTGCCTTTGGTCTTGAAGGAATATAGAATGATAGGATCAACATTTTAAAGATGGAAGGGACCTCAGAAGTCAGTTTAAAACCCCACATTTTATAGGTGAGAAAATAGAATCCAGGTGGGTTAATGACCTCCCCAAAGTCACAGTCATGGTATTCAATGAGTCATAGCTACATAAAACCAACAACGAAATATTGTTATTAAAAAGTTAAATTTTGGCAGTGGGAAACAGTTTGGGATTGTTGAAAGTATTGTATAATTTCTCAGATGTAATCCACCCCAGTCCTTTGCTCTTATTCTGGGTCCAAACCATCTGTAGTGTCTGTTCAATGTAAATGTAATTCAATGTGATCTGTATACATTGAACTAATTCAGGGCTACCCATCCAAGTACTTGTCATAATGTGGGCAATATGAATTACTGATATATTGAGTTTTTCCTGTGTGGCTGATCTCTTTTGCACAGCTATGTATCTCACCGAGAAGACCTTGTAGTATCCTGGGGCCTCATGGTATCAGGACAATCTTATTTACAAATAATAAGATTTTCACTATCAATGAGGATTCCCCATTTTTTTTAAATTTAGACATCACAAAAAGCATGTTTCAGGTCCTTTGTCTTTGGTAGCGAGGTGGTGCAATGAATAAAAAGCTGGAACTGAAATCAGGAAGACCTGAACCCAAACCAAACCTCAGACATCTACTAGCTATGTGATCCTGCACCGATCTGTGGTCTACTTCAGTGTTCTGATCTTTAAAATGAAGATAATAATAGCACCTCCCTCCCAGGCTCATTGTGCGGATCAAATGATATAATAATTTCATAGCACTTTGAAAACCTAAAATTATATTTTAATTAGTGTCAGTTGATATTACTATATTGTTTAGTTTCATATAGTCCTAGTTTGATAGGTCCTTTGAATTCTGTGTCTCTATAAATCATTACAAATAACTCAATGGATATCCAGCATTGTTAGTAAAATAACCATACTGTTCCATGTGAGAGGAATCATGGTATATTGAAACCTGAATTTCTAGTGCCTGAGTGCTTAGGAGGCAGTGGACTATAATGGAGAAAGTTTTGAACTTAGAGTCAGTGGACCTAAGATCAGACCCTGGCTCCATCACTTTCCAGCTGTGTGACCTCAGGTAAATGACTCCTCTGGTCCTCAGTTTCCACATCTGTAAAATGAAAGAGTTGGGCTAGTTGGTGTCTAAAGTCCCTTCCAATGCTAACATTCTGTTGCCTAAGTTAAGTTTATGGATGGAGTTTTTTAATCCCATTTGAATATTGCATCAAAATTGATGCTCCATGAATAGCTTTCATTGTTATTCTTGTGTGGTTTTTAATAGATCAAATTTCCTGTTGATTATTTGGGATTTAGGGAGCTAGACCCAACAGCTCTTCTCATTGAACATTCAGTGCCCCTCAACCACTTTCCCCTGCTTTAAAGGGTCACTCCTTTTAAAAGTCAAACTTCTTTATTTGAATAGCACTCAATGGGAACATTTCTAATCTTTCATGCCACCAAAGACAAAATGATTAAATATTCGATAACTCAAACTCATAATTTTGAGGACTATTAAAGAGCGTAGTCCGAGTGGGGGAGGAAGGGAAAAGAGGATGGTTAACAGAAAACTAGCATGAGGTCTCCCTATATCAAATTACCTCAGGGCACTGGGATTTTTGAATTTTTGCATTTGCTTTTTAAACATAATTTATTTTCATTCTTTCAATTTAACGACTGACTTTCTGCCAAGGGATACTTTTATCTGCTATCAATGAGCCTGTCTTTAGCAGATTTCCTGACTCTATTTTGCCATTTCTAATTTTCTGTGGGTAGCAGTCAGTTGAACAAGCTTATTAGGATTGCATCTAAGAAAGGGTAAATAGCTTCTAGCAAAGTGCTTTTGGGCTACTTAACTAAAATTCATGAGTTTTATTTCATTTGTGAACTTTATGGAATTATTTTGATTACTTAGAGACTTTTTTTTCTGACTTCAGCTGCTTTTTGCTCCTAGCCCAAGGAGATACTACTTATTCCTATTCTCTCTCATTTTCTCATTCTCTCTCTCTCTCTCTCTCTCTCTCTCTCTCTCTCTCTCTCTCTCTCTCTCTCTTTATCTCTTGGTCTCTGTCTGTCTCTCTCATTCTCTCTCTCTCTGTCTCTCCCTCTCTCTCTTTCATTCTCTCTCTGTCTCTTTCTGTCTCTCTGTCTGTCTGTCTCTGTCTCTCTCTCTGTCTCTCTCTCTGTCTCTATCTCTCTGTTTCTGTCTCTCTGTCTCTGTCTCTCTCTCTCTGTCTTTCTCTCTGTCTCTGTCTCTGTCTCTGTCTCTCTCTGTCTCTGTCTCTCTCTCTCTCTTGCTCTCTCTCCCTGGAATCCCTCTGATAATTTTGCAGAGTTATTGCTTCTTTTAACCAAGACACGATAATATATATTCATTTAGTTTTTACACAATATTACTATATTGTAAATTTGTTTCTTCTTAACCTTTATTTCTATACTTTTTCTACTTTCTTTCAGAATGAATCTTTGTTATTAGCAAGTTAGTCTATTTTAATCTAGGAGGAGAAAAAAATCCAATATGAAAACGCTATTTATCTTTTATCCTATTGTTTCCGTTCTCCCTTAGAGACTATGTTCTTTTATTTCTACCGTCTCCTCTAACACTTTCCTATCCATGTTCTCTAGCTGCAATGTCTTTAAAAGCATCTTTTATTCTGAATCCAATTTTGCTTTTCTTCTTCCTGAGTTTTCTTTCCTGTTGTCTCTTCATTTTCTCTCCTCAAAGTAAAAGCAAAGCCCCCTTCAATGTGCATGAGTGTGTATCCTCATGTGTACACACACATATATACATACACTTTTTTTGAGGGAAGGTATTAGAGGGCATTATTTATTGGGAATTATATCAATTCATTTTTATCAGTGAACCTTCACTGATATATCAATACATTTTTTAAAATTAAAAATATTTCAGGGATCATATGGTTTATGCTATGATTCCCATTTATTTTGAGTTCACTTGTACAGTCTATAAACACTATCTGATTTTCATTATCATGGAAAGTCAGGAAGAAAATTCAGGATGTTACATTGGTCAAATTAATTACCAAACTACTGGCTTTTCTTATTAGCTAGAAATACTGGCTCCATTATGGCTAATCACAAGAGTCCTATCAGCTAATTTCAGAAAGATCTAGAACATAGTTGGCTGGGTACACTTGAGAAACCATGCTGGAGCATCCCAGAGGACAACAGCTGCTGGTTGTACTTGGAAGGTAGTGGGCTGGTGAGCCATTTGTCACCTGCTTTTCTCTCTCCTGGTAAGCTTTAATTCTTTCTTGATAATACCTTTGCAATAATACTGTACACTTTTCAATGTATTTTTAAAGGAAGAACTGTAGCTATCAAATGGCTTTTCCGCAAACATGTGTAATCAATCATTTAATCAATATTTTCAGCTTTAATTAATTTTGGACATCCATAAGCACATTATAAATTATTTCCTGAGCAGCCAACATTTTCTTTTGACTCTTTCTTTGAGTCTTCACACTGCAGTCTTTCCTCTTTTCCCTTTTGTCCTTCCGTCTATTTTCCCTTTTCTCTTTTTCATTTTGTCCTTCTGTCTATTTTGCCTTCCCTTTTTTCTTCCCTTACTTCTTTCCCATTCTTTCTTTTCTTCCTTCTTTTCCTTTCCTTCCCTCTCTTTCCTCTCTTCTTTCCCCTCTTCCTCCCTCCCCTCCTTCATTTCTTGCTCTCTTTTACCCCCACCTTTCTTTGGTTTCCTACCTTCCCACCCTCCCTATTTCAAGATGCTTTTACAAGCAATAGGTACAACCCACATTAGTGGTTTTAACTAAAAACATCAATGAAAGTCCATTTATTTAGTACAATTGATGATTAATTATCACCTAACCAGAAAAAGGGGAGATGTTTTCAAGAAAAATATATCTTTAACTGAAAACTGGCATGTCAGTTTAGGGTCTCAATAAAATCTTGCTCTTTTTAACCTAGGATCTTTACAATGGAAAAAAAAGATCTTTTTGAACTAAAGCATCATAAATGGCATAACTCTGGTGTTCCTATTTGGAATCCAGCCCTTGTTTTCAGGGATTTACTGTTTTGAAAAATGTTGGATAAATTTATAGCAGAAGAGAAAATACTTCTGCCAACTACGTAAGTGCTTTGGACATAATTTGTATTCCTGCTGTTACATGCAGAGACTTGTGCCAGAGAAAAGAAGTAAAAGAAATTTGGTTTGGAAAGAAACCAGCAGTCTGGAAAGGTAGTTTTTAATCTATAAATATCTTTCTTAAGGAGAGCTGAACATGAACTAAATTTCATCTCTTAGGCAATAAAATGCACAAGATAATCAGAATGTCCCATTCATTAAAGAGGGCTTGTAGAGGATATAATTTAGTCACAAATTTTGCACTGTGTTTGGCATATAAGGGCTGTGCTAAAAAGTAATTCATGAAAGTATAAAACTACTGTAGGTTTTAGATCATAAAATACAGGCTGTGGATTTAGCAAGGAGAAACTCCAAATGTAGAGAACCTTTTTATAAACTTTGAATCTCTCTCACAGATGACAGCTAGGGATTGGCAGGAATTGCCCAGTTATGAATATATAGCATAATTGAGCAAGTATCTGAATTTACAGAAAATATTACAAGTCCCATTTGAGTAAATAAAGCTTTGTTATGTAGACCCCAGTGATGGGAATCCTGGCACAGTGAACCAGCATGTCAGAGGAGGCAGTCCCCACAGCAGCTCCATATGGGCATTGGCCAGGGGGGGTTTCAAGAAGAATCAGAGAGGACTGGGGGCTTCCTTTCTTGCAGGTATGGGGGATAATTTTACAGGGATTCAAAGAGAATAGATGATATTTACATTTCTGTCAATGCCAGGTACTAGCTATATATCCTAAGTACAGCTATTATTTAACTACTGCTCTGTCCTGTGTCATTTGGGTAAATGCCTTTGCATAAGAGATAAGTGAATCTAATGGCTGATCGTTAATGGAATGCATACTACATGAGATGCAGTTACGGGCTGCATACCCAAGGTTCACCCCTAGAAAGTAGTAGCCACCCTTTGGAAGATGTAGCCTGCCAGTGTAAATGCAAATTGAGTGAGTTGACTATGTTAATCTTTAGGGGGTGATATAATCTCTCCAAAAAGAGAAATATTTCAGAGAGAAATAAAAAAAAAGAAGAAAAATAAATTGAACATATAGAGGGTTATCTTAAGATGGGCATGAAGAAAAAAGAAGACAAGGGGTATGAGGCAGCCAGCTGGTGCAGGAGATAGAATTCCAGGACTGGAGTTAGGAAAACATGACTATAATTCCGGGTGAGCTCAGATACATGTTCCTGGGCAAATCATTTAATCTCTCTTTGCCTCAGTTTCCTCATCTCTAAAATGGGGATAATAATGTCATCTATCTTCCAGCATCACATGAGATCCCAAAACTTAGCACGGTGCCTGTCAGATAGGGAGCGCTATGTAATAGTAGCTATCATTACTTCTAACACTGACCCTTGGAATTGTATAATGAATAGAAGGCTTCTTTTTTTTTTTTTTCCTGTAGAGGCAAAAGGTAGGCCATCTTAGAAAAGAAACTTTCTTGTTTTCTAAGAAGTGAGGAAATAGATTCAAATGCACCGTTGGGAGGGAGATTATTGGGCGTAAGGGGATCAAATGAATAGAGGTTCTTGAAAACTTTGGAGAGGCAATGAGACAGCTACATGTCAATATAGAATTCTATGATCTCCCGAAGCATAAATCTAAATCATAAGAGAAGAGGGGCTCCTTAGACTCACTCAATCTAACAAAGAAAAATTATACTATCAAATGTGGTATAAAAAGCACTGTTAGGAATTTTGAAATCCTGGGCAAGAATGTTAGGACATGAGCGTTAGAGGTGGGATTCTCGCTATGATTGACTGAAGAGGAAAGTAGTAAAGAAAAAAAAAAGAAGTTTGAGAAAGTAAATAATTGATTTAAAAGATTGTAGTTAAGAATGGGATTTGGAAGGCTTCGAAGAAAAAAGACATTTTGAAGAAGTAAATAATTGGTTAAGAAGATGATGTTCAAAAATGGGTTTTGGAGTTCTGGATTATACCTTAAATTGGAGTATATATAACAAGGACAGGTAAAAATACATTTTAAATAAATAAATTCAAATAAATAAATCTAAATAATAAAAATAATAATTAAATAATCAAAAATATTAAGAATAAAATAATAAAAAATTTAAGTAAAATAAAATAAATTTAAAGTAAAATAAATATAATAATGTAAAAATAATTAATTAGTGGATTTAAAAATAGAGTCTTATAATCTCATTATGAGACCTGAAACTGAAAATGATTGAGGAGTGTACGTATGTGGGAAATAGAATGTAGGATACAAAGCAAATCTATATAAATCATTAGTATTTCTATATATTGCCTACAAAAGAAGAGATAGAAATGAGAATTCTGTTCAAAATAATGATGGAATACATAAAGACTTTAAGAGTCTATCTACCAAACCACCTCCAGGAACTCTATGAGTGCAACTAGAAAATATTTTGCAAAAATGAAACTACATTATTAGAGAAATAATTTAAAATAATGATAATAATTGTCAGCAGGCCAGAATAGCATAATAAAAATACCAATGGTACATGAATTAATCCGCTTGTTTTGTGCCATGCAATCAAACAACCGAAAGTTTATTTTGTAGAGCTAAAAAAAATAGCAACTATATTCCTCAGGAAGAGCAAAAATAAAAAATCTCAAGTGAACTAATATTTAAAGTAGTGAATAATAAATCTCAAGTTATATTAAATATCAGTAATCATCAAAAATTTTTGGTACCGGTTACAAAACAGAGAAGTCAATTTTTGGAGCAAAATATGGAGAAACCAAAAACCTAATAGCTAGAGTTTTCCTAAGTGACCCAGCAGGAAAACACAGATTCAATATTTGTTAAAAGACAAAATAAAATAAAATAAAATAAAAAAAATATTGAGAAAGCTAAAAAGCACCCTGTTAGAAATTAGGTAAAGATCAATATTTTGTACCATATACTAAGATAAACTCCAAAATGAATACGACTTAGTCATAAAAGATAAGATTATAAATAGAACAGAGGAGCCAAGGACACAATTGCCTTTTGGATCTTTGGATAGAGGAAGAGTTCCTAACAATAAAAGCAATGGGGGAGGGGGGTTCACCTCCTGTTATCCTGATCTATATCTTGCCACTGGACTCAGATGGCTCCAGAGGAGAAAGAGGCTGGTGACCTTGCACAGCCCTTCCTCACTTATATCCAATTGACTTGAAAGTCATGGCATCATCTTCCTGGTGCCATGGTTCTCTGAGAATAAAGGACAAAAACAGTAACCACAACAAAAGGAACACAGAAGACCATAGAAGACAAAATAGATTACATAAAATTAAAAAATACTTTGCACATGCAAAACTAATGTAGCTTAAATTATAGGGGAAACACAGTGGGAAAAATCTTTGTTATAAATATCCCTAATAAAGGTCTAATATCCAAGAGATGTAGACAACTGATTCCAATTTGTAACAGAGACATTGTCCAATAGATAAATGGCCAAAGAATATGACCAAGCAATTTGCAAAAGAAGAAATCAGTGCTATGAAGAGCCATATGAAAATATTCCCAGTCACTAACAGAGAAATGTAAACTAACAGAACTCTGAGGTTCTACCTCCTACCCATTAAACTGGCAAAATGATAAAAAAAATAGAAAATGGCATTTGTTGCAGAGGATTAAGGAAAGTTAATATGTAAATGTGCTGTGAATTGTGGAGCTATGAATTGGTACAGCAGTTCTGGGAAGCAATATGGAACAATAGTCCAAAAGTCACTAAATGATGTAGACCCATTGACCCAGTGATACCACTGTTAAGTATGTGCCCAATGAGATGAAATAAAGAGGAAAATGATACCCACAACATATATATACGTGTAATTTTCCTCATATATACACACACATATACGTGTGTGTGTGTGTGTGTGTGTGTGTGTGTGTGTGTGAGGTGACACAGTGTACGGAATACTGGGCCTGCAGTCAGGTAAATCTGAATTCAAATACAGCCTCAGATACTTAGTAGTTGTGTGACCTTGGCCAAGTCACTTAACCTCTGGTTGCCTTAATCCAATGGAAAAGTAAAAGGCAAATCACTCTAGTATCTTTGCCTGGAAAACCCAATAGACAGTATGGTCAGGGGGTCATGAAGAGTTAGAGATGACTGAGTGGAGACAGAATAATTACCTACCAGGGAGCTATAGCTGTTTAGTTATTTCTGTCATTCTCACTCTTTCTGGCCCCATTTGGGGTTTTCTCGGCAAAGATACTGGAGCGATTTGCCATTGCCTTCTACAGCTCTTTTACCAGATGATGGATATGTAAATGAACTAACCCTAAGGTGACCCAGATGAGTTCTTCTGTTCCCTTTGAAAAACTTATGAAGATGACACCTTAAACTCCTGTTCTCCTACCCCTCAGCACTGGACCATCTCCACTGAGTCTACACTGTTGAGTGCTCCCAAGTCTAATCCATAGTTACATCAGTGATCGGTGTGTCTCTCCTTTTCCCTATCTCCTTCTTCACACTTCCTGACTTCCCCCAACCCCCATTCTTTATCCTTATGCTATTTACCTCTGTACCCTTCACCTTTCCTTGCTTCTCTCTGCACTTTCTGTGCTTTTAGGCCCTGTACCCTCAGTGTCTTATTAAAGTGTAGTTGCCACCCTATTTCCCCACTGCCATTGTGGTCTTTCCCAATGAGTACTCAAAGAATTAAGTATGGCTGTCCCATGTCATAATTTAATGAATTAATTGGCAATTCAACTACACTGCTCTGCTGCTCTAAAAATATGCCATATCACACCACATCATGTCAGCTATATGGTCCGATGGATAGAGCATTGGACTTTGAGTCAGAAAGATCTCAGTTACAATCTTGCTTCAGACATTTACTAACTCTGAAGCCTTGGGCAAATCACACTTTCCTCATCTCTAAAATGGTGATGATGATAGCACTTAACTGCTAGGGTTGTTGTGAGACCAAAAGTAAGATGATATTTATAAAGTGCTTAGCAAACCTTAAAGTGCTATAACTTATAGTTAGTGGTAGTAGCAGTAGTAGAACCCCAGTAGTCGTCATTGTAGTAGTAATAGTGTAATTGTAGCAGTAGTAGTAGTTTAGTAATCACTAATACTTATAAAGCACTCCTTAAGTACCAGGCCCTGTGGGAAGCACTTCACAATTATTTCATTTGGTCCTCAAAATAGTAAGTACTATTGTCATTCCTATTTCACAGATGAAGTAACTGGGGCAAACAGAGGTGAAGTGACCGATCCAAGGTCTCAGAGCTAATAAGTGTCTGAGGCCAGAGTTGAAAGTGAGTCTTCCTGACTTCAAGCTCAGTGCTCTATCCTCTAACTGCTGCTGTTCTTTTTCTTGGACCCATAGTACAGATATTAGCACCACTCTGTTGTGGGGAATATTTTGGAGACATTAAAGTGAAAAATGGGTACTTGAGAATATTATTTCCTGTTCCTTCCCCTGAAACTTTGATGTTAATGATGTGGTCAATCTTTTTTCTGTCTGTACCTTTCTTTGTTTTCCTTTGGGGCTAGCGCAGATAATCACTTAGCAAAAGGCAGTCCATGCGAGATTATCATTAAACCTGTGTTACTTCCATTTAAACTAGAATGGATACTTTCATAAGCCTGTTTTCTGAATCATCAATGAAATCTTTATATTACTATTATAAATATTTGTTGGTTAAATAATTGATTTAAAATAAAAGCATATTGGAGACTTTATTCTCTTTATTCTAAAATCTTTAGAGGTACACATACAATAGCATCTTGATAGGGCTGCATTTTCATGGACAAATTGCTTTAATTTTTGCAAGGATTGGTTTTTGCTGGTGGTAGCTGAAAGTAGCCATTGACAAAGAATCTCATCAACTAAAAAAAATGATTATATTGTACTGATAGCCCAGAAGCAACACTTCTCCCTCACCACTGAAAGAGCATATTCATTCCTAATGGTACTTGCATCTTAATAATATATGTTTGTGAGACCCTGAAAATCTCTAGAATGGACTGCATGGTTCCCATGGTTACTGTAGTCACAGAATGGTTGAGCTTATTAAATAGTTGTATATCTCCTACTGTGCTTTTCTACTGTGTTCATTAGTTTTGATGTGGTCAAAATACCTTGCATGACCATTGACATAAGCTTAACTATAATAATATCCTAGATAAATAGGATATAATGCAGAAACAGTGTTAGAGGATTGGTCTTATAACCTGGACTCCTGGCTCCTGAGGGATATTAGCTGTGTGACTTTAGGCAAGTTGTTGACCCCACACTGAACTTCAGGGAAGTTGATCTGCGTCAATGGAGGGCACTCCTTTATCAATGAAGTCTCAAGTAGTAGATGTATTTTCAAATAAGGCAGGTATATTCATTTAGAAAGCATTGATCAAGTGCCTCCTACAAGGGGACACAAAGATGGCACATGATCATTGCCATTAAATGGAGCTCTCAGTCTCTTTGGGAATGAGATACTTACACAAATTACTGCATTCTGAAGCAGAATGTAAAAAAATATGGAAAATCAGAGAATGAAATTATTAAGTTACATAGAGAAATGAAAATCAAAGAAGATGTTAAGGAGGACATGGGCATTGAGGTGGATCTCAAAGTACAGGGAGGATTTCAGTGGGTAGAGATGGGACCCTCAGGTCAAAGAAAAAGCATGTTTAGGGAAGGTGAGTAGTTCAGTTTCACCCTCTGAGGCTGCTTTCTATTTTGTATTTATATAACATGTTCTAATTTGTCTTTATATTTCCCTTCTCCGAACATAAACTCTTTGAGGTCAGAGACTGCTTTTGCTTTTTCTTTGTACTCCTGGAACTCCTGGGCACACAGTAAGCTTGATAAATGCTTGCTGATTGATTGAGAGTCCTCAGGAAGAGGCATATATTCTTGGAGTTATTTTCTTTTTTAAAATTAAAAAAATAATCTATTATTTTTGTATCATTTTCATTTCTAAATATAACCTTTCTCTTCACTCCCAACCCCTAGTACTAAGCAAATCATCCCTTGTTACAAAGAATTAAAAAGAAAGAGGAGGAAAAAGCAGTTTGGCAAAATTTACCAACACATCAAATGCATCTGACTTTGATTTATCAGGGACGTTCTTTTCTTAGACTTTTTACAGTAATCTACATATATCCAGATATTTATCTATACACAGAAATCTGTCTATCTATTTATCTATCTATCTATCTGTCTATCTATCTATCTATCTATCTATCTATCTATCTATCTATCTGTCTGTCTGTCTGTCTGTCTGTCTGTCTGTCTGTCTGTCTATCTATCTATCTGTCTGTCTGTCTGCCTAATCTACCTATTTATTTAGAGAGATTCGGATGCAGATATGGATACATGTATGTCTATATACGCAAACAACAGTTCATATGTGTATTTTTGTATATATGTGTGTGCATATATGTGTTCATCTCTATATCTTTCTATCTATTTACGTATCATCTATGTGTATCTATCTATGCCTAGCAGCAGGTCAAAAGATATGGACATTTTTAGTCAGTTTCTTAACATAATTCTAAACTGCTTTCCAGAGTGGTTGGACCAGTTCACAGCTCCACTAATGATATATTACTCTGCCTGTCTTTCTACTTAGAACTATTTTCACATGAAGCCTACTCATTATTTTTTTAACCTTGCTTGACTTGAAAATAGTATAATAATTTCTAAACAAAAGTTTACCAGTATCTGTGTTTCTCCTTAATGCATTCCTTTGTTCCTAAGTTACCTTTCCTTAGCATCTAGCCAATCCCCTCTTGATCCAGTTTCCACAAACTGACATCCCCAAAGCATAGGTATGTCCATGTTTTTGTTGAATAGTTTCAGTCATGTCTAATCTCTGGTCCCATTTGGGGTTTTCTTGGCAGGGATACTGGACTGGTTTGTCATTTTCTTCTCCAGCTCACCTATATTCATGAGGAAACCAAGGCAAACAATGTTAAGTGACTTGTCCAGGGTCACACATCTAGTATGTGCTATGCTCTCTCCTTTCTCACTTCAATCTCTTAAAATTCCATGAGATCCCTCAAGGCTCAGCTCAATTATAGCCTTGGACAAGAGACTTTTCCTGATTAGTACTGATTTTCCTGATTTAGTACTTCTCTCCTACCACTGCTGAAAATGACTTTATCATATACATACACATATACATGCATACACATAAATGCGTGCCTATGTTTGTATATGTGTGTTTGCGTGTATGACTTTCTATTATCACAACTAACAAATGCCATACCTTTATCCCAGGACTTTTTATTCCTAGACTAGAGGTAACAGATGAAAAGAAAAAGGAAATTTTGGAAGTGAAGACTCTTATGATAAAACTAAGTGCATATATATATGTATATGTATGTAAATATATATAGACATACACATATATATGCATGTTTGTAGTTATTAGCTATATATATGTATGTGACATGTTTATATATTTAGATATATACTAAGTTTATATACTTAGATATATACAATACAATTGATTGCTTACATGTAATTTCTGTCATTAGAATGTAAACTTGAAGGTAAAAACTATTGTGGGTTTTTTTCCTTTTTTATCCTTAGCACCTAATACAATGCCTGGCAGCATGACATAGGGGCTGGGCTTAGAATTAAGACCTAGTTTCAAGCCCTGCCTTAGAATCTCTGAAGCTGTGTGACTCTAGAGATGTCAGTGTACTAGAGAAAAGCTCTTAGTCTAAGCATTTCTATGGGGAATCTGTGGGAGGATATGACAAGAATTACTCTAAAGAAAGTCTAGATTTGTTGTGGTCTGCACCATCAGAGAAAATACCTACATCAATGAAATCACCAACCCAAATTCTGAAATCTACACATTAGAATATAATTAAGCAGATGAGAAGGTCAAATAGAATGATGAGAGATTCAAAGAAGGAGGATTTATTTCTAAAAGTCATAATCCAGAAAGGCTTCAAGAAAGAGACTGTACTTGAACTAGCCTTGAAGATGAATAAGAATTTCAAAAGGTGGAAATGTAGGCTGGAAGAAGAATCCATACCATACATAGATGACAAGATGTGCAAATGCAAAAGAGAAAATGGGGGGTGGGGGATGGTTGAGATGTGAACAGTTTAGTTTGGCTTGAGTGTAGTGGATAAAGAGAGGGGTATCCCAAATAGACAGGTGAGTGGAAGCAGGAAGAATGTAGAAAAAAGAATGAATCAGAAAAATGGTGTGGAGGCTAGAGCCAAGAGGAATTGGC
Source organism: Bettongia penicillata ogilbyi (assembly GCA_023548195.1). Classification (NCBI taxonomy): domain Eukaryota; kingdom Metazoa; phylum Chordata; class Mammalia; order Diprotodontia; family Potoroidae; genus Bettongia; species Bettongia penicillata. Next base: position 5,135,102 of record JAJHZJ010000024.1, read on the forward strand.
AGCTGACTAGATAGTAAAGATGAAGAGTAAGGAAGAGTCAAAGATGACACTGAGGTTTTGAGACTGAGTAATTGGAATAAAATAGTGGTACTCCCAAAGGAAAGAGAAAGTTAGCTTAGGAATCTTTTTAGCTTTTGGATATTTTATTTCTAATTCTGATAATATTTTATATCTTTTTGTCAGCTGAACAATAAAAATCTTGAAACAAAATATTTCTGCTCCAAGATATTTCATTAGCTTGGGAGGGATAAATATGTTTTTTTTCTGGATAGTTTGATGCAGAGAAGAAGCACCAACAGCTAGGTTAATCAAGAATAGCCTCTTGTCCAAGGTGCTGATTGAGCTGAGCTTTGAGGGATCCCAAGGGATTCCAAGAGCTGGAAGTAGACGAGAGGAGAACATAACAGGAATAGGAAATGCCTGAGCAAAAGACAAAGAAATGGGTAGTGGAATATTCTGTATATGAAAGAACAAGTAGAGTAATTCTTGAATAAGAAGATGACATGGTCATTGGCACCATAGAGGATAGAGTGCTGGGTCCAGAATCAGGGAGATTCTTCTTCCTGAGTTCTAATCTGGCCTCAGACACATACTAGGTGTGTGACTCTGGGCAAGTCATTTAACAATGTTTGCCTCAAGTTCCTTATCTGTAAACGTGAACTGGAGAAGGAAGAAAACTCGTCCCAAAAAGTTGGGTATGACTGAAACAACTCAACGACAACAGCATGGTCATACCTAAGCTTTGAGAATGTCAATTTGTGGAAACTGGATTGAGAGGGGAGAGGCTAGATTATGGGTGTAAAGTGATGAAGGGCTAAATTAGGGCAGGGGGGCGTGCAAGTGGAGATAGAAGAGAATAAAAATGATGCAGAGGAAGCATTGACAAGACAGACAGACGTAGGGACTGAATGAAGGGAAACTCCTAGATTAGAAATCAAAATGACTAGAAAAATGGTGGTGTCCTTGACTGAAATAGGGAAGGGGAGCAGTTTCAGTGGGAAAGAGAATGATGTGTATAATAATAACAGGAAATCAATAGTGACAGTTCACATTTATACAGTGCTTTAATATTTGCCAAGTGCTTAGAAATATAATCTTATTTTATACTCACAACAACCTGGTAGGTAGGTGCTATTATTATCACCATTCTACGGATGAGGAAACTGAGCCTTGGTGAGATTATGATTTGCCTATTACTACTAGCAAATGCCTTACCTTGGACATAAACCCAGGATTTCTAGTTCCTAAATCAGAACTTAGTAGATGAAAAGAAGGAAATGTTAGAAATGGAGATATGTATTATGAAATTACTGTGATGCATATCATAGTTTCAAAGTAATGAGTGTCTGAATGGAAAGGAGAGAATGATCTTGGAATTTGAAAGATACTTCAGGGATAGAATGAACAGGACTGAGATACTGACAGGAGGTGGTATTTAGCCTGGTAAGGTACAGGGAGAAGTAAACAAGACCTTCAGGTTGTTGGACCAACATGACAAAGCATGGTGGTGCCATTAAATGAAATGAGGAATTTAGAAAAAGCAATAATTAGAGAAGATGACGAGTCAGCTTTAGAGTATGCAAAACTCCCCCACTGGTACTTTTTCAAGGTGAAATTTTTGTTACTGGAATTTGGTTTAGCCAGCACGCAATCGAGGCGAGAGATTCCATAATCTCGTGATTCAAATGTGCAATATCAGTAATATGAACCTAGCTGACAAGATTGAATACTAACAGTGTGTAGCAGTCTGTTTTGTGAAACCATAAATTCCTTACTCCTTTTGTCCTTTGAAATTTATTGCTGTAATGTAATATTTTAAACTCAACTCCCTGAACAACCTAACAAAGCAAAATCATTTCTATCTTTCTAGTATTAAGAGCTATAAACTTGTTTACTAGCTTTGAAACAAGCAAAAACTATGAGATAATAATTCTCTAATGAATTTTTCCAGAAAAAAACAAGCCTTGTTGTCTTTTGACAAATTCTGATTATATGAGATGGAGATGACTCTAATACCTACTGAAGTTACTTTTGTGACTTGGGAGCCCTCATTTTGCATGGTACCAACTCTAATTAAAGTCTCTGAATCATTGATTTAAAGCTGGAAGGAATTCTTTCCTTTTACAAGTCAGGAAACTGAGACTCAGGGTGGGGAAGTGTCCTACTCAAGGGCACTGAGGTACAATTGTGTCACCGTGAGCAAATCATTTGCCCTCTCTTAGCTTCAGTTCCCTTATTTGTAAAATAAAAGGTGTTGTACTTTAAATTCTATCAATACCCTTTTCAGCTCTAAATCTTTGATCCCAGGAACCCAGGCTTCTGACCTGGTCCAGTGCTATCGTCTACTGCAATGGGCTCCTTCCTGTCACAAACAAGTGCCTCCATATACAAAAAAATTAAGAGCAGGGCAATGTGATAGTCAGTTTGGCTTAATTTACATTTGGCTTTTCATCTCCAAATCTCGTGGTGAAGAAATTTTAGAGGAAGTTCAAAAGGGAAAATGAACTAGAATTGAGAAATAGGACTAATTAAGAAAAGTCAAATTTTTGCTTGGATTAAATGGAGTCTTTAGGAAGGCGTTTTCACTGTGCAAATGACTTTTTTTTAAAGGAGAATTATTTCTAGTTATTTTGCTGTTGTCAGAGAGTTAGAGAAAAGGTTTCTACTGTGTGCGACTTTGACAAGACCCAGGAAATACTTTCTGGATAGAAATATTGGTAGTTAACAAAGTGAGTTATTGAGGATAATTTAGAAGCTTCCTTCATTTTTTGACAAAGAACAGGTAACCATGTAATTTGTGGGTATTGCAGTTCATCAGATGAGATTTATAATCTCTTTGGATCATAGCTTTCTACTTTCATAATTTTACCATATATATATATATATGTATACACACACACACACACACTAAATTGAGTGTAATGAAAAACGTGATATCTCTGGATCCTATATTGAAATCCTTTTTAAAAGAATTCTGTCTAATTAGAATGGGAGACCATATATCCTTATGCCTGGCCTTTTTCTGAAAGCCCATATGGCCAAAGGTGTGAGTTTCTTATAGCCAAAATAGCTGCCATTGCTTCAGAAGTGGCTCCCAACAATTCTGCAGAGCAGCACCAAATGAGTTTTAACATATACACAACACCCCTATCCTTTTTATGCCAAGGCGGGTTAGCCCTTTAGCTGCTGGCAATGAAAATAGGGTTTTCTTTCCTAGCTGCCATGTGTTTCCTAGAGTTACTTGTGATCAAAACAAATGCTAGCTATAGATATGTTTGTATATGGTGCTTTGTGCAATCTTTCCTATTGGAGAGATTGGTCATTATTATTTGGTTCCTTTCCTGCCCTCTTTCTTACCCCACCATCATGATTGTCATTAGGGTATCTTTAGATAGTTCCTTCCTGAGCATCCTTCCCTTATGTCTATGCAGCAAAATTCTCTAATGCATTGCCCTCCCTGCCCTGAAATTCTTTATACCAGAGTCAAAAAGGTGCTATTTAATGTGGAAATAGACCAGGAAAATCCCTATCGAGCTTGTATGCAATCAATGGTGTGGAATTGTCAGTCAATGAAGCAACTGTTGGGCAGTGAAGTTCTACAGCCCAGTGTTAGGTACATTTCTGGACCATTTGTAGCTAAGTTCTTTTCTTTGACATGCATTAATTCTCATTGGGTAGAAATCCCCTACCTTTCTTGGAATGAATGTCTCAGAAATGCCAATTTATTTAGAGCAAGACTCCAGCATTAAGTCTTCAGGGTGAGCAGTGTGTTCACACACTTAATGGAGGACTCACTTGATTTATTCTCCACATGAAGATGGATCCTCAGAACCTCTTTCTCCTAAATGCATTATTCTCCCTGTTTTTGCTAGTTGTAAAACATACTGAAAGTATTTGAAGGAAGAAATTATCCTTGTATTCCTCTCTCTCCCTGCCTTGATTTAGGGGCATTTATTTTTGCTTCAACTAACTTTACTGCCATTTGCTCAAAGTTGAACTTGTATAGATTGTAATTTAACAAAATTATTCACCTTGGCATGCTAATCATATTTGATTAAAATCTTAATATTTCATCCTCCCTTTTTAAAAAAATTCTGATCATCATTCCATCTATTGGTGTCCAGTGGTAAACCTTGTGCTGCAGAACAGCTATGATTCTGTTGAAATCTGCCTGGAATCAATGGCTTGTTTCAACAAAAGTGAATTTAAAAATGGTTCTTTCATCTGACAGCTGAACACAAGTGCTTAAAAGAGTAGAGGGAAAGAAATTGTATTTTTAGCCTCTAGGTGACTTAGCAGAAAGAACCCTGAACTCTGTACCAGGGAGAGTTGAGTTCAAATTCTGCCTCAACTATGTGTTCATAGGTAATGTCTCTGTTTTCCTCAGTTTCCTCATCTCTAGAATGGGGGTGATAATAGCATCTACACTTCAGAGTTTATGTAAGGATTGAATGAGCTTTACAAAATATAAAGAATGATATAAACACTAGCTCTTATTATTGGGATTGTGATGATAAATATTGTTTTTATTACTCTTATTTCAAGAAAGAGGTCATAGGCATGGTAGAGAAACTGCGGTAGATTCTAGAATTTGTAGAGCAAGGGTTCTGAGGTCAATGGATAGATTTCACAGGGTCTCTCCACTTGTATAGGGAAAAAATTACATCATTGTTTCCATTAACTTTTAGTTTTCTTTGTGATGTTAGGCACTGTATTCTGTATATTTAAGAACATTGTTCTGAGTCCATGGGGTTGAGAAAACTGCCCAAGAGATCCAGGACACACACAAAAAAATTAAGAACTTGGATGTAAGGAAAGAATTACAAGCTCCCTCGTGTGTGTTAATGGGGGGAAAGGCTGGTGTGATTCAATGAAAAGTCTGAATGGAACAGTTTTTAAAGCAAATGCAGTGTTATTACTTTCAACCCCACAATGCAAACTAATGGCTAACAAAGTGTTGCCAAGTAGAGAACTTGCCAGACTTGTATTAATGAATAGATAAGGATCATTTGTAAGCCACAGCCAACCATTTGCACATAATTAATTTGCTATTAAGTGCTTGAAAAGAGTTTTTCTTAGGCTAACTATCCAATCAGCCAGTAAGCATGGAGTGGCTATTATATGCCCAGCTGTGGGGGATCCCATCCAATAACCATTGGTTAAGATCCTACTATGCTCAAGCTTGGACAGCTAGGTGGCACAGGGCATAGATAGAATGCTGGGCTGAGAGTCAGGAAGACTCATCTTCCTGAGTTTATATCTGGCCCCATGGACTAACAGTGTGACCTTGGGCTAGTCATTTAACCTTGTTTGCCTCAGTTCCTCATCTGTAAAATGAGCTGGAGAAGATAATGGCAAGCCACTCTAATACCATTGCCAGGAAAACCCCAAATGGGGTGACAAAGAGTCCAACGTCTGAAAGACGACTGAAATCTTCAAGACCTTATGAAATGTCCTAATGATACAAAGATAAAAGAAGAATCAGTCCCTGCCATCAAGGAAATGGAATAGATGTCAAAGGAAATATGCAAAAAAGGGCCACATACATAGATCCCTACTTTCAAAGAATTTATTATCCAATGATCATGGCATACAAGAATGAAGTTCATGAGATCATTTGTTAACAATATAAGGCATGATCATTAGGAATAAATTACTAATATAAATATAGTAGGAATTTAAAGAAGGGGGATGTGTGAGTTAGGATAATCAAACGAGGATTCATGGAGGAAGGGGACCTTGAGTCGGGTCTTGAAAGATGAGTAGAATTTAGAGACAGAGATTTGGGAAAGAGCTCTAAGCCAAGGGGCAAGACACAAAGACAGAATGAATGGGACAACTAGGGAGATCCTATAACTGTGAAGGATGATTTATGTTTCAGAGAACTTCAAAATGTGAATGAGTAATATGGGCTCCAACAGGTTTTGGAGGACCTTGAAGAACCGATGGAGGAGTCATTGTTTTTCAGGAGGGAGAATAATACTGCTTAGTTTTGTTTATCGTTTTTATATTGCTTAATTTGAACTGTGGCAAGAATAGAGTCAGGTCATGGCATGCAACAGGCCAGCGAAGTTGTGTCTGAGGGTGTCACGTGGTACTGGGAGGTCTTAACGATGGTAAAGTTGTCCCGTTGGGACGGGAAAAGAAAACAGGACTGACTGAAGGCAGGGATCTCAAGTCCTTTTTAATTCTAGGTCTACATTTTTCTAGACAGACAAATACTCTTAAATTATAACTCTTCTTTGAAAATGGAAAATAGGATACTTATAAAATATAATACAGAACATAGAAGATTGAATTTTTCTGAATAGAAAGAGTTTTGTTTGAGAGGGAGAGGGAGAGAGAGAGAGAGAGAGAGAGAGAGAGAGAGAGAGAGAGAGAGAGAGAGAGAGAGAGAGAATCTGACATAAACCCATGGATCTTACACAGAAATTTCTAGCTCAATAAAAAAAATACAAATTCCTTAAAATGACTTTTATGAATTGAATATATAATTTTTTAAAGTTATGCTCAGGTGGAAAAGAAAATAAATTTATACTAATTAGTTTTTTTAATAGAAAGTTGAGGGAAGTGGGGCTACTGATGTGTTATGTATGTAAATCCCTGAGGTGACTGTATTGTTTGTTTTTTTTGTTCAGTCATTTTTAGTAGTGTCAGACTCTTTGTGACCTCATCTGGGGTTTTCTTGGCAAAGATACTGGAGTGATTTGCCATTTCTTTCTTCAGCTCGTTTTACAGATGAGGAAACTTAGGCAAACAGGCTTAGATATGTTGCCCACAGGCAGTGTCTGAGGCCAGATCTGAACTTGTGAAGATGAGTCTTCCTGATTCCCGAGCCAGCAGTCTATTCACTGAGCCACCCAGGTGCCCACTGTTAGTTTTATTTAATTGTTTTTCTCATTTGAAAGAGACTTCTCACAAAGGGGGAGTATTCTGGTGTAAGACAAGTAACACACGAGAGGTCTGCCAGTGCAGGTTCACCCTTAATCTGGTCAGACAGGAAGGACAGGAAGACGGCTTTGAGGGAGTTAACAATCTTACTTCTAGTCTAGTCTTCTCAAAGTGTTGGCTCATAAAGGAATACCAACTCCTACAACATTCCCTAATCACCCTTCACTCAGAGGCAGACAAAAAGGGGGGGGGGGTCAAAATTACCCCTACATCTTGATGGTGGGGTCAATGAGACAGGCATAGCTTGTGCCCTCCTTTAAATCCCCTCAGCTCTCAATGGGGGCCAGTTGAGGCAAACACATTCCCCCAAGCCTTGAGGGAGCTGATCAAGTCACATGCACTGCATTCTAGCTTGTGTATTCAATCCTAAGGGTTTCTCCCTCACTGAGCAGAGCCCACTTACTTTATAGGGCAACAGACTGCCAGCAATAGCCTCATAAGTTTGCATTATCTCACTCTTATATCTCACTGCGCAGTTGCAGTGAATATTTACAAATTTAGGCACAAAGGTTTATATTATTTGTCATTATATAATGCTATGCAAGTGTGGTGGAGATGTTTACAAGTCATGATCCCGGGAAATAGAGATTGTTATGGCCTAGGAAACTGAACTCTAAGAAAGGATAACAAAAACCTACCTTACACACACTAAAATCCACCTTACTTACATCTGAAAATCTTTATAATGTAAAAATAAAAGATACCAATAAAAATTTTTAAGCAATCAGAAGACAGGTATGCTGATGGGAATTTTTTTAGTGAGGGGGAGAGATTTAGGGGATAAAGAAAGACTAGCTAAAGTAGTACCAAAAAACATTTTAAAAAAGGAATAAAAAATGACCTTTGTAGCTCTCCCTCTCTTCCCCTCTCTCTTTCTCTTTTTTCACAGAAGAGAACAATAGTCTCACAAGGCACAGGCAAGTAGATCAGCTTTGAAACTTATATGTTGAATTTATAATTTTTTAATGGACATACCAATATGTCTAATACTTTTCACACAGAGGTGGGATGAGGCACAAATAAGATAATGAACATAAAACTCTTTGAAATCTTTAAAGATCTAGATAAATATCAATGCTTATGCTACTGTCAAAAAACTCCCTGAGCTAGAAATTGCTATTAGAAGAGGAACCTGTTTTTGGACCACACATGCAAGAAGTTCCCATCAATTTCTTCGCAATTGCCATACAGAGATGTGAATTAACAGCACACTGACACAGCAGAACATTAGTCATTCGTTATTTAATTTTTTTTCAATTTACAAAAATCTATTTTCTCTTACCCCAACTTATTGAAAAAGAGATAAGCAAAACAAAACTCTCATATCAAATATATACTCCAACAAAACAAATTTTAATACTGGTCAGATTTAATAAATAAACATACATGTGTATATGGATGTATATACATATATTAATTAATGTATAGATGTATGCAGAAATATGTGACGCAGATAGAGCAATAGACCTTGAGTCAGTAAGATCTGAATTCAAATCTGGCCTTAGACATTTATTAGCTGTGTGACCATGGGAAAGTAACTTAATTCCGTTTGCCCCTGTTTCCTTGTGTGTAAAATGGCAATAGTAATAAGCCCTACCTTCCAGGGTTGTTGAAGATGAAATGAGATAATAATTGTAAAGTGTTTGGTGCATAGTAAACACTATGTAATTGTTAGCTGCTATTATCATTAGTAGTAGCAGTAGTAATATGTATATGCACATCTGTGGGTATGTGTACACATATGGTTGAGTTATTTTCAGTCATGTATAACTCTTTGTAATCCCTTTTATTGTTTTCTTGGCAGAGATACTAGAGTGGTTTGCCATTTCCTTCTCCAGATCATTTTACAGATGAGGAAACTGAGGCAACTAGGGTTAAGTGACTTGGCAAGGCTCACACAACTAGTAAGGATCTGAAGCTGGATTTGAACTCAGGTCTTCCTGACTCTAGGTTGCGTATTCTATTCACTGCACCATATACCTACACATACACACATACAGGTGTATTTATACACACATGTATACTTACACAGATATACACATAAACCTTGTCAGGAGGTGCTGTTTGTCCAATCTCTTGAACTGTGCTTGATCATTATGTGTATTAGATTTATTAAGTCTTTCAAAGTTACTCATTTTTACAATGTTGTTATTATTCTGTAATTTGTTCTCCTGATTCAGTTCATTTGCACACAAGTCTTTCGAGTTTTTATGAAAGTCTCCTTCATTGTTTCTTTTTCACGATAACATTGTTATAATCATATATCACAGTTTGTTCAGCCTCTCCCCGCCTCCCTCCTCCCCCCAGGCATCTACCTCCTTAGGTTTCAGTATTTTGCCACTGTGAAAAGTGCTACTACATATATTTTTGCACCTGTAGGTTCTCTACCCCTTTCTTTGATCTTTTTAATTCTCTTTCGTCTAGTCATGGTAATACTGGGTAAAAGGTAATTCTCAGTTTAATGATTTTGAGGACCTAGTTCAAAGTTGCTTTCCAGAATGGCTGGAGCAGTTCACAGTTCCACCAAAGGAATCAAAAGGAAATGGAATAAGCAGCTACTGTGTGCCAGGAGCTCTGCTAAAGGAACCAGCAATGAATCAATGTGCCTAGAAAACACAATTAGTCTAAGAGGCTTCATGGTTCAGTGGACATAGTGCAGGATTTTGAACTGGATGACCTGTGTTCAAATCTCATATCTAATTATTTCACCTAGTAAAATTTTAGCCATTTATCCTTTATGGATCTCAGTTTTCTCATGTGTAAAATGAAGAGGCTGGCGTTAGAGCATCTCTGAAGGACATTCCAGCATTACATCTAAGAATTCTAGTTTTATTTTCCTCAAGTAAACCTTGCATAAGAAACACCCTGTGACAAATGTGTTTTCTTAGATCTACGGAGCTTAGAGTAGAATGGGGCACTTGTGGTTTCATGATGCATTTCCTGCTAAATGAAAAAATTGAGAATAGGAGGAAGCTTACAATGTCTTATTGAAAGGTAACAGAGGCATAAAGTCAATGCAACCTCAACTCCTTATTAAGCAAAAGACCTGCAAAGATGTTCTTTACAATATTGGCCAACTAGATGGCACAGTGAATAGAGTGGTGGGTCTGGAGTCAGAAAGATTCATCTTACTAAGTTCAAAACTAAAATCAGATACTAGTTGTATGACCCGGGAAAAATCACTTTGCCCTACTTGCCTCAGTTTCCTCACCTGTAAAATGAGCTGGAGAAGGAAATGGCAAGCCACTCCAGTATATTTGCCAAGAAAACCTCAAATGGGGTCACAAAGGGTCTGAAATGATTCAACAGCAGTAACAGAAATAGTAACAAGGTACTACAGGGTTGTATAGTACATTGTACAATACAATCGTGTTTTCTCAGAGTGATGATCTGTAAGGTCCTTCACAAATCTCAATCTATGATGATACTAATCGTACAGTTCAGGACTGGCCATGCAAAAAAAAAAATTCAAGATCCTCATGCATTTGTATGGTGATCTGTTAAAAAGTCATTGAAAACAGGGAGGGCAGAGGATATGTACAAACACAGCTTCATGCAGCCAATGACTGTGGAGCAAAAATATTTATTCATATGGTTGGGTGAAGCATACAACTGGAGAAAATGACCCTGTTGTTTATGGAGGAAAAAAAATCATCCTTTAAATGGAAAGCTTAATGTCATAAACTCTGTTAACAATTTATATCAGAAGTGGATTCAAATCCTCTTACTTCTCTGACTTTGTTTCCTCTTTTTTATGTTATCTCTCTTAGCTCTACACCCTATGAAATGTATAAATATGTCCATGTGTATCTATTTATCTTTGGATGGATTATGATCTATCAGTATGTGTTGGAGAGGATGGGGGGCATGGCCACTTTCATAGCCTTTGCCAACCCATATTCTAAAATCACAGATTGGATCATTGAAGTAATACTAGCTTTTAAAGTTATAGAATAAATAAATACATGCCTCTCAGAACAAAATTGTGTGCACAAGTAGAGCGGCTCATGGATTTAGGAATAGGCCAAAATGGTGCTAGATTTAGGGATTTCTTTATTCCTTGCTTGGCATTTTATCTGGCACATAATAAAGACATAACCATTTGCTGACTGATTGATTTCTGTATGATTCTATTTTTTCTGTACTCCTGCTATTTTCCCCTTCTCCCATTCCCATGAACCTCCCTTTCCTATAGTTGTTTTTTTCCCATTTTTTCTCCTAATCTTCTCTGATACTATTCCTACTCATCATTCATTTGCTTTCAGTCAAGTCTTGGCCCACAGTATCTCATGATATGTTAGTTCTTCTATAACTACTATAGTGTAATTTCTTTTTAATTTGTGATGCTTTTAGATCATTTAGAGAGTGTGGTTTTAAAGTTTTTATTATCTTTGTAGATATTTCATTGGATTATGGGGTGTAGGGTATGTTCAGGGAGGACCTGTACCTTTGGTGTGATGACTGCCGAGCTGTTTTGGGGACTCTTTCCACCTTTGGTGTCCACCTGTTCCACCCAACTCTCACCTGTTAGCTCCAAGAAGCTGCAGCATGCACAGCAGCCACCCCCCAGTAAACCATTTCAGCAGACAAATGAAACCAGATTGAGGGTAACCAAGGGTTCTCAAACTCATTGGTGAGTTAGGGGAGTGTCTGCCCCAAATATGTGAAGACTTCCTCTGGTGGAATGGGTGGATGAGAACAATTTATTCCAATGGCCATGAAGGCAGATGAAGTAGGTGATGTGGAGCACTTAGAGCTTGCTTACATAGTGAAGACAACAAGGTCATCCCCTGCTTCCTGAGCCATCACCAGCCACCTTGACTCTGTCTTGCCACTGGACTATAATGACTCTGGAGTAGAGAGTGAGGCTGACTACTTTGTGCAACTCTGCATCACTTAAATCCAATTTTCACACGAGTCAAAAGAGCTCCCCCATATCATTTCACTGTTATTCCTCAAAGTCCTGTAGGGACAGGCAATTGATGAAGCAGCAGGTGCGGATACACTGGGAGCTTGTAGCTGTAGTTACAACCCTGCCCACAGATGGTCCAGGACACAGAGTTTTTTCTCACTGGAAAGCAGCAGTGGGACACAACAACCCTCTGGGTGTTGGAACAGCCTTTTAAGGATTGCACTGCTCCCCTCCTGGTGTGAGGAAGGGGGCTGGAAAAGGTGTCCTAAACATTGTCTGTTTACCCAACCCTGGTCTGATTTTCATGGCAGGCAGGGAATCCCTCTATGCAGTCAAAACATACAACAATGTACAAAATATACCAAAACATCTGCAAAGGTGATTCCACTTAGCATCAGCACATGGGATGTGCACACACTAATAGACAACACAAAATCCAGTAGACCTGAAAGAAGAACTGTTCTTGTTGCAAGAGAACTCAACAGGCATCACATTCAAATAGCAGCCCTGAGTGAAACAAGGTTGGCAAATGAAGGCTAGCTTACTGAAGTTGGAGCTGGACACACCTTTTTCTGGACTGGGTGCAGTGAAGGGGAGCACCTTGAAGCTGGTATGGGTTTTGCAATCAAAACTAATCTAGTCAGCAAGCTGGTATGCCTGCCAAAAGGAGTGAATGACAGGCTCATGACAATGCAATTGCCACTACCAGGAAAATACCATGCCACCAGTGGCTATACTCCAACCATGACAAATTCTGATGAAGTCAAAGAAATATTTTATGGAGACTTAGAGACCATTATCATCAATGTTCCAAAAGAGGAAAATTTTATAATTCTCAGTGACTTTAATGCTAGAGTATGCCCGGACTACCAGATTTGGCAGGGAGTCCTAGGGAGGAATGGGGTTGGAAACAGCAACAGCAGTGGTCATTTACTGCTGAAGACTTGTGCATTGTATGACCTCATCACCAACACTGTCTTCCACTTACATAAACGCAATAAAACTTCACAGATGCACCCTCGTAGCAAACATTGGCATTTAGTAGACTATGTGATTGGAAGGAGAAGAGACAGACAAGACGTGAGAGTGACAAAGGCAATGTGTGATACAGAGTGCTGGACTGATTATAGACTTATCCTTTCCAAGCTAAATATTCGCATGCATCCAAAGCACCATCCCCAAGGCAATATAACTACCAGAAGAATTAATGTCAACAAATTAGAGCTCTTATTTGAGTGTGAACAGTTTGTTGCTGACTTGGAGGGAAAGTTCAACCAACACACAGTTGGCAACTGTGGAACAGAAAAGGAGAGGGCAGCTCCTAGAGATTTGGTGTACAGGACTGCATTTGCTCATCTGGGTCAGAACACTCACAAACACCATGACTGTTTTGATGAAAATGATGGGGAAATTCAGAAGCTGCTAAATGAAAAACGAGAACTCCACAGGATTTACCAGCAGAATAGTTCATCCACCTCTAAGAAGGCAACATTTAACTCCATCAAAAACAAGTACAAGCAAAGCTCAGAGAAATGCACAATTCCTAGCTCAGTAAGAAGGAAGATGTAATTCAGTTTTATGCTGATAGTAACAATCCAAAGCACTTTTATGAATCCCTGAAAACTATTTATGTACCAAAAACCTATGGTGCATCACAACTACTCTGTGCTGATGGAGCCACATTGATTAGAGATACGGACATGATCCTAGACAGAAGGACTGAACACTTCCATAGTGTTCTCAGCAGATCATTATCAATCAATGCTGAGGTCATTGACCATTTACTTCAGGTTGAAGTCAATCCCTCCTTAATTGAAGTTCCAACTGAAGAAGTTTTGAGGACCATTAGGCTCCTTTCATGTGGCAAAGCACCTGGTGCTGATCCTATTTCAGCTGAGATTTATAAGGTAGGGGGACCATTGCTCATGCAAAAGCTGACTGAAACTTTCCAGGTTATATGGCAAGAGGAGGTTATCCCCCAAGAGTTCAAGGATGCCTCCATTGTCCATCTCTATAAAGGTAAAGGGAATAGATTGTCCTGTGACAATCACAGGGGATCTCTCTCTTAGTCATGGCTGTCAAAATTCTTGCTAGAGTCCTCCTTCATAGGCTGATCCTTCACCTGGAAGATGGGCATATAACTGAGAGCCATTGTTTCTTCAGAAAGGGCCGAGGAACAGTTGATATGGTGCTTTCTGCCTGACAACTCCAGGAGGAATGCCTGGAGCAGAACAGAGGTCTACACAACATTTATAGATCTGACCAAGGCCTTTCCTACTGTTAGTTGTGAGGGCTTATGGAAAATTATGTCAAAATTTGGGTGCCTGGAGAAGTTTATCAATATCTTATGTCAATTTCATGATAACATGTTTGCCTGGGTTCTGAATAATGGACAATGTTCTTGTGCCTTCTCAGTCATCAATGGAGCGAAATAGGGCTGTGTGCTTGCTCCCATGCTTTTTGCCATGATGTTTTCAGTCATGTTGACAAATGCTTTCAATGAGGATGAACATGGCATCAAGGTCAACTACTGTACTCATGGTATGTTCTTCAATTATTAAAGGCTACAAGCCAAGACCAAAGTGGAGGGAGTGTTGGTGCATGATTTTCTGTTTGCAGATGATTGTGTACTCAGTGCAGCCTCTGAAGATGAGATGCAACAAAGTATAGACCAATTCTCTGCTGTCTGTGCTCATTTTGGCCTAATAATTAACACCAAGAAAACACAAGTGCCGCATCAGCCACCACCACATCATCCAAATATGAAACAGTTACAACAAATGGAGAAGTTTTGAATGGTGTGGATAAGTTCACTTACCTTGGTAGTATACTTTCCAGGGATGTACACATTGACAATGAGGTTGATGCACGCATTGCAGAGTTAACTCAGTGTTTGGGAGGCTCTGAAGTGTTGGGAAATGACAATGAAAGGAATTACCAGAATCTCCCTTGGTAGCAAACTCTTCCATTCTTTGGATATGTGATCTTCAAGATAATCTCTTTTAGTGTAACTCCTGGCGTTCCATAGAAAGATCCACAGAACCCCTTCTTCTTAATAACTTTTTGTAAACAATAAATGATTTATTTTCAATTTTCAACATTCACTTCCACAAGATTATGAATTTCAGATTTTCTTCCCATCTCTCCCCTCCCCTATCCCAGGACAACATGCACCCCAACCACCCCTTTTCACAATCTGACCTCCCTTCTATCACCCTCTTCTCCCAATCCCCTTCCCTCTGTTTTCCTGTAGGGCAAGATACATTTTTATACCTCATTGCCTGTACAACTTATTTCCCAGTTGCATGCAAACACAATTTTGAACATTCATTTTTAAAGCTTTGAGTTCTACATTCTCTCCCTTCCTCCTTCTCCACCCAACTTCACTGAGAAAGCAAGCAATTTGATATAGGTCATATATGTATAGCCATGCAAAATAATTCCATACCAGTTATTTTGTAAAAGACTAACCAGATTTCCTCTATCCTGTCCTCTCCCCCATTTATTCCATTCTCTCCCTTGACCTGTCTGCTATAATAGTGTTTGCTTTTGTTGACTCCTTCCCCTAATCTGCCATCCCTTCTATTATTCTCCCTCTCCTATCCCCTTCTCCCCTTCCTTCCAGCAGGTTAAGATATAATTCCATACCCAATTGAATGCATGTTATTCCCTCCTTAAGCCAAATCTGATGAGAATAAGGTTCACTTATTCCCTCTCATCTTTACCCTCTTCTCCTCTGATGTAAAAACTCTTTTGTGCCTCTTTTATGTGAGATGATTCACTACATTCCTACCTCTCCCTTTCTCTTTCTCCTACTACATTCCTCTCAACACTAAATTTTATATTTTAGGTATCCTCTCTTTATATTCAGCTCATGTACTCACTCTCTCTGTCTCATTTTCTATATATAATGTGTGTGTATGTATGTATAGATATAATATATATAAAATATACACATACGTACATAGTACACACACATATGTGCATATACATATAGCTACACATATTTAATATACACATACAGACTCACATATATACATACATACACACATACCTATTCCCTCTAACTATCCTAATATTGAGAAAGGTCTCATGAGTTACAAATATCATCTTTTCATGTAGGAATGTAAACAGTTCAACTTTAGTAGTAAGTCCCTTATGGCTTCTCTTTCCTATTTACCTTTTCATGTTTCTCCTGATTCTTGTATTTCAAAGTCAAATTTTCTATTCTGCTCTGGTATTTCAACAAGAATGCTTGGAAGTCCTCTATTTCATTAGAATTCCATTTTTCTCCCCTGAAATATCATACTCAGTTTTTCTGGGTAAGTGATGCTTCATTTTTATCCTAGCTCCTTTGCACTCTGGAATATCATATTCCAAGTACTTTGATTGCTTAGTGTATAAACTGCTAAATCCTGTGTTATTCTGATTATGTTTCCAAAAAACTTGAATTGTTTCTTTATGGCTATTCGCAATATTTTTTCCTTGAATTGGGAATTCTAGAATTTGACTACAATATTCCTAGGAGTTTTCCTTTTGGGATCTCTTTTCAGGAGGTGATCAGTGAATTCTTTCCATTTCTATTTTATCCTCTGGTTCTGGAATATCAGGGCAGTTTTCCTTGATAATTTCTTGGAAGATGATGCCTAGACTATTTTTTTGATCATGGTTTTCAGGTAGACCAATAATTTTAAAGTTATCTCTCCTGGGTCTATTTTCCTGGTCAGTTGTCTTTCCAATGAGATATTTTACATTGTCTTCTTTTTTTTCATTCTTTTGGTTTTATTTGATAATTTCTTGATTTCTCACAAAGTCATTAGCTTCCATGTGTTGTATTCTAATTTTGAAGGAAATATTTTCTTCAGTGTGCTTTTGGATCTCCCTTTCCTTATGGACAAGTCTGCTTTTTAAGGCATTCTTCTCCTCATTGACTTTTTGGACCTCTTTTTTCATTTGAGTTAGTTTATTTTAAGGTGCTATTTTTTTCAGCATTTTTTGGGTCTCCATTAGCAAGCAATTAACTCATTTTTCATGATTTTCTTGCATCACTCTCTTTCCTCTTCCTGATTTTTCATCTACTTCTCTTACCTCATTTTCAAAATCCTTTTTGAGGTCTTCCATGGCCTGAGAACATTTCATATTTTACTTGGAGGCTTTGGATGTAAGAGCCTTGCCCTTGCTGTCTTGTTCCAGTTGTATGCTTTGGTCTTTCTCTGGTTTTATGATTTCATCTTCCTTGTCATAAGAAAATACCTTTTTCCCAAGAAAGTAACCTTCTGTAGTCTTATTCTCCCCTGTCTTTTTGGTCTTTTTTCCCCAGCTAATTTCTTGACTGTTTAAGTGGAGGTGTACTGCCCCAAGTTTCAGGGATTTTGTCTTGCTATTTTCAGCATTATCTTCAGGGACTGGTAAATTCTCAGTTTGTCCAAAGTGGTACTCCTCTCCTGGCCTGCACTCTGGTCTGTGAGCAATCACAAGCACTTTTTCCTGCCCTGGAACTGTGAGTAGGATTCCTTTTCCACATCCACCATCAGCATTGCCATGCCAGTGTTCCTTCTCATCCCAGGACCACCACTCAGTACTGCAACCCAAGTCAGTTGCTTTGATTCACGCACTCTCTGGAGGCCAAGAGCTCCAGAAGCAGCAGCTGCTGTAAAAGTGTCTACCACCATCCTACGGCTTGATTTGGGGCTGGGGCTAGAGTTGGACCAAGTTCCTTTCTCATCCAGGTGAGAGAGCTTTCCCACTGACCTTTCAAGCTATCTTTGCTTTTTGTGGGTTGAGAAGTCTGGAAACATGCCACAGCTGCCAGTGATCCAGCACCCTGAGGCCTGGTGCAGTCCCATCTGTGCTGAGCTGGGCTGCACTCCACTCTAAGCTGGTGCAATAGACCCTTCCTGTGCCACCACTCTGCCCCTGATTATCCTGGACTGGAAATCTGCCTCACTCTGTCACCTTGTGGTTTCTGCTGTTCTAGAATTCATTTAAAGTTATTCTCCACAGTTATGCTGAGGGGTTTGGGGGGAGAGCTCTGGCAGGTTCCTGCTTCTACTCTGCCATCTTGGCTCTACCCCCTCCTAATATCTTTTATTTCTGGATTTGTTTCATTCTGATTTTTATCTGTATCTATGTTCAGATGAATTAACATGATTTTTCCTTCCTTTGCTTGACATATTCCTTCCAGTCCCAAGAATATGATCAGTAATGTCTTAACAAGACCACAAATAAGACCCAGTGTGCAGTTTTTTTTTAAACATTTCAGATCTAAGCCAGATGCATCAACCATTATTAAAGTTGATGAGTTTAAATCTTTGACATTGTTCTAATAGATGTATCCAACCCTCTGGGTGAGGATGCCGTTGGCATCAGTGAAACACATTATGAACAACATCACTCAAAGCAGCCACATAATAGGGCTGTTATTGTTGGTACATTAGCATCCAGAGACAGTTTTACAAGGGATTATTCCCTTCTATTCTTCCAGAGGATTTTTCTTTCTTCTCCTTCTAGCTGACATTGTATTTTTATCTCTGAAGATTGCTACTGGTCTAAAGCAATCAGATGCCAAATACAACTTATTCCTTTTATCTATGCACTGTAAAAACAATCATTCCTCTGGAAGTACCCCATCCTGCTAGAAGGGGTCTTCAGTGGATATTGAAATTATAATAGACTGAGGAGTCATATTTAAAACTAAAACCAGACCTGGTGTCAATTACATTGTAATCAGCTTACCAAACTTTCCATGGAAAACATTTCTTTCGCTGGCAAAATCACTCTTCTATATCCCTATTCTGGCCATGAAATAAACGCAGATGCAAGGTCTAAACAGAACAAAGTGAAGAGTTGGCGATTATCCATTTAATTAGGGTAGTAGAGACAGCCAATTTAAATAATGCAGCTACTCCCCTCCCCTCCTTCCTTATGATGTTTATTAACTGGGTTATTTAGGCAAACTTTACATGTTTAACTTGACTTATTTTTATTAACTTTTATTTATTTATTTAAATAACCAGAGCTAAGTAGACATGTATAAGCAAGAAAAAACATTAACTGAAATGCTAATATATCAATAAGTTGAAATATTGCAATTATAAATTAATTTGTATCTTGAATGGATAAATGAAAATTCTAGCATGAAGTGGGAGATTGGGCATCAAGACCTTCAAGATCAGTCTGTGATTCTATGTCAGTAATGATGATAATTATGATAACTTGTATTTTATAGTACTTTATAGTTACAAAGCACTTTACATTCTTTTCATTTAAATATTATCTTGTTACCTATATGTGATGGTTTTCTGTGAAAAATTCATCAAAGGAGCAGATTTACTCTTTGTTGCCCACCCCCCTTTATGTCTTCCCACCCAGTTTGCCAAGATCCAGGTAATTCATTATAGGATTTTCTGAAGGCATCTTCTTCCCAGTAGCCTTTTCTCTATAGCTGGAAGTGTAGAAGTGATTAAAAGAACAAAAAGAAGGCCTCTAAAATTGTGAGTAGGTCTATACAGGATAATATGGACAGACATGGATGAAAATCCTAAAGAAGTTATGGATGGATTGCAACTGCACCCGCAGAGATTACCCACATGGACAATAATAGAGCTCTATCAAAGCAGCAAAGGAAAAGGCAATGAGTTCCATACATTCCAGTACCAATAGCTCAATCTACAACTGCTCTCAAAAATGCAAGTCACATTTGAGACATTATTTAAACTCAGATCTTTCTTATTCCAAATCTAACACTATCCACTGAAATACCTGGAGGATTAGGGAACTTTAAGACAACCAAACCAACTCCATTATGTCCCAGCCTCCCTAGGGCACCATGATTCCCCAGCATGCTCTCTTATTGGCTACTTGCTGTAGTGATATTTGATAGGTACGGTTGTTTATGATGGGTATGGTTCTTTATAAAAAGAATATAAAATATATAGAATTATATATATAGAATATAGAATTATACTCAGTGATGAGTTTTAAAAAGCTAAGGTCCCATGTTGTTTCTCCAACTCTTCTACTTACTCAGACAAACTTTGGGGAAGTAAGACTATTCAGTCTATCTTTTTTAGCTATAGAAGGGATCCTTCAGAAGCACTCTTTTGTCCAAGAAAATGCACTTAAATCTCTTATTGATGAATTGTGTGTATTTTTAACTTTTACTGACATCTTTTGTTTTTATTTCACCTTAATTTCTGAATAAATCCCTCTTTCACCCAGATTTAGCAAATCGTCCCTTGTACAAAATTGTATATGCACTTGAGAGGAACAAATATGGTTTAAAAATAATGGAACCAGAGGTGGCGCAGCTAAGGAAGCCATCCAAGGAGGAGAGGCAACATTGGATTTTCTTTGATTCCCTGCCTCCCTGGCCTTCACTGTTCATGTATAGGCCCAGCTTCTCCAAGTCAGATTCTTCACTTGGTCCCTGCAACTTGACCTTCCAGTGTAGTGGTGGTGTAGTGACTAGAATATTGGGCCTGAAGTTAGGAAGACCTGAGTTCAAATTTGGTCTCAGATAGGTACTAGTTGTGTGATGCTGTTTGCCTTAATTTTCTCAATTCTAAAATGTGAATAATAACAGCCCTTACGTCTCAAGGTTGTTGTGAGAATCAAATGAGATTTTTAAGGTGCTTAGCACAGGATCTAGCATATGGGAAGCACTCAATAAATGCTTATTCCCTGCACTCTCATGCCCCCTTTGTTGAACCTCATAATTTCACTTAGTTGGTGGCAAATACTCACAGAAAAACACACAAAATAAAAATGTTTGCTTACTAAATTAACCACCAGAAATTTTTTTTTGTTCTCAGACTGTACTAATATCACAGACTACATATTACCAGATATTTTAATGTCAATTTAAGTGTTCTTGAAATCATTTGAAAAGTATTTAAAGGAAAGGGATTGCTTTTTCAATTAAAATTATTCTGAATGTAAAGAACACCAAAAAGAAAAAAAAAGAATATCATACATGATATGTAAACATGTAAAGCTCTATTACTTACAGTTTGCATTTTAAAATATATTAATAAATTAAACATTTTTCTTTCAAAGCTGAAGAAAAGTACACTTCACTTGGCCATTGTTAAAATGTGGCACAAATCCTTTATTAATTAATTTGCTTACTTAATCTATGTATTTCTTTTTAGCATTTTTGGAGCAGTCTGGGTTCCCTTATGTCCTTCCATATGGCACCTTTGCCAAAGGACAAAATTAAATCTGCTAATGTGAATAACATTTGAAAATGTAAAGACCTGTATCGAACAACTATGTGGACCATAGATTTAGAGCTGAAAGTGATCCTTAGAGACCATCTAGACTGAGGCTCAGAGAGGTAAATCGTCAAATACTGTATGTCATCATTGGCAAGTTACTTAGTCACTCAGTATCCTAGGAAACTCTTTAAGATAATAAATCACTGAAGGTTACACTGATGTTAAGTGGCAGAGCAGAATTTGAATGTAGGTAGGCAGTGTTGCAGGAAAAATAGCTTTTCTTAGAGTTTGTGTGATAGGTTACTACTGCCAAATAAATCTACCATAATGAAGAAATTGTAGAGGTAAAATCTAGCTTTTATTATACTTAAGCATGGGTTCAGGTGGTAGAAAAATAATTCTGAATAAAGCTTAGTATTCTGATAAAACTTTTTATAGATAAAATTATGCCAGAGAGGAAGAGAAATATTAACATACAAAAATTTAGCCATAATTAATTTAAGCCATAATTTTAAACCATGAACGTTGGAAAAAGAGTTAAACAAAATAATGATCTCCTATATCTCTTAAGAAAACATATGTAGTTAAACAGACTAGAAGTAAACTAAGTCAGATTACATATTAAACCTCATTTAGAAGGTTTACAATAAATGGGCTGATTGAGAGGACAGATTTATGTGCCTCAAAGATAACTGCAGAGTTAGAGCCAATAGAATCCTTTGACAAATAGTTAAATCACCTTGGGACACTCAGAAATTTCCCTTTGACTTTATATCTGAGGAATGTCAAAAAGTCTTCCCTTAACATTATCATTCCATGAGTTAAATGTGAGCTAAATGAGTTTAATATTAATAGAAAACAGGCTTCAATTATCCAAAATGTTCCCAGAGGAATGACATCATAAAATATAAAAGGAAATCAAAAATCAAAAAATATTACTAGAGTGGCATAGCAGATAAAATGATGAGCCAGGAAACAGGAAACCCTGAGTCTGGGTGCTTCCTCACACACTAGCTCTGTGACATTGAATAATTCATTTTTGTTTTCTGGGTCTCCATTTCTTCACCTGTAAAAGGATGGGACTGAACTAGATAGCCTCTGAAGTCTTTTCTAGGTGTAAATCCATATGATTCTCTGACAAAATTCTGCATTCTTGCTACTAAACTGTTATTAACTTTGTTTCAAGAGTGAGTGTATCTATTTAATTTCCTGTTTGCAAATTCAAATGTAGTACCATGCATAGACTGTCATTTTGGTTAGGTTATTTGGAGGGGAAATTAGCAAAGCCTTTCCACTCCATTAATAATGAAATTGCCAATGTAGTACTTATCCATATCCTTATTTTGTTTTCATTCTATTTGTCCCTGAAAACTGCTATACGTAATCAATTGTGGGAGGAGGTTTCCTTTTTGATAATGAGAGTCTTTATTCAATCAAAGATCTAACCATCCGGTTAGATAATATAATCCGGATATATTATCCGCACTATATATATCCGGATATAATTATATTAGATAATAATATCTAATATATTAGATATAATTATATAATCTGGATGTCCCTATCCCATCCTTCCCTAGTCTTCATTATGTCCCCTCTGGCCCCATTCTGTTGTTATCAGAATGTCTTTCATCTTCGTCCCTCCACAAAACTACTTTGTGTGTATTTGGAATATCCTTATTTGTGTAGGTTATGTTACTCTTCTCCCAATCCTTACAACAAGCTGTAAACTCCTTGAGAGTAGGAACTATTTAGTTTTATATTTGTATGAATATTGCCTGACACATTATAGAACTTAAATACATATTTATTTAATGGAATTGAGCTAAAAGTCACAGGATTTCTTGTGTGATGGTGAAATAAATTAAGAATTTAGAACTCTAAATCTGGGTTTGCTATGGTTTTGATAATCTTGGGTTATATCCTATGATTTGTCAGACCTGTGCTTAGGTCAGAATGGACGACTCACATAAAAACCCTACCTACTGATGCAAAGCTAAGATTTCCATGTAGTTTATAATCTTAGAGAGTTGCCTAAGGCACTGAGTGGTTAAGTGACTTGCCAATGGTGACATATAGTACTTGTATGTGCTAGTGGTATGATTTCAGTTCTTTCTAAGTCCAAGACTGGCTCACTCTCCACATGTTTGCTCTCTCAATCTTGAGTTAATCTTTTTTTTTTTTTTACATATAAACTAGGAATCACATCTTCATATCTGCTTACTCCAGAAATAAAAATTTTGAGTTGCCTTGAAAAAATTTTGAATCACTTATAAATATTCATTTTATTATAGTGACAATTCTTATAGTCAATTAAGTTGATAAAATGGAGCTAATAAGTAAATTTCCTTTTCAAAAGCTAATTTAGTTACATGCCAAACCTTGGATGTTGGCAAATTATTTTGGAATTACATGGTATAAAACAAATATTCTATTCTTATTTAAGAAAATTAAACATATTGGACAAAGTTTTGTAGAGGGAAAGAAAAAATTATAACAAAATTATGACAAAAATTAATGACTTAAAACTATAGGAAACTCTAGAGATAATCTGGTTCTTTGTCTTTCATTTTCATAGAGGACCCATGACAAGGAGGGTGATGTTTTGCAAGTGAATTGGAGTTAAGTGAGGCAGAGCTGTACAAGATCATCTGCTTCCCTCTCTCCTCCAGAGTCATCAGGGTGCAGTGGCAAGATATGTCAGAATATCAGTCAAATCTGTCAGTGAAACCAGATGTAGTGGGAGATGTTGGCCTTTTGTAAGCTCAGATCTTTACCAGGTCTGTGTTTGAATGAGGCAATCCTCATTTAATGATTAAAGACTAGCTAAGAATTAAGGCAAAAGAGGTTAAATGACGTGCTTGATCAAAGGCATAAATATTAATTAGCAGAACCTAGGAGTTCTGAGTTCAAATTCAGTCTTCTTGGAAGCCACAGTAATATGAAATGGAAAGTCACTCAAATAATTCTTCTTAATTGGAAATACTTAAAATCTATGCCTATAGGTCTTGAAGAAAGGTGTTTTTTGTTTTTGTTTTTTTAAGAAATGAGCCTATTGCTCATTTCTGCGTATATACTCTTTGGCCCTAGATACATTTAAAAAACAAAAAAACAAAAAAACAAGCTTGTGCTGTGTCTTGCTGAAAATGAAATTGAATTCTATTATTTAATTTTTTATTTTTGTGATGCAGAAAAAAAGAGGCAGGGGAACCTATACATTTCAATCTTACCATGTAAATATTAATCTAGTTTAAGGGTTATAGAATAATCTTCTTAATAATTGAGGGGGAAATGAGGGCTATTTGAGCGTAACAAAAAATGAAGGGATGGGCCTAATGTGTCTGTCACTGTGCATTGTCATCTCAGCTGGCAACCTTGGCAATAATGCAGCCAGCTATTGTTGATGGAAAAGGCTCATATTAGGAGGCGATGTGATAAGAATGGCTTTAAAAAACTAATTGAATGTTATCTCTCTCCATCTTTTTTTTGGCAATAGCATCTTGTAAATTTGTCTGTAGTTCATCATTCTAGAGGCCTTTATTCAGTATCATTATAAAACACCATTATTTAGAAATCAGGGGTAGTGTGATGGCATGTAAAGAATTTTATGTATTAGTTGGATAGAAAGCAATAACCCTTTTTCCTTCCCTGTTCAGCAAAATTTGCTTTGTGGGAAAGTGTTGGAGAGATATACAGGAAATATTGGGGTGGGACTTAAAATCCCATACCTCACTTGTTTTCTAAAACTTTGGTCAGACAAAGACATTTATTTATTTTTGCCTCATAGTCACTTCCAAGTATGTACCTACCCACATACACATCCAGTGATCCTTCCCTGTGATGAAGGAAAACAATTAAGTGAAACCCACTGATCAGAGATGGCATGTGTCTGACAGTATATACAATATCCCACACCCCAATTCTCCCACCTTTGTAAGGAGAAAGATGCAAATATTGTTATAGCCAAGCAGTATAGGACTTCTAGATCATGTCCAAGGAGAAAGAATCTGAAGAAAATGACTTATTAAGGACAAAGGTACATTTTAAACATTTGTTTGCCCCTTCCTTTCTTTCTGCAAAGGCAGGGGTTTCGGTATTCATCCAGAACCCAATTGCTTAGATTTCTTTCTGCCATATCTTTAATGCTGGTGATCTTAGCACCTTATTTCCAACACTCACAAATTAAAGTGAGCTCCTAACCTTGATGTAAGGGCAACTGAAACATCCATCAGATCACTTGGTTATGGTAGACGGAACAATGGACTTGGAATCCAGAATACCTGGGTTTAAATTCTACCTCAGGCATTATCTATATGACTCTGAGGATGGAAAGTAACTTCTCTGACTCTCAATTTTCTAATATCTGAATAAGGATCATAGATTTAGAGCTGGAAGGTACCCTAGATATCATCTGGCTTGACACCTTCATTTTGCAAATGGAAAAACTGAGGCCCAGAGAGGTTAAGTGATATAGTGCATTTAGAGGCACAAAGACCTGAATTCAAATCCTTTGTGAGATAGAGTCCAGTTGTGTGACTCTGGATGAGTCACACCTTTTTTTGACTTCAGTTTCCTCTTCTGTTTAATGGGAGGAAAATGCATCCATCTCATAGCATTATTGTGAGAATCAAATATGTGAAGTTCTTTGTAAACCTTAAAATGGTAGCTATTATCATTGCCTACTTATGTTATAAACTCCCTGAGGTCAGGGACTGTCTTTTGCCTCTTCTTGTCCCAAGGCTTAGCACAGTGCCTGACACAGAATAGGTGCTTAATAAATATTTATCGAATTGTTGCTCTATAAAGTGTCAGGACTGGGAATTGAAGTGGGTCTACTGATTACAAATTCAATACTTTTCCTACTACCCTTCTGTAATTAATAATGCTATTTAATTGTAATATTAATCATAATAAATAGCACCTGCCTCACAGGGTCATTGTGACATTCAAAGGAGATGATATACATTCAAGGAATTTGCAAAGATACATAGAAATACTACATGAAGGTCAGCTATTTCTGCCACTATTACAGTAAATCCTAAGGGTGAATTGAAAACCAGTAAAAGGCTGGTGAGCATGACCTGAAATCTAATAGAAATGAAGGCTAACTACTTGTAAATATTAAAATGCCCCAACTCTTCTTGAAATTTTGATTAGGAAATAATGAGGAAATGATCAACATGAGTTTTCATGCCTAGAGTCTAAAAGACAAAGCACAGATGAATCAAGTGTCCAAGTAAAAGAAACCTAGCATGGGAGACAGCATGAAGGGTAGCGGGGGGACTGCTGTGCTTAGATTAGTCAGTTGGTTGGTGTCCATTGTGTTTAAATAGGACCAAAATAACATCGCCATATTGGGGACAAGGTACAGTGTACCTTTTACTTAGAAGGACACAGTGTGAATCACATCTATACCATACTTGTACGTCACTGGGAAAACACTTAATATTTGTGGTCCTCAGTTTCCTCATTTGTAAAATGAAAGGATTGGAAGAGATGATCTCTAAGATTCCTTCTACTGGAATTCTAAATCAATGATTCTATTTTGCTTGTGTAACAAACGAAATCTGCAAATGAGAGGATCTGAGGCAAAAAGTTTCAAGCTCAATGAATTTATTAGCAAGGGTAGCCATTGCCAATAAAAAGAGATCCAAGATTCTTCCGCAGTGTAGGATGCATTAGAGCGGACAGAGCAGTTTTTGATATAGTTGGTAGAGCTATAGAATGGGTTTAGGTTAGGCATAATCATGCTGACTTGCTTGCAAAAGGGCTTCCAAAGTCCATGGGGGTAGGAAACCTAGAGTTAGTCAATATCCTCTGGAAAGTCTGGAAAGTTCCATATCCAAAAGTCCTATGTCAGTGACCCCCTACACCAGGGTGCCTATGAAAAGGCAGAACCTCTCATAAAAGGGTCACCTCATCCTCCTTCCCCCACCCCCCTCTCCACCCATCTGGGGGTAAGACAGATTGAGTCCAGGCTATACCCCAGAGAAATGAAGAAGTTAAACTCTTAAGACCTATACAATTATATCCAACTCAAATCCATAAATACTGATGCCAGTGAAGAGATACAATTTTTAATCAATAACCTAAAAAATTAAGCAAAATGAAAAAAGTAGGTATCAATTTCCAATTTCACACTTGTACCTGCTATGTTTTCAATAATACATTGCTGAACTGAATTGATTGAACATTCGCTTGACTTTCATGAATATGGTGGCTGTGGGATGGGCATGATGATGGGATGTGTCCACTGGCAAAAGCCACCATATTCTTTGATCTGGTTATAGGAGTGAACTAGGAAGAGTAAATAGTTAGGAAGGAGAGTGATCCCAATTGTTGAGTAAATAAAGCTATTGTCAGCTTAGCATATCCAATCCTCTACCCAGAGCTATGTGTAAGACTCATCACCATGATGAATGATAATTGGCATGATATAATGGAAAACATTCGAGTTTGGGAACCATTGGTTAGGGTTAAGAGTTGGATTTGTAAATCTAGTTTAGGGAAACTGCCTCTACAAATATATCAGCACCATCTTGGAAGCTAATGATCTTAGAGAGTTGCCTGATACTGAGAAGTACTAAGTGACTTGTCCAGGGGTCACACTGCCATGTGTTAGAGGTCTTTGTAGACTCAAAGTCAGCTCACAATGGCACAGTAATTGGCATTCTGGCTCTGGAATAAGAGGATTTGGATTCAAATCCTGCTCCTACCAATGCTGCTTATATATTCTTGAGAAAGTTGTTTTATTACCATGGACCTCAGTTTCCTCATCTGTGCAATGGAGGAGTTGAACTTAGTGAATTACAAGATCCTTTACAATTCTAAATCTGTGAGATCTACCATCTACAATAATGTCTTTGAAAAATGACAGTCTTTAGTTTGTAGTCTGCAGTCTTTATTTTTTTCTTTCCCAGAAGAAAAAGAAACAAATTCTATTCTGTGTAGAGCATGGATCTGATGAAAGAGCTAGAGAAGATCACAGAGGTAATTTTTTTCCTCTCCAAGAAAAATGAGCAGAAAGAACAATTGCTAAGGCTCCTAAGAGCAGAATCTTCAGTTCTACTAAACATTTGTTAAGTCCTTGAAGAACTCTGTCCTTGATATCTTTCCCAATGGCCTTTGAAACAAATTTCTTTTGTCCTCTGTTCTTTTGTTCCTAGGAAAGAGGGTGGGTGTGGTCAGTTCCCTGTTGTATGAACCATATCTGCCACTGGCCATCTCCTTGAAAAGGGGGAATGTTTCATTCTTCATATTTTCATCTTCAGTGCTTAGCACATTGTCTGGCATATAGCAATAACTTAAAAATAGGTGTTTTGACTGACTGATTGCTTGGAAGAGAGTCTAAGTTTGTTCAGAGTAGCTGGGATTTGTGGCACATTGGACTACAAGGCCTGACTCCCATCATTCTTCAAGGGAGGGGGGAGACTAAAGCAGACCATCAGATGGGCTGTAGGCGCCCAGAGAGGCAGTAGCACAAATACCAGCTGAAAGTATTTTTAGTCAGGTACAAAGCACCAAACGGCTGTTGGTTTTTCCCCAAATGTTGTTAAAGCTTCTGCTGCTCTGCTTGTCCTTGCCAGCCATTCATCAGTAAATATCCGTTATATTTATTTTCATTTATAGTTGCATATACTTGTTGCAGGGTTCTTTGGGGATAACAGGCGCAATTGCTGTAGAGCAAGGGCTATTCACCAGGGGTGTGTGACGGATTCCTGATTTCATCAATTTGTATTTCTTTCTAACAATATAGATTTCAACCTACCCACACCTTCTCATGACGTTTTATTCTTGCTCACTCCCTCCCAGAAATCTTCAACCAGGGACTTACCCCAAGTGCTGAGGGTCTTCTTGTTGGTCTTTGACGTTGTGTATTATACCAGGCGAGAATGAGGCTGTCCCATGGTCAACCTTCAAGCTCCCTGCATCCATCTAATTTCCAGACATATGGATCTCTTCCCATTGTTTCTCCTGTTCAGGTCTTCATTGGACATTTGCTATTGCCTACTCCTCCTTCTTCCCAAGTGTATATTATCTCCTCAACCCTTGAATCTGGAATGTGAGGATATGGGTGGGATTTATGTCTCTAGCACTTACTGTCTATGTGACCTTAGGCAAACCTTTTAACCTCAGTCAGCCTTAGCTTGCTCAATTACAAAATGTAAGGACTAAATGAGAAGACCACTGATGTTTAATCCAGATTTAGATCTGTAATTCTCTGACCTTAATTATTTAATCGATTTAACATGCCCTTAAAAAGATGATGCAATTGAAAAATACCATCACATTTCCTTCCCTGAAAAGCCTAAGGACTAGAAATACAATAATAATTATATCACATGGGACTTAGAGGCAATACAGTACAAAGGAAAGGGCATTACTTTGAAGTCAGAAGACCTAGGTTCAAATCTGTTCTCCATCATCACTTGTGTGACCCTTGGCAAACATTTAACATCTGTGGGCCTCATCTATAAAATGAAGGACTTGAACTGGAGGACTTCTGAGTCCTTTAAGCTCTAGATCTATGGTCCTATAACCTATGTATCAATTTGGAAGAAAAATTCTATTGTCACAAAATGCTAATGAGGTGATAGGGACTCTGAGGTCAATGATTTATTGGTAATATTAGTTACATTAAATGACTATTGGTCATTAAATGACTAAGTCTTCAGAGTACCTGCAATCAGGTGCAATCAGGAATCTCAGAGCTCTACTCTTTGCCAGGTCTAAGTAACTGCTATTGCCTGTAGATGATTTTGTAAAATACTAATTGTTGGACAAGCATAAGGGCAGCTATATGATGCAGTGGATAGAATGCCAGGCCTAGAGCCAGGAAGACTCATTTTCCTGAGTTTAAATATAGTCTAAGATACTTACTAGCTGTGTGACCTTGGGCAGGTCACTTAACCCTGTTTGTCTCAGTTTTCTCATCTCTACAATGAGCTGAAGAAGGAAATGGCAAACTACTCCAGTATCTCTGCCAAGAAAAACCAAAATGGTGTCATGCAGAGTTGGGACACAAAACTACAGAACAACAACAACTGACAACAGAATGGCAGCACCTTTATCTGTAGTTGGGAATGGATGGGTACAATGCAAATAAGACTGACTATAGAGTTGGACATCAGGGTCAGGTTGAGACATACCTAGGTGGGATTATGTTGGGAAACATTGAGTAGGAATCATAGTCCTTCCAAATAAGTCCTAGATAGGAAATAGAAAACAACCTTAAATTAGGAACATAATTCTTTAGGTAATATTTAAATCAATTCAGAGAACAGCAGAGTTTTTTGATTTAGATGTTTTTTCTTCTGAAAATCATCATAAGTATTAAACAATATTGCATGTAAAGATAATATTCATGTGACCCAGGACTCTCTCTTACTAGGATTGTTTAATAGAAAAGAATGAGAAGGGATAGGAAAGATGAGGGATGAAGAGAATGAAGAGATGCCCAGTGAGTCAGCACTGTGAAGAAAGGTAGTGATATTTATTGTGTCATCATCCACTGCCAACATAGTATCATATTGGCTAGGAATGATACAGCAGAAAGTTAGCACAGTTCTAGATCTCCAGAAATATAGCTACTCACTGCATCAGTTTAAATCTATGGAATTTGTTGGTGAAAAGAGTAAGAATATGCATTCCCCTCAGTTCTATCAGTTACTCCATTTTCATTTGTTTTGGTATTTGGTAGGTCTAGACAGTCCTAGTCCCTTCCTTTTTTTTTCAGTCTTCAAATCTTTTTATGGTACAAACACACATAAAAAGTTCCAAATTTTCTCCCCATCTTTCCCCTCCCCCCACCCCAAAACACTGTGCATTCTGATTACCCCTTCCCCCAGTCTGCCTTCCCTTCTATCACACCCCTCCCTTCCCTTATCCCTGTCTCCTCTATTTTCTTGTAGGGCAAGATAGAATTCTATACCCCATTATCTGTATTT
Organism: Bettongia penicillata ogilbyi; assembly: GCA_023548195.1. NCBI lineage: Eukaryota > Metazoa > Chordata > Mammalia > Diprotodontia > Potoroidae > Bettongia > Bettongia penicillata. The sequence goes on from JAJHZJ010000024.1 coordinate 5,166,130, forward strand.
ATTGTTTCCCAGTTGCATGTAAAAACAATTTTTAACATTCATTTTTAAAACTTTGAATTCCAACTTCTCTCCATTCCTCCCTCTCCCACCATTGCCATTGAGAAGGCAAGCAATTCCATATAGGTTATGCATGTGTAGTTATGCAAAAGACTTTCATAAAAGTCATGTGAATATTTCCCTCCATCTTATCCTGCCCTTCATTTATTCTATTCTTTCTTTTGATTTTGTCCCAAAAGTGTTTCCTTCTAATAATTACCCTCTCCTCCCATTTGCCCTCCCTTCTATCACCACCCCACACCTCACTTATCCCCTTTTCCCTTACTTTCCTATAGGGCAAGATAGATTTTCATACCAAATTTATTGTGCGTTATTCTCTCCTTAAGCCATATGTGATGAGAGTAAGCTTCACGTTTTCCCTCTTACCTCCTCTTTCTTCCCCTCCACTGAAAAAACTTTGTCTTGCCTTTTTTATGAGAGATAATTTGCTGCATTCCATTTTTTTTCCTTTCTCTTCCCAATATATTCTTCACTCATCCATTAATTTTATTTTTTTAGATATCCCTTCTTATTCAACTCACCCTGTGCCCTCTGTCTATATGTATATAATCCCTCCAACTACCCAAATACTGAGAAAAGTTTCAAGAGTTACAAATATGATCTTTCCATGTAGGAATGTAAACAGTTTAACTTTAGTAAGTCCCTTATGATTTCTCTTTCCTGTTTACCTTTTCATGCTTCTCTTGATTCTTGTGTTTGAAAGTTAGATTTTCTACTCAGCTCTGATCTTTTCAACAAGAATGCTTGAAAGTTCTCTATTTCATTGAATGACCACTTTTCCCCTGAAGTATTATACTCAGTTTTGCTGGGTAAGTGATTCTTGGTTTTAATCCTAGCTCCTTTGACTTCTGGAATATCATATGCCAAGTCTTTCGATCCCTTAATGTAGAAGCTGCTAGATGTTGTATTATCCTGATTGTATTTCCCACAATACTCAAATTGTTTCTTTCTGGCTGTTTGCAATATTTTCCCTTTGACCTGGGGACTCTGGAATTTGGCTTCAATATTCCTAGGAGTTTTCCTTTGGGGACTTCTTTCAGGAGGTGATTGGTGGCTTCTTTCCATTTCTATTTTATCCTCTAGTTCTAGAATATTAGGGCGGTTTTCCTTGATAATTTCTTGAAAGATGATGTCTATGCTCTTTTTTTGATCATGGCTTTCAGGTAGTGTACTAATCTTTAAATTACCTCTCCTGGATCTATTTTCCAGGTCAGTTGTTTTTCCACTGAGATGTTGCACATTGTCTGCTCTTTTTTCATTCCTTTAGTTTTATTTTATAATTTCTTCATTTTTCATAAAGTCACTAGCTTCTATGTGCTCCATTCTCATCTTTAAGAAATTATTTTCTTCAGTGAGCTTTTGGGTCTCTTTTTCCATCTGGCCAACTCTGTAGGGCATTCTTCCTCTCATTGACTTTTTCGATCTCTTTTGTCATTTGGGTTAGTCTATTTATTAAAGTGTTATTTTCTTCAGCATTTTTTGGGTCTCCTTTAGTAGGCTTAGACTTCTTTTTCATGATTTTCTTGCATCACTCTCATTTCTCTCCCCAATTTTTGCTCTACTTCTCTTACTTGATTTCCAAATCCTTTTTGAGCTCTTCAGTGGCCTGAGACCAATTCATATTCTCCTTTGAGGCTTTGGATGGAGGAGCTTTAGCTTTGTTTTCTTCTGTTTTGCATGCTTTGGTCTTCCTTGTAACCAAAGTAAGATTCTATAGTCTGATTCTTTTTCCAGTTTTTGCTCATTTTCACAGTCATTTACTTGACTTTTGAGCTCTTTGTTAAGGCAGTTCTCTGCTTCCATTGGGGTTGGGGAGTATACTGTCATCTGCTTGATCCCCCCACAATCTGTAGGTCTAGAGCTCCAGAAACAGTGGCTGCAGCTGACCCTGCTGCTGCTGTGGCTGCTGAGGGTTCCTCTTCCCCTCTTCCCGCTGCTAGCCTGGGGCCAAATCACTCCACATTCCCATACTGTTCCCACAGGCTTTGCCCACTGACCTTCTAATTTATCCTCAATGTTTTGGGGTCATGAAGTCTGGAAACCACCACAGGTGTGAGAGATTGTCTCCCCATGGCCTGCTCAGGTCCCCTATGTGCACTTACAGCCCACACTCCGCTGGGCTCTGCTCCCAGCATAATGTGATAGACATTTCCTGGTGACCTTCCTGGCTGTCTTGGGCTGGAGATTTGTTTCACTCTGTCATTCTGTGAGTTCTGCATCTCCAGCATTTGTTTAGAGCCACTTTTTACAGGTATCTGCTTGATCTTGGCCAGAGTGCTCTAAAAAGTCCCTTCTGTTATATTGCCATTTTGGCTCCATCCTCCATCCCCTTTCCAGAATGTAGGTGAAGCCCAAGGGTCAGTTTCATTCAAAGACTGGAATTATTTTATATCCTGGTGGGCAAAGACATCTTTTAAATACAGCAAAAATGAGCCACATAGATATGGGTACCCAAAAAAGAACTTGTAGAGCTTCGTTCTTTAAGGCAGAGAGTTTTGTGTTCATATTCCTACCAGCAGTTCTAAGTATTTTAACCTACTTGTCTCCTCTTTATGCACAGTGGGGTGAGCATAAGGGGTAGTGAGAGAGAAGGAGGGGAAGCGACACTCTAACCAGACTACATCCAATGGAAATTAGTAAATTAAGAATTTGAAATTGAGGCAATGTCACAGGATCCAAAATATTTATACTTATTTGACTATTTCAGAAAGGATTTTAGAGTGCCAAGAACTCAAAGTGAATGAAAATGAGTATAATAATTTACCATTATATAAAAGACTCAGAAATTTTTCGCAGTCTTCAGCAACTTAACTTCTGTTTTTGTCTAGAAAATGGCTTTATTTTATTTTTCAAAAAAGCAAAAGAAAAATGTGTGTGTGTGTGTGTGTGTGTGTGTGTGTGTGTGTGTGTGATATAAGGCATAAGATAAGGCAAACACTCAGAGGAATAGGGCATCCAACTAAGTTTAAATCAGTACAGGTAGCATATTTTTCAGTTTGATTAATTCATTTCATAAACTGTGAACCCATTCACTAACTTTTAGAATTTCCCATTCCAAACCTCCATGGATCTCTGAGGAAGTTTCAGATGTGGACAGTTGCTCAAAGTTTTTCTCATGTTGGAAATAGCTGCATTTATCAGATCTAGATCTAGATCTTGATATTGAATATAGAGCTGCAAGGGATTTTAGTGGCCATCTTATCCAAGTCCTCATATCATTTTACAGATGAAAAAACTGAGACCCAGAGAGGTAGGTGACTTATCTAAGTTTATATATCCATTCTGTAGTCAATTATGCTAACAAAATCATAAATACTTAAAATATTGAAACTATTCTCTGTTATTCCCATGTGAAAATTAAAGAATTGGATGGTCCAATATTTATTTCAGAAAAAATTACTTTTTTTCACCCTCTGGAATTACCTTTGTATTAACCCTACCTATTTCCACCCCTTCTTTTCCTGTAAAACACACACTTTTGACCAAGAAATTAGACTAATGCCTAAGGCATTAGGAAGCATTCTTAACAACAAACATAATGTGATCTTGTACAGCTGGGTTCTGATTAGTGTGACTAATGAATCCTATGAAGTGGTCACATCATTCAAATTTCCATTGCATGTTTGAATTGGGTTAAGACCAATTAACATATTATACATGTAATTAAAACTTCAAATAGTGCTATTTGAAATAATGAGACCACTTCGTAGACTCCCTTATTTGGAACAATCAGTACAGATCTAAGATTGCCTCAGTGTGAGATCTCCATGCAAAGGTCCAAATCATAATCCATCAAGGCTCTCTTATTCTGTGTGACTAGTCTTCCTCTCTTGATAAAACCTCTTCAACCTATTATGATGAGGCAGCCTTCCTCTTCATCTAATAACTTTATGTAGGTACTGATCTATCATAGAAGTTGTATCTGTTTGCTTTTGTTTTGTTATCTGACTGCACAACCTCTGTGGGCAGTCATATATCTCAAGGATTCTATCTTTCATAGATCTGTCTGCTTCTTGCATGTCATTTGTTATTGTCATCTCTGTCAATTCCAACCCACATTTATGATAAAAACATCATATTTCTATCATTCATCTTAGGTTTATTAAGCAACAATTTTACTCCCTTGTCACTTTTCTGTCCCTTTAAATGTCTTTCTACTGATTACACTGTAAAAAATACCAAAATTAGTCTTTTCATATACAAAATAATCATCTCAAGGTCCATTCTGGGTCATTACACTACATGCCATATAATATTGCCAAGTATTAAGTTTCTATTTTCTCATTTTTCTATCCAATTTGAGATGCCAAGGAATTCAAAACATGGAGTTGAAGTCATGAGACTGGCTCTACAGTTTTCTGTGTGTCACTTAAATTCTCTGGGCCTTGGTCCCAGAGAGAGTTAGACTGGATGAGTTCTAAGGTCCCTTGCAGCTCTAAATCTATGATTCATCCTAAAGTTCATTGAATCTAGCTATGAGATAGTATATTGTTGATAGTATAATCACTGATCTGGTAGATAAAGGAAATGGAAGACATGTATGTCATGACTGTCTAGTTATTATCATGAATATTAGTTCATTTTTTTTCTGGTCCCAAGGGGTGAGAATAACATTTTTAAATTTTTAAATGAAAAGTTATTATATTTTTAATTTATGAAGTAACAAGCATTTTCATGACATAATAGAATTAAAAATATGATTGTGCATGAAACTACAAATGTATAACTTGCTATTTCTTTTATTAAGTTGTTATATAACTTTTTTTCTTTGTTTTTTCTCCTCCTCCCCACCCTAGAGATGGATGCCATTAGACACATTAGACACAAATATGTGTGTTTGTATGTGTGTGTGTGCATGTGTGCATATATATGCATGTAAGTATGTATATATATATATATATATAATTCTATACATACTAAGAGAGAGAGGCTCTGTCTAGAACTTCAAGCTGAACTAAGTGACTCCAAGATGGTCAGAGAAAGCCTCTTTCATAATCAAAGGGACAGGGAGCCTAAACCTTTTATCTTTCTTTATACAAAAGCATTGATCTAAGATATGAAGATCCTAGAAATCTTTGAATTCATCAATTATGAGAAAGCAAGATAAAATTGAACCCAAGATTGGTACTGTTCCTTTTGTGTTGAACCATTGTTCCTACTAACTCATCCATTATCATAACTCTTTCTGTCACTCCTCCCTCCAGAGATAGGGACCTCAACTAAAGAATTCTTCAGTGATTTAAAGGGCCACCTTTAACTTCCTTCCTCTTTGGATTCATCTCTTTCTTTCCCTTCTGCCAGCAACTGGTGGATGAGAGGCGCAACAGTTGATTGAAAAGAAAGAGATAACAGCAGCGGGGGATAGGTGAGCCGGCAAGCAAGGTTATTCCCATGAGAACATTTTTAGCTTGCATCTTTTACTTTCATATCTTAGTTCCTTCTGCGTAACAACCTTGGGGTACACAATCAGGGTCAGGACATCCTTGCTTACCAAGAGTTGAATTTCCTGAGAATGTCAGCCTTTACACTAGTGCAAGTCTCAAGTAAAACCTGGGCAGTACCTCACATTTCAGATTCCATCAGTACTAGCCCTCTACACCCTTCCACTTTAAGTTCTATGCTGTGCCATGTTTCCTTCTTACACAGTCATATACCTTGCCCCCTACACCAACTCCCACTTCTTAATGATAATTACTTTTCATTCATTCATTCATGCATGCATTCATTCATTTATTCTTCTGTCTTTCAAGATCCATTTAGAGTGTGGATATTATCTTCATTTTCTCTAACATATGTTCCTTTCCCCCATTGATTATTTTTTAGAATTTCTTTCTTTCTCTTTCCTCCCTTTTCTTCTCTGTGGACCTTAGAAGATGTCTTGTCCATTTCAGACCACTCTTGTGGTTTGTGAGTTTAATACAATAAGAGAGTCAGAAGATCTGAGTTTGAGTCTGAGTTCTGACACCAGTTGTATGACTTTGGAAAGGTCCTTGGAATAACTTCTCTGAATATTAGGGAATTCTATAATATAGAAATGATAATACTTAGACTATTTACTTCTACAGAATGTACTGGATAAAATGCTTTTTAAACCTAAAAGCACAATAGAAAAATGAACTGCTATCATGATCTTTATCTGAAATTCAGCTTCTTATTTTTACCTATTTCTTCCTGTAGTGGTTTCTCTCCAATCATCTAAGAAGTACTTAATTTTGAAAGCTCAGCATTTTTATTTTCTCAGTGTCTCCTGAGCCCTTGAAACTGCTCAAACTGTGTTTGTCTTCCTTTGATTCCTTTTATTAGGACCTATCCTTGGGAGTTGACATAAATATCCCTTCCTCCCAGAGGAATAAATTCTTTTATTTCCTAGGACACAGGACCATATCCCATTCCTTCATACCTAAATGAATATTTTCTGGCTATATATTATACACAAATTATTTCTTGGGGGGATAAGTTGCTTACATTCCCTGAGTTTCATTTTTTCACTTCTGTAAAATGGGGGTAATACCTATGTCACCTAGCTTCCTCACAATACTATAGCTTTTGTTTTTGTGTATTTATGATTAGGAATAATCTCCTCCTCTTCCTCCACCTCTTTCTTCTCTTTCTCTTCTCAGCTGTGATTGTCCCCTCTATAAATTATAACTCTGCTCCTAAAAATGTGGTGATACATGTTCCTTTTCCCATCTGCCTTATATCACAGTTTCATTTTATACTTTTATTCAGAGTCCAAACTTCATGAAGATCTGTGATTTTTACTGAAACTAAACAAATGTACAAATTTAGTCACTTCACATATTTTAAATACTGACGATTTCTTTACTGTCAACCTCTGGTAATCATGAGATTCCTCGTGCTTACCTATACTGGTCCTTGAATGACAGACATATAGCATCCACTCAAAAGTTTTAGACATTGATTAGAGTGCTATTATTACAGGTGTTGTGAAGTCTAAATGAGAAAATGAATGTTAAGCCCTTTGCAAACCTTAACACACTATACTAATATTGGTTAACATCATTATTACTGTCTCCATCGTCATCATCATCAGTAGCAGCAGCAGCAGCAGCAATAGAAGCAGCAACAGCTTATAGTCACTAGTATTCCAGTCTTCTGATATCTTCATTCCCTGAATTTTCTATTTCATTCCTTCTCCCTTCAAGCAATATACCAGTGCGCTGGTAAATGTTTAATAACTAGGCTTTCTTGGGGAGATACACACACAAACAGACATTTCCCCTTCCATCTCTGTGCCTCTGCACTAGCTGTCCCACATACCTGGAATGCACTCCCTCCTCATTTCCACTTCACGGAATTTGACTTCTTTAAATTGTTTTTTTCTGTTTCATTTCTTAAAATGTATTTATAATTAGTTTTAAACATTCACTTCCATAAGTTTTTGAGTTCCAAATTTTCTCCCCATCTTTCCCCTCTCCCACCCTATAACACCCTGAATTCTGATTACTTTCTCCCCAAATCTGCCCTCCCTACTATCACACCCCTCCTTTTTCTTATCCTTTTCCCCTCTACTATCTTGCAGGGCAAGATAGATTTTTATTACCATATTGCCTGTATATCTTATTTCCCAGATGTATGTAAAAACAATTTTTAGCATTTATTTTTAAAACTTTGAGTTCCAACTTCTCTGCCTTCCTCCCTCCCCACTTACTCCCATTGTGAAGGCAAACAATTCGAAATAGGTTATAATGTGTAGTCATGCAAACATTTCTATGACACTCATGTTGTAAAAAAACTATTTTCCCTCCATCCTATCTTGTCATCCATTTATTTTATTCTCTCCTTTGACCCTGTCCTTCCTCAAAAGTGTATACTTCTAATTACCCCCTTCTCCCATTTACTCTCCCTTCTATTATCTCCCTACCCCTTTGCTTAACCCTTTCCCTCCATTTTCCTTAGAGTAAGACAGATTTTAATACCAAATTGAGTGTGCAATTTGTGTGCAAAGTCCTGAAGTCAAATCCGATGAGAGTAAGGTTAACTTTTTCTCTCTCACCTCCCTTCCTTCCCCTCCATTTAAAAAGCTTTTTCTTGCCTCTTTTATGTGAGAGATAATTTACTCCATTCTATTTCTCCCTCCTACTCCCAATATATTCCTCTTACAGCCCTTTAATTTTTTTTTAGATATCACCCCTTCATATTCAACTCACCCTGTGCCTGCTCTCTATATGTGTATATTGCCTCCAACTACCCTAATACTGAGAAAAGTATCAAGAGTTACAAATATTATTTTTCCATGTAGGAATGTAAACCATTCAACTTTAGTAAGTGCCTTATGATTTCTCTTTCGTGTTTACCTTTTCATGTTTCTTTTGATTCTTGGACTTGAAAGTCAGATTTTCTATTCAGCTCTGGTCTTTTCATCAAGAATGCTTGAAAGTCCTCTATTTCATTGAATGACCATTATTTCCCCTGAAATATTATACTCAGTTTTTCTGGGTAGGTGATTCTTGGTTTTAATCCTAGCTCTAGAATATCATATTCCAAGTCCTTCAATCCCTTAATGTAGAAGCTGCTAGATCTTGTGTTTTCCTGATTGTGTTTCCACAATATTCGAATTACTTCTTTCTAGCTGCTTGGAATATTTTCTCCTTGACCTGGGAACTCTGGAATTTTGCTACAATATTCCTAGGAGTTTTCCTTTAGGGACTTCTTTTAGGAGGTAATTGGTGGCTTCTTTCCATTTCTATTTTGCCCTCTGGTTCTAGAATATTAGGGCATTTTTCTTTGATGATTTTTAGAAAGATGATATCTAAGCTCTTTTTTTGGTCATGGCTTTTAGGTAGTGGAATGATTTTTAAATTGTCTCTCCTGGATCTATTTTCCAGGTCAGTTGTTTTTCAACTGAGATATTTCAAATTGTCCGCTATGTTTTCATTCTTTTGGTTTTGTTTTATAATTTCTTGATTTGTTCATCTGTTCCATTCCATTTGTTCCATTCTAAATTTTAAGGAATTATTTTCTTTAATTAGCTTTTGAACCTCCTTTTTCACGTGACTCTGCTTTGTAAGTCATTCTTCTTCTCATTGGCTTTATGGATCTCCTTTGCCATTTGGATTAGTCTATTTTTTAAGGTGTCATTTTCTTCAGCATTCTTTTGGGTCCCCTTTAGGAAGCAGTTGACTCATTTTTCACGATTTTCTTGCATCACTCTCATTTATCTTCCTCATTTTTTCTCTCTCAGGTAAGTTCTCTTACCTGACTTCCAAAATCCTTTTTGAGCTCTTCCATGGCCTGAGACCAATTTATATTTTCCTTGGAGGCCTTGGATGTGGGAGTTTTTACTTTGTTGCCTCTTCCTGGTTGTATGTTTTAATTTTCCTTGTTACCAAAGTAAGATTCTATAGTCTGATTCTTTTGCCTGTTTTTGCTCATTTCTCTAGCAAATGGCTTGTCTTTTGAGCTCTTTGTCAAGGTAATTCACTGCTTCCAGTGAGGCTGGGGCAGTGTGCTGTTAGCCCCTTGATCTCCCCACAATCTGTGGGCCTAGAATTCCAGAAACAGCTGCTGCTGCTGTTGACCTTACTGCTGTTGCATCTGCTGTTTTCTCCTCCACCCTTCTATGTCCTCCTAGGGCTGGGACCAGACCACTCCAGTCTCTCACATAGGTCTGATAGGGTTTTTGCATTGATCTTAGAATTTTTCTCTGGCATTTTGGGATCCTGAAGTCTGGAAACTTCCACAGGTGCCAGATATTCAGTTCCCCCCACCCCAGGCCTGCTCAGATTGCATATATGCCAGTGTGGCCCACAATGGACTGTACTCTGCTCCCAGCCTGGCATTAGATACTTCCATAGACCTTCTAGGCTGTCCCGGGCTGGAGTTTTGCTTTGCCCCTTTATTCTGTGGGTTCTGCAGCTCCAGAATTTGTTTAGAGTCACTTTTTATAGGTATTTCGCTGGGTTTGGGGGAGAGCTCTAGCAAGTCCCTGATTTCATGCTGCGTTCTTGGCTCCATCAGAATTTGACTTTTTGAAAGACTCAACTCACACATCCCACTTCTACATGAAGCCTTTCCTTACCCCACCCCTGCATAGTATGACTATCCTTTCCTAACCACCTTATATTTAACACTTTTTATTTATATCTATCTTTTATATTTATATATGTAGTCTCATATTGATAAAACATAATCTTGGGAGCAGGAATTGTTTCCTTTTTGTCTTTATATGTCCAACACCTAGTATAGTACTTAGCATATTGTAGGCACTCAATAAATGTTGATTACTTACCTGCAATATTCTTCAATCTGTATATAGTTATCGAAGCATGTCTTATTCCAGACTGGGCATTTATCTAGTGACTAAAAATAGGGATTTGCTTATAGGAGCCAGTTATTAAATGCCAATAGGTAAGTAGGGGGCGCACTGGATAAGGCATTGGGCTTGGAATGCGGAAGACTTATCTTTATGAGTTTAAATCTGGCCTCAGACACTTACTCACTGTGTGACCCTGGGTAAGTCACTTAACCTGTTTGTTTCAGTTTCCTCATCTTCAAAATGAGCCGGAGAAGGACATGGCAAAGTAGTCCAGTACATTTGCAAAGAAAACTCCAAAATGGAGCCATGAAGAGTCTGAAATGGCTGAACTACAACCACAACATTGACAATGACATTAAATTCTTGGTTTTCTGTTTTGATCAGCTGAAGTCACAGTCATCCTGGACGGGGGAAAAATATTCAGAGGAACAGACAGTGACTTTGTAGATAGGAAATCACTCAGCTGGGATAAAAGAGGTGAAATTCCCCTCCATTCCTGCAGCATTGGTTTTAATTTGGGCTGAAATTGAGCTCTTGGTTTAGCGTGGATATTAATATATAACGTCCAGTTTTCCCTGCCTCCTCCTCCCCCCTCTTTAGCATGTTGTTGGCTGTCATAGAGATATGGTCTACAAGGTGATAAGAGCTTTTGTTCAGTCCTTAATTGGTCTTAGCCTTTATTATACCAATCGGTACTTTGTTTGTATGTTCTACAGTTACTGCCAAATAGATTTGCACTCTTTGAGCCATATCTCCCCATTCCCTACCCTACATAACATATAATTCCTTTCTTCTTTAAAGAAATCCTTTGCCCAAAACTCAATTTTCAAAAAAGGATGAAAACTATTGATATTCACTCATTTAGTACCAATTTCATTTGTATTTCATCTTTTTTCATTATGAAGTCTTTTCCTTAAAGATAATATCTTTCACTTATTTTGCATACCCAATGGCATTCAGCATAGCACTAGACATCCAGGCTTATTAAGAATGATGAACTTAGGGGGCGGAGCCAAGATGGCAGAGTAGAAAGACTCACGTATGCTAGCTCTGAACCCACAGCCCATAAATTTTCTGTAAAAAGAACTCCCCACAAATTCTGGATCAGTGCAAGCTGCGCAGAAACACAGTAGAAGAGATTTCCATTCCAGAGAGCCCTGGAAAGACGTCTCCAGGGGTCTGTTGAGCACAGGACAGTGGAACCCACCCCTGCGCTGCCCTGGCTGTGTGGCCCCAAAGGAGCATATCCCAGCAGGCTTCAGGGATGGAACCTCCGGTGGCTGTGAAGGTCCCTCCACCCACAGGTGCTCCAGGTAAGTGAGAGATACTTCTGGGCCGGCCGAGAAGGGAGCAGGGTGTCTCCGTGACTCAGGCCCCCTCAGGAGGCAGCAGCAGAGGCTGCAGCAGAGGCAGTGGTGGTGGCCCGGAACTCCCTGAGCAGGAAGGGGCTCAGGGCTATTACCAAAGGTCTCTGCATAAAGCCCCTGAGGGAACTGAGCCTATGAGGTGGCCCTGCCCCCACCCCAGCACCAGAACTTAAGCTCACATTGAATAGCAGCCCCACCTGCCACTGAAAGCCCTGAGGCTGGGGAGCAGCATTTGAATCTCAGACCCCAAGCACTAGCTGGGCGGATCTAGACAGGGGTGCAGAGGAATCTCAGAAGTCAAGTAACTGACTGGGAAAATGCCCAGAAAAGGGAAGAAAAAAAAGACCATAGACAGCTACTTTCTTGGGGAAGAGATGTTTCTTCCTCCTTTCATTTCTGATGAGGAAGTACAATGCTTACCATCTGGGAAAGATGTGGAGGTTGGGGCTTCTGTATCCCAGACATCCGAGGTAGATGTCCGGTGGGCTCAGGCCATGGAAGAACTCAAAAAGGATTTTGAAAATTAAGTTAGACTGGTGGAGGAAAAACTGGGAAGAGAAATGAGAGAGATGCAAGAAAAGCATGAAAAACGGGTCAATACCTTGGTAAAGGAGACCCAAAAAAATGCTGAAGAAAATAACTCCTTGAAAAATAGGCTCACTCAATTGGCAAAAGAGGTTCAAAAAGCCAATGAGGAGAAGAATGCTTTCAAAAGCAGAATTAGCCAAATGGAAAAAGAGGTTCAAAAGCTCACTGAAGAGAATAGTTCTCTCAAAATTAGAATGGAACAGATGGAGTCTAATGACTGTCTGAGAAATCAAGAAATCACAAAACAAAACCAAAAGAATGAAAAAATAGAAGATAATGTGAAAAATCTCATTGGAAAAACAACTGACCTGGAAAATAGATCCAGGAGAAACAGCTTAAAAATTATGGGACTACCTGAAAGCCATGATCAAAAAAAGAACCTAGAAATCATCTTTCATGAAATTATCAAGGAAAACTGCCCTGAGATTCTAGAACCAGGGGGCAAAATAAATATTGAAAGAATCCACAGATCACCTCCTGAAAGAGATCCAAAAAGAGAAACTTCCTATGAACATTGTGGCCAAATTCCAGAGTTCCCAGGTTAAGGAGAAAATATTACAAGCAACTAGAAAGAAACAATTCAAGTATTGTGGAAATACAATCAGGATAACACAAGATCTAGCAGCTTCTACATTAAGGGATTGGAGGGCGTGCAATAGGATATTCCAGAAGTCAAAGGAACTAGGACTCAAACCAAGAATCACCTACCCAGCAAAACTGAGTATAATACTTCAGGGGAAAATATCGTCTTTCAATGAAACAGAGGACTTTCAAGCATTCTTGATGAAAAGACCAGAGCTGAAAAGAAAATTTGATTTTCAAACACAAGAATGAGAAGAAGCATGAAAAAGTAAACAGCAAAGAGAAGTCATAAGGGACTTACCAAAGGTGAACTGTTTACATTCCTCCATGGAAAGACAATATTTGTAACTCTTAAACTTTTAAGTATCTGGGTAGTTTGTGGGACCACACACATACACATACACACACACATGTACTTGCATGCGTGCACACACATACAGAGACAGAGAGCACAGAATGAATTAAATAGGATGGGACCATAAAGAAATTAAGGTAAATGGTGAGAGAGAAATGTAGTGGGAGGAGAGAGGGTGAAATGGAATGGGCTAAATTATTTCTCATTCAAGAGGCAAGCAGGAGACTTTTTAGTGGAGGGAAAAAGAGGAGAGCTGAGAAAAAAACATGAAGTTGACCCTCATCACATTCGACTAAAGGGAGGAATAAAATGCACACTCATTTTGGTATGAAAACCTGTCTTACAGTACAGGAAAGTGGGGGAGAAGGAGATAAGCAGGGTGGGGGGGATGATGGAAGGGAGGGCAATGGGAGGAGGGAGCAATCAGAAAAGGAAAATGACAAATACTAGATAGGATGTGGAGGAAAAAAAGGGACACTAATACACTGTTGGTAAAGTGGTGAACTGATCCAACAATTCTGGAGAACAAATTAGAATTTTACCCAAAGGGCTTTAAAACTGTGCATATCTTTTGATCCAGCAATAGCATTACTAGGTCTGTATCCCAAAGAGATCAAAGAAAAAGGAAAGGGATCTATATGTACAAAAATACTTACAGCAGCTCTTTTTCTGGTGGCAAAGAATTGGAAATTGAGGATTTGTCCATCAATTGGGAAATGGTTGAGGAAGTTGTCATATACAATTGTTTTGGAATACTATTGTGCTATAAGAAATTGTGAGCAGGATGGTTTCAGAAAAACCTGGGAAGACTTCTATGAACTGATGCAGAGGGAAGTGAGCAGAACCAGGAGGATGTTGTACACAGTAACAGCCATATTGTACAATGATCAATTGTGAATGACCGCTATTTTGATCAAAACAGTGATTCAGGCTAATTCTAAAGGATCCCTCAAGTAACTGATTAACTCTGAGTACAGACTGAAGCAGACTTTTTTTAAACTTTATGTTTCTTGCTTTGTTTTTGTTTTTTAGTTTTGCAACATGACTAATGTGGAAATGTGCTTTGCATGATTAATATGGAAGTATGTTTTGCATGACTTCATGTTATAAACTGATTTTATATTGTTTGTGTTCTCAATGTATGGGAGAGGGGCAGGAGGGAGGGAGAGAATTTGAAATTCAAATGTTTCAAAAAATGAACTCTACAAATAAATACATGAATGAATGAAAAAAAAAAAGAATGATGAACTTAGAACAAGAAGTAGTCTTATGCATCATCTCCAGTCCCTTGATTTTATAGATGAGGAAACTAAGATCCAGAGAGATGTAATTTGCTCAATGTCACATGGGTGGGCATATAGCAGGAAACCAATGAATATTTGATGCTGACTTTGATGTTTTCATTTATTGTGGTGGAAGGAGGGCTGGACTTGGTGGCAGGGGATGCCTGAGTTTCAATCATACTCCTACTGCTAGCTATTGGACCATGTGTAAGTCACTCAAACCCAGCTGAGGCTCAGTTTCTTTACTGGGAAACTGCAAACATTGTGATACTATGTTGTAGGTTTGTCTTGAGGATCAAATGAAATAATGGATGAAAAGTACTTTGTAAATTTTAAATTATTACTTATGTAAATGTAAATTTTTAGCTATTCTTATTGTTGCAAGTTCTCCTGACATGGCAAACTGACATGGCAAACTGACATGGCTTTAGAATTGGGAGAACTTTGATTACATGTCTTATCTCTGACACATATTAGTCACGAGATCCATTACCTCATAGTGTTTCTTATAAGTATCTCCCCGAGACTCTATGGTTATAGACTGGTTTCAGAACCCTTTGGGTATAGGGTGTTTCCCACAAAAAACTCACTAAAGAGATGAATTCACACACATAAATATAATTATTTTTGTTCTTATCTCTGCTCAAAGTAACAACTGAAGTAACATCTATTCTCATTAATTTACTTATTTTTAGTTTTCAACTTTCAGTTCTACAAACTTTTGAGTTTTAAATTTTCTCCCCTCCTTCCTTTTCCTCCTCTAGATGACATGTAAATTGAGATAGGCTTTATGTATACATTCATACTAAATACATTTTTACATTAGTCAGGTTTTAAAGAAGAATTATATACCAATGAGATGAAACATGAGAAAGAAGAAACAAAACAAACAAAAAAAAAGAGAGCAAGTAGTATGCTTCGATCTGCATGTAGACTCCATAATTCTTTCTGTGGATGTGGATAGGATTTTCCATTATGAATCTTTTGGAGTTGTTTTGGAGTTCCTTGCATTGCTGAGAAAAGTTAAGTCTATCAAAGGCAGTCATTGCACAATGTGGCTATAACTATGTACAATGTTCTCCTGGTTCTGCTGACTTCATTCAGCATCAGTTCATATAGTTTCCAGGTTTTTCTGAAATCTTCCTGCTCATTGCTTCTTATAGAACAATAATATTCCATTAAATTCATATACCACAACTTGTTCAGTCATTCCCTAGTTAATGGGCATCCTATTAGTTTCCAGTTATTGGCAACCACAAAAAGAGCTAGTAGTATTTATTCTTACTGAACTAATTGAACAACCTTGAGAAAGTCACAACTTTGAAAGGGAAGGAGGAAGACTAGAGGATCTCTCACATCCTTATAGTTTAGAATCATATGATCCTAACTTATTCTACAAGAGTTCCATTTTCTTTTTTTTAACTTTATTTATTTAAGTTTTCAACATTGACTTCAAAAAATTTTTGGGTTCCAAATTTTCTCCCCATTTCTCCCCTCCCCCACCCCAAAACGGTGAGCATTCTAATTACCCCTATCACCAATCTGCACTCCCTTCTAACATCCCTCCCTTCCCTTATCCCCATCTTCTTTTGTCCTGTAGGGCCAGATAACATTCTATACCCTATTACCTGTATTTCTTATTTCCTAATAGCAAGAACAATGCTCAACAGTTGTTCCTAAAACTTTGAATTCCAACTTCTCCCCATCCTTCCCTCCCCACTCATTCCCTTTGGAAAGGCAAGCAATTCAATACAGGCCATATCTGTGAAGTTTTGCAAATGACTTCCATAATAGTCATGTTGTGTAAGACTGATTTGATTTCCCTCCATCCTGTCCTGCCCCCCATTTATTCTATTCTCTCTTTTGATCCTATCTCTCCCCAAGTGTGTTGACTTCTAATTGCTCCTTCCTTCCATTGCCCTCCCTTCCATCATCCCCCCACCCTGCTTATCCCCTTCTCTCCCACTTTCCTGTATTGTAAGATAGGTTTTCATACCAAAATGAATATGCATTTTATTCCTTCCTTTAGTTGAATGTGATGAGAGTAAACTTCATGTTTTTTCTCTCGTCTCCTTATTTTATCCCTCCTCTGAAAAGTCATTTACTTGCCTCTTTTATGAGAGGTAATTTGCCACCTGCCGTTTCTCCCTTTCTCTTCCCAATAATTTCTCTCTTACTGCTTAATTTCATTTTTTTAAAGATATGATCCCATCCTATTCTTTTCACCCTGTGTGTGTGTGTGTCTGATCCCACCAATTACCCAGATACTGAAAAAAGTTTCAAGAGTTACAAATATTGTCTTTCCATGTAGGAATGTAAATAGTTCAACTTTACTATGTACCTTAGGATTTCTCTTTGCTATTTACCTTTTCATGCTTCTCTTGATTCTTCTGTTTGAAAGCCAAATTTTCTTTTCAGCTCTGGTCTTTTCATCAAGAATGCTTGAAAGTCCTCTATTTCATTGAAAGACCATATTTTCCCCCTGAAGTATTATACTCAGTTTTGCTGGGTAGGTGATTCTTGGTTTGAGTCCTAGTTCCTTTGACTTCTGGAATATCCTATTCCATGCCCTTCGATCCCTTAATGTAGAAGCTGCTAGATTTTGTGTTATCCTGATTGTATTTCCACAATACTGGAATTGTTTCTTTCTAGCTACTTGCAACATTTTCTCCTTGACCTGGGAACTCTGGAATTTGGCCACAATGTTCATAGGAAGTTTCTCTTTTTGGATCTCTTTCAGGAGGTGATCTGTGGATTCTTTCAATATTTATTTTGCCCCCTGGTTCTAGAATCTCAGGGCAGTTTTCCTTGATAATTTCATGAAAGATGATATCTAGGCTCTTTTTTGATCATGGCTTTCAGGTAGTCCCCTAATTTCTAAATTGTCTCTCCTGGATCTATTTTTCAGGTCAGTTGTGTTTCCAATGAGATATTTCACATTCTCTTCCATTTTTTCATTCTTTTGGTTTTGTTTTATGATTTCTTGGTTTCTCATAAAGTCATTAGCTTCCATCTGTTCCATTCTAATTTTTAGAGAACTATTTTCTTCAGTGAACTTTTGAACTTCCTTTTCCATTTGGCTAATTCTGCTTTTTAAAGCATTTTTCTCCTCATTGGCTTTTTGAACCACTTTTGCCAATTGAGTTAGTCTATTTTTAAAGGTGTTACTTTCTTCAACATTTTTTTGGATCTGCTTTAGAAAGGTTTTGAACCACTTTTCATGTTTTTCTTGCATCTCTCTCATTTCTCTTCCCAATTTTTCCTCCACTTCTCTTACTTGATTTTCAAGATCCTTTTTGAGCTCTTCCATGGCTTAAGACCACTGAATATTTATTTTGGATATTTGTGATATAGAAGCCTTGACTTTTATGTCTTTCCCTGATGGTAAGCATTGTTCTTTCTCATCCTAAAGGATGGGAGAAGATATCTGTTCACCAATAAAGTAACCTTCTATGGTCTTATTTTTTTCCCCATTTTGGGGGCATTTTCCCAACCAGTTACTTGACTTTTAGGTGCTTTGTCAAGAGTAAGGTATACTCTGGGAATCTGTAAGATCTCAGTTCCTCCAATGTGGCACAATCCTGGGTGTACACTGATCTGGAAACAGGAAGAGATTTTTATGATCAGAATCTTAGCAATTACCTCTCCCCAACCACCTGGCCTCCAATTCCTCCAAGTCAGCACTGGAGGCTGATTTCAGATAAGCTGGATGGCAGGGCTGCCATTCAGTGTGAGTGAAAGACCATCTTCCCTAGGGCCTCCATAAAGGGTGGAGGAAAGACTCAGGTCCTCAATGCCCCCAGGGGTTTTATGATCCAACTATTGTATGTGGGTTGAGGTAGGGGCTTCCATGAGAACTGCTGCTGCCTGCCTGATGTGGCCTCTGCAGGCTGCTGCCTGAGGCCAGAGCTATGGGAAGGCCCTTCTCCCTTCCCAGCCAGCTGAAAAACCCCATCACTAACCTTTGGCACCTGTGGGTTGAGGGATCTGAGGACCCTCTGCTACTGGGACTAGGGATTCTGAGACTGGAGATTCCATTCCCGAGATGTCCTCCTCCCAGAGTCTCTTCGTGCTGCACCACGTGGCCAAGGCTGAGCTGGACTCTGCTCCGTGTCTGGTGCAACCAAGGTTTCCTGTGGGCCTTTCAGGTCACCCTGGGCTGGAAATCTCCTCCACTTGGTTGTTCTTCACTTCTGGTGCTCCAAAATTTGTTGAGAGCTCCTCACTACAGGTATTTTATGGGCTGTGTGGGGAGACCCTGCATATGTGTGTCTTTCTACTCCACCATCTTGACTCTGTCCCAAGAATTCCATTTTTAAAAGGCATATGAAGAAAGATACTATCTACATTCAGAGAAAGAGTTGAGAAATCGAAGTATATATAGAATATTTTTACATGTATTTGTGTCTGATGGGAGTTATTTCTAGGGTGGGGCAAGAAGGGAAATACAAAAAAAAAAGAAAAAAGGAAATTTATATATCTTTTTATATATTTGAAAGGAAAAGAGAGTTATATATATTTTCAGTTTCACGTGCAATTATCTTTTTTATTATATTGCTATAGAAATACTTCTTTTATCCTGTAAATAAAAAATAAAATAAATGTTAAAAAAAAGGGTTATATAGCACAAAGCAGCCAGAAGTATAGTATCATTTTACAACATGAGGGGAGTTATGGGGCCTGTTAGTTCATTTTAGCATCTATTTTTGTGAAATCTCTATGTGGAAAGTACTTTAATGAGTGTTGGGATTATGAAAATGAACAAATACACAATTCCTTCCCTTAAGGATTTTGCCATCTACTAAGATGAATACAATGCAAGCATGATATTAAATAGAATAAAAGGGGAAAAATAGAAATTCAAAGAGCTCTTGGAAAATTTGAGGGTACTCTCTCCATTTAGCTGGAGGAATCAGAGAAGGCTTCATGGCATAAGTAGCACCTATGACTAGCTTTGATGGAAGAGGAGCTAACTAGTGGTGCCAAAATCCTAGATGGTGAACAAGCTGGGGCGAGAGAAATTAATATTCTCAATAAATACATAAGAGACATAACATGACACAGAGGCAAGAGTAGTGCTCATCAGCAGGGATGGGTGATTCGAACGCCCCTACAGTAAAGTTCCTTGTGATATCATAGTGGGATGCCAGCCTGTCTCTCTCCAGGCCACCCCCCAGTCATCCTGATCAATGGACCCAGATGGCTCTGGAGTAGAAAGTGAGACTGGTGACCTTGCACAACCTTCCCCCACTCAAATCAAAGCCAACCAAAAGTCTTGTCATGAGCTGGCTGATGTCATGTTCCTCTTTGAGAAAGAAAGACAAACCACATGCATGTACATCAAAGGATCATAGGGAGGAGGAGGTACTAATGATACGTATTATTGTTTTGAATCTTTGTTTTATTCTCTCTGCATCATTTTATACATCTTCCAATATTTCTATGTATTCTTTATATTCCATCGTATTGCAATGCTGTAATGTGTTCACTATTATTTATAGACACACCATTTATAGGGATACCATAGGCATTTCCTGTGGGTACTGTGGCTAGTGCCACAATGAATATTTTCTAACAGTAAAGGTATTTTGTTGTTGTCAGTGCCTGCCTTGGGGGCATCACCCTGGTGGTGGAATCACTGTGTCAATATGAATGAAAATTTTGTAATTTTTCTTTTTGTAGTTTCAAAATGTTCTCCAAACTTGTTGAAACTATTCAAAACTCTACAACTAGCAAACTAGTAGGAGCCAAACTAAACTAAGCTCAACTAAAATTTTGTTTAGTTTCTAAAATTCACAAAGTTAACTTGCTTGATAGCAGACACCTTAATGTAAATGAATTTAACTTACTGAAACTATTTAGGAATTTTCCATAAACTTGCATGTACATTTTGTATGAACTCCCACCTGAAAGTTAAGATAATGGATAAGCCATATGTTTGTGGTTGGTCTAACAACATAAGATAGGACTTGAAAGATAGAATGTACATATATACTTTCTACATTTGTGTCTACATTGTTTAATATTGAGTTTTATGGCCACTTAAAATTGCCTTCATCTATGTAATTGTAGTTATTGTGAATATTGCTATTTTAACTCTTCTTTATTCCCTCTGCCTCACTTCATCCTCTTCCAACATTTCTCTGCATTCTTCATATTCCATCACATTTATGTGCCATAATTTGTTCGCCGGTTTCCAAGTTTTAGGTAGACTGTCCTCATGCTTGGAGCTATCATAGAGAGTATCATTATGAATGAGGCAGCTAGGTGGCACAGTAGATAGAGCATTAGGCTTGGAATCGGGAAGACTCATGTTTATGAGTTTAAATCTGGCCCCAGACACTTACTAGCTGTGTGACTGTGGGCAATTCACTTCATCTTGTTGCCTCAGTTCCCTTATCTGTAAAATTTGATGGAAAGGAAATGGCAAACTACTCTAGTATCCTTACCAAGAAACTCACAAATGGGGTCACAAGGTTGGACACAACTGAACAACAAAGCCATTACGAATATTTTCATATAAAAGTTTTTGCCATTGTTAATGACTTCCTTGGGGCATCAACCCAACAATGGAATCACTGGGTCAAAATGTACGAATGGTTTTAAATTTTTTCTTTTCAAGTTTCCAAAATATTTTACAAACTTGTTAAACTATTCAGAACTCTCTAAGCAACAAACTGATATGAAGTGACTGCATTTTGCTTAATTTCTGAAGTAGAAAGCACCCTTGAAATGAAATAATTGACTCCTTAACGGGTAAATGAAACTCTTTAGGAATTTAGAATATAGTATTTGACATCCCTTCTATTTTCCCATCTTGACTGGTCTCAATCTCAGTTATCATTTGTCTTCAAAGAGCTTATGTTCTGCTAGAGAAGCTTACTTGCTGCTGGTCTGAAATAAAAGGATATAAACCTTGAGGAAGTAGCTACTTCTTGCTGCTGCAATAACTCTTTTAGGCTCTACACTTACAGGAGGGGAGGAGAGTGTGTTGTTCCCTATCACTGGAACAGTCTGAATTATTTGCTAACAGTTAGCAACTTCTGGTAGATACCCAGAATAGGTAACATTTCTGTATTTATATTTTTAGAAAGAGTCTTTCTCAATTGCTAATCAACAAATTAATGTTCTTGTTTATTTGTTTTTGTTTTTGTGTTTTTAGTTTCTGGACACCCAATAATCAAGAAAGCTGACATTCGTGTTGTTGGAAAATTAGTAGCCAGGTCCATGAGAGAGAGGAGAATGAAAATACGCTTCAAAACACCAGATTAGCAATCAGGTGAACAAGTACCTTTTATCTTTGAATTCACTGAGATGGATCAACTTACTTGGGAATAAAACAATAATCCAGATCATACATGGACAAATTTCATGGCTAAAATAGGAAAACAAAAAGAATCTCTAAGCATAGAAAGATGTGACAAGTTAACAATCTAGAGATTTCCCATAAAATGTATACACCTGTTTTATCATACCAATAAACCTGAATGCAAATAAAAGTTAAAAAAGTCTCTTCCTGAACAGCTGATTTTGCTTTGCTATAGAAAATGTCTGCATCATAAAATCTTTGAATTTAGAAAAGATCTTAGAAGTAATTTCCAGTTCTTACCTGAAGTATCAGCCTCTTCTAGAACTCCCAGATATGCAAATTTGAAGTCATACTAAGGTAGGATGGATAATTGAATGAATTAGAAAACTCAGGTCCAGCTACAATACTATAGTCTCAAGTAATGGGCTGAATTTAAGATGATTAATTAGTAGAGATACGTGTAAAGACCTAGGCATAGCTTCTGAGGCAGCAAGATAGTGCAGTAGAGTGCTGGGGCTGGAGTTTAGAAGACCTGAGTTCAAATATAACTTCAGGTACTTGTTAGCTCTATATCTCTGAATCATTTAACCTTTGTGTGCCTCCATTGGACAAGGAAATGACAAACCACTCCAGTATCTTTGCCAGAAAAACTCTGAGGACAATATGGTCCATGGGTTCACAAAGAGTCAGACACGAATAAATGAGTATACCTTCAAAAACTCCATAGCAAAAAGTAGAGAATAGTGTAGATGTGGATAGATAGCAGTTCATATGGAAAAGGGTTGGGGCTTTTAAATGACTACAGATTCAATATGAGTCAACAAAACTCTGGGACTGGCAAAACAAACATACAAATAAAAACAAAAACCACAACAAACCCCTAGTACCAATCTTGGAAGTAATGACTGTAATCATTCACTTTCCACGTCAATACCTCTAGTGATCCATTTCAGCTCCACCATTTTTCAGCTACATAATATTGGATGAGTCACTTCAATTTTGAGGTCCTTGGTTTGCCCATCTATCAAACGAGGATACTACATTTGAACAACTGACTTTAAAATCGGAACTACTAACTTCATAGAGCTGTTGTAGAGATCCAATGAAGTGACTTTTGTAAAGTGATTTTCAGACTGTAAGACATTATATAAATATAAGCATTATTGTCTTGTATATGTGACAGCCTGCTCAATTTTTTCGTTAAAATTTTTTATGTCTTTTGATTTAATGTTGCCCTCATTTGCAAGTATGTATTTCAGCCTCCCACGTCTCCCTAACATCCTTGCTTTATAACAAAGAATAAAAAGTGAAACTATGTAGTTCAGTAAAATCGACCAATATATTACCTGACTCTGATAGTATATATGAAATATTAAATACCCTATAATTCCTTACCTTTAAGAAGAGGAGAAGGAGAGGAGCAAATTTTCTAAACTCTATAGTCAAATTTATTATAATTTTGCAGTATTCACTTTCAGTTTTTTTGTTCTTTATTATTATATAAAACTATTTATAACATAGAATAATTTATTATTCTTATATATTTGAATTTTTATAGTCATTGTTCTGTTTCTAGGCTCTGTTTCTTTTATTCTTCTATTGCTATGTGATTAACTTACTGCTTTCTTAACAATCATACATATTCTCAAGGATACCTTTAATGACCTTTGCCCTGCACAGGTCATCTCTGATAATATAGCCTGTTTATACTTTTACGTTGCTCTTTTGGTTATTTGTCATTTTAATTCTTCAGTGGTTGTGGTATTCATAGATATGCAGAAAAATATTGACTTTAAAAAAATGCATTTGAGGCTTAGAGTAACTTGGAATCATTGAAAGAAGTGCACAGTTCCCCAAGTGCAATACAGTCCTCCTTCTTCTCCTCTTCCTCCTCTCTCTCCTCCTCTTCTTCCTTTTTCTCCTTCTCTTGTTCCTTTTTTCTTCTCTTTTTCTTTCTCCTTCTTGACTAGCTCAATTCCATTCATAGCAGAAGTTCAGTATAAATGCATTTGGACTAACTCAATGGTCCCATGTTAATTTCATATTATAGCCTGGACAGTAGATTCATCTGTCTTATCCCATGTGAATCATTAGGTTACTCTATTTTGAGTATCATGGAACTCACTGAGGAGGCTTTCTTGTGCTTTTCTAGGCCTTGATGCAATATGGAATCAGTTTATGGAATATAAGACTGAGTTTGGATGCTGAACCCGATCAAGAAAATGAATATGGAGTCATAGTACTGAATACTGAACTGAAATATTGAATATTGAATGTAAAAGTTGAATATTTCAGCTATTAGATGATGTCTTTTAGTACTGAATTCAGAAAGGGGTACAGAATATTGAATTTTAGTGCAGAATTCCAAACCTGGTGCTAAATATTCATTTTTGGATAATGACTTCGAGTTTAGATATTGAATATTGAGTTTGGATATGAGATACTGAATGTGCATATGGAATTCTGACTTAGAATATTGAATACGGAGTTTGAATACTGAAGGCTGATTTTCAGTTTGGGTACTTACACTGAGATAAGGTACAGAATACAAAATACTGTTTGGTTACTGCTGAATACTAAGGCTTTTTAAAATTTTTTATTTTTTTATGGAATACTAAGTCTGAGTATTTAATGCTGGACTTAAAAATCAAATAATGAATTTTTCTTGTAGAATACTGATTTTGAATAATTAACATTAAATTGGTATGTAGACCTCAGGATTAGATATTTTCTTAGATAATTAATTCCATTTTGGGCTACTGAATGCTGAATTTGTGCACTGAATACTGAGTTTGGTTATTTAGTGTTAAATTGCAGTATTAATAGTTGAGTGTGGGACTTGTGGGAGTGAATCTTGACAATGAATACTGTTAGCAACCGAATCAAGGAATCTTAAGGCTTTTAAGACAAGCAAACTATTATCTATAAGGAGAGGAAGTGGAATCGAATAATCAGAATATTTAGCATTTACGTAGTGTTTCAAGGTTTGCAAAGCACTTTACAAATATTATCTCATTTTATCTTTATGACAATCCTGGGAAATAGATGCTATCAGTCTCATTTTACAAATGAGACGTGGGTATGTCAAATGAGAAAATATTTATAAAGCTCTTATCACAGTGCCTAGCACATAATGAGCACTATATAAAACTATTTTAACTATTCTTGTGTTATGTTTTAGCTGTTGAGTGCCTTTCTCAGAGTCATGGGAGTGTCTGAGGCTACATTAGAACCTAGGTCTTCCAGAATCATTTAGTCTGGCATGAAATACATTATTCTAAGCATCAATATCTAGCACAGAGTAGACATTTAATGGGCAAGTCACTTCACCCTGTTTGCCTCAGTTTCTCATATGTAAAGTGAGCTGGAATGGGAAATAGCAAAGCACTTGAGCATCTTTGCCAAGAAAACACCAAATGGGGTCACAGAAAGTCGAATATGGCTGAAAATGACTAAACAACCATTGGGTAAAATAAACACTCCAGGTTTTTATAATATAAATATAATATAATATATTTTATTAGATATATTTTATATATTAAAAAATAAAATAAATATAATATGAACTAATACTACAGGTATTAATTGACAGAAGGGCATAAAAGGAGAGCTTGCCCATTTTGGTTATGTCTAATTGGTGTGTTAGTCCATATAAACTTTTTATTTCCTTGCATTGACATTTTTGTTCCAAGGCTTCTGGGGCTAGATTGCCTTTGGGGAGTGACAGAATTCTTTTTATGAACTCAAGCTTCTCCCTGAAACAAAGGTCTTGGTTTTTAATATCAATACTGTCTCAGTATGGTTATATGACTGCAAATCACAGAACTATATACAGTCTTTAAAAAATGAAATTAAGCATCACCCAGATAGCAATGGAGAAGTGCATGCTAGGTTTGAACAATTTATAGCACTTTGTAAAAAAATAAATTATGAAGGAAAAATATGATATAAAGGATGTCATCAAAGAGCATGGGCTGACCATGAGGCTAGAGATAACTGTTGGACAACCATGAATTATTCTGTTTATATATTCATGACATTATCAAAAATGAGGAAATCTCCTGGTTTGTGAGGTTGACTCCTCTCACCGTATCCCTGGCTCCCAATAGCCATGAGAGAACATGAATAAGAACCGTGTAAGATGTATACTGTACTGTGATGAGAATTAAGGTATATCCACATTGCTAGTGATAATGTTACAGCCCACTGTGTTGGTCAGACCAGATCTGAATAGCAAATTCAAATCTTTATGCATCATTTAGGGGAGGACATTGACAAGCTGAAATATATTCAGAGTGCAAGTGACCATATCAAGGAAGGAATCAGGGCCATGCCATGTTAAGATAAGTCAATGGAATCAGAATTTTTGACCTTGAAAAAGAAAATTTAGGGAACATATGTTAACTATTCTCAGATATTTGACAGGCTGTCATCTGGAGCATTATTATATTTATTCAGATTGTTCCCAAAAGGCAGAATTGGAAATAATACATAGAAGTTAGAAAAGAGTAAATTTGAGTTCAGCAAAGAAGATTTTCTAATAATAAGAGTGGTCCAAAGATATAAGGATTTGCATTATTTGGTAGTTAGTTCTCCTTCATGGAAGGCATTTGAACACTTGTCATGGATATTGTAGATGGTTTTGATATCTGGGGAAGGGTGTTGGACAAAATTATCTCTGAAATCTCCTCCAACTCTGAGCTTCTCTGACTATAGATTTATTCTAGGGGAACTATAGAAGGTATTACTGACCCATTTGAATTTACTATCTAAAGATGACAAAACAGAAATAATTATCTGACATGAATTTAATGTGTGAAGTTTCTTTTCCTTTGTTTCTCTCTCTGACTCTTTATACTACTAATCTGAATTAAGAATAGACCAGATTAATGCTACTTGACTTTGGCCCATATGATCATACACATTCTCTTCGGATTCAATCAGAAGAGACTTCATAGGAGAGGTGGACTTACTTTTTCTTTTAAAAAGGAATATGGTAATATGGAGGATGTAAAATGGTAGATTTCCAAGTAAAAGGGAGGGTGAAAGATAAGGATCACAGTTAAGAATGAAAGGTGAATCCAAATGGACTCCTGTCTTCCTCCCCCCAAATTTTTAGCTTCAGTTAAGTTGAAGGGATCAAATGAGAGAAGCGACAGATGCTATTTAGAACCAAGAAAACTGTCAAATGGTATTGAAAGTAAGTGATGAGATAAAAAGACAATGATAAGGTACTAGTAGTGAGGTTTGGAGAAATGAGTGTCACAGTCAAAACCCTTTTTGATGGACTTGCAATCTGAGAGGGAAATTCTAAACACTGTTGCACCAAGGTCCTAAGAAGGAAATGGAATGCAAAGAGTTTGAAGAAATGGTGAATGGCGCAGCTTTCATTGCAGTACACTTCAAGAATATGTGGGCAAAAATAGTCTGGGAAAGAAATAAATTTCTTGCACTGATTTATGTCCTTGTTCTAAGGTTAAAGGCCACCCTTACCACTGTGTTTCAGTTTAAACTGGAAAAAAACTCTATAGCTGACATAATTTTTAAAGGTTCTTTGCCAGAGGAGTCATAAACACAGATTTGTTTCCAAGGTCATCAGTGATCTGTGTCGACATCAATGCAGCATTGGTATGGTCCATTGCCCATAGTATCAGCCACTCACTATGAAGGCTGAACATTTGACTGGTGTACCTGTGTGGTTCACTAGCTGGTACTGAGTAGTGGAAAACACAATGACAGAAAGCAAAGTTTGTACAGCTTGGTACCGAGAAGGTTCCTAATGCCAACATTTTTAGAAAAAAGGAACCCAACTTGTGATTTTCTATGTCTACTTAATACCTGACTTTGTCTGAATTTAGATAACGTGGAAGGACAAAATTTTAGAGACAATATAATCCATGTGTTTAAAATATAGGCACTTTATTGTATTTATTCAATTAACTTCCTGTCATAATTTCATTACCAGATATCTGATAGCTAACATTGGGGTGTTAATAGTAAGAAAACTTAACTGTTTATAGTTTCCTTGGCTCCTACCATTTACAGATATAAGTACAGACAATTTACTATCTTCACCGCCAACTGAAGGGTTCATAAGAAGCAGCTGAAGATATGTGAATAGTGGTCAAGGACTCTATTCATACCTTTTTTCCAGAAATAGAATGATATAAAATGTTTTTGTTTGTTTTTCTGTACAGTATTTCCTTTTACAAATTTGGTTAGGGTAGAGCAGGGGAGAAATCCTCAAGGAAGAGTGAGAAAACTACTCAACTTGGGGATTCTTGGTTAATACTGATGTTACTTTTTGTCTTGGACCTGTCTTTTGACAATTTTGCTGCCTCAATTTTAGATCCTTTCATTGGAAGTAAATTTATAGAGAATGTGAAACTCAAAGTGGAAGATATTAGAAGTGTTAGGAAAAGAGTTGATAGAAAAGAAAACTGTAGCCCCATGATGTAAAATACTATCCATTTCCAGATAGAGAACTGATGGATTCAGAGTACAAATTGAAGCATCTTTTCTAAAAAAAAGTCTTTATCTTCATTTTATTTCTTTGTTTCTTCTTTTCTTTGGAACATGACTAATGTGGAAATATGTTTTGCATGAAAAAAAGAAAAGGAAACTTTAAATTAATAGTTTAACTGGTGGGGCTGACATAACTGAATTTCAATTCTCCTTCTGATCCTTCTGTGGATAATTGACTTTGTTCAGTCCCTCATGCAGATTTTGAAGTTTTTTTTCTTTTTGTGTTTTAAAAACAGTTTAGAGAGGAAATTTGACTTTAATGGAAAAAAGGTTTTTTTCCTCCATTTTCAGTAACTCTAAAACAGCTGAAAAGAACCTTTCAAATTAAAATAAAAAAGAAAGAAAATCACACTGGATTCAATTCCAAGCATGGTAATGAAGCTTTTACCAAACCATAATTAAATTTTAGCCTAGTCCCACAGAATTACTTATGAGCAGAATTTGGCTAGATTTCACCCCCTGCAAACAATGAGAACAGAAACATGGCATTATAATGGAAGGCGTTTGCATCCTTAAATACAGGGTTTGCTGGGGACGATTTTATCATCAATATTGGGTGAGGATAAAGTTGTCCTGTTTGGAAGGAAATCAGGAAAGAGCAAAGACTGTCAAAAATACTTTTGGAAAAATAAAACATAATGTTTATCTATTCCTGATATTTAGAAAAGCAAGATACAGGGGGTGTGTCTTTATGAACCTTTATTTTGATATGCTTTAGTTCATGGTGACATTCCAGGTAAGGAATTATGACAAAGAGCTGTAGTAAAACTGTCAGCAAAGAAATATATGAGCAAGGATGGAGATGGAATGTGATTAGATTTTTTTTTAAATTAAAGTGTTAGTTCAAATTATTTATTTTTTAAAATATTCTTTAAAAGTTTTTTAGTTCCAAATTCTCTCCCTCCTTACTATTCCTCCCCTAGCCATTGAGAAGGCAAGCAATGTAATCTCAATTATTCATATGAAATCATGTAAATATATTTCTATATTAGCCATGTTTCAAAATTAGCAAGAAAATAAAGTTAAAGAATTGCACTTCAATATGTATTCAGAGTACTTTACTTCTCTCTCTAGAGGTGTATAGCATTCTTCATCATGAGTCCTTTGAAATTGTCTTGTATCACTGTAATGTCAGAGTAGCTAAATTGTCCACAGTTGATCATCATTAGAATATTACTGTTACTGTGTATGATGATCTCCTGGTTCTGCTCACTTCACTCTGGATCAATTCATATAGGTCTTCCCAAGTTTCACTGAAACTTTCCTGCTCATCAATTCTTAGAGCATATAGTATTCCATCACAACATATACCCTAACTGGTTCAGTCATTCCCTCAATTCACAAATTTTTGCCACATGTGATGAGATCAAGGCATAACTATGAAAAATCCATATGCTCCACTGATGTCTTCATTATGTCAAGAGAAATAAAATAATGCCCCCAGCATATTGGTGAGTGGTGAATTAATGGAAGGATATAGACAAGGGTAATGGGCAGGCATAGATGGATTGTGGTTTGCACCATTGGATTGGTGAGATCACAGATCCATTTCAACATCTGAGAATGCTTGGATTTTCCTTACTTTTAATTCTACTGGCTGTTCAGTCTAACTACCTATGTATAGTTATGCCCTATATACAGTTATATACAGTGTCTTTTGGAAGAGTGAACTTCTATTAAAGTTCAGTGACAGTCTATCACTCTAGCTCTGTAGAAGACAGTTTAAGGTCAGTGAAAAGAAGTCTTCACTTTTCAAGAGACAGTTTCTCTATCTAAATTGGCACTTGATGCTCATCAAAGAATAAGAAATATTGGCTGTGCTTGAAATGTCCATTGTATCTTTGAGCCAACTACCTGATGGAAGTCATCACTTATATGTAAATGAACTGTCAATGGCTTGCCACCGTTGGCAGTCACTGGACTGTGAAGGGTATGTCTTAATAAGAAGCAAAGCTCTTCCCAGGATTTGATTTACTGGAAATAAAAGAGAAAAGTCCTCTGAGACTACAAAGGACACTTGTTTCAGATAAAACGTCTAGACAG
Organism: Bettongia penicillata ogilbyi; assembly: GCA_023548195.1. Classification (NCBI taxonomy): domain Eukaryota; kingdom Metazoa; phylum Chordata; class Mammalia; order Diprotodontia; family Potoroidae; genus Bettongia; species Bettongia penicillata. Next base: position 5,196,518 of record JAJHZJ010000024.1, read on the forward strand.
TAGCAATATATTTAGGGCTTTTATTATAGCAAAACTGCAAATTAGAATGGAGTGAGGAGAAAGTTCCTATGACCCAGCTGAGTTCAAAAACACAACTTCTGACTAGGGTAATATGATCTCTGAAACAGCAAAGTCCAAATTAAATCAAGAGGCATCCAGAGAGAACAGGCATAGGCCTGAGAACAAGAAAATATGAAAGGCTTGTTACATCTTTTAAATTTTCTAAGTTTTATGTTATTTCTGAAAAGTGTCTTTTTGACTACTGTAATGACTCTCAGATTGATTGAGGGGTATACTTGGCAATATAGGTGATTCCTTGGGAGATGAGACATTATAGAGAGAGTTCTCCCTTTCTCTCCTTCCCTCACCCTGTTTCCCATCCCTAAAAGGATAAAATTTGGAAACCTGAGCTCACTGGGGAGAGAAGTTAAATGTCGAAAGGATGTTATTGTTAGGTCAATTCAACAAGCTTTTCTAGGTCAAGCACTGTGCCAGATACTGGAGATCCAAGAAATTGGGAGGTGGAGAGTTACTGGATCTCTCACTGGATGGTGATGCTTTCGATAAAGGGAATATCCAGATGAAGAAAGTCCCTGTACTGATGCAGGGCAGCATGTTTTTTGTAACTTAGAGCCTTGAGTATTACTTGGGGCATCAAGAAGTCAAATGACTTGCTCAGGGTCACAAAGCCGATAGAAGGCAAATATAGAACTTGAACCTGGTTTATCCTAACTCTGAGGACATCTCTATCCATTAGGCTTTGCTGCCTTTCAATTTCAAGGAATAGAAAGAAAAAGGCAAAGCAGTTCCTTTTCTCAAAGAGTTTACATTCTAGTGTAATATTCAATCCTTATTAAAGTGATAAATGTTGTTGGTCACCAATGAGTTCTCCAACAAACCTTTATTAGGCAGCCAAGTTGCAAGCACTGTGCTAAGTTCTGAGGTTATAAAAATAGAAATAAAATGTATTTGCCCTCAAGAAGCTTACAATCTTTGGGGAGAGATAACGTGCTCATACAGATCTGTACAAAATAAACTTAAGGTGGTTTTGTGGAAATAGGAAAGGATCTTTTAAATTACTTCATAATCTGATCACCTCCTTCCTTTCCAGTTTTCTTTCACTTTACATCCAACTACCGACCCTGAAATTTACTGACCTGGGTCTCTTTGCTGTTCCTCACCTGGGACATTCCATCTTTCTGACTGTGCATTCTTCTGACTATTCCCATGCCTGGAATGCTCTCCCTCTTCAACCTGGCTCCTCTAGTTTCCTTCAGATGCCAGCTAAAATACTGCTTCTTCTACTAAGCCTATCCTAAACCCTCCTAATGCTGGTCGCGTCCCTGCAAAATCATCTCCGATTTATATGCCCTACATTCTGTTTATACATAGATTTATGCATCTCTCTCCCCTTAGACTGCTCCTTGAGAAATGGAACTTTTTTTTTGATGTTGGAGTTAAGGACCAGGACACAAATACAGCATAGAGAAAAGAAAGAAAAACATATAATAAACTTAAATATTTTGAAGATTATTATATTCTTCTAAATAGACGTATTGTTTTATCTTAAACCCATTCTTGAAAGGATGTTACCAGTCCTCCACCCCCATCTAATTCCTCTATCAACTCTTCCTCTTGTACCTCATTTGTATAAAATAATTTCTTTGTAGCTATTCCTAAATGGTTTTACTTTTTAAATTAATTTCAAGGTTAGGTTTACCCCAATCTTTGTTATGAGCTACCCAATTATTAAAAAGAATCTTAGGCATACATTTTACATATATAAAAGATAAACTGTCTGTCCTTATGAATCCATTATAATCAGTCACTGGTAAATACCTTATATTTCTCTTGGTTCTTGTATTTTGAATCTTCTATTAAGTGAAGAATTTTTTTTAATGAAGTCTTGAAAGTCTGAGAGTCTATCAAATGTCCATTTTTAAAAATTCAGAATAATACTTAACTTTGCAGGGTATGATATTTTTGGCAGGAGCCCCAGTTTTTTGCTCTTCTATATATTATGTTCTGAGACTTGCCTTCCTTCAAGGTCTCTGCTGCTAGGTCATGTGATTCTAATTGTGTCTCCATCATATTTAAATTGTTTTAATCTTGATGCTTTCAATATTTTATCCTTGAGCTAGGGGTTTCAGAATTTGATTATCATATTCCTATGTGTTTTCCTCATAGGATCTCTTTTAAGGGGTGATTGATGAATTTTTTTATTTCTACTTCCCCTCCTTGTTGGATGATTTTCTTTAATTATTTCTTGTATTATTGTATCAAGATTTTTTTTTGATCATAACTTTCATTTAGTCCAATTATTTTTATATTTTCTCTTCTGGATTTCGTCTCCAAATCTGTTGTTTTTCTTATAAGATGTTTCACTTTCTCTTCTATTTTTTCATTATTCATATTTTGTTTAATTATTCCTTGAACTCTTACGATTTCACTGGCTTCACTTTGCCGAGTTCTAGTTTTCAAGGTATCATTTTCTTCCTTAAGATTCTGGATCTTCTTTTCTAGTTGATTGACTTTCATAACCTTCTTGTTTTTCTTGAGTTATCCTTTTTTTCTTTTCTATCATCTCTGTCATTTGATTTTTAAAGTCTTTTTAAAGATCTTCTATAAATTCTTTTTGGGCAGGTGACCATTTGATGTTGCTCTTTGGGGGTTCTTCCCTCTTGACTGGAACCAAAGCCAAACCTCCAACCTCCTGTAAGTGCCCAGCCAGAGACTTTCTACCCTACTGCTTCTGCTCACAGTGGGGGTGTGCTGGTTCCTTCTTACTCCAGCAGCTCTTAGAAGCACAGCTGGGTCTGGCAGTCCTTATCAGCAGAGGTTCCCTCAATCTTCCTGGGCTCAAAGCCTAACTCCTCCCACTACGGTAAAAGCTGAGGCTGATGCAGCCTCTTAAACCAAATAACCCCAGGGTTTGCCCCTTGTTAACAGGGAACCTAGTCTGGAGGTATCTATACTTCACTGGGACCAAACCTCTTCCTGGATTTTTCTTCCAATCTTCTTGAATTGTCCTAGGAAGATCCAGATTGTGCCCCATTCTTATTTATCTCCATCCATACTTTGTTGGCCCTAAGGTACTATTTTAACTCTTTCATGGGGGAAAAGCTTGAGAGCCTGAAATTTTCTTACCTACTCCACCATGTTCCCAAAATCCTCTCAGGACTTTTTTTAAACTTAGTACCCTCAGTGCCTGGCATAGAGTAGGTATTTAATGAACTCCTAGTGTTTTGACTTGAGTTTCACTATCTACTACATAGTGCAGAGAAGGACTCATGTAGGAGATGATATTTGAACTGAGCTTTGAAAGTAGGGATATCTGGGACAGCCAGGTGGTGCAGTGGATAGAATGACAGGCCTGGAGTCAGGAAGACTGGACCTAGCTGGGTAAATCATTAACCCTGTTTTACCTCAGTTTCCTAATCTGTAAAAATAAGCTGATAAATGAAAGGGCAAGTTGTTCCACCATCTTTGCCAAGAAAACCCCGAATGGAGTCATGAAGAGGCTGAAATGACTCAATAACAGCAAATGTCAGTTATTGTTAAACTATCTTAGATTAGCAATATAGATTAGAAAGGCCTTGACAAGAACGTGATAAACAAGGCTGAGCTACCATTTCAGAGGAATATTACTTCTACTTGGGGTCACCAAAATAAAAACATTAAAAATTTTAAAAGGCCATAAAATGCCCCATCACTATGTGTGCCCTCACATCATTCCGAAAACACTCCCAGTTTCTCCACCTCCAACGATTTCCATATAATTGGATCCCTTATTTATGTGATGTTATAACATGGGATCATTGGGACGTAGATCTGAAGTTGAAAGAGACTTTAGAAGCCATTGAATCCAGAATCTACATATGAGGACAGTGAGGCCTTGTGAATTTAAGGGACTTGCCCAAAGTCACTCAGGTAATAAATGTCAGAGATGAGATTTGAACCCAAATCCTCTGACTCCAGAACCAGTAAGTGTATTTCATAGCATTATGCTACATAAAGCTTTGTCACTTCTGAACATTTCTAAGATCTAAGGATTTTAGTATTTTAGAGTTGGAAGAAATGATGTGGGTAATCAATTCTAATATTCTCATTTTACTGATGAGTAAACCAAGGCCCAGATACATAAAGTGTCTTGTCTGTGGTTGTGCAGAGTATCAGACACAGGATTAGAACCCCATTTTCTTTTGCCTTTAAGGGTAGTTATCTTTGTGGAACTTGGGCTGCCTCTAAGCTGCCTTGAGCAACGTGGCTCAATGACTATCTTAATGTAATGAGCACATGTAACTCTACCAAGGCTGACAGAGTTCCTCTATGTAAATCTCTTCAAGATAAAAGCTGAAAATAAGAACAGCTAATACTTATACAGTGATCTAAAATTTGAAAAATACTGTACAGATATGTCATTCTATTGATAGGCTGTATATTCTCCCCATTTTATAGATGAGGAAACTGAGCTAGACATAAGTTTAGTGACTTGCCCGGGGTCACACACCTAGTAAGCATCTGAGGCCAGAGCTAAACTCATGACTCCCTGAGCCCAAGCCTCACTTCTCTTTACTGTAAAATGTAGCTGCTTCTATTGAGAAAATAAATTACTTTTTGATAAAACAATGATAAATGTGTCCATTTTTGAGTATAGCCTACCAGAACATAAAGGATGAATTAAGAAAGGAGTTTTGATAACAATTTATTTTTGAAAGTGAATTTTATTTAGATTTGGCACAGTTTCAACACTGATGTAATATTGGGTCCAGAAATAAAATCTGTATTTTTATACAGGTGATGCAACACTTGCTAAGATTTTGTAAGAAGTGAAACATAGTCATAAGAAAAATCCGTACTGCCTTCTGCATCCATAGATCCTATAGACTCATCCTACACCAAGATATCTTGCTGATCTATGAGAGGCTAAAAAATGACATGTTTCTTTGAAACCCCATAGGTACTGTAGAATCCAAATAAATGATTCTCTTGAAAAAAGAATAATTATATAACTCCTTTCCTTCCATGCTGTGCTGTGACTCTTAGGACTCTCTACATGATAAAAAAGAAAAAATGGTATAAAATAATAAATATAGAAATAAGAAAAGCAATTAGCTATTTTTAAAGGTGTGAATATATCCTAAAAGTGTGTGTGTGTATGTGTGTGTACATGTGCACATGTAAAGCAAGGAAGGCCAGGTGGGGAAGAATTTTATTCAGATCCAATGGTGTACCCCATTTTGGCTAGCACTCCAGATCTTTTCTGATAACCCAATTTATCTGTCCTGTTTAGCATGTCTTTAAAGCCTTGCTCTCTGACTGGCTAGCAGTCTGATAAATTGACTTGTGCTAAGGTCGAAAGAGATTATGTAAAGCTTTTTGTAAATGGCAAAGTGCCACATAAATATCTGTTGTTGTTATTATTATAAAGCACTTCTCCTGGGGGGTGGAGCCAAGATGGCAGAGTAGAAAGGCACACATATGGAGGCTTTCCCGACACAACCCATAAAATACCTGTAGAGAGGGACTCTTAAATTCTGAAGCAGCAGAAGTGGAAAACAACGGAGTAGAGGAGATTTCCAGCCCACGGGAAATGTCAGTTGCACTGGATGTGGAGCCCAGTCCAGCCCTCAGAGGCGGGATCTCTGGTCCCTGTAGAAGCGGGTTAGAAGATCCCTCAACCCACAGGCGCTAAAGGTCAGTGACAGAGTTTTATCAGCTGGCCGGGAAGGGAGAAGGGCCTTCCCATAGCTCTTGCCTCAGGCTGTAGCCACAGAGGCTACATCATCAGGCAATGGTGGTGCTCACAGGAGCCCATACAGCCCAGGAGCTAATTATTACCTTGTCCTTGTGTAGAGGCCCTGAGGGAGCTGGTCTTTGTCTCCCACTGAATGGTGGCCATCTCCCCACAGCTTGACTGAATTCCAGCCCCCCAGTGCTGGCTTGGTGGAACTGGAATGCAGGTGGCTGTGAAAAGGAAACTCTGCTAAGATTCTGGGCACAAAAATCTCTCTCTGCTCCCAGACCAGTGCACACACTTGATTGTGCCACCTTGGAGGAACTGAGATCTTAGAGATTCCCAGAGTATACCCTACTCTTGACAAAGCACCTAAAAGTCAAGTAACTGGTTGGGAAAATGCCCAAAAAAGGGAGGAAAATAAGACTATAGAAGTTTACTTTCTTGGTGAACAAATATCTTTCCCCATTCTTTTGGGTGAGGAAGAACATTGCTTACCATCAGGCAAAGACATAAAAGTCAAGGCTTCTGTATCCCAAACACCCAAAATAAATATTCAATGGACTCAGGCCATGGAAGAGCTCAAAAAGGATCTTGAAAATCAAGTAAGAGAGGTGTAAGAGAAATGAGAGAGAAGCAAGAAAAGCATGAAAAGTGGGTCAACACCTTGCTAAAGGAGACCCAAAAAATGCTGAAGAAAATAACACCTTGAAAAATAGGCTAACTCAATTGGCAAAAGAGGTTCAAAAAGCCAATGAGGAGAAGAATGCTTTAAAAAGCAGAATTAGCCAAATGGAAAAGGAGGTTCAAAAGTTCACTGAAGAAAATAGTTCTTTAAAAATTAAAATGGAATAGACAGAGGCTAATGACTTTCTGAGAAACCAGGAAATCATCAAACAAAACCCAAAGAATGAAAAAATGGAGATAATGTGAAATATCTCATTGGAAACACAACTGACCTGGAAAATAGATCCAGGAGAGACAATTAAAATATTAGGGGACTTCCTGAAAGCCATGATCAAAAAAAGAGCTTAGACATAATCTTTCATGAAATTGTCATGGAAAACTGCCTTGATATTCTAGAACTAGGAGGCAAAATAAATATTAAAGAATCTACTAATCAACTCCTGAAAGAGATCCAAAAAGAGAAACTCCTAGGAACATTGTGGCCAAATTCCAGAGTTCCCAAGTGAAGGAGAAAATACTGCAAGCAGCTAGAAAGAAACAATTTCAGTATTGTGGAAATACAATCAGGATAACCAAAAATCTAGCAGATTCTACATTAAGGGATCGAAGGTCATGGAATAGGATATTCCAGAAGTCAAAGGAACTAGGACTCAAACAAAGAATCACCTACCCAGCAAAACTGAGTATAATACTTCAGGGGAAAATATGGTCTTTCAATGAAACAGAGGACTTTCAAGCATTCTTGATGAAAAGACCAGAGCTGAAAAGAAAATTTGACTCTCAAACACAAGAATCAAGAGAAGCATGAAAGGGTAAACAGCAAAGAGAAATCCTAAGGGACTTAGTAAAGTTGAACTGTTTACATTCCTACATGGAAAGACAATATTTGTAACTCTTGAAACTTTTTTCAGTATCTTAGTAGCTGGTCTGATTAGACACACACACACACACACACACACAGAGTGAGTGAGAGAGAGGGAGACAGAGAACACAGGGTGAATTGAATAGGATGGGATCATATCTTTAAAAAATGAAATTAAGCGGTGAGAGAGAAATATATTGGGAGGAGAAAAGGAAAAATGGAATGGGGTAGGTTATCTCTCATAAAAAAGGCAAATAAAAGACTTTTCAGTGGAGGGAAAAAGAGGGGACTTGAGAGAAAAAAACATGAAGTTTGCTGTCATCACACTCATTTTGGTATGAAAACCTATCTCACAATACAGGAAAGTGAGGGAGAAGGGGATAAGCAGGGTCAGGGGGGATGATAGAAAGAAGGGCAATGGGAGGAGGGAGAAAGAAATCAACACTCTTGGGGAGGGACAGGGTCAAAAGAGAGAGTAGAAGCAATGGGGGGCAGGATAAGATGGAGGGAGATATAGTTAGCCTTACACAACACGACTATTATGGAAGTCATTTGTAAAACTACACAGATATGGCCTATACTGAATTGCTTGCTTCCCAAAGAGAATGGGTGGGGAGGGAGAGAGGAAGAGAAATTGGAACTCAAAGTTTTAGGAACAACTGTTGAGTATTGTTCTTGTATACAACTAGGAAATGAGAAATACAGGTAATGGGGTATGGAAAGTTATCTGGCCCTACAGGACAAAAGAGAAGATGGGGATAAGGGAAGGGAGGAATGTTAGAAGGGTGGGCTGATTGGTGATAGGGGTAATTAGAATGCTCAGCGTTTTGGGGTGGGGGCAAGGGAGAAATGGGGAGAAAATTTGGAACCCAAAATTTTGTGGAAATGAATGTTGAAAACTTAAATAAATAAATGTAAATAAAAATATGTTATTATTACAAGCTACAGGATGATAGAGATAACAGTGTAAAAATCATGCCTAGCAATAGTGATAAGTAACTACTATTTTTTACATATGTCTATATTAGCCATGTTGCATATGTCTATATTAGCCATGTTGCAAAAAAAGGCAAGAAAAATAAAGTGAAAAGAATATGCTTCAAAAAATAAAATAAAATACTTCTCCTCTCATATGGCACCTGCATTTTGGCAGAGTCTACCTATAAAAGTTACCAGTTGTGAAAACTTTAAGCCCTGGAGCTGGCCAATTAGAGGAGCCTTTATTTATCTATTAATTAATTAAAGCAATTGGAGTCAGTCCACATAGGTGGTTGCTTGGCATATCTCTGCTCAGGGATGGTCTAGGACTGCCTAGATGTTTACTGAGTGGACACAGCTAAGGCATAATTGACTTGCCTCAATTTGTTGAGATAGATCCTATAGCCATAATGTGCTTTGATACTTTAATAAATCTGTGATCTTCTTAATATGGGTGCCCCCTCCAGTGGTGTAGATTGCAGACCATCCATTTCCCCTTATTCTCCCTGACTCTTTTTCATGTTCTCCCATAAATCCTGGACATTGTCCATATAGTGTTACAGAAACCTTCCTCTAATTTTTCAGTGTTGCACGGATACCAGTGGAACACATGAGCTCCTTATCAGTCCACCTTTACTCTAATGATTTCCTTTATTCCATTTCTCCATAATTCTTTATTGCCAGTATACTTCAGCCTCCTGAAGCACCTATGAACCTCTCTATTGATTGCCCTTTAGGTTACCCTTACCTTTTATTCATTGGAAAATTATATTCTATAACTACTAACTTCATATGATAATTAAAATAACTTTTTGCTGAAAAAAAAGGACCAATTGCTGATTGTATAAATCCAGAACATTGTATCTGTAACCCCATTTGAGGTTTTCTTAGCAAAGATACCGAATTGGTTTGCCATTTACTTTTCCAGTTCATTTTACAGATGAGGAAACTGAAATAAACAGGATTAAGTGACTTACCCAGAGTCCCACAGCTAATAAGTTTCTGAGGCCAGATTTGAACTCACAAAGATGAGTCTTCCTGATTCGCCGTTATCCATTGTGTCACCTAATTGCCTTCAACCTAACTATACACACAGGAAAAAACAAGTGGATGAAGAATCTCTGCTGTTGTAAGGACATCTGCATATCAGATGCGAAACTGGTCCATCAATAAATGTCTTAAATAGACATGCCTGATGAACAAGTTGCTGGTTCCAGAATTGCACAGGAGGTCATTAGGCAAGATTTCCTTTAGGAAATTGCTCAGTGCTTTCTTACTAACCTTGATCCATAATATAGGACTATAATTATATATTTTTCAGGAAGAATAAGGAAGCTTTATACATTAAAAAAAGATGCTTATTTTCTTCCGAGTTCTAAAAATAGGGAGACACCAGCTGGCAGGAATACCTCGGGTTAAACTGAAAGTTGAACAAGGAGAACCATATGGTAATCATCTTTGACTTCTTCCTTACCTTTATCTGCTTTCTCCATTTTGTATCATCCCTGCCTAGCCTTCCCTGCTGTGCTCTCCATTTAACTATATGTCAGAGGATCAAAGAATCCTAGGATCATAGATTTAGGGCTAAAAAGGAAACTTAGAAGTCATCTAATTCACCTCCCTCATCTTAGAAATGAGGAACGCAGGGATTTTAAAAATGAAGTGTTTGCTCAAAATCACAGGTAGTAAGTATTAGAACCAGGATTCATCCACAAAGTCTGTCTCGAAATCCAATACTTTTCCAACTGCTCGACCCGGGAGCCAATCTTTATCACAGAACATTACTGTCCTACATTATCCATCCTGTTTTCCTCCCCTGCAGCAATCTACAGAAACAGTTCAGTTTCAGCGTCCCCAACAACGGAAGAGAACATTTTACTAAATGACTAAATTGGGGAAGATCACTGACACCAAGGGGTAGGATCCATCTTTGATGGATCTCACGGCATCTTTCCTTCGTCGGTACCTGAGCAGATATCATCGCTCTATGTCCCCCTGACACAGAAAGCCGTCCCACCAGGCATCATGGGCCTGGTGTGGAGAACCATGGCACCCAACACATAGTGCTACAGCCACATAACCAAAATGCAGCTCCTGAATTTTATTGGGATAGCCCTGAAGGCAAGTGTAAGTCTGCCAATCACATCATGCACCCAATGATGTTCGATGTCTTTGTAGCCTGAAATACTGAAAATCTTTCACCCAAATGAATTCCTTCATTAGAATAACTCTCTGTTCCCACATCTACCAGCCTAGTCCAAGATCTCCTCATTGCACATCGATAAGAGCTTCCTAGTTACTCTTATCTCCAGCATTTCCACTAGACAGTCCCTCTGGCCAGGCATACCTTTCCAAAGCAGAGTTTCACACAGGCTTTCTGCTCAAGAACCTATACTAAGCACCTGTTATATGAAGGACACTTTGCTAGCTTCTGGTGATACAAAGAAAGATAATAGATAGTCTGCTCTCCAGAAGTTCACAATCTATAAAATGGAAAGAAGGGGGAATGGAATAAGTTTTTATATGGCACTAGCAATGTGCTGAGTGCTTTACAAATATCATTTCATTTGGTCATCACAACACAGCCTTCTCCTGAAAGGCAGGAACTCTTATCCCCATTTTGCAGATGAGGAAATTGAGGTAGGAAATTAAGTAATTTCCTCAAGGTCCCACAGCCAATGCATATCCAAGGTCAAATTTCAACTTACTTCTTACTGGCTCCACACCTGGTAATCCATCCACAGGTGCCACCAGACTGCTTCCTAATGCAGGAAACAACATGCAAGCATTATAGAAGATGAATTAGAAATAATCAACAGAAGAAGGCATGTAGGAAAAGTTTATGACACATATTTTCCAGGGATATAGGGAGGATAAAATGAGAATAACATTTGTAAAGTGCTTTGCAAATCAAGAAGCTTTACATGAATAGGAAGAAAGACAGAGAGAGAAGAGGAAAGAGAAAGCAAAGGAGGGATGGATATAGAGAAAGAGAGGGAAGGGCCCAAGAGAAAACCCTTGAAACTCAATAAACAATGCTTTAAGTAAGACTCAATACTCATTTTCTATTTGTTAGTATAAAACTAGCATAGACTTATTGAAGAGTTTAGTAGATCAGCCAAGGTACAGAATGATGAAAGATTGCAATTCACCAAATAGTTGGTCAGAAAGCCCTTTCTACATCAGGGTATCCTCTGCCAGGCACATTTCGCTATCACCCATCTGTGCTTACGAAGTTCTTGTGGTGCATAATATAGCACAACCAACTAAGGAAATGATGTTGGTTTAATACTTACCAACAAAGAGAAATTTGGGAATTTTAAAATGCTAGACAATATTGGAGAAAAGTGGCAAATCAGGATTATTACTGTGGAAGAGTAATGTATACTAACAAAAACAAAGGAAATAAAACCTAAATTGAAAAAAATAGACTTTAGGAATTCTTTAAAATAATTCTACTTTCAAAGGAAGCAAATGTTCCTTTTCCCTAGGACATTCAAATTTTTATAACACAGAAAAGACAAATTCAATTTCAATTCAACAAACATTTATTAAATCCCCTATTATATGAAAGGGGAGAGGCAGTTAAGCAGGGTCTTGGCACCAGACTAAAGGGTTTCTGACATATACTGGCTATAAGACCCTGAGCAAGTTATTTAACTTATTACTTAGTGCCCCTAGGGAATTCTATAGGACTGAAAGTTGTTGAAGAGTCGGAGATCTGCATTGGTAGAGGGACTTTCCTTATTAGGAGTTCCCTACACTAATGAAATCAGAACTCTAGAGAAAAGAAATTGTTCTAGGCATTGGGTAACAAAGATGGAAAATAACATGGTCCCTGACTTGATGGAGCTTGTAGTCTTTTGTGGAGGATCTGACCGGTATAATGGTCAGCCTAAAATAAGGAGCATTATAGAAAAGCAGAAGACAATTGCTGTAGATAGGAGGAGAAGAGCCAAAAGGCCAGTTCAAGTGGAACTGAGAATGTGTGGAGAAGAATAATTAGAAATAAGTCTGGGAAGACAGTTTGTGGAGAACTTTAAATGGCAAATTTATAGTGTATCCTGGAGGTAAAACAGCTGAAGGCGTTTGATCAGAGGAGTGACAGGGTCACGCTTGTGTCTTAGGAGAAGGATTTTGACAACTGTATGGAGGCTGGAAAAGACCGGATGGGGAAAGACTAGATGCAGGATGACCAATGAAGAGGCAAGCACAGTAACAGGGGAGAGGTGACGAGGAGAGAAGACATGCTTAGATACCAACTGAAGTAAAACAGGAGGATTCTGCCTTACAAATTGTTCCCAAAAGCCACGAGACCTGCAAACCTCCTCTTCTCTCCCAGATCTGTCCTCCTATACTCCAGCCAGCCATCTACCCTTCTTCCAATTTTTTATTTTACAAAACAAAGTAGAATACGAGAACCTGGCCATAGCAAGCATCCTTAGAGTTCTTTATCTCAGTCCCACGAAAAGGGAAAAAGAAATGCTGTAGACTAAGGGGAGTTAATCTTTCTGTTTCAAAACAACTTTGAAAGACTTAAGAGCTCTGGTCAGACTAGGGCCCAACCATAATTCCAGAGGCCTGGTGATAATGATTCTATCCTATATCCAGGGCACAGAATGAAATATGTTTTTAGATGTAGAAAAGCAGGACTTTATTTTGCTTGACTCTACATATCTGTTACAAGGATTTTGATTTTGTTTCTGTTTCTTTCCTTTTCTTCAAATGATTGAGGGGGAATGGGAGAGAGAAAAATGGATTTTTGTTCTATGAAAAAAAATTAAAAATCTCTTTCTATGTCACATCATGATTTCCTTAAGGTTTTACCTGAATTCTTTGGCCAAACCTCAGGAGATAGGTTAAGGTTTATATTGTTGGGATGTTGAAATTCCTAAAATATGAGTATTCTCAAAGCACAATCATCTCCCAGGAAGAAACTATGAGCAAAAATAATTTTTAAAATGCTGCCTACCTCTTAGGAGCTTAAAATGTCAACAAGATAAGATTAAAAACCAATCTGTTGCTTTGCAGAATGGATGAGGCAAAGTGTAAAGTGATCACAGATGCTGGGTCCTGTGAGCAGACATGGTGTGGCATGAAGGATGAAGGGGGGAGACAGTATTATTCCCAACAATTAAGGAGATGCAAATTTTGCCTGATCTGGGGAAATGACAATTTCAGGGTTCAAGTACAATCTTAAGGATCTTTGTCTTCTTTATCTGGGGAAGGATCTTTCCTAAAAAAATGAATAGTCCATTTGATTACTAGATTCAGACCAAGACAAATTTTTGCCTCAGAATAGACACAGTATTTTGACTAAATTCCATGAATTAAGTAGATATTTGACTTGTGCAGAATTTCTCTGATTTGGCACAATCCCATAAAACTTTTGGATAAAAGAGCCTCTGTAGAACCCAGAGTGACAGGTATACAGAAAATGAGGCTTTCCAAGCCAGACATAGGGACAAAACTGAGCTATCTTCAGAGTTGCTGTGCTGAAAAGTCTACTGTCACAGGGGGAAAGGAAAAACTCTTACTGTGGGTAAACCTTATGTGTATAGAACTGGGAAAACTTCCTACCATAGCTTCTTCCTCCTTTTCTGTCCTTCCTGGACTCTATATAAACAAAACCCAAAACAACTCTCATCCCTGAAATGTCATCCCCACCCTAACTGTTCATGGTCTTCTGAACCAGGCAGCAGCTTTCTGATCTCCAAGGCTTATGGACTCGTATCAAAGTTGACATTTTACAATATGTTCATTTCATGCCATTGAAATGATTTAACAATAAAGGATCAATAAATCTGCCATACATGATGAACTTAGTCTCTAAGTAAATTTTCAAAGAAAATCATGGAAAGGTACTTCTGAGAGGCTACCTCAGATTGATAAAGGCATGTGAACACTCATTGAGAGTATCATAACATTGGGAAAAGATCCTGGTCCTTGCAAAAACAGGAATATAACTTGTAAATCTGGTTTTTAAATAATTGGAGAGAAAAAATGGGAAGGGGCAATTTAGTAAGAACTGTGGAAATGGGAAGGTTCTATCTAGTCCAACAACATGTTGAAGACCTGGGATTTTGCTGAGGCAGGAATTCTCAGTCTAGGAAATCCTTCTACTGGCAAATCACAGTTCATCCACTCAATGTAGTACTAAAGTGTTGTCTGAGACTAACGGAAGCTGAGCAGTTTGTTTCTGTGACCCAACTACTAGGTGTAGGACACAGGATTTTAGTACCATTAATATATTGATATCTTTCTGACATCAGAAGATGAAATCTACCATATGGGAAAAAAGTGTTTTCCCTCCCTTGACCATCCCTTTCTTCTACAAATTTTGCAACTATTAGTACTATGGGTATGAAGATATAGTGTTTGGGATGGAGTCCCAGCTCTGAGGCCTACTAGCTATGTGATCATAGGCAAGTTATTTCTCTTTTCTGAACTTTAATTTCTTCACCTGTGAAATGGAGACAAGAGCACTTGCATTACCTACCTCACAGAATGGTGGTGAGGAAAGAGTCTCATGAAACTTTAGGCACTATCAAAATATAAGAAATATTCAGTTATGGAGTTATTCATAAGAGTTGAGTTGAGATGAGTTCCAGAAAAGGGTACAAATCTTAATTATTGTCATTTAGTCTAGAGCATAGAGAAACTCAAACCTGAAAGTAGCATTTTAATTGGTGGAAACAGAAGTCATTGGTTCAAGTTACTTTTTTAAGTGGATTGAGTCCTGGGACGGTATTTATTTTGTCCCTTTTTAATAGTATCTAAGTTCCATCGTCACAGTATATTGACTTATGCCATTTCAGCATCTCTACTGGGGATAGCCTACGTGCAACAGATTTCTCTGCTTCAATTAGCAGATTTCATATCTGTGAAAAGAAAATGTTTGAAAATGTTCAGCCTGCAATGAGCTCCTGCCAGGGGATAGAGTGCTATTTGTAGAATTCTCTAAGTAATGATTTACTCAACAGATACTTTTCTGATGCATTATTTTCCCTGTGGGAAGAGCTTAATTACCAGAAAGATTAACTGGGAAATAAGAAAAGACAAAATTATTTATTATTGGGCCAAATCAAGCCCAACTGGATGACAATGAAATTATTATTGACTTGTCTGAGTTTCTGTTTTTATTTGGTCAAATGTGTTTTTGGTTAAGAGGAAGAGATGATGAGGACGGTTATCTTATGTCTGGGGCCCGTAGAAAGTTTGTGACTTTGCAAAAATGACAGATTCTATTGTTTAACTGCTTCTCTGTGATTTTTGAGTAGCTACAAAACCATATTCCCCTAGCACCTATTGAGTCAGTTACTTCTTCGTCTAACTTCTGTTTGAAATTGGACCTCAGTGGAATGAAATTCTTAATGTGACTTCCAAAGTGACTAACACACGGTAGAAGAGGCTACCCCAATGGGGAATTAGTTGTGCCTTGAGAACCCTCTTGACTTGCCTTAACCTTTTCTTTTGTCTGTTTTGCCCCAACAAGGAAATATTACTGCTGGGGTGCTTATGATACTATAATTATGTTGGTTGACATTTATCAGATGAATTATGCATCTTGTCTGTTCTATCCAAGAAAAGTTCATAAGAGAGAGGAGATATGAAAAATGCACCGAAAAAATGTACCTGAGAGTTGGCGAGCCATATTCATTGTTTGTGCATTCAGCAAGTATTAATGTAGTACTTATCATATGCCAACAAGATCCTATGTAGTATGGGGATGGAGAAAAGTGATAAAACATGGTTACTGGGGAAAAGTTCATTGTAAATGAAGAAATACATACATTTACATATACATACATGCATACATTCATAGTCTATTACTACTACCACTACTACCACTACTACTACTACTACTACTACTACTACTACTTAACATTTATATAGCACTTACTATATATGCCATGTACCCTAGGCACTTTATAATTATCTCATTTAATTCTCACAACAACCCTGTGAGGTAGACACTATTGTTATCCTCATTTTATAGATGGGGAAACTGAGGCAAAGAGAGGTTAAGTGACTTACTCAGGGTTGTACAAGTAGTGTCTGAACTCAGATCTTCCTGCCTATACAGCCATATCCACTATACCACCTAGGTTCCTCCATACACATATATATGAAAGAGTTCAGAATTACAATACAATTTAAGTACTCAAATGAATTTTTTTAAAAAGAGACTATATTTGTAATTGTCATTGCCTTCTGATTGTGAAAT
This sequence comes from Bettongia penicillata ogilbyi, assembly GCA_023548195.1. Lineage (NCBI taxonomy): Eukaryota > Metazoa > Chordata > Mammalia > Diprotodontia > Potoroidae > Bettongia > Bettongia penicillata. Next base: position 5,213,009 of record JAJHZJ010000024.1, read on the forward strand.
GAATGGAAAATTCACAAATGAATATGGCTTATAGATTCTCTGCTAACTGTTTTCTGTGCATCTCTGGGCCTGCTCTGATAACAACCCTGGATATAGATGTATTTTTGTGGTACAGGGAATGAAAATAAAAGTCATGTGGGTTTTAGCAACCTTTGAAGGGATGAGATGAGAGACTGTCAACTGAATTTTGTTATATCAAAATCATGCGTTTTTAGTACCATTCTGTGAGGTAGGTAATGTAAATACTATTGTTTCTATTTCATAGATGAGGAAATTAAGGTTTGGAGTCAGAGCTGGGACTCTATCTCAACTACTACATTTTCATACTCATAGCTGGAGTAGTTACATCTATGAGTGGAGGAAGAGGGTGGTCAATGGAAAATCCTACATATCCATTACTTGAATATTTGGTAAGGCTTAATGAAAACTATAGGACTTGATCTTGGCTCGTTTTAAGCAACATTTTTTAAAAAATATAAATATAAATAAATAAAATGATAAACAAAAAATTTAGAAATAAGAGATAATTATTGTATTAATAGGATTATATACCAAGATTGATTAGATTCATATACTTTCTCTGTATGTTTGAGAAATGATATAAACATACAAACTTGCCATCCAGTGTCACTGAACTAATATCTACTATGCTCAACACATTAATAATTCCATTGTTTGTATGCAGAAGACTGTGTTAACTTAAGCTGAGCTCTTTTGCTATAAGAGTTGACTGATAGAAAAGCGTCCTTTGAGAACCACATTAGATGTGAAAGTGTTCCTAATATCCCAACTCCTCTTTTATTAAAATTAAATTTTGTTGGGGAAAAAAAGCCTCCCATTCAATTTAATGACTATTAAGCACCAACTCTGTCCTATGAATCGGGAATAATGAGAAAAACACTTTGTCCCTGCCCTCCCGGAGATCTCAGTCTCCTAGGGAACTATAATATAATCTCTGTTTCTTCTTCCTGCTCAAGCATGATCTGCCTTCACTTAGAATGTGAGAATTCTTGTTTTGACATTCTGGCAGCTTTGTGGAGAGGTCTAGCACCTTTTCTTCCCTTGTTTTCACACTCAGACATTCCTTGCATTTTACAGAATTAATTTTTGATTTTCTACGAAGAGCCCTGCAGGATAAGGAACACTTCTATTCATCTGATACTCTTCTGTATTCTAAGCTTTGAACAGCTCTGAGTATGTTGTTTGTTCATAGAAGACATAGAATTAATAAATGTTGAGTGTTGCATGTCGCAAATGGAAGATAAGGAGCAATTTTAACAGAGTTTTTACTAGTGCCTGCCTTAAAGGAAATGAGTTTTGTCCAACAAGTTATTTGAAATGAGCATTTGAAGCCCTAGTTTCAGCCAGCTTTTCTAGAATTAATTCACATTATTATCGTACAGGTACTTTGTTTCATCCAGACCGGCCCACTTGCTATTCCCCAAACTTTCAATTTCATCAACAACCTCCATGTCTTTGCATAGGCTGTGCCATATAGCTGGAATGCCCTCCTTCCTCACCTCTACCTCTTAGAATCCTGAAATATTTTTGCAAGGCTTAACTGGAGAGCCACCTCCTCATTCTGGTGGTTCTTAGTGTCCTTTCCCTCCTCTGATTATCTTATATTTATGATGATAATGATGATGGCAATGCTAGTTAACATTAATATTAGTGCTTTAAGGTTTGCAAAGCACTTTATAAATATGATCTCATTTTCTTCTCACAATAACGAAGTAGGTACTGTTATTATCCCCATTTTACAGATAAGGAAACTGAGGCACACAGAAGTTTAATGATTTGTGAGGATCACACAGCTCATAAGTGTTGTAATTGGTCAGCCAAACAGTCAAACAAAGAGGCTAGAATCAAATAAAAAGTTTCCTGAGTTAAGGTCCAATGGCCATTGGACTATTGTGTTGTCTGTGTGAGGGCTACATTCTCCTGGCATACTGGGAGTCCTTTGAAAACAACACTGCTTTTTCTTTTGTCTTTGTAGTCTCAGAACTTCATATTCTTTTAGCAAATGCCCCTTCATATTAAAGACAGAGACAGGATTGTGAGGTTTGAATTCCTCACTGCTTAGCACAATATGTAGTTTACTATATGCTTAGCGTAGAATAAACACCCAAAAGATGCTTGTCTGACTGAATTATTGATTGCCTTGTTGTACTGAATTAACAGAGAACATTTCTGTTTGAAATTTCTTATAGGACACAAATCAAATGCCCAATTTTGGCAGAATTTTTGGCTTTCAGGAGCTTTTCCCTTTTAACATCCTGTTTGCTTTTGTCATCTGCCCATGCCGTATTCTTGGGTTCCAGAATCATTTTCAGAAGAATTCTTAATCCCTTTTGTTTATTCAAAGAACCAGCAAATGCAGTATGTGATCACTCTATAAATATCAATAAAATAAGGAAAGAAATAAAACTTCATTATTTAGGAAAGTCTTTACTGATATTTTAAAAGTTCTTATGAAAATGACATGTTATATGGTGATTTGACATTTCCTTTTAAGAAAACACTTTTTGAGGCCCACAATAGACTATTGATAGTAACAGATGCAATTTCTCATTTTTCATGTATCGCTAAGCTAAGGAAAATGAAAATACCTTTCTTTCAAGCTTATCTTAACATCAGCAGCAATAGAATAAACAGTGAGCAACATTGAATTGGAAAATTATTCTTTCAGTCAGTTTGTACCCAAATGAAAACCAATTGTAGGTTCCTATTTGCTTCTTTCCAGAACTATAACATAATGTTTCATCAACCTTCAAAGCAATGAATCACTTCAAATTTATTAACTCATGTCATTTTTATACATATGGATTAATTCCATGTATGCAGTTGAATAACTAGTGAGAATCTGCACTCAGTAGAAAAACAGCATTCCACATCATCATTTGTTTCAATCAAAGGATTCACTTCTCTTCCCACTGCCTTTTCACTCTAAACCTGGCCGTAATTCTGTGCTTTTAGGAAAATAATTGTCTGTCCTTTGCTTAATAATATCTAAACCAGGATATGCTTCTCTTAATATCCTTAAGAACATGTTCTAGTCAGTAATTTTCTCCTATCTATTCTAAAATTTGAAGTACAATCAAGGTACAGCTAGTCTGTTCCTTTAGTATCTATCTATTCAATGTCGAGAGAGGTAGAGGAAGGCTTCCGACGCCTGGGATGAATCCCTTTGTGGAGGATCTGGGGAAGACATGAGTCAAAGTTAAACTTGAGGAGAAGATATGGGCAAATTATAGTCTGTGCCTTTGGTGGGAATCCTGAGACCACAAAGATCACAGGGCCACTGAAGTATTGGCACAGTCTAAGTCTCAGTTGGTGGAATAGTGGAAACTAAGAACACCGATTCCCACTTCACACAGTCAGTAAATGCGCTTTTATTAAGCACTTAGTATGTATCAGGGGTGTGTGGGGTGTTGTACCTCTAGTACGAGGGTACGCCAAGCCCTTTTCAGGGCTGCTCATTCATCCTTGCTGCCCACCTGCCACCCAGTTCTCACCTGTGGCTCCAAGAATTTGCAGCATGCATAGTAGTCATGCCTCAGTAAAAACCGTTGCAGCAGACTGGCAGTGAGTTAGGGGAATGTCTGCCCCAAGCACATGAAGAGCTTTCCCCAGTGGAATGGGTGGATGAGAACGGAATTTTCCAATGGCCATGAAGTTGACTGAAGCAGGCTCTGTGAAGCGATAAGAGCTTGGTCAGACATAGAAGAAACCAAGATTTACTACATCCTGGGCCATGGCCAGTCATATTGACTTTTATCCTGCCACCGGTCTTCGGTAACGGAAAGACAGAGTGAGGCTGATGACTTTACACAACTCTACCTCACTTAAATTCAATTCACTCCCAAGTCAGGAGAAGGACCTGTGATGGGTCGTCTTCAAAAACGAAGGATGAACAATTATAATGTCAGGTACTATTCTAAGCAGTAGGGACATAAACAAGGGCAAAAACAAAAACTTCAAGGAGCTCGCTCTGTGACAGAGGAGACAGTGTAAGCACTTACCCACAGTGTCTAGTGTAAATGAAACATAATCTCAGAGAGTAGTTATAAACTAACCATATGTGAGGACAGAGAGGTAGGAGAGAGACTAGAAACGATCTCTTACAAAAGGCGAGGTTTTAGCTGCTCTTAAAGGAATTGAGGGAAGTCAGGAAGCAGAGGTGAGGACGGAGTATTCCAGGGTTTGGTAACAACCTGTGAAAATACATAGTTGGGGGATGGAATGTATCGTGTAAGAACAGCAAGGAAGATAGTGTTACTGAGTAATAAAGGAGGCAGAAGGGAATAAAGTGTCGGAGGACTGGAGAGGAAAGAGCCAGGTTAAACCTGTGGGAGGCTATTAAGTCAAACAGAAGATTTTACGTTTGATTTCAGAAGTAACGGGGAGGTCCTGGGAATCACATGGTTACTCCATTTAAGAGGGCATCCAGGCACATTGCTTCATTATTTTCTCCTAGAAGTCACAATCTCCAGAAACTCAAAATTCTATAAGATAACATCAACTCATAATTTGGAGAGAGTGGAGGACTCCTCCTAGATCCTCTGTTTAACAGGGCACCAGGGCATTCACTTCTTAATTTCCTGGTCTGGATGCAAGACTTCATCATTCCCCATAGTGGGTACTTCCTCTCCCCACCACTCACCCCACTTTTTAGATTAAAAAAATGTATACTCTTCTATTATTAGATGGTGAGCTTCTTGAGAATGTGAATTGTCTTTTTTCTTTTTGTATCCCTAGTACTTGGCATAGTGCCTAGCAGATTGTAATTATTTAATAAGTTCCTGATGACTATTGCCTAGTATTTCATGATGGATAGAGTAGCGGCTTGAAGCCAGAAAGGCATGCTTCCCAATTCCACCTTAAATCCTTAATAGCCACATGACTAAAAGTCACTACTTTTCTCGACCTCAGATCCTCAAGTATAAAATCCCTATTGGACCAGCGATCTCTAAGGTCTCTTACAATTTTAAATCTGTGATTCTATGGCCCTAATGATAACTTTCAACCTGGTGATTATGCAGATTTGGATTTCATCTCCTTTTATCTTATCTCCTTTTGAGAAGTTAAGGTTTCCACTAGAATTCCAATCATTGCCATTGATGGAGCCAAGTTAACATTAATTTCTCTTTATAGAATTTCCTCCTTTCTTCTTCTAACAGAGGTCCCTCATCCTTGAACTAGTGAGCAGACTCACCAATCATGTTGATAGCGAGAAGTAAGCAAGGAAATCACACTGCTGATGACAGGACCGGTTGAGGATATACCAAATGTCAGTGAAAGTGGTTATGCTCATTTATCTCAGTTCCTGCTTCCTTTGCACCACTCCATGCTGGTGCATGCACTCCCTCTTTGGCATTCATACATCCTTTGGTTTCTATTCTCATCATGTCCACTGTTTTCTTCCGGTCCTGCTTTGTCAGTCTTCTGCTTTTCTTTCCCCCTTTCTCCCCCTCTTCTTCTTGGAATGGAATAGAATTTACTAAGTACTTACTTTCTTCCAGGCACTATGTTCAGTGCTGAGGATGGAAATTCAGGGTGTCTTAAAACACAGTTTCAGACTCTAATACATTAAAACTTTTCCCGTACCCAAACCTTGGGAACACCCTGTATTGAGAGACAAGGCAGCCTCTATGTGCTGAAAGCTTATGATATAATAGAGAATAACAATACGTACAGGGGAGTTGTCAGGAAGGAGGGTTTCGGTTGTATTGGTTTGATTACTGTTAATCTGTGCTAGAGTAGGAAAGCGAGGTTGGAGGGAGGAGGGGATGCACAATTTATGGCATGAAAATGACTGGGGAGCAAGTGGTGGTTCTGATTTAAACTGAATATGGTAAATGCTCACTGTTCTGAAGCTCAGGAGCCAAAATGGAAGTCTGGATGCCAGACCGGGGGTAAAGGCTAGCACTTAGTAGAACAGGAAATCTCCTCAAAGGACATCGAGTTCACCTCCTTCATTTTACAGGTCAATAGACAGGGTCAGTAAAGGTGAAGTGATTTACCTAGGGTCAAATGGGTAGTATAATTTGTATCCAGGTCCTCTGACTCCTAATCCAGTGCACTTTTATTCCTCTTTGATGGTCCTGTGACTTACAACCTGATTCAATAATTCATACCTAGAAAATAAATATGAAATTATGCACTTATCAAAAATATATGCAATATTTTTTGACTTGCACATTTATTTATTGTTTATGAAACGTCTTCAATATAACATTTTCTTCTGGGGTGTCCATAATCTAGGACCCCGGAATCACCAATGTTTTTCCCTTCTTGGGCCTTAAGTTCCTTGAAATTTCTATATCTTTTGAAGCTATTGACTATAACCTGTTTGTATATATTGTTTCATCTCTTGACTTCTTTGTGACTTTTCTCTCTTGATTAAATTTCAACTACTTTGGCTATTCCTTTTTAGTCTTATTTTATGGATTCATGACCTGTCTCTTAATCTCCTAAGACAAGGGTTCATAAAAAAACATTCTTGTCATAGACTTGCCAGTCTCATGAAGCTCTAGGCATCTTCTCCAAATAATGTTTTTAACTACGTAAAAAAAAGTACAGAAGATTCATAGGAAACCAAATATGTTGAAATACAGTCATCCCATTATTATTGCCTACTCCTTTTCTCTCCCTATTCTTCCCCCTTGGTTATGTTATAATCTTTTATGAATTCAATTATCATATCTATTCAGATAGCTTTCACATTTCTATCTCCAATCCTAATCTCTCTCCTGACTTTCAGATCCACTTAGCCAACTACTTGATGGGCATCTCTATTAGGATGTCCCATTGCCATTTCAAACTTAATTTCTGGTCATCTTGCTACCAAAACTTTCTTCTAAATTTTCCAATATCTACTGTGGGCAATCTAATCCTCACAACCCACCAGATTTGTAACCTAGGAGTTATCCTTGACCCTTCCTTCCCCATCAACTATCCAATATATCCAGTCTATTGCTAAATATTAACTTTGTATACAGAACATCTCTTTTACCTGCTCCTTTCTTTCCCTTCACATGATCACAACCCTCCTTTGTCAATTCATGCTTATGCTATTGTCATAAACTCCTAATTTGTTTCCTTGGTCCCTTTCCCTTGTAATCAATCCTCCACAGAGCTATCAAAATAATCTTCCTAAAACCTGGGTGTGACCAAGTTACTCCCCTGTTAGAAGGTCCTTCAACAATTTTCTGCTGTATCAAAGATAAAAGTCAAAGTCCTTAGCTTGGTGTTCTTGGTATGGTACTCTCCATAATGTGGCACTAGCTTATGGTTCTATGCTATTTATTCACTCTACATTCCAAACAAACTGAACTAAGACTTTGTCCGCAGGATAGTTGACATTGAATGTCCTGCCTCAGTACATGTGCACCAGATATTTGCTATACTTGGAATGAACTCTTTCCTTATCCTGGTCTCTCAGAGTCCCTACTTTGTTTCAAGGATCAGTTGAGGGTCACATCCTTCTTAGGATTTCCTGATTCCTGCCTGCTGTTCAGAAAAGCTGTTGATGTTCTCTCCTATATAAAGATGCCCATTATTTACTTATTTGTACACATGTGGTACCCATTTGGATTGATTAGACAGCCTCTGATGGCAGAGTGTTTTCATGTTGTCATTTTATCCCATCTAGCATGGCACCATGAATATTGTAAGTACTTAATAAATACTTATTTGAATTGAGTTAGATGAGTGCTGTTAACATATTTTAGCCCCAGGGCATTTCATGCCCTTGTTTGTTTTATCTCAAATCATGACTCTTGATGCAGTTTTAATATATTTCCTTCAATTCTGCTTCTAGTCAAGATGGAAAACATCTGACCTACCATCTTCTATTAAAAGGAATCTAATTGAGTTAATTGGATAGCCTTTACATTATTCACCTAGGCAACAGGAACATAACAATATCATAAATGAAGAACTAGAAAGGCTGTTGGAAGTTATCCAGTTTAACCTTCTCTTTTTACAGATAAGGGCCAGAGAAGTTGAATATCTCACTCAAGATCACCTGTAGGTAATGAAGGGGTAGAGTTAAAATTTGAACTTGGGTCCTTTGACTCCAAAACAGCAATTGTTATAATGTACTACACTGAGATCCATAAAATGGACAGTGCTTTCCCACCTCCCCATCACTACTCTTCAAAATTCTCTGAGGTATTTCAAGTCTTAATGGACAAACTCCTTCTCTAGAAATGCAAGATAGACATGTTAACTAGCACATTTTATATTCTAGTTTGGATCTGGAGATGTGACTTATAGAAAAAAAATGTCGTTCTAGGTGAAGAAATGAAGCCCTGGTCATGTGAATCAGTAATGAGACCATACTGCATATTACTGATAATAGATGAAAATTCCAAATGAGAACCGTTAGTAAACTCACATTTATGTTCCTAGTACATAAACTGCCTTTGGTGTATTAAAACTACTCTATTTCATAATTATGGAAACAATGAGGCTAAACGAATGTTATTTCTGGTATAATTTAGTGGAATACTTGTTAGATAGCATCTATGGGTATTTCCATGTTTATTTTGGGAAAATAAATAATTCACACACCCAAACTTATAAAACTTGACAGAAAACCACAAAACCAGTTAAAATCATTTCCTGTCTAAGACCTGATGGTATATTTTAAAATATGGGCTACAGAGGGAGGCATCCTCAGGGAATTATATGCAGCAGAGAAGTCAAAGAATTTCCTCTATGAACTATCTGCTTCTTGGAACCAAACGTTAAATAGTATCACTACTAAATGTATTAATTATTTGGCCTATCATTTTGTAGTTTGACTCATAATTCTCAAAATATATGACGACACACTGCTTTATAGCCTTGAGACACTTACATGACCCTTCATCTATCCTAAAAGAATTCTTTTGAACTGGCGACCAAACACCACTATGCCTCTACCTGTTGGAAGAAATATGGTTTATTTCACCTTTAAAGTGTCCATGGCTGATGTTTGAGCACCCTCAGCATATCCTCTATTAAATTGAAGTTGTAATGTGGTAAGTGCCTATTATCATTGTAATATTAATCATTAAGTTTCTGATAAGATATTAAGAAAATTTCATGAGAGAAAGTAAGTTAGGAAAAATCAACTTTCCATCTATTCCTCACACTGAATATTTCCCCAATTCTTCATCTTCCCTTTCCTCCCCAAATACAGATCAATTTTTGCCAAATGAGAAAGTTTATGTTGGTGCTAAGTTGGCATAAACAACAAATCCATGGAATGAATGTGCCCGACCTCACCTTTAACTTAGAAATGGTCACAATGAGTGGCTGATTTTGAGCATAGAAACTGGAGGCAAAGGGGTTAGAGCAAGCTGCCAATATAATAAGCATATAATTAATGACAAGGGTGCATTTTGAGAAAGCAATCAAAACAAAACATTTCATCATTCATCAAGCAAAATCCAACTGACAAGACTAAGCAGGAGTGTCTGAAAGGAAATACAGAATAATTCTTTCATTAATGTTGTTTGAATCCTGGACATGATCCAAACTTAATGGAGATATATGTGAAAGACCTGAATCACAGTTGCTGGGTCTTCCATTCGTTATTGAGCCATTGCCAGATCTGATATCAATGAAAGCATTATATAGTTTTTAAAAAATCCTACATTTCTGCCATTGAGATTGGGTTTTCTGAGCCCTTTTGTCTGCTAAGCCATCCATGAGCACATGGGCTCCCTCTGTGTGCCTCCTGTTTCTGTCTTCTTTCCTTTCATATAGTGCCTTGTGAAATCCAAAGAAGCAGCTGCATCTTAATCCCTTCCAGACTCTCCCAAATAGTGCATTATCAGCTCCCAGGATCATTTCAGCATCATCAGAGGCTGTGATGGAGCCAGAGGTAGAATCCCAACTGCCAAGGGGCAAAGAATAGCCCACAAAAAGAGAAACCATGATAAAAAGAAAAGGCTAATGAGATGTTGATCTGGCTATATGTTTGTATCTGTAAAGATACAAATGGAAAATAGTTAAAGAATAGCCTGATTTCATGTCCCAACTAGATTTATATACTAATCTCTCAAATGTTTGTAATCATTCTATAATTCTTTATGGTATAGCTTTGTTTTTTTTCCTATATGTTGGACTAGAACTGCTTTTCCCTACTTGATTAATATTTGTACTCTGGGAATATCTTTTTTATTTCCTCCTCCCCTACTGGGGAGGACCACTTAGACCAGAAGCAAAAATACAGTTGTTCTTTGGGAATCTGAGGTAGGAATAGACTTGATGCCCTGGGAATTTAGTTTCCAACTTGAGGAGAAAAAGCCACCTCAGATCATTGAACACAGGGCAAACTGAGAAGATAGGTTGAGGACCAGGATTAGTGAAGGTTGTCAGTCTCAACCCAAGAACAACTGGCTAGCCACTATGCCAGATTTCAAATATTGCATATGTTACATTGATTTAAGTAGGGGTGGGTATGCAAAAAAAAAAGACAACATTAATGTGACTTCTGAAAAAAGATCTTCCTGACTCAGAAAATGTCATATAAATATCAGTCTAATAGCTACAATCTGAATTTAATTTCTCAGTTTGCCTAATGTTCTTCTGAAGGGATGAAAACTATTACTTATATGGCTACTCACATTTCTACTAGATTATGAGCTCCTAGAGGGCAAGAAAACTCTGCCTTTCTTGTGTCTTTGTCTCCCTTCTTGCCTAGCTTAGAGATTTGCAAATTATACACTTAATACATATTTAAATGAATGAATTATTCTTCCTTGCTTCTAGAATTGAGTTAATCTCTAAAAATAGTTGGAAAATTCATGGTTTGTGAGTTATCTTTTAGGATAAAGTTAATGCTTTTAGAAAGATATATTTTAAAATTAAATTTTATTCCTTAAGATTTGTCTCTTTTGCATATCCCCCAACTTAAAAAACCCTGTAAACACACACACACATACATATACATATATATGTATATGTGTGTATCTCTGTATCTGTATATATATATATATACAGATATATATATATATACATATATATACATACAGATATATATATATATATACATATATATACATACAGATATATATATATATATATGGTTAAGGAAAAGAAATTCCCTCATCAGGCTTGTCCAAAAATTAGTGTCACATTCTGCCTATTTAGCCCATCACCCTCTGTCAGGAGGTAGGTAGCATTAGTATTCATAGACCCTTTGGAAACACTATTGATCATTGCAGTGATCAGAGGTCTTAAGGCTTTTCAAGATTTTGCAAGATTTTTTTAAAATTTATTTATTTAACTTTTTACATTCATTTTCACAAAATTTTGGGTTCCAAATTTTCTCCCCATTTGTCCCCGCACACCCCAATACACTGAGCATTCTAATTTTCCCTATCACCAATCTGCCCTCTCTTCAATCCTCCCTCCCTTCTCTTGTCCCCATCTTCTCTTTTATCCTGTAGGGCCAGATGACTTTCTATTCCCCATTGACTGTATTTCTGGTTTCCTAGTAGCAACAACAATAATACTCGACAGTTGTTCCTAAAACTTTGAGTTCCAAATTGTCCCCATCCCTCCCTCCCCACCCATTCCCTTTGGGAAGGCAGGCAATTCAATATAAGTCACATCGGTGTAGTTTTGCAAATGACTTCCATAACAGTCATGTTGTGTAAGACTAACTGTATTTCCTCCATCCTATCCTGCCTCCCATTGTTTCTCTTCTGTCTTTTGATCCTGTCCCTCCCCAAGTGTTGACTTCATATTGCTCCCTCCTCCCATTGCCCTCCCTTCCATCATCCCCCCCACCCTCCTTATCTCCTTCTTCCCCACTTTCCTGTATAGTAAGATAGGTTTTCACACCAAAATGAGTGTGCATTTTATTCCTTCCTTTAGACGAATGTGATGAGGGTAAACTTCATGTTTTTTTCTCAGCTCTCCTCTTTTTCCCTCCACTAAAAAGTCTCCTGCTTGCCTCTTGAATGAGATATAATTTACCCCATTCCATTTCACCCTCTTTCCTCCCACTACATTTCTCTCTCACCATTTACCTTAATTTCTTTTATGATATGGTCCCATCCTATTCAATTCACTCTGTGCTCTCTGTCTCTGCATGTGCGTGCACACATGTACATGTGTGTGTGCATGTGTGCATGCATGTGTGTGTATGTGTGTGTGTGGTCCCACCAACTACCCAGATACTGAAAAGTTTTAAGAGTTACAAATATTGTCTTTCCATGTAGGAATGTAAACAGTTCAACTTTACTAAGTCCCTTATGACTCCTCTTTGCTGTTTACTTTTTCATGCTTCTTCTCATTCTTGTATTTGAAAGTCAAATTTTCTTTTCAGCTCTGGTCTTTTCATCAAGAATGCTTGAAAGTCCTCTGTTTCATTGAAAGACCATATTTTCCCCTGAAGTATTATACTCAGTTTTGCTGGGTAGGTGATTCTTGGTTTGAGTCCTAGTTCCTTTGACTTCTGGAATATCCTATTCCATGCCCTTCAATCCCTTAATGTAGAAGCTGCTAGATCTTGTGTTATCCTGATTGCATTTCCACAATACTGGAATTGTTTCTTTCTAGCTGCTTGCAATATTTTCTCCTTGACCTGGGAACTCTGGAATTTGGTCACAATGTTCCTAGGACTTTCTCTTTTTGGATCTCTTTCTGGTGGTGATTGATGGATTCCTTCAATACTTATTTTGTCCCCTGGTTCTAGAACCCCAGGGCAGTTTTCCTTGATAATTTCATGAAAGATGATGTCTAGGCTCTTTTTTTGATCATGGTTTTCAGGTAGTCCCATAATTTTTAAATTGTTTCTCCTGGATCTATTTTCCAGGTCAGTCATTTTTCCAATGAGATATTTCACATTATCTTCCATTTTTTCATTCTTTGGGTTTTGTTTGGTGATTTCTTGGTTTCTCAGAAAGTCATTAGCCTCCATCTGTTCCATTCTCATTTTGAGAGAACTATTTTCTTCAGTGAGCTTTTGAACATCTTTTTCCATTTGGCTAATTCTGCTTTTGAAAGCATTCTTGTCCTCATTGGCTTTTTGAACCTCTTTTGCCAATTGAGTGAGCCTATTTTTCAAGGTGTTATTTTCTTCAGCATTTTTTTGGGTCTCCTTTACCAAGGTATTGACTTGTTTTTCATGCTTTTCTTGCATCTCTCTCATTTCTCTTCCCAGTTTTTCCTCCACCTGTCTAACTTGATTTTCAAAATCCTTTTTGAACTCTTCCATGGCCTGAGCCCACCGGACATCCACCTCGGATGTCTGGGATACAGAGGCCCCAACCTCCACATCTTTCCCTGATGGTAAGAATTGTTCCTCATCATCAGAAATAAAAGGTGGGAACATCTGTTCCCCAAGAAAATAGCTTTCTATAGTCTTATTTTTCTTCCCTTTTATGGGCATTTTCCCAGCTAGTTACTTGACTTCTGAAATTCCTCTCCACCCCTGCCTAGATCTGCCCAGCTAGTGCTTGGGGTCTGAGATTCAAATGCTGCTCCCCAGCCTCAGGGCTTTCAGCGGCAGGTGTGGCTGCTATTCATTGTGAGCTTAAGTTCTGGTCCTGGGGTCGCGGCAGGGCTGCCTCCCAGGCTCAGTTCCCTCAGGGCCTTTATGCAGAGACCTTCAGTAATGGCCCTGAGCTGCTGTCTGCTCCGGGAGCACCTGGCCGCCTCTGCCGCTGCCTCTGCTGCTGCCTCCCGAAGGGGCCCAAGTCACGGCGACACCCTGCTGCCCTCTCGGCCAGCCTAGACGTCTCTCTCACTGACCTGGATTGCCTGTGGGCAGATGAACCTTCCTGGCTGCCAGATGTTCTCTCCCTGAAGCCTGTTCGGATCTGCTCCTCTGGTGCCATGCGGCCAGGGCAGCGAGGGGTGGCCTCCGCTGTCTGGGGATGCCTTTCCAGGGCTCTCTGGAATGGAAATCTCTTCCACTGTGTTTCTGCGTGGCTTGCAGTGCTCCAGAATTTGTAGGGAGTTCTTTTTAGAGGAAATTTCTGGGCTGTGGATTCGGAGCTAGCATATGTGAGTCTTTCTGCTCCACCATCTTGGCTCCTCCCCCTCCAAGATTTTTGTTTTTACAAAGTTTTTGTTATAATGTAAATTATTCTTCTGGTTCTGCTCAAACCACTGTACATCTATTCATACTCATTTTCCTAGGTTTCTGTGAAACAATTGCCCTCATTATTTTTTATGGCACAATGGTATTCGATTACATTTATACACCATAATTAGTTCAGCCATTACTCAATTGATGGACATCCCCTTAGTTTCTAGTTCTTTGTCGACACAAAATACGTGATATGAATACATTTGAGCATATGGATCCCCTTCCCCTTTCTTCTATCTCTTTGGGCTAGAAACCCAGTAATTCTATCTCTTGGTCAGAGGGTATGTATCATTTAGTAATTTGGAGGAATTGTTTCAAATTGCTTTCCAGAGTGGCTGTTATCATTTAGTTGTTTCAGTTATGTCCAGTTTGTCAAGACCCATTTGGAGTTTTCCTTGGCAAAGATCTTAGTTTGCCATTTCCTTCTCCAACTCATTTTATAGATGAAGAACTAAATTAATTGGGGTTAAGTGACTTGCTCACATCACACAATTCAGTGTCTGAGGCCAGATTTGAACTCACGAAGATGAGTTTTCCCGACTTCAGGTCTGACGCTCTACTGAACTGTTCTGCACGAAATGATATTTTCACCAACAATGCATTACTTTGCCACTTCTCCCCACAGCTCCTCTATATGTGATTTTCTTTCTTTCTGTCTTTTTTCTTTCTTTCTTTTTTGGTCATTCTGATGCTGGTTAAGAAAAACACCAGTGGAGATTTAATTTGCATTTCTCTAGTTTTTGTTGTTTGGGAGCATTTTTTTTTAAATGAAAATTGATAGCTTAGATTTCTTCTTTTGAGAATTGTCTGTCCACATCCTTTGACCTCTTACCAATAGGAAAATGAATTCTAGTTTTATAAATTTGAATTAGTTCTTTATACATCTTGGACATGAGATTTACCACAGAAATTGAAGATATATTTTTCACAATTAACTGTTTTTCTTTTAATTCTAGCTGCATTGGCTTTATTTGTGCAAAGCATTCACAATTTTACGTAGTCAAAATTTTGTATTTTATCTTCTATGATCCATGCTTGATCCTCTATGGATTATGCTAATTTTTATATCTAAGCGATTTATTTATTTAGAGCTTATCTTGGCATGTGGTTCAAATTGTTGATGGAAACCTGATTTGAGTCAGACTATTTTCCAGTTTTTCCAGTGTTTTTTGTCAAACTGAGCTCTTACCTAGCAGATGGGGCTTTAGGTTTATCAAATACCGGACTATTACATTCATTTTCTTCCCCATGTTGCATCTCTAATCTGTTCCATTGATCAATCTTTTTATTTTTTAAAACCATTCCAAGAATTTTTTTGATGATTTCTGTTTTTTAGAAGAATCTGAAATCTGATCTGAAAAAAATTCCCCAACCCCTACCCTGCACCCTATGTTCTTCCCTCTTATTTTCATTATTTCCTTTGAGATTCTTGAACTTTCATTTTTACAGATGAATTTTGTTATATATTTTTATAGCTCAATAAAATAATCATTTGGCAATTTTGTACAGCACTGAATAAGTAAATTAACATAGGTACTGTTATCATATTTATTGTATTGGACAGGCCTATCCATGATCAATTAATATTTCTTCAATTATTTAAGTCTGTATTAGCATAAAGAGTATTTTGCAATTTAATCATATATTTCCAGTGTGTGGCTTGTAAGTGGACTCTAGAGAACTTTATATGGTTTCAGCTTTTTAACATGAAATTTCTCTATCTCTTCTTGCTAGGTTTTGTTGGTAGCATACAGAAATATTGATGATTTACGTAGACTTATTATACTATACTACAATTTTGCTGTGTAGTTTCAATTAATTTTTCTAGGATTTTCTAGGATTCTCTAAGTAAACCATCATATTTGTAAAAAGTAATTATTTTGTTTAATCTGTTTATATTTATTCTTTTAAATTATTTTTAACTTGTCATTACTGTAGTTTCCATTTCTAGCATTATATAAAATAGTAGTAGAAACAAGGGACAACCTTACTTTATCCTGCTCTTGTTGGAAAGGCTTCATTCAATGTTGTCTCTGTTATATGAAATGTGTGCTTTTGCTTTTAGAGAAGTATTACTTTCCATATAGAGGCAAAGTCCTTTTATTTTCATGTTTTGTATTTGTTTTTTTAATGGAAATGTCTTTGATATTTTTCAGAAGCTTTTATTTTTTCATCTATTGATAAAGCATATGATTTTTGTTATGTTTTTTATTAATAACATTAATTATGTTGGCATTCATCTAATGTTGAATCAACACTGCATTCCTGGTATAAATCCAACCTGATCATAGTGCATAATCTTTGTGATATTTTGCTATAGCCATTTTGCTAATATTTAATTTACAATTTTTATGCCAATGTTCATTGAAGGTATTGGCATGTGATTTTCTTTCTTTGTTTTGACTTTCCTTGGTTTAAATGTCAAGATCATAGTTGCATCATAAAAGAAATTTGATAGGATTCTTTCTTTTCATGTTTTTTTTTTAACATATCATTTGTAAAATATTGGAACTTATTGTTATTTGAAAGTTTCATCGAGTTCATTTGTGATTCTATCAAATCCTTATTTTGGAGAAGGTGGCTTCATATTTGGCTTTTTTCTTTCCTGAGTGGACTATTTAAAATTTTAATTTAAATTCTTTTTAATGAATAAAACTATACTTCCTCATCCTCCCACCACAACTCCCATTAAGAAAAACAAAAAACATAGTTTTATATATACATATGTATACATATATATACATATGTATATATAAAACTAGAAAAAAGCTAGAGAAATGCAAATTAAACCTGCACTCATGTTTTTATTAACCAGCATCAGAATGACCAAAAGAAAAAAGAAAAAAAAGACAGAAAGAAAGAAAATCACATATGGAAGAGTTGTGGGGAGAAGTGACAAAGTAACGCATTGTTGGCGAAAATATCAATAAATATATAAATAATATATATATATATATTTATATATATAACTACATAGTTATATAAAGTTACACTACATATAGTATGTGATATATACATATATAGTTATATATAGTTATACTAACTATAGTTAAGTAAAATAAATTCCTGCATTGTCCATGTCAAAAAAACGAGAGTTTATCTGTCATCTATTTATTATTCTCTTAATCTGAGCACTTTATAATTTCACAAATGTTCATCTACTGCATTTAAGTTGTCAATTTTATTGGCATATAGTAGAGTAGAATAATCTTGGACATTTTTCTTTATTTCTTCCTTTATTAAGAATTTTTTAAAAAAATAATATATACTGATATCTTGATACCTTCCTCTATTATTGTTGTTGGTAACATAGAACATACTTTTACAATTTGATTTACATTGTTAACAATTTCTTAGGTCTAGACAATCAGCAAAACAATAAATCAGTCCCTGATTTGTAGCATTTGCCTATTTCTAAGGTACAGATGCTCATAATTGAAAATTCAGCAATCGACTCTCCAAGCCTATTCAAAATAAGTCCAGCACACCCTTGGGCACAGATCATGTTTTCCCATTAATCCCAATCATTTATTAAGTACCAACTGACAAGCTATGTGACGGGCGCAGTAATGAGTGCTAGAGGTACAAGGGTAAAAGTGAAATGGTCCTCTTTTTAGAAGTTATATTCTCTAAGGGAAGACCACATGAACAACATATATTCATGTAAGCGTTTAAAATAAATACAATGACATTTAGCAGTGAGTTGATAGCACTGGGGAGGATTAGGAAAGATCTCATGTAGAAAGTTATATGTGAGCTGAGCTTGGAAGCAAAAAAGATATTCTGAGAGTTGGTCTGGAGGAGAGAGTGAATGAGAGATCCTGTGCATGGAAATGAGATAGGGTACTTTGTATGAAGAACAGTAAGACATCCAGTTTAGCTAGACCCCAAAGTACAGATAGGGGAGTAACTTATGGTAAGCCTAGAAAGGCAGATTGGAACCAGGTTGTGAAAGGTTTTAAATGACGAATTTTCATTTCTGGTTTTAAAGGCAAAAGGGAGCCTCTTTTTAAAAAATTAATTTATTTGTTTTCAGTTTTCAACAATCACTTCCATTAAGTCTTACATTTTCTATCCCTCCCTCCCATTCCTCTCTGAGATGGCATGCAATATTTTATGAATTCTACACATATGTTCTTGTCAAACACATTTTCACATTAATCATGTTGCATAAAAGAATCAAAATGAATGGGAGAAACCATGAGAAAAAAGAAAACATAACACAAGAGAAAATAGTCTGCTTCATTCTGTGTTCCAATTCCATAGGTCCTTGGATGTGGATGGCATTTTTGCCTCAAGAGTCCTTCAGGAATGCTTTAGGTTCTTACATTGCAGCCATTGGAGTTTTTTGAGAATGGGAACCACATGGTCAGACCCACGCTTTTGGAATATAATTTTGATCTAAGTAGAGGTTGGATTAAGAAGGAGAGAGAATTGCAGAAGAGAGAGGGTATACAGGAGGTTAAAACCATAGTCCCGGTCAGGTAAGTGGCTCAGTGGATAGAAGGTGGAGCCTGGAATCAAGGAGACTCATCTGACTGAGTTCAAATCTGCCCTCAGATATTTACTAGCTGTGTGACCATGGGCAAGTCATTTAACTTTATTGATCTCAGCTTCCTCATCTGTAAAATGAGCTGGAGAAGGAAATGACAAACCACTCTGATATTTTTGCCAAGAAAACCCCAAAAAGGTTTATGAAGAATCAGACATGTCAATAACTACCATATTTCAAGAGAGAAGTGGTAAGGACTTGGAACCATGGGTGTAAGTAGAATCGACAAGATTAGGCAATTATTTATCAATATGGAGAGGGAGAGGTCAAGGATGAGTTAGAGACTTTGAAGCTGGTCATTTGGAAAGGTAGTGGTGGCCTTGGGAGAGTTAGGGAAGTATGGGAAAGTTGTAGGATCAGGGAGAAAGATTAGTTGTTGAGTCCTTCAGTGATGTCCAACTCTTCATGACCCCAGAGCATGTGAGGCCCTTCTCTCCTCCATTATCTCCTGAAGTACATTCAAGCTCATGTTTGTTGCTTCCATGACCCTATCTACCCGTCTCATCCTCTGCAATCCCCTTTTCCTTCTGTCTTTAATCTTTTCCAACATCAGAGTCTTCTCCAGTGAGTCCTATCTTCTCACCATGTGGCTGGAGCTTCAGTGTTTGACCTTCCAGTGAATAGCCTGAATTAATTTCTTCAAGTATTAACTGGTTTAATCTTCTTGATATCTGAGGGATTCCCCAAAGTCTTCTTCAGTACCATAAATTCAAAGAGCTGATTATTTTCCAGTGCTCAGCTTTCCTTATAGTCCATCGCTCATGGCCATAAGAAACCTATGGCTTTGACTATGGATATGAGAAGTTTGAGGTGCCTGGAACTTTAAATGTAAAATGTCCAATAAGAAGTTAGTGGTGTGAGGCTAGAGCTCAGGAAAGACACCAGGGTTGGTCATCTGCAGAGATTTAAACTTAGGGGAGCTAATGAAGTTGCCAGGAGAAATAGGAAAAAGTAAGATAAGAGTCTGGGACAGAGCTTTAGCATGGACCCACAATTTTGAAGTGGGATATAGTTGATAATGATCCAACCAAGAAGACTGAGACCCATATATTTGTTTCTCGTCCAGGTACTTTAGATAGATAATGGAATGGAGGGGCAGTGGAAAGGGAACAAACATTTACTAAGCTTTTACTGTGTGCCAGGAACTGTGCTAAGCACATTATTGCTTTATTGTTTTAGTTGTATCTGACTCTTTATGGCCCAGTTTGAGTGCCTTCTTAGAAAAGATACTGGAGTGGCTTGCCATTTCCTTCTCCAGCTCATTAAAGTTGAGGAAACTGAGTCAAACAGGGTTAAATGACTTGCCAGGGAGGGGAACTTGCAGCCATGAGTCCACATGTATCCACCCCTGGTCACTTGCTCATAGTCACACAGCTAGGAAGTGTCTAAGAGCAGATTGGAATTCTGATCTTCCTGGTGCTCTACCCATGGCACCACCTCATGGCCCCAAGCACTTTATAGGAATGAAAATAGGACATCTTTATAATCACATCAGTAAAGTTTGTTTCTGTTGTTTTTTTTTCTGCCTCCGCTGTGTTTCTTTTGTGCATGGGCAAATAAATTTCTTCTAAATGTTTATGGATTCCACTGTGATTTTGTTGTTTTTTTATGTGTCATTGCAATTAGTTCACTTTCCTTTGCCAGTAGGAAAATGGGGAGAACCTCTTATTAGAGAGGGAATCCAGGGGGGTGTAATTCACTGCTTGGAACAAAACAGTAACTAAATAATTAATAAAGGATGATTATTTTTGTAAGCTTACCTTTATACCCTCAGATAGGATTCACCTCATCCACTTTGGCTGACTTTCTTAATGCCCCCTAAGTCCCTCAGTTAAGTTGAGGTGCTCTCCATCACCATTTATGGATTTTTTTTAATGTTGCACTTCCTGTAGAATGAATCCTGCATGACTTTGCAGGAAAATATGATCTCAGATCTGCAGAGTAGACTAAAGCTATCATCCATGGTTTTGACCTTCAAGGGAGATCTGGAACAGGCTTCATTAGCCAAGCCTAGGAGCAGTAATTTGCCCCTATGTGTCTGCCAATACTGACAGAAAATAAGGTAGATCCCTATCCACTCCCATTGTACTCATCACTCCCAGAAAGCCAGTCACACCCTAAAAGGAGAAACAGGATCCTTTGCCACTTCCAAGTGGTGCTTTTTCCCCTCTTTTTCTCTCTTTAAATCTGATTTGGAAGACAACTCAGAGTCTCATGTCTCTCCCTTTTGCTAAAGGCTTGAAATTCACACCTTGGCATCTGGTAAAATCACAGGTAAATGGGAATCACCTGGCACCTGCCCGTTGGTACAGCCCTGCTTGTCTGTCTTCATCTACTATTCAAGAGTATTACAGTATCGTCTAGGTATGTGATCCATTTCAATATCAACATCCTAACAAACTTGACCTCAGGATGATCTTGAAATTTACAAGCTAAATAAAATAATTATATTGCAATCCTGGGAACAGGACCAAAACTGTATAGATGAATGATGAACAAGGAAGACTGTGTTTTCATGAAAAATATTCCACTTGAATATCATCACCTTGCCAATGTATTTTTTAACTAAGGAGACCATTGGTGTACATTGTTAAAAACAAATGGGCAATCCCCATGTTTCTGCAATCTGTTCTTTAGATGACCCAGAACCTAACTTTAGAGTTGTAGGGTATTTAGAAGGTTATTTGGTCAATGTGTTTGGGGGAGGAGGAATGGTCTCTGTTTTTGTAGCTGATTTATATTTCTAATTCTGCGTAAGGGGGAGTGGTCAGCAGAGTCTGATCAATTTCATAAATGATGAATTACTGTGATGAGATTACAGAGCGTACACAACTGTTTGGGAGTATCTCAGAAGCACATCCTCATGGAGGGTGTAGGTATGCCCACTGAGGACTTGCTAAGAGGATGCCACAAGCTCTTGTTTAGATCCTAGTGACTCAGGCTCCCTACAAGAGGATTGTCTGAATAGGACTCAGGAGGGATGAATTTTTGCCAGAAGAGCAATCACTCTCCATGGATTCTAAAAGCAATCAGAACAACTCACTCTCTTTTCGATTTACTTGTTGCTTTCCCCTGGTCAGAAGTCAGACCATCACACAGCAGAGCAGACCTGTACCATTGGGTACAGGGGAAACTTATGAATAACCTCTTCTCTACATAAGAATTGGAAATGAGGCAGGATTATATCCTTACATACAGAGAAAAGAGACCCAGAGAATGGGGTTTCCTAGCAGAAGAATAATGAGAGATTTACTGATCTTTAGATAACCCTGGCCTCTAAGGTAAGTGAGGTTTCACTGAAATGCCTGCCTCATTAGCTTTTGGTGGTACTTGCCTTACCCACCACAGAAGTCATAAGTATCGAGGAATTAAGGTTTAGTCCAGAGACATTTCCTGAGAAATAGCTACCACATTGAAGTTTAAGCCTCTAGGTGTCAACAGGAGTGCTCTGTGGCCTTTCAGCAAGACACCAATGGGAATGCCTCCATTTGTCATGCAGAAGTGCCCAGGCATGCCTTAAAAGAAAGGTTCACATCCTGTAGTCTTATCAACATGATTGGGATAAAAGAGAGTTGATATCATGTATGGGCATATCTAGACAGCTTTTGATGTGCTAATTCTTTTCAAGTTTATTAACACTGTCAACATCTGGCAAATAAATTACTATTCAGACTTATATTCAATGTCATATGCCTTATTTTTGTAATGATTTAAATTGTTTCTTATTGGGATTCATGTTTTTATTTTCCAAGTACTAACTGGAGTGAGCATTTCTTTTCTTTCCCATAAACTTTGAATTGGGAAATGAAATCTCCAATGATACTTAGGGAAGCGATCATCTTATGGTCCCAGGGTTTGAAGTTTCAAATCCAAACCCTTCCTTCTATAGAGGGAGAAACTAGCACTTTGAAAGGTTAAAGGCCTTGCCCCAAATCAAATCATCAGTAGAAAAAAAAGAGATTTAAATCCAAGTCTCCTGACTCCCAATCCATTAACTCTTTCAGTGCTGTGGGTGCAATTTGCTCTCAAATGAGCTCTTTCTAATTGATCTGAAGTCATTCTGGGTTTTCAAAAAATTTAGAGAAGTTTATAAAATTCAATTCAATTCAATGAATATTTATTAAGCACAACTATGTGTCATACTGAAAAGAGTTTTGTATGATGACTTAGAAGAGTTGGGTTAGTATCCTTGTTCTTCCTGTATGACCTTGAGCAACAATAATAGCTCACATTTACATAATACCTTAATCTACTGTGAAACCTTTTTTTGTGTGTGAAGCACTTTGTAGGCATTAAGTTAGCTTAAACTTTTGGGGCCTCAGTTTTTCATCTATAAAATGAGGGAGCTGGATGAACTCTAAGGTCACTTCCAATTCTAAATCTATGGTCCACTATTCAAGGCACCAAAAGCGATGCAAAGATATGGCATAGCCATCATCACCCTCCTTATAATCTTGAAAATAATGAAATATCTGAATGCTTCATTTAAAAATGGATTTAAACCACAGTAATCAAATTTTTTTTGCATTCCTTTCTATTTCAAAGATTTTTCCTACGTCAGACAGTTTTCAGCATACAGAAGAAGGAAATTCAAGCCAACAAAACAATTCAGTCAGATTTCTTGAGAGCTTACTACATGTAAGGTCCTATGCTAGTTCCTGGGGAGATATAAAGGTAAAAATAGGAAATAGCCTTTGTCCTTAAGCAGCTTACTTTCTGCTGAGCCATAGGGAATGAAAGTATATTAATAAAAAACAAGATAAGCTACAAGGAAAAGAAGTTGTGCCTAGGGGACTTAGAAGCTAAAGATTTGAGGAGGTGGAGGTGAGCTCTATCCATGAGAGGTAGATAATGCAAAGGTACAAAGGTAGGAACTTAGATAGTAAGTTAAAAATAGTAACTAGCCCAATCTGGCTGGAATATGAAGTACATGAAGAGGAATAACGTGAAATAAGTCTGGAAATGTAGGCTTTAATCATATTGTTTAGAGCTTTAAATATTAGGCTGAGGAATCTGTGGTTTATCCAAGAGGCAATAAGGAAAAACTAAAACTTCTCTAGCAGAGATGTGACCCGGTCACCCTATACTTAAGAAAGATTATTTTGGCAGCTGAATGGAAAATGAATTGGAGAGGGGAAAGCTTGGCAGCAGGGAAACCAATTTGGTATGCCAGTGTGTTAGTACAGGCAAGAAGTGAGGAAGGATTAGACTGAGATGTTGACTTTATGAATGGTAAGGAGGAGACAGATGTGAGATAGATTGTGGAAAAGGTAGTTTTCTGACTACGCAGGTCATTTCACATCCCTATGTTTCAGATTGAACATATATGTAAATGGGGATATTGGATCAGATCATCACTGAAGGTCCTTCCATTAAAATTCCCATTTTTTTTAAACGGATGCCATGAAACTTGAGTTTTGCTATCTACAGCAGCTTGAATATGTCCTTGAGGCACTGCGTTTTCTATTGCATTATACATCACTGACATCTTCAATAAATGTTTCTAGTGCAGAAATGGAAATTCTCAAGGATCTTTAAAGTAGGTCTTGTTATGTAAAGTAGCCTTACCCAGCAAAACTGAATCAGACTAAGATCCAATTGGAAAACAAAACAAAACAAACGTTCATAAAAGCTTTCAAAATGAGTTATAGTAGGAAGGCCTGGAGCCTAGGCAGTCTTCACTTTTGTGTGGTAGCCGGACTGGGGCTTACACACAATAAGTATTTGACAGATGTTTGTTAATTTGGATTGAAGACAAGATGTAGAAGTGAAAAGAGTGAGGTGTCTGTTTACCCAGATTCTAGGAAAGCTTTGCCAATCATTGTTCTGTGACCTTGGCCAAGGTGCTCAGCAGGTTAAAAACTTGGTTTCCTCACCCACAAAATGGGACTGTTGGGCACGAACTTCACAAAGTTCCAGTGAGTTTCAAATAGCATCATATATAAAAATACTTTGAAAAGTAAAATCTTCAACATAAGGCAATGGTAAAAATTCACACAACTTAGAATTGAAAGAGAGCTTAGAAATTATTAGAAAGAGATCGTCCCAATCTCTTTAACTTTAACTGACAAAGAAGGAAACTAAGACCCAGTGAATTTGCCACCCTATGCAAGGTATAAACACTACAGGGAAAGGGAAACATTTATTTTTGTCCAGGCCTTGTCATATGTTATTCTGCTTTGTTTCCAAAATTTTAAGAAGGACCTTTCTGAATGGTGAATTAAGTCCTTTCTTCTCATGTCATCCTGCCCAGGAGGAGATAGAATACAACTCGCTTTCAGTCATTTGCCTCGATATTATTCTTGTGTGTCTGACAACAGAATATCATATTTTTGGATGGCTCCTAGCTCTCATCTCTCTCAATAGATGCAAATTCCAACCTGCTCATATTTTCTTGTCCTGAGAAATTTTTGTCCATTTCAGCCTGGCAGTATATCCATCACACTGGAAGTCTTCCTTCGGGTCTGGTAACATTCCACATAGATCTGAGTTGTCACCTTGTTATCTCCTCATCCCAGAAATGTGAATAACTCACCTCCTTTCTGATGATATCTTTAATGTTTGTGCAGAGTCATTAAATACTAACAATAACAACCATGATAATAGTAGACAGCAATTATATATCACCTTATGATTACTACTGTAGGTTCAGCCAGTCAATAAGCATTTAGTACGTACCTACTATGTTCCTGAAATTGTGCTAGGCACTGGAGATAAAGGCAAAAATGAAGTGGTCTACCTGCAGGAGGCTTATACTATATCAAGGGAAATAATACACGCAAAGTTTATACAAAATACAAAAGATTTATTGAAAACCACTAGTAGTCAGGCAACCAGTAAAAGCTTCATGTAAAAATGGCATTAGAATCTTGAAGAAAACTTGGGACTCTGAGAAGCAAAGGTGAGGAGGGAGTGCATTTCTGGCATAAGGGGCAGCTAATACAGAGGTAAAATGATGGGAAAAATTCGCTATCATATGAGGAACAACCATTTACATAGAGCCCCAAAGTTTACATAGCTTGTTTCAACCTCACTACAGACCTGGGAGGTAAAGGAATTATTATTTCTCATTTTAGAAATTTGGAAACTGAGTCCCTTGCCCACTGTCCACATGACTAATAAGAGAGTTATGATTAGAATTCAGTTCTGTTGACTCCTAGCCTAGCATCCCTTCCACCTCATTTGTAATAAAAAGTCTGGAAAGTTATAGAAGACCTGCTTTCCCTCCAATTGCAGGTCTTCAAGCAAAAGCTGGCTGACCACTTCTCAGTGATCTCATAGAAGGGATTCCTTTTGGAGTCTGAGTTAAGTGAGTTGGCCACTGAAATTGCTTCCATATCTCAGCATTCTATTATCCTATGAAAACCAGAGCCGTAACTAGAATTGTTTTTCACCTGAGGCAAAAACATTTTGCAGGAGGGAGGAACTGAGGAATAGCACAGAAGACAGGTCAGCTGCAGGTATACTGATGCCAGGAGAAGTATCCTGGTCTTTGTCTTTGTTGGTTAACAAAGTATCATGAGGTTAGGCACAGGGATAGCCATACAGGTGGAGAACAAGCATTCCTCTTCATTCCAGGTAGGAAGCATAAATTTTCAATTTCACAATGCCAATGCCTTTTATTGTTCTGGTTAATACTATTGCTATCCAAGTGCTTGCGACTGCCATGTGCCTTGTATCTATTTTGGAAACTCCTATAGTATTAATGTGATATCTCACTGTATTTTAAAAACATCCCAATAAAAGGTATTAAAGATGAACAGTAAACAATCTGCTCCCACAAGTAGTTTCTTAAATGTATAATTATAGCAATGATCCATTATTTATTCAAAATTCTTAATAATAACCTATCATATATTTTATACCAGCTACATTTCTTTGAATAAGTATGTAACAAGCCCAACAAGGCTAGTCACAGAATAAATGTTCAAATATTAATAATAGCAGTCCACACTCATAGAATTCTTTATGGTTAAAAACCGTTTCATATTTTTTTCATTCATTTATTCAGATTTCACTATAACTATTTTGAAGAGAACACCTGTTGCCCCCCCATTTATATATTAGGAAAGTGACCAAGATAATGCAGCTAATAATATTCCATAGTGTCATAGATCTGAAGCTGGAAGGAAACTTCCAAGTTAAATGCTTTACCTAGCATATCATACTGACCAAGACGGAATGGTTCATAGAAATGAGAGAATTTTGTAGTTAGGCTTAGAGATCATATCCAATTCAAGATCTTGTCTTGCAATCATAATCAGAGAAATTCAGGACACAAATCTAGCCTGATGCAGACATGAAAGCAATCCCTTCTATAACATAAAGGACAAATGATTATCTAGTTTCTGCCTGAAGACTTCTAATGAGCGTGATCCTATTATAGATCAAGGCAACCTATTCCACATTTTGATTCAGTTTCCTCTGGGGACAAATCAAACAAGTCTAGTATTGATTCCATATTGTCTCTGCCTCTGTTACCTCTCCCCTTTCCCCAAACTATCTTTCTTTCTACCACCATCTGAATGTAGAAAGATTAAATGATATATAAAACAATGATAAATGCAGAAATGTGTTTCAACCTCAGGTTCCACACAAATCTGACTCCAAATTCAGTGCTCAACTTACTCTCCAGGGTGCATTGGAATGTGTGTGTGTGTGTGTGTGTGTGTGTGTGTGTGTGTGTGTGTCTACTGGCAACTGTGTACATAACTTACTGGAAATTTTTCATGAAAATAAGTCTTTTACTTAAAAAAATCATGATGTTAATAGTTATATTTTGTCTCCCTAGTGACACCATTGGGATTGTAAACCCCTAGAGAATAAGAAATGCATCTTATTTATTTTCTTGTGAGCCAAAAATCAACAAAGACAAGCATTATGTAAAGAAGATAGATATATATAAAAAACTCAGAAATCTTGTAATACATAGTTGCCCCCCCAAAATGCACACAATTTAATAGGACAGTAATAATGTCACTCCACTTATATTCCCTTCTATATTTTTGAGGGGATTCTTCTGTGCACTGAAAAATGTTTTACTAATTTTTTGTACATATCCATCACTAACTACTAATCCACTCTCCTTTCCAATAAAAGCCCTTCTTTGAAATAGATTTCTGTAGTGTCGACATTCCCCATAGCACCTAAGTCCATATTAGAAGTTCATTTTGATTTTATTAAGCTCATGTCTGAGTAGTCAAGGGAGAAGAAAAGTATCCAGTACATAAGATGATTCCAAGTAGATCCATTTAATTTTTCATTGTAGAGATTAAAGTTAATTTAGGACAAGCAATGAAACTTATTGATTCTCTCTGGGTCCTTTCCTACACAATAACTTCAAAACATATTCTCTATTACAACCTTAGCTTTGCATGTCTAGCTTAAGGAGTGATAAATCTTTTAAATGGCTTCTAAGGGTAGTGTGTGTATGCGTGCATGCGTGCATGTGTGTGTGTGTGCATGTGTGTGTGTGTGTGGGGGGGGTTTGCTGTGAAACAAAGGCATTATGATGAAAAGAGGCTGCCATCTGGAAATAGAAGACCTCCATTCAAATTCTGACTTTGCTGCTTACCACAACTTTGACTCTGACCCAGGTCACTTGAATCTCACTTTCCTCATCTGTAAAATGAAAGGGTTGGACTGGGTCAATGTTTCCAAAAGTGTGGTCCAAGATCCCTGGGAGTTCTCAAGACTATTTGAGGAAATCTACTAGGTCAAAATTATTTTCCTATATTAAATGATGAAATGAGATAATATTTGCAAACCTGAAAGTAATATGTAAAAGCTTTCTGGGGTTCTCATTACTTTTGAGAGTGTAAGGGGTTCAGAGACCAAAAGTTAGAGAAATGCTAAAGTCAGAGAATATGAAAATTCCCTTCCAACTCCAAAACCCATGGCCTTTTATGGAGGAATCTTGAAGTGTAAAATGATAACCTGGACTCCAGAAGCATGTGCTCTGATGTGTAGCAGGTGAGAAGGATATGGGTGTAAATATCAGTAGTGATTAGAAAGGAGATAGAACATGCATACATTGTTTCTTTAACGAGTTATGACTCTACTACTAGTAACAGTATGACTTAAGACACTTTTAATTCTCTCATTTCTATCTGTAATACAGCTTTAAAATAATATCTGCCTTCATGGTGTTATTATGGTAAGGTTCAAATGAGACTAGACATGTCAAAGTGCTCTATATTTGTAATATAGACCTTTTAAAAATGTAAGCTATTATTATTTTATTAAAATATACAGACACCAATCTTTTCATGTTTAATTCCCATTAGGGAGATCCAGGAGTATACAGTCTATATCGTTTGGTCGAAGCTACCTTGCTGACAAGTGAAAGGATCAATGGATAGCATCTCTAGTCTACATCCTACTTTTTCCTTCTGCAGACTCTGTGTTTTGGAAAATCAAGACTACTTGCTGTCTCCTAAGAAATTCCCACACTTTGTTGTCTTTGTGTTGTGTTATTGTGTTCCCTATACCTGAAATGTCCCTCAGCTAGGGATTTTAGAATGGAATTCCTACCAGTCCTTTAAAACCCAATTGAAATGCCACTTCCTGCAGTTTTCTTTGATTCTCCAGTTGGCGATAGCCTTTTCCTTCTTGGACTTCATATAATACTTTGCACTTCTCTTATGAATATATGTCTTATTCTGAATTATAGTTGTGTGTGAGAGAGAGAGAGAAACAAAGAGAGAGAGAGAAACAGAGAAACAGAGAGACCGAGAGAGAGAGACAGACATAGACACAGAGAGATCCAACTAGATTATAAGTCCTTGAGAGTTATACATTATTTATACTTGATATTTTCATCAGTGTCTTACACAGCGTTCTGAAAACTGTAGGTGTTTAGTCAATGTTTGTTCAATCCAATTAAATTTAATTAAAAATAATTATTGTTGCTAATTGACCATTGGGCAATAGAGAGGATAATAATTTGGCATTAGGGAGGTAGAAAATAGCTTTCTGTGAAATTGCAAACTTTCCCCAGTAGATTAAGAGTGTGAGACCTAACTTTTGTGCCTTCATATTCAGAGCACCTGGAAAAGTGCCTTGTAAAAATCAGGTACTTCATAAATATTTGTGAAATTTTAGTTTAATACCTGTGTAAATATCGTGGCTTCATTGAGACTGTAAGTATCTTGGATTTACGAATTTTGGTCTTGAATTACAATAAACACAAATCCCTGAGATAAATTAAGAATCTTCTTTTTGGAATTGAAGGCTCAAACATAATTTTTCAGCCTAATTATCCATATTTTGCCTCTTAGAGTATCCATTCCAGGCAACATGGCGTCCTTTCTATTGGCCCTATGTGACGATCCATCTCCTACCTACATGCCTTTCTCAAAGCCTAGAATGCTTGCTCCCCTGACCTCTGTCCCTTCCAAGGTCAGTCACTTCTTACCTCTTGCAAGGGACCCATCCTAATTCACCTGCTAGTCCTCCTTTTCCAAAATCATTGTTTTTATTTTCCATACATTTTGCTTTTACTTATTTTTGTATGTATTTTTCTCCTAAGTAGAAGGTAAAACTCTCAGGGATAAAAATTTATATTTTGTCTCAGTATCCCGAGTACCCAGCACAGTCAGTCATATTTTAGATACTTAATAAAGGCCTATGGAGTGAATGAATGGATCCTTAACAAAAGCTTGTTTGTATTTGGATTAAGTAAATCACAAGAATTTGTTCAGCCTTGTAGAAGTGATCAGGTACTACAATGTACAGAAAATGTCAGGGAACTAGGAAACACAGAATTCTATATTCTCACTCATCTGTCCTTCAATTTTTAATGTGATGAAATGAAAACCTGACTATTCAGTGTGTCCAACACCAGACAACCTAAATTTAGACCGACTTCCTTGAGGTTTCTGAGGGCTAACCTTGTCCTTACTAGGGCTGTCTTGCCAAGACCCTCTGCCCCTCTTCTCTACTCTTAGCCTCTCTGAGTCACTGACTTCTTAGCTCTTGGCAAAAATGAAAAACAGTCATTCCCAAGGCCTGTGAATGTCTAAGGTCTAGTAACTTTGATCAGTGTTATTGGACAAAGTCACAGGATATTAAAAAATAAGATTTAACCCATAATTGCCCTTTCACTTTCTCATAAAATAGAAGACTGCTGATAAATCCTTTACTCAAATGCAGCCAACCCTGAAGACCTATATTTATAAAACACCTAAATGATAGAATTATATGTTTGCCTTGTTTTCAGCTTCTCTCATCCCAAGGAGGAGGCCTTTCTGTTATAGAATGACATTCTAGTAAACTCTTGAAATCTTTTTTTCAAAAAGAGGATAATCCATATTTTGAATTATTTATGTGCACCATAAGGCTTTAAGGCATAGAGGGCAGATTTGTATTTTCCTTCCCATCAAATCCCAGTCCTCCCTCTGACACCCTGGTCTACTCCATATTAATGAAGCACATAGAGCAGAAAAAATGTTAGACTTCAGGTGGAGGATGAGCAGGTGCCCTCTTATCTATTCCCATCCACGTTAACCATAAAGGACAAATGAAGAAAATTCTGCAGAGAAATGTTTAGTCGTTGCAATGCTTACAAGTAATACAGTGCAGAATGCTAGACTCATAAAGAGAAGCATGAGATTCAGGCAAAAAGGTATCTTCTCCCCTATTCCAGGATGAAGGGCATCTCCTATCTCATCCTGATCCCTGGGTAGTTACAATGCTTAGGTAATCTTGAGAGTATATGTCTATACTAGCGTCTCTGAAGTATCTGAACTGTCACAATATCCTGTAATCTTAATTAGGAGAGATTTTAGGTGTCATTTAGTTCAGCAATTCTTAATCTGAAATCCATGGACTTGTTTTGAAAACAAATATTTTGATAATTATATTTCAATATCTTTGTAATACTTTGTATTGTATTTTATGCAATTGAAAACATTATTTGGAGGTGTCTATAGGCTGCCAGAAGGGTCCAAGATATACAAAAATGCCTAAGAATCTCTGGGCGAGTTTAATATATACTTAAATGGGAAGTCATTCTACAACATTCCCAGTGAGTTGGTCGTTCCAGCCTCTGCTTGAAGTGTTCCAGTGTTAGGGAGCCAAGTGCCTCCTTCAACAATCCATTCTAGTTTCGGATAGTTTGCATTGGTAGGAAATTTTTGTTCCAACAGGTCTAAATCTGCCCCTGCCCCTACTCTCCCCTCTATTCTATCTTCTGGAGCCAAGAAGAAAAACCAATCCAATTTAAATTATTTTCCACATGAAGATAACTCTCATATCCCACTTAAATATTCACATCTCCATTTAAACATTAATTTCCTCCAGCTGATCTTTTCAGAGTAGGATTCTGAGTTCTCCCTTTAAGTAAGGCAATACTCATGCAGTGAATAGGTGGCTCCCTTTACCCTACAGATGGTCGGTCATTCCCTGCTTGTGGCCCCAGATTGACAGTGTCACCCAGTGGCACCTGGTAGTGAACATAGTGCTCCAGCTGGGGCAAGACCCATGAAAGTTCAGGGGAATGCTCACTTACATATCCTGGATATGTTCATTGTAGTTTTTATTAAGGCAGCCTATGGTTATAATTTACTTTAGCTCAAAATAACAATAATAGTCAATAGTTACATAGCACTTTAAGGTGCATAAAGGAATGTACATATATCATCTCAGTAGTTCTTCACAATGACCCTGGATGTAGGTAGTATCATTATTCTCATTTTAAAGATGAGGAAAATGAGTGCTGAGAGAAATTAAGTGACTTTTCCAGAGTCATACAAACTTGTAAATGACTGAAACAGGATTGACCTATCAGCCTCCAAGTCAGACTCTCCACCCCGTCATTTACCTGCTTCCTTACAAGACTCTCCAAAAGATCTTTCTCATGCAAATTTATCTCCTATTTGGTATGCTACAAGAAGAACAGTTAAATTGGAAAACTGTACATTAAAAACCTTTCTCTCATGGATTTTTTTTGGGGTTAATATTTTATTGGAATGTTTTGACTTTACATTACAAATATTTATAGATTTCCTCAACTCTTTGAAATGTTTCTTATAAAAAAATACAAGTTAAGGAAAAACAAACAATGCAATGACTTCATCTGAAAGTACATGCAAAATTGCACATCTGTATCACCCCCCACCTCTCTATTGAAAAAAAAAAATGAACAAAAATCTATTTCTTCTCTTTCCAACTACCTATCCCAGTAGAAATGAGACAAAAGAAAAATAAATGCTTTGCAACAAAGATACAAATCAACATTCAAAACAAATCAAATTCCCTCATTGGCTGTATAGTATTCTTCATTAATTTGTAAGACTTCACAATGGTTCATTTTTCTACTGTTGTGTTAATGTTCTGGTTCTGCTCACGTTACTCAGCATCAATTCCCATGTTTCTCTTGAAGTGATTTGTCTAGGGTCATATAGTCAGTAAGTATCTGAGGCCAGATTCGAACTCAGCCTGACTCCATACCTGTGCTCTACCTACGGCACCACTTTCATTGCCTTGCTAGTTATCTATTTCCTAATTTCTTTATAGCACAACAATCTCTCACATTTATATAATACAAAATTTTCAGCTATTGTTTAACTTATGGGTATCTCAGTTTCTAACACAAAAAGAGCTGATATAAGTTTTTTGCATGTATAGAACTTTTTCCTCTTTCTTTGATCTCTATTGAGTATTGGCTTAGCAGTAGAATAAATGAGTCAAAGGGTTATCGCTATTATGAAACTTTTCTTTTTTTCATCTAATTTCAGATTGCTTTCTAGAATGGTTGTATCCATTCACAGCTACCAGCAACACATCAGTGTGCTCATTTCTCACAGCCCTTCCAATATTTATCATTTTCCTTTCTCGTCATCTTTGCTATTTGGATTGGTATAAGGTGGAATCTCAGAATTGCTTTAATTTGCATTTCTCTAATTAGTAGTGATTTGAACAGTCTTTTTCATATGGCTATAGATAACCTTGGTTTCTTTCCTTGAGAACTACATGTTCATATTCTTAGATCTACAGATTTTTGTTTGAAGAACAGGGACAGAGAGACCATGTGTTGTATTTTTTTCTTCTTTCTTTCTAGAGTGCAATTCTCATCTATCAAGTCATGTTTTGTCTGTGTGTTGAACAGATCTTGGAATAAAGCAGTGTTTGAATGTTTCCTAAACATTCTCACTGCCCATTCATCACTTTTCTGTTAAAGGTTTGTTACACTAGTTAAAGGAAAATCTGGCAGACAGAAATAGAATGATCTGGAATTTCTTCCCACCCACCCTTCATAACCTCTAATGCTGGGCCAGGACTCTGATACCATAACATTACACAAAAGATCATTCTTCAAGAATGGCTAAACCTGGCATGGATACAATGCTGTACTTTAGAAGAGATTGTGCTGCACTGTGCAGTATCATTGGCAGAGTCTTGACCAAAGTGGGAATCACAATTGTTCATGTGCTGGAAGCCAAGTGTTCTGCAGGCATTTTTATCTGGTCACCTGTTCCAGTCTTTGTGCTACCCCCTGGGACTTCCTGCTTACAGGTCAGAAAAGAAAAAGATTCATTGATGCAATAATGCAAAAGCAAGAAGAAGAAAGTCCATTTTAATGACACAAGTTGTTATTGGGGTCACATGGTACAAACAGTTCTGAAAACCAGAGCTCTTTATTTTTATTTTTACTTTTTTTAAATTTTTTTTAAATTTTTTTAATGTTTTACAATCATTTCCTTAAAGTTAAGATTTTATCCCCCCCATTCTTCCCCACTACCCCTCTCCCTCCCCGTGACAGCATACAATTCTGTATAGGTTCTACATATGCTTTCCTATTGAGCACATTTTCACTATAGTCATGCTATGTAGTCGAACTAAAATAATTGGAAGAAATCATATAACAAATCAAAACATAATACACTGAAACCCACCCACACACAAACATGATCTGCTACATTCTGCGAATGACTTCCATATTTCTTTCTCTGAGTGTGGAAGGCATTTTGCCTTAGAAGACCGACATTGGGATTTTTTTTTCTCAGTAAGTTCTTGTGTTATTACAAAGTTCCAAGTCTACCAGGAAAAACTCTCGCACACTGTGGTCGTTGCTGTGCACAAACTTCTCCTGGTTCTGCTCCTTTCGCTCAGCATCAGGTCATATAAGTCCTTCCAGGCCTCCCTGAAGTCTTCTTCTTCATCATTTCTTATGGTGCAATAGTACTCCATTACATTCATATACCATAATTTATTCAGCCATTCCCCAATTGATGGGCATCCCCTTGACTTCCAGTTTTTGGCTACCACAAAGAGTGCTGCTATAAATATTTTTGTACACGTGGGACCCTTCCCGTTTTTATAATCTCTTGGGGATACAGTCCTAGTAGAGATATTGCTGGGTCAAAGGGTATGCACATTTTTGTAGCCCTTTGGGCATAGTTCCAAACCGTTCTCCAGAAGGGTTGGATGATCTCACAGCTCCACCAACAATGAATTAGTGTTCCAACTCTCCCACATCCTCTCCAGCATTTATCATTTTCTTGTTCTGTCATGTTTGCCAATCTTATCGGTGTGATGTGGTACCTCAGAGTTGTTTTGATTTGCATCTCTCTAATCAATAGTGATTTAGAGCACTTTTTATAGATATCTTTGATTTTTTCCCCTGAAAATTGCCTGTTCATATCCTTTGACCATTTATCAATTGGGGAATGACTGTATGGTTATATATTTGAGTCAGTTCTCTATATATTCTAGAAATGAGGCCTTTATCCCTGAGCTTAGCCGTAAAATTTTTTCCCAATTTACTACATCCCTCTGAATTTTGGTTGCATTGGGTTTGGTTGTGCAAAAACTCTTCAGTTTAAAGTAATCAAAATTATCCATCTTGCATTTCATAATGCTTTCCATCGTTTCTTTAGAAAAAAATTCTTCCCCTCTCCATAAATCTGATAAATACACTATTCTTTGCTTCTCCAGTTTATTCATGGTATCAATCTTTATACCTATATCATGTACCCATTTGGACTTTATTCTTGTGTACGGTGTCAGGCATGGGTCTATGCCTAATTTCCGCCACACAGTTAACCAGTTTTCCCAGCAATTTTTGTCAAACAGTGAGTTCTTATCCCAGAAGCTGGGATCTTTGGGTTTATCAAACAGGAGGTTGCTATATTCCTTGCCTACTGTGTCTTGAGTGCCAAGTCTATTCCATTTGTCTGCCCCTCTGTTTCTTAGCCAATACCAAGTGGTTTTGATAATTGCTGCTTTATAATACAATTTGAGGTCTGGTAGCTCTAGGCCACCTTCCCAAGCATTTCTTTTCATTAGTCCCTTTGACATTCTGGACCTTTTGTTTATCCAAATGAATTTTGATATTATTTTATCCAGCTCTAGAAAATAATTATCTGATAGTTTAATTGGTATGGCACTAAATAAGTAGATTAATTTAGGTAGAATTGTCATTTTTATTATATTAGCTCGGCCTACCCATGAACAGAGCTCTTTATTTTTAATAAACTCCAGAGTGGATGTCATAGATTTTATTTGCTATGACCTGGGCGAGAGAAGCTGAACTGGCATGGCATAAAGCTTGCTGAATCATATTCCCTCCTCCTCAACCCCCCCCCTTCTTTGTTTATCTGTCCATCCATTTATCTATCCATTGTAGTCGGGGATTTGTTGTTGCTATTGTTATTTTCTCTTTTGCTTTGTCCTAGTGTAGCCGCTACTTGTTGGATTTCTTTTGGGGGGTCAGGGACACTGTGTTGACCAAGGCAAAGATCTGTGTTAGCCTGACTGATAAGGAGTCTTGACAATTTCCTAACCAGTCACATTCTTAATACTTACAGAGAAATCGTGGAAGTCAGCCACGTTGACATCTAGAGGGACACTGCCCTTGAGGAATGTATGTGCCTACAGAGGAGCTGGGATAAAAGTTAAGGAAATAGGATCAAACTCAGAATGGAAGAAACAAATACTATATAACTTGCTCTTGTGGTACATGTCTATGAAAAATGAAACAGCAGCTCATATTCATTAAGATAATGCTTTTCTGTTTACAATCCTTTTTACACAGAAAAATAGTATGGAAACAAGAAAGCTAGAAAGGAAGGTATTCCAATATTACTGTAATATAGATATGAGGGACATCATAAACACTGTGAGAATAGAGAGGAAAGGACCAAGTATAGTGGGAGTAGAATCAGCTGGGATTGCTGTCAATCATAGGACAAAGATATAGATGAAGAAGGTTTAACAAATTGACTAGGTCACAAGTCATTTAAAGCAGCACACTTCCTCACAGTAACTTGGAGAGGGTTCTATGTGGTTTGTAGACTCATAGACCAGCAGCTGGAAGAAGACTTAAGGGGCAGAGAGTCCAGGATTCCCATGTTTTACAAAATGAAGAAACAGATATTGAGAGAATCATACATCTGAGGCAGGATTCAAAGTAGATCTTCTTGACTCCAAATCCTGTGCTCCATTCATAACTCCATGCTCTCTCTCCAATTCCACAGTCATCAACAATGAAATTCATGTTGCTTTGTCTGAGGACTATTCCATAGGCGAATAACTCTTACTGCCCCGACTTTTATGGAACTCTGCCTAAATTTCCCTCTTAATTTCATCCACCATTACTCCCTGTTATAAGCCATGTACCAATATACTGAAGAGCAAAGGGTTCATCTTTTCTCCTAAACTCTCCTAAACCAAATACCTTTCTTCTTTCATTCTGTTTTCACATTTTAAAATTTGCTTCTTTATAATATACATTTATTTGGGGAAATGTGCTGAGTGATGTTATTCAGTGGGATATCAAGGGAGTATGTTGGGGTCTTCTTCTCTGGAGTCCTAGAAAAATAGGAAAGGTTTCCATCAGTTTGCTATGGCTGAAGAGTGATCCTAACTGAGCACTGGGAAATGGATGACATGACTTCCAGGTCGGTTCCAGTTTTATGATTCGATACCTTTACAAAGCTCCATATATTTTATTTCTTAATCAAATTTATAGCTTCTCAATCTGCTTAAATTTATCACAGCAAGGAATCTAGAAGTTGTAAATTATATATATGTCAAGTTACTAGTTAGTCTCACTCTTTTTTTGCTTCTTCCATTGAAATCAACTATGCAAAGAAACTAAGAGTGAAGAGAATCCAGAAAATGTTCATTTCCTTGATGCTGTCAAGGAGAGAACATTGGCTTCATGCCATTGCTGCGCTGGGGTAAGAGCCAACCTAGGAATGAACAGCTGGTGTTATTCAGAAAAATTCAGAAAATATTTGGGAAGACTCTTACTCAGAAAAACTTGGGGCAGGAGGGAGAGAAAGCCAAACTTTAAAGAAGAAATAAAGCAAAGAGGAAGAATCAGGATAGAATTTCTAGAAGAGCAACATCTTCTGGACTATCCAGAACAGTTTTGTCCCAATCTACCAATATCTCAGGATTATCTAGAGTAAATCATGTGTTGTTTCAGATGACCCTATCTAGCAATCTATACTAGATACCAATTTAAAAAAAGATAAGTACTTTAGAAATTATTTTCTTTTTCATAGTTGTAAAGGACATTTAACATACTATTGTATCCTTCCTTTCAACATTTCTCTGAAGTATGTTGGTATAGGTGCTATTATTATTTCTTCAAATATGGTAGACTATACACAGATGATTGGGAAAGTTATGTTCATTAAGTGAAAGATCTGCAACTAGAATCTACATCCTCCTCCCCCCTCCAATTTCTTTGTACAGTACCATTTCATTTTTGAATCAGGGAGTCTCTCTGTAGTTAATAAAAAAAGTGGGAAGAAATGTGGAGGTTTGTCTGGTATAAAATAATCAGCCAAAGTGCTGCTGGTTCATGGAGACAACAAGGGGACTTCCCATCTATAATTATATTTCAAAGTACCAGGGAAAATTCCAATGCATCTCAAAAGCAAGGAAGTTATACCAGTTTTGTGAGCCTGGTTGGGAAAATGGTGGACATATTATACAAATAAAAAGTCAGCAATGCTTGAAGACAGCTGTCTAGAAATGACATCATAAGTAACTCATAGGAAGCAGAACAAACTGAAGTCCTGGGTAATGAAGTACCTATTTTATCAATCACATGACAATTGTTTCATCATTTTTTCCAACTGTTAGCCCAGGTAGTATTTCTCATTCATAATTGACCATTGGTCTCTAGAAATGGGCATCAATTTCATTCACTACTTTTATATACATAGTGGTATTATTCCTTCCCCTGAAAATGTCATTCTGAAGGTGGAAAAGCTATGATTATCAAAAAGTGCCCACAGAGAAAATATTACTTAAAAGTAGAAAAGAACTCACTCAGAAGCAGAATTTGGAATATTTTTGCCCAACATGCAAGATGTCTGTTTATTTCCCAGAAAAGCAAGCTATCACCAGCTCTAAAAGAGAAAATAACTATGGCAAAACCAAATATAAATAGAACATTTTAAGTGGAAAAGTTCAGCCAACAGAAAACCATGCCCTCTACACTGAGTAATACTCTAGACTGACAAAAATTTAGAACCAAATTTATCAGATATCTTGTTTTACCTTCTTGTATAAAGCTTAACAAGCATCTATGTGCCTGGTGACTGTGAGAACTCTCATTATGGCTATCTCAAGTGGAAAATCTGCTATCCTTTACTGCAATGAAGAACATTTGTAGTTAGACATGGAAGATACTTCAGTGGTAATCTAGTCTCAACTTCTCAGAACAGAAAACCAAAGCTTGGAGAGATGATCCAAGATCATACAGAAAATCACAATTTAAATCTGTAATGCTAATGAGAGTTAAAGATCTTCCCCACCCATTAATGTGCCTGCCATTAAGGGAAGCTTGATTAAGGGAGGTCCACATCTTTTGTTAATTTTCTAATGATTCTTTTTCTCAAGCACTGCCCTCTGACTCTGAGAAGTATATAAATACTCTGAGGTCAGGTTTTGTTTTGTGACTTACTCATTGGAAGTGTTTGTTTGGCCAGATGAGACTCTGGGCAGCCACGAAGGAGCCCTCTGACTTTGAAAACTCAGATATTGGTGATTCTCTCTTTGGTAACTATGTATGTATGTAATGGTCAGACAGCTGGATCTGTCTGTTGATCTGTGATGTATGCATTGCTTAGGATCAGAGAGTTGGAAGCCCTCTCTCTTTGTTGATCTTTGTTTCTCTGCTTGTATTTTCCCTAAAGTTCAGGGTGTTGACTTTTCCCCCTGAACTAACTAAATAATACACATGCTTGATTAAAGTGATTATTGACCCTTCGAAAGTTGTTTTCCTTTCAGAAAAACAGATCTAAGAACCTGCACAGCAGATCCTTCTGTGTATGTTGGGGTCCTTGGTGAAACAAAATCCAGCCCAACTGCCTTTCCTCTCCAGCATACTGAGTCTCAAGAGAAATGGAATGTTGCATTAGGAGGAACACTGGAATTGGTCTGGACTGAAGTCTCAGCTCTGCCATTCATCAATTGTGTGGGTGACACTGAGCTGGTTGCCTTCTTTCCCTGGGCCTCAATTGCCACATCTGTAAAATTTAAAGAGTTGGACAAGATGATGTCCAAGGCCCCCTCCTTCTCTAGCAGTGTATATAAATGAGAAATCTGGATTTTATTGTTTCATTGTTAAATGTGGAAAAGAATGAGTAAGAGAGAAGTCTGGAAACCATTCTGTGGTTTATGAATTAGCAATAGCAGTGAGTCATGCAGCAGTTGACAAGTTAGGAAATGTCAACTGACATTGGTTTGCTGAAGATTCGAAGCCAATTTATGCCATGGCTGCAACAAAAGCTGTGGGCAACAATTTAAAGGCACTTTCTCAGAAAGCTTTTCATTCTGGGTGTCATGTGAGTTGAGGAATCTGCTGCTATTGGCAAGAATCTTTTAGAGCTATAAACAAGCTAGGCATTTGCTTTTATGGCCCCTTCTCCGTAAGGAGACCAAAGATGGTGGAAGACAGCAGAAACCAGGGAAACTACCTCAACTCTTGCATACCCAGCACTCCCCAAGCATCATCCAAACAGCATAACTTATGAGAGGCAGAATAGTAGAGTGGACAGAATGCTGGACTTAGAGGGAAGAACTGAGTTCAAATCTTGCCTCAGGCACTCTGCTATCTGTGTGAGGGAAGTGATTGAACCTCTCTGGGCCTCACTTTACATACCTGTAAAATGCAGAGGTTAGTAGATGCTTCTACAATTCTTTCTATCTCTAAACATATGATTTTATGATCCATGACTCACTTCACCACCTATATATAAACACTCACAGACTAGAGTCTCCTTGACTGGCCATAAAGTAATAACAACCTAGGCACTTTTTGCCACTTGGAATTCTGCTGATTTGCCCAGATGGTGCTGCCTAATGCACAGAGCCATAACTATCAATTTTGGTGTTCAAAGCAAATAGCAAGTAATATCCCTACTCCATTCCAAATCAACTTTCAAAGAGTTAAAAAACAAAAAAAAATGTTTTGTCATATGGAGACCACTAGGAAACAAGGCTCTATGGAGGCCCCTATAGAATACCTAGCTTCCTTCCAAATACAGTTCAGGTGCAGCCTTTGACAAGACCTTCTCTGATCCCTCCATGTGTCATGAATCTTCTCCATGTATCTTCTTTTGGAAACTACTTGGTATTATGTTGTCCAAATGTTGTATTTCCTTACATGTGTGTATGAAAGTAGGAAAGTAAAGTCCATAAAATCAAAAACTGGGTTTTTGTCTCTGAATCTCAGTGCCTAGAATAGGGCCTTGCACAAAATAGGTATTAATGTTTGTTCAATGGAACATAATTGAATTGGGAAAGACCCCAGATAGCAGCCTGAAAGAGAGAGAGAGAGAGAGAGAGAGAGAGAGAGAGAGAGAGAGAGAGAGGCCCTACCATTACTGGATTCTCTGCCACAGATAGGTAGAGCGATATGGAACATCCTAGGGAGGCACTCACCTGGGATACACTCACTGAGGGTTGGATGAGAAGGAAAAAAGCCATCTGGTAGCTTCTCATTTTGATGATTCTTGCTGACTAAATGGCAAAGCTTAGTTTTTCTTTCATTTCCTTCCTCCCTTTTTCTTCCTTCCTTCCTTTTTTCTCTTTCTTTCTTTCTTTCTTTCTTTCTTTCTTTCTTCTTCTTTCCTTTCTTTCTTTCTTTCTTTCTTTCTTTCTTTCTTTCTTTCTTTCTTCCTTCCTTCTTTCTTTCTCTCTCCCTCTCTCTCTCTCTCTCTCTCTCTCTCTCTCTCTCTCTCTCTCTCTCTCTCTCTCTCTCCTCTCTCTCTCTCTCTCTCTTTCTTCTAAAGGGGAGACAATGTAGTATTGAGGAAAGGATAATGACTGTTAGAGGCAGAAGTATTGGATTCAAATCCAACCTCTTATATTTGCTACCTCTCATGTTTTGCTAACTTTAAGAAAATCCTTTAACCCTGCAAATTTTAGTTCCCTGAGACATAACTCTACTCTCTCTACTCTAGTTTTATTTCAATTTTCACAACTATTTCCCCTTTATTTTAGGCTATCAAGGACCCAGTGTATTTAAATAGATTTGATCAGTATGAGAATTGAATATTTCTTCTAATATAGTTTTTAAGAACAAATAACACTATAAAGACAGAAGCAGCCTATAGTAGCATCTTTTGGGAGTACCTAACAAATTAGAAGTGCTGATCTGGAGAGATGGGCATTGAAAAAAAGATCTCTGCATGAAAGAGAAAGGTTGTTGCTGTTAAGTTGTACCTGACTTTTCATGATACCCATTTGGGGTATTTTTGGCAAAGATATTAGAGTGATTTGTCATTTCCTTTTCCAGCTCATTTTGCAGATGAGAAAACCTCAGTTTAAGAAGATTAAGTGACTTGCCCAGGGTAACACAGCTAGCAAGTGTCTGATGCCAGATTTGAACTCATGAAGATGTCTTCCTGACTCCAGTCCTGGCATGCCAACTAGCAGACATAAGGAAAAGTTTAAAGGTAATCAAATTGACTTGTGCTATTTGTATGTGCTGCTGCCCTCACCAAGATGCTGTTTGGAGTGCCTCTGTATAATTTTTGCTCAAGAAACATTCCTATCTTTTTTCTTGATATAGCTTTATCAAGACCTCAATGGTTTTCTCTCTTTGAGAATAGACTGCAGGAGGAGCAGCTGTGCTAGGCAAAGTCTTGGATAGCTCAGCAGATCAAGGAAATGAAGAATGATCTCCGAGCACTTAGAGGTGTTTTAGTCTAGTATAATAACAAATGTTGATGGAAATGGAAGGTGTCAAAGTAAAATGGTATGATGCCAATTGTTTGTTTATTATATTCAACTGTGTGGCTAAAAAAAAATTCATAAAAAAGACCAGAAACTGCCAGATTCTGCATCTAATCATGAGGGGAACAAGAGGAGAGCAAATAGCATGGATGCCACATCAGCATTCATTGTAACTGTGGGGTACTTAACATGAGCAATGAAATTGGAAGGACTTGAAATCAGTATGTTGTCAAGCAGAAGGACACATAGCTCCATGAAATCCTGTAGGAATAAGTGCTAAGGAGAAGCAAACAGGAAAAACTGCAAAAAACAAGATCAGAGAAGACTTTGTATATGCCAATATGAACACCAGCTCATATTGGAAAAATGGAGTAGGTGTAAGCTACTGTATACAGTAGGTGTACAGCTTCTGTGCTGATCAGAAATAGACCCATGAGTCCCACTCCACTTCCAGCCTGAGCAAGATAGGGAGAACCAGTCTCAAAAAATAAACATACAATAAACTTCACCATCGCCATGTGTGATGGGTAAAATATGTATTTTTTGTCATCTTTGTGTCTATATGGTCATACAAAGCTCTAGATTTTCACTTGTAGGATGAGTGATTTAAAGCTTAGCACTTTGGCGTCACTAGACTGGAAGGAATCAAAAGTGCCCTAAACTCAACTCCTCCTAAACTCTGTACAAACTCTGTCTCCTAGACCCAAGAAACCTTGTGGTTCCAATCCATGTGAGCCCTTTGTGAAAGTAATTTAGGGTATACGAAGAGGATCAGAGTTCATTCTCAAACCACACAAGACTTCCCTTTTGAGGCAATGAGAAGCCCCAAATCACACTTCCCCTAGTATCCTTGTTTAGACTACTTTTCCCAGAGAGATAGTCTGGACCAGGGATGTACTGTTAAATGTTTAACAACTGGGTCTCCTGATAGGGGAAAAGTGTATCTACATCAAACTCCAGAGTGAGTGTAAATAGCAATTGTTTCTGTTCTAACCAGAAACCTTGAGGGTCTTCCCCTCCCAGATTTTGTTTTTTTCTGAGTAGTAAAAGAAAACATTTTTCCTCTCATTTTTTATCCCGCCTTAATTACTTAAAGAATATTGCCTCAGACAACAGAGACCCCGTAAAGAGCTTAGCTTAAAATGGCCAAGGTCTCCTACTGCATCCAGGGCCATCTCCTGTCATGCTGACCTATGTCTTGCCACTGGACCCAGGTGGCTCTGGTGGGGAGAGTTGAATCCAATGCAACTGCAAGTCAATGAAATCTGTGGTCCTTTTCAAGAATGAAAGAGAAATAACATGCTTACTGTGAGTTATTAACATTTCTTCCATCATGTGCTGAAGTCTAAGCAATCATCCAAACAATAAACCAAACTCTGATTTGTAGTCTTTGCTGGTTTTTGAGGTGTGAATGAAATATAATGAAAATTTAACAATCAATTCTCTTGGGATAGTTGGAATTGGCTCCAGCACACTTTGGGTATGCACTTGGGCTCTTTGTCTTTAGACAGGTCCCAGAAACTGCCAAAAGTTTCAGTGGGTCAGTGCTTTAAGTAGTTCTGCATATTTCATCAGTATGATCTAGGTATATAACTATCCCTTGGTCTATTTTATGTGTGTTTAGTTTTCTCTAGTTGGAGAGGTACTAGTGCTCCACAGGGAACATTTATTGCATCATAATTCCTAATCCCTGTAAAACTCTTCCTGTAAAACTCTGCTTTTCTCTAAGTCTAAATTTCACTGTTAATCTTTCTGGCTGAAAAAGTCCTCCTATCTCCACATGAGGACTTCTACTTTTCCTTATATTTTCTCAAATTTCCTTTCTTCTCTCTATCTCTAATCTTGTAATCAAGGTGTCTAATGGATTGGCCAATATCACCACA
This sequence comes from Bettongia penicillata ogilbyi, assembly GCA_023548195.1. NCBI lineage: Eukaryota > Metazoa > Chordata > Mammalia > Diprotodontia > Potoroidae > Bettongia > Bettongia penicillata. The sequence goes on from JAJHZJ010000024.1 coordinate 5,257,746, forward strand.
GCTTAATATACTGGAAAAACTGCTAGATTTAGAACTAGACCATCTAAGTTCCAACCTTAGGTATGCTACCTGGGTCCTTTCTAGGCAGGTCATCTCTGATCCTCATTTTTTTAATTTGTAAAACTAAGGGATTAGTATAGATCAGGGATTCTTAACCTTTCTTTGCGTCATGGGCCCTTTGGTGGTCTGGTGAACATCAATGAATCTCATTTCAAAATAACATCTTTAAAAGCAAATTCAAAATACAAAGGATTACAAATGAAACTATTTATATTGAAATTCAGTTATTGGAGATTTAACCCCCTCCAAAACAATAGCTAACAGATTCCAAGTTCAGATCACCTGGCCTAGACCATCTCTAACATCTCTTGCACTGAATTTCTATGACCTTGGAAATTCCTTCCAAGTATGAGATTTTCTTTGACTTGAGTAGATTCTGGGTTGATGCCTAAAACAAGTTTGCGACTTTGCTGAAAGTGTGAGGAAAATCATTCTTTCCTGCAGCTTCCTGGCCAATATCTCCTTGTTCAGAAAAAAACATATTCCCGATCTCAACTCATAGGTAAGCTGTTGCTGAGTGCCTCATTCTTGATTCATTTTGCCTTCACTGTAACCACATTACCATGGTATTACTTTTGCTAAAAGCATTTGGGAATAACTTGAGTGTGAAAGGTGCAATATAAAACCCAATATTATTTTATCTAGGAATACCACAGATTGCAATTTTGCAGAAAATGAATGTCCAGCAGCAGCAACAAGTGGGGGTGGGGGAGGCTGAGAGTTGGATATATTTATTGGGTAAAGAAAACCTTTAGAAATGACTAAAAATAGAGCAACCCCCAAAATTCACTTATACAATGCAATAGGATAGACCCACTCACCCAATTACAGGCAAATTTTCTTTTACAAAGCCACCAATTATTTACTGAAGCTGTGAAAAACAGCTCAGCTATTCAGAAGGAACCATGGCCCTGGAGTATTTCTCTCAACAATAAAATGAGGGGGAAAAATCCATTTTGGTGCTATTAGTTAAACCACAGCTGGATTTAATAAGGGGGGTGTTTAGGATATTCAATTTGGTATGTATGACAAACCCAGTGAGGCTTATTTAACTTGGGGCCTTAGCCAGAGACAACAGAGATAATCACCAGAGAGAAAGATCTATTTCATTCATGTTCCATAGTCTGGGGAAAATGTTCTTCTTTAACATAAAGAATTGCTCACAATCTAAGAGAACCTTTTGGTTGCAGACTAAATGATAACTATTTCTGCATCATATTTTATTGCTGAAAGACTAGGTACAAAACTATCTTAAGAGAAAAAATAGAACAAGTAAGGAAAGAAGAGAGGAAAGTCAGTCAGTCAATAAACATTTATTAAGCACCTACTATGTGTCAGGTACTGCGTTAAGTGTTGGGGATGCAAAAGAGTTAAAAGATAGTACATGTCCTTAAGGATCTGACAACGTAATGGGGGAGACAACAAGCAGACAAATCCGTGCAAACAAGTTACTGCAGCATAAATAGGGAATGAATAAGAGAAGGAAGGCGCTAGAATTAAGAAGTTTTGGAAAAGATTTCCTATAGAAGACGAGTTTTAGTTGGGAGTTAAAGGAAACCAGAAGGTAGAGATGAGGAAGGAGAGCATTCCAGGCATGGGAGACAGTGAAAGCTTCAGAGATGAGAAATGGAGTGTCTTGCTCATGGGAAAACCAGGAGGCCAGCCATCACTGGATGGAAGAGTATGCAAAAGGGGTAAGTTGTGATAGGACTGGAAAGTTACAAAGGAGCTGGGTTCTGAAGGGCTTTGAATGCAAGAAGAGGATTTTGTGACTGATCCTGGGGAAAGTATTGATTAAGTACTTAGTCAGTAAGCATTTATTATATGCTTACTACATGCCAAGTACTGCAGAGACACTGAGGGTACAACGAAGGCAAAAATGTGGTCCCTGTCGTCAAGGAGATAATATCCTAATGAGGGAGACATACAAACAGTTATGCACATTCAAGAGTTGTATACCGTGAAAATAGGAGGTCATCTCTGAGGATGAGGCATTGGGGAAAAGGAAGATAGAAAGGAGAAGACTTTTATAGAAGGCAGCATTCTTGAAAGAATCCAGGAATCATGGAGAGGTGGAAGTGAGAGAAGGGAATAATCTAGATATGGGGGGAAGTCAGTGAAAAAGTATGGCATTGGTAGGTGGTATGTGCTGTGCCAGTAATAAATGGACCAGTGCCGTTGGCCATGAGATATCTAAAAGGTGGTAAAATGTAAGAAGACTGGAATGCTAATAACCGGGAGAAGAAATGAGAGCTTTCATTTCCATTTTAAAGGAGATTTCAGGCTTTTACCATTATTTTTGTCATAATCAAGAAGTCTCTTTGGTTTTATGGACTCCACTTTCAAGTAATCATAAAGGTTTGCTGAATGAAATTGAAGAACAATCTTTTTTGATGCCAGTTTCCTTCCTATCTAAAGTAACTAGAACTTAAAATAATAACAAAACGTAGCCTAGTGGAGATTCTTAGGAGTCCAGTCTTAATGATAGATAAGGAGGATTTGTAATTAGCATCTACAAAAGTTGTACAAAGAAAAGCTTCTACAATACTTGAAAAAAATCTTGTTTCAGTCTTTCCTGCATATCTTTGCCTATTAATTTATGAAACAAGGAATATTTCAGCCCACTCTTTGAATTACTACAATATTATTATGGATGTAATAAATATTGAGCTAATGAGAATTTACTACTCCTGTAGCTCTTGACAACTTTTTGTAGGAGACAAATTTTTCAGGGAAAAAACAGTCGAATTTAGAGTTAGGATCTAGGTTGATATCTGGTGTTTCTGTTCATTACTTTTGTGTCTTTGGGCAAGTCATTTCCCCTATTCAGGCCTCATTAATGACATGATGAGGCTGGACTAGATGTCCTCTAAGGCCCCTCAATCTGCCACACTAAACTGTTAAAACCATTTATTTTCAAGGAGTTGGACAGGAGAGTTCCCCAATCAACAAGGCAGAAAGTTTTTGTTTTGGAAATTGGAGAGTTTAACTAACATCTCAAAAAACCTATCTCCCTATAGACAGTATGGTAATGCCCACTGGCATCTTGCATGAAATGAATAAAATATTGTCTGAGTGTCTCAGTGCCTGGAGCTCTTACAGAAGATCATCTGAATAGCGTTGGTTCAATGGAAGAAGGTTGCTTACCCAGAAGCCCTAAATGTGTCACCCTACCAGAAATATCCAAATTATTGATAGATTTCTGTGAGGGGAGGGTCCTGGTGAAATGTTGGGATGTTGCCAGTTTAGCATTGCTAAAATGTTTCTCTTCTAGGAAACATCAAAATCATTAAAAGTCTTTTGGAGAAAAGTCTGTGTAGGACTGGCACAAAGTAGTGGGGGGGGGATAATTGTGCTGATTATTTATGAGTTTTCATTCATCCATTTATGTGTTTTCTACATTAATTTCTTTTTCTAAGAGTTCCTTGTATTTTCTGCATTATCTACACAGTGAAATAAAGCCTTGCCTGAGCCTAATAAATGTAGGTGCTATGTTACCTGCTTGCTTAGGATCAAGGGACCCCTTTTACGCACATCTATGGAAACCTAGGCATAAGCTGTACTCCAAGATTTCCTCGGCATAAATTCGGGATGGACACAACAGAAACTAGAGTGAGAATTGTATTTTTGAATCAGTTCCCAAAGTTGGACCTGGTCCATAGAAGGCCAGAACCTGGGGTCATGTGTTCCCATGTTTGTTATTTAATTTTTCCTCTTAGCTGTGTGGTGAGGATTCTAAGTTTGTGCCCTATTCTCCAACTTGTTATTTGTCACTCATGCTCTGCCTTTAACCTTTATGGTACAAATTATGAATAATTATCTTATCTTCTCTCTATCTCCCCACCCCCTCCCCAATATTAGGCAGGCAGATGTACTCTCACCCATGTTATGTGACAAGACCAATTAGTCTATCCCACTATTCAGTGCTCTGTCCCTCCCCTTTCAGCTGCTACCCTCTTGGCATTCTATCTTTTGTAGGAAGCAGGGCCAGGAGCCAAATTTCCAAAAACTGAATTCATTCCATGAATATGTGGGTGCAGATTGCGTGAATATGCTCACAGCCCTGTGTGGAACCCAGGACTTTTTCAGACTCATTTCTCTCTCATCTGGGTCTCGTGGGTGTCAGGAAATGTCAGCCTAGAAGTTTACTCCTCAGGGAGAAGAAAAATGGATTATGCCTTGGTAGAGAGAAGTGGAGAGGAGGGCATAGAGAGGGGAGGCAGGGACAGGGAGCATGAAATGCATGCAGAAGATCTCATTTTTACCTTGGACGCGGTAAGTTATTTCCTCTCACCTTTAACGCTCTCGCAAAAGGCCCAGCTCTGGCAGGTAAATATGGCCTGGTGAGTCAAGATGATGGATGGGCAAACAAAGTACCATTCATAATTCATGCTCAGAGCTATTGCACAACAAGCAACTGGGTCAAGCAGCATGAGAATAGGACCCTGCGGACAGTACATTGGGACATGGAACAGCTGGCCATACCACTGTTCAGATGATGATTAGTATTACATAGCCTGGCTGGGGCCACCTTGGCTGGTGGTGGCAGCTGGAGCAAAGGCAGTCTCTATCTCTATGTTTAAGAGTCAAAAAGAAAGGAAACCTTTTAAATCATTTCTTTTTCTTCTCTACAAACAGACCTACTTAAATTGGACATTCTGGGTATGCATGTAATCCCACCCCACCCCCAACCCCCTTTTAAAACAACAGAATAGTTAAAGTGGGGAAAGAGTACTCTCACGGATTGCATGAAAATTCTAGTGATTTATGGAGCTGGCAGTCATCACCTTTAAAATCCCAATAGAAATAAAGATTTTAAAATTGTTATGGGCTAAACCAATCTCACCTCAGTTGATCTAAGGCAACACAAGGTTATCTTTCAGGGTGAGTAGCTGAAACTGTGCCATGCATTTTCTTAGCATACTAAGTTTACCAGAAAGGAGCCTTGAGGCCCATTGGAAATTCAGTTTCTTCTAAAGGGAATAGATTTCTTGGTCTTCTCCTTTGGAGTTGGAAGCACAGAGAGACTCATTGGGGTCTTAGAAATTTTTTTGTCTATACCACCAATTCAAAATGTCAGGGTGGGGGGAGGAAAGAAGAGCGCATTTAGGGTTAGGGAAAGCAGAGAGAAAGAAAGGAGAGGCATAAGTAGGAGAGAAGAGACTTATTTTTAAACTAGACTTGTGAATTCATTGCTATATGGAGCACCTGATGAGGAAAATTCTCCTAGAATTATGAGTAGGCCCCTGCTCTATAACTTAGAGTCTTATAAAATTACTTTTCTGAAGGAAAAATATAGCCTTACCAAAAACCAAAACAAAACCCTTTTAAAAGACCTTGTTCTCACCAGGAACTTCAGCAGACAGATCGATGCCCTTACTTTGGTTCTGATGGCCTTTAATGCTATAGTTCTCCTCACCTCCCACTACACTCCAAATTATTGTTCTCAGGAATCCCAGACAAGCGTTTATGCTGCTACATCTGTATGAATGCAAAATCTCAGACAGTGGCATTATTGGTTCTGAGATTATAGCTGCTTGGATCCCTTGGATTGGTCAGTTCTGGGAAAATTGTCCAATAATTTGGCTGAGTAAAAAAAAAAAAACAACAAGAATCCAGTGTCCTCTGAGCAATCTGATCATGTCATTTAGATATAACTTCAGACTGTAAAAATTATCTACATTGGAATTTTGAGACTGCTTTCATAATAAACATTCTAGGACCCTACTCTATGTCTAACACATCAGGTCAATGGAAAGTACCTGCCTATTGCACTGTCCTAGTCTACTAGGTGGTTAATAAACTATAGAGAGCTTGAGACAGAGAAACTATCTTACTTCTATCATATAGGAGGGGAAAGGAGAGTTGTACAGTGCACTGAAGAGTATATGTGTCATTTAAATTTCTGCCATAGTAAAGTAGCACCTTTCTATATCCAAAATACAATATGCAAAATACAAGTTGGTATCCCTACTAGAAGAGGGAAAACAGCCAGAAGATCATTGCTCCTCCCTCCAGACTTTTAGAGAGAACTAATTTTCCATTAAAGAAAAAAATAGACATAGAGGACTCCTATATGTCAGGGTATGGAATAGTGGATGAATGTGATTTAGAAGAGAAAAAAAAAGAGACCACTGAAAACTTGATATGAAGTAATGGGTATGAATATCTTTCCATTGGGGAGCAGAAGAGGCTACATACAGGAGGAGTAGATTGTGCTCAAAGAATGGCTAATGAAAGTTAACAAAGAGTCACAAGTGAACTCATATGAGTTCCTTTGTTAGTGGAAAAAGAGATAAGTAGCTGTGGTTGTCTATTACTTGCTGAAGAGGAATCAAAAGAGTTATTTATCATGTAAACATTGCCAAAAGAAATACCTACTGTTTTTTGGGACATATATTTCAGGATGTGAATGAATACCCTCTAAACTTGTTAAACTTGATGACCACTGCTTACTTCTGCTGTTTTACATGAGGAGTGTTGGAAGCATTACAAAGGATTACTTGGAGAAGAAGTTGAAGACTTGAAGGGGGCACAAATGGCATTTTTGTTATTACTGTGGAATAAAGGTAGGTGCTTTAGGAGAGAGACATTTCAGAAGTGAACAGCTGGTTAAGAAAAGATGGTGTCTGAGAATAGGATTTGGATTCTAAAACAGCAATGTATAATAGAGGGAAGTTGGGCTCTCAGCCAGGAATATAATATACCTAATGAGGGCTGGTAAAATATATACATATAAATATATATATATATATATATATGCCTAGAATCTTGCAAATTTAATTAGATGGGAGGGCTTTATACTATAAAGAATGGGAGAGAGAAAAAATATTAGATACTGTAGAGAATATCATTAGAGAAAAAGGTAGCAGAAGAGACATACAAAGTAATTAATAGGAGAGAAAACTCAAGGAAGAAGGCAGAAATAAAATTGTGACCTTAATTGCCTATAGAAATGCACAAAATGTAGGCAACAATCAAAGTGACCTAGAGATGTTAAAGTTAAAGAGGCAGATTTGGCCTCCTTTTCACAAATATGTACCCTGCCAACACATATACATCATACCCATGCCCTGGTTCTGGGAACCCTCATACCATCCCAACTACTCTCTTTTCCCATGTAGAAATTATCACAAGTTCTGAAATATATGTATATATACTTGTGTGGGTATATATGTATGTATATTTATATCAGATTTCTATATCTGCCAAGTTCAAGGTTGCCAGTCCTCACACTGCTATCTTTGGGGACCACCATTAGGGTACAGTGGATTAAATTCTTGGCAATTTATATAGAGAGAGTTCGAGGGTATCTTCCTCTATCTTCTGCCTTCTCAATCACTTCTCATTTCCTGAATGAAGTTTACTGCTGAGGAAAAAAACCAAAAGGCAAGAAATGCACATTCTAATTGCTTGAGGATCTACACCCAATCCTGACCCTCCTCCACCACCACCATTGGCAAAAGCATCACTACATTAATTTCTTTTACAAAGTTACTCAACCCCAAACTGATTCTCTGGCTTCTATGCACATAGACTGCTCTATACTTGACAAACAGACATGGGCCAGCTTTCCATCACAGCTCTGCTATTTATTACAAACATGGAACAAGATTTTATACCTTGATGAGTAATTAACCATTTCTATAAAAACTGTGAACCATCTTCATATTAGTGCACTGATGCCACCTCTTCAAAGTCTTTCTGAAATTTTGTGTAAGGAGATTTTTGATGGGAATATCAGTATGGAAGGACAGACTTCATTCAAAAAGAATAGATTAAGTAAAATTGGGGCTAGGTCATACAATATATTAAAAAGGCTGACGTGTAGACTGATTTCTAGTAGTATAATTTCTGTTCTTTTAGTTATCTAATATGGGGAACAGTAAGAAAGGGAAGACTTAGAAAGAAGAGGAAGAGGATCTTGGTAAATACAAATGCCACCACTGAAAACTGCAAAGTCTGGTAAGAATTTGAAGAGATCCAAACATTCTTGGAACTTCTCTCCAAGACTGCAGTGAACCTTCGTCCTTTAACAAGTATGTTTCTGTGTTCTTAGCATATTCTTGGTATTTATGTTGGACTTTATGACACATCCAAGAATGATAAATAATTTATAAGACATAATAATGATCTGGTATGTTTCTGACAGATTTTTTAAAAATTCTTTTTCAATAACTCATTTAATAAATTCTGAAGTTCTTTTCCCTGGAACATTTCACACAACAATGCTTTGTTTTAAGGGGTGTCCATCAATGAGTTGTAAAGCACTTATTATGCATTCAAACCTGCCTTTTGTCCATCTCTCTTTTATCTCATCATTTCAATGCCATTTTTCTAGGAATAATCTGATTCCCTGAAATGTTAAGTAAAATGATTTCACACACACACACACACACACACACACACACACACGCGCACACACACACACACACCACCACCACCACCACCACCACACCACACCATACATATCACTTTAACTCTTTGTGACCAGAAAGGAAAATGATACACTGAGGCAATGGCATGTGACCTTTTTTCATCCAGTTTTTTCCTATGCCTGAATTCATAACTCCTCCCAAACTCATGAAGCTGCAGTCATATTTGTGAGCTAGAGCAGACAGAGTTGCAGAATAAGAAAGTAACATTTAGGGAAGATAATTGTGAAGAAAGAGATAATGGAGAATGTTAATTTCATACATCCCCTATTTCAACCCATATAAGTAAAAAGAACCTTCCCCTCTCCCAAATGCAGGGGAAAAAAAAATCAATGACAGGAAGAGGAAAACTGAAAAAACCTGCCATAAGATAATTCTTACAGAAAAACAAAAACATGATGTTGAGCTCCATAGCTCTTTACTTCTCACACCTTGGTTGACCTTTTTCTCCCATAATCCTCAGCCACAATGGATCAGGGTAACCCTTTCATATCTGTGGATATGATCAGTTTACTTTCAGAGTCAACTGCCTGGCAGAATTACAGGAAGAACTCTGATCCAGAGTGGGCTGAAGCTAGGGAATCAGAGGAGCCTCGAGAAAAAAGAAATAGTGAACGTTGGGAAGTATGAATGGACCATGTAGGATGAGATTATGGAGGAGGCGGAACACAAAATTCCAACACTGATTACAAATATTTAGTGTGCCCAGGAGGAAATAGGCAGACTGCCAAAGGAGTAAGAGAAAAAAGGAGAAACCCCACTGCAAAGGCTTCCCAGGGCCACCTCTTCCTCAGGTGTTTCATGAGAGACCCTCCATACACTTCTGCCTTTGGATAGATCAAGTACTATAGAAAGTGAATCTCCATGGAGCCCAGAAAATTAGAACTGAGAAAAGAAAATAAATACCATCCCAATGGCCCCTTGGAGTCTCCCTGCAGCACTGTCAGACCTGGTAGTCATTCTGCCTTGAGGTCTGAAGCTATGTCCAACCCCAGTAGCCAGGGAGAATATAGAAGAGACAGCATGGTCTAGGAGAAGAGCACAGTAATTCAAGGCTTACAGGAAACAAAGTGGTGATAAGAAGCACGCTTATTAGAAAGGCTACCATGGGGAAAAAATGCTTGCTAATCCAAAAACAAGGACTCACATTCAACAAAAGCAGCTTTGAAAACTGCAAAGCTCTCTGGCAGAAATTAGGTATAGATACTCATCTTATACCACATACTTTCATAAATTTCAAACTGATATATGACATAAACATAGAATAGATATGCTTATGTCATAGCACAATAGGAGAACAAGGAAGAAATTATCTTTCAGACATAGAGAAGGGACAGATCACTGAAGATAAAATGGACAGATTTAATTTTAAGCTCAAAAAACTTTCAGGAATAAAACTATCACAATTAACATTAGAAGGGAAATAGGTAACTTGGGAAAAAAGTCTTTGTAGCATGTTTCTTTGAAAACTCTCATATTAAAGATATATAAGGAGTTGGTTTAAATTTATAAGAATGAGATATTCTGAAGAGACAAATGGTCAAATGATATGAACAAGCAGTTTCTAAAAAAAGAAATCCAAACTTTAATCAACTATGCGAAAAAAAAAAGTTACAAATCATTAGAGTAATGTGAATGAAAGCAACTTTTAGGGTTCTTCTACCTGACACACCCATGAGACTGGTAAAACTGGTTAAAAAAAAGAAAAATGACAAATGTTGGAGGGAAAATTGACTATTCTGGGGATAAATTTCAATTTGATATCTTTTATTTCCATATTGCCTACATTTTTGCCCACACACCCTGCTGTTTCTCCCCTCCCAGAGAATCATCTTATATAAAAGAATATTTTTGAAGAAAAGAAAGAGGAGGAACATAAAAAATCAGCAAAACTTATTTATGCATCCCAAAATTTTGAAATTATATGCAACGTTCTGTGCCTTTGTATCTCTCACCTCTGCAATGAAGTATGTGTGTGTGTGTGTGTGTATGAGAGAGAGATGTTTTCCTGTATATCTATCTATATCCATCTATATCTCATATATCTAAAACAGAAACATTAACAGAACTGTGAATTTTTTTTGGCCCTTCTGGAAAATAGTTTAGAATTATTGCCCAAATGTTATACATTTCGACCCAGTGACACTTCTACTAGGTCTACAGACCAAAGGAATCAAAGAAAGAAGAAAAAGACGCATGTGTAAAAAATGTTTTAGGAGACTTTTTCATAGAAGGAAAATATTAGGAAGTAAGGAGGATGTTCACCTATTGGTGACTGGAAGTATTAGATTAATGCAATGAAATATAATTGTATTATAAGAATGATAAAGAAAAATAAGTCTGTTAATGCAATTTGGTGGAGTTATGGACTGGTGTAACTATTCTGGAGAACCATTTGGAACTGTGACTCAGGGCTGTAAAACTATGCATTGCCTTTCATCCAACAATACCACTATATTCCAAAGATATTAAAGAAAAAGGAAAAGGATCTATATGAACAAAAATATTTATAGCAGCTCTTTTTATGGTGGCAAAGATTTGGACATCAGGGCATTGGTCTTCAATTGGGGAATGGCTGAACAAGTTGTGGTATATGATCAAGATGGAATACTATTGAGCTGTAAGAAATTATGAAGGGAATGGTTTCAGAAAAACCTAGAAAGATTGAGATAAAGTGATGCAAAGTGAAGTGAGCAGAACTATGAGAACATTATATACAGCAATAGCAATATTGTACAGATAATAAACTGTAAAAGACTTAGCTACTCTAATCAATACAATGATTCATGACCATTCCAAACGACTCATTATGAAAAATTCTATTTACCTCCAGAAAGAGAATTGGTGATGTGTTTCATGGGTTTTTAGTTGACATAATTATATTATTAGTTTTTCTGAATTGTTTTATTTTGTTAAAAGAGATCTCTCAACAAAATGGGAATAATCAGTAAATATTTGTAACTATAAAAATAAAGCACATCAGTGATTTTTAAAAATGAAATGACTGAATAAATTACCACAAAAATGGGATGAATTTTTAGAGAAAATAATGAATTATTGAATTTTACAATCATAATTGTATGAAGGCAAACCTGGTACTTCAGAGAAAGTTGAAATCCATTTAAAAATATTAAAATACTCAAAACAAAACCCCCAAGAAATAGGGATTTTAAATGATCCAATCTCAGAAAAAGAAATTAAAATAGCCATATGAAAACTGCTAAGGAAGAAAAAAATTACTGGAGCAAATGGATTTACAAATTTTATAAACAATTGAAAAACAGTTAACGTTTCTTAAAAATGGAGGCTGAAGACATTCCATGAAACTCCTTATATGAGATAGATATGATCTTGTTACCCAAATCTGGAAGTGATATGGCAGAGAAAGAGAACCTCATTATCTTTTAATTAATTAACTCTAATTATTATTTAGACAAACTTCATTAACTAATATTGATGCTATAATTTTAAATATGATCATTATTAAGAGAATAGTGATATAAACAAAATAGTCCATTGTAAATAAAATGGATTCATAAGCTTGCATATGTGGCATATTATTAGGAAAACTGTTAGTGTAATTAATACACATAACAAATAAGCAAAACAATATGATTTCAATAGCAGAGTTAAAGTTTATGAAAATATAACATTCATTAATAATCATCAAAAGTGAAAGGACTCCTTTAATATGATCAAGAATTTATATCTTAATTATTTCTTGCCATTATTTACAGGGAAGAAAATGGAACCTTATCTAGTATTAACGTAAGTAACTTGCTCCTCTCTTCAATTTTACTCCAAAAAAAAAAATAGAAGTCAAGGTTATAGCAATAAAATAAAATCAAAGCATACAAAATCAATAAAAAGAGACAAAATTATCTCTATTTCCAAGGGAAGTGATAATGTGTTAATAAATTCCAGAGAATTAGAAAAGAGATTAATTGAAATAAATTACTTTTTAAAAATGTCAGGTAATTTTCAAAATAAATTCACAGAAATCATTAACATAAAAACACTAAAAATGAACAGAAATGTGAATTCCATGTGAAACAATTATAAAATAAAAATAATAACTTGGTGTTAATCTATCAAGACTTGAGAAAGATTTATAAAAATATATCCACAAAACATTTGAAAGAAGTAAAAAGGAGATAAAAATATTTAGAGTATTTCGGTTCAGTCTTTGGGCTTGGTCCATAACAAAATGAGGATGCTGCCTAACAGATTTATTTTTACTTCAATAAAATTAACTGAAGGGTACTTAATAGCTAGAAAAATTATACCAAAACTTGTTTAACAGAATAAAATGTCTACATTTCAAATAGATGCTGGGGAAAAGTATAAATGAAGAGGTGATAGCATGCTCAGTTCTCAAACTGAATTATAAAGCAGTAGTCATTAAACCTATTTGGTTCTTAAAAAATAGAAAAATAGATCATTGGATCATGTTAGAAAAGCCAGAAATAGAAGCAATTGAAAGTTGTAGTAGCCCAGTCTCTGCAAAACCCAAGAATATAAATTACAAAACAGAAACAAGCGAAACAAACAAACAAAAAAATATACGAAAACAAACTGATTCTGTCACTTACTACCTGGGTGACTTTAAGCAAATCTTTTAACCTTTCCAGACCTCAGTTTGCTGTTGTTCAGTCATTTCAGTCATTTCTGACTCTTCCTGATTCCATTTTGGGTTTTCTTGGCAAAAACACTGAAATGGTTTGCTATTTCCTTTTCCATCTCATTTACAGATGAGGAAACTGAGGCAGAGTGGGTTAAGTGACTTGCCCAGGGTCACACAGCTAGTTAGTCAGTGTCTGAAACCAAATCTGAACTCACTTCTTCCTGTGTCCAGGTCCAGCACTCTGTCTACTCCTCCACCTAACTGCCCCAGATCTCAGTTTCTTTGTCTGTAAAAGGAGCAGATTGTATTAGATGATCTCTAATGTCTCTTCTGGGTCTAAGTCTGTGCCATTATGATTCTAGGATTTTTCCCTCTCTTTCTCTTTCTCTTTCCTTTCCTCCTTCCTTCCTTCTTTCCTCTTTCTTTCTCTTTCTTTCTTTCTTTCTTTCTTTCTCTTTCTTTCTTTCTTTCTTTCTTTTTCTTTCTTTCTTTCTTCCTTCCTTTTTTTCTTTCTTCCTTCCTCCCTCCCTCCCTTCCTTCCTTGCTTTCTTTTCCAGAACTACGGGGAAAACTAGAAAGCAGTTTGGCAGAAAGTATGTTCAAACCAACAATTATATCATTATACCACAGTAAGCAGAAAATGAGAAGATATTGTAAGGAAGGATCCCTAACAACTGTGTCTTGGGGGAGAACTCAACTAAACAAGGAATAGAGGGGAATCATGAAGCACAGAACAGATGAATATTACAGGAACCTGCTAGAATTGCAATGAGGGTACAAATGGAGATAGTATGAGCAAAATGAAGCAATGATTTTTAAGCTGCTGTTAGAAATCTTAAAGGTACAGTGATTTTCAAATTTATCCAAAGGCAAATTCTTTCTAACTTTGGGTTTTAGAACAAGTTACCTACCCCTCAAATAGAAACCTTAATTAAACAAATGAAATTGTAATGCTTGAGGAAGAGTTTTACCTACCAGCATTTACTTTTGAAGTCCTATAAGTGACATGAACTTTCTGGGACTTCTTTGGGGTGGGAAGAGAGGTTTAATGTGTTGAAAATGTTCATATAAAGTTCTTTCTATTAGTAGCTTTACTGATTTTTGAAAAAGGTGCCAAAATGCCTAAAGGAAATCTTAGACTGTTAATCATATGTACTTTACCCTCTTAATTAATTGATCTCCCTGCCTTATCTCCCCACATTTCAACCCATTCTATATGCGGCTTCCAAAGTGATTTTCCTTAATTGCAGATCCACACATTTGAATCCTCTACTCAACCACTTTTAGTGGCTTCTTGGTATGGGATAAATACCAGGGAACAAAACCAGACTAGGAAGAAAGGGAGAAGGTGGTTATTTCCCCCTGGGCCATGAGAAGTAACATGATATAGGACAAAGATTCCAAACTTTTTGTTTATAGGACCCCATTACCCTCCTAAAAATTATTAAGGACTCCCCAATGAGCTTTCATATATGCAAGTTAAATCTATGTATATGTATCATATTAGAAGTTAAAATATATTAGCATTATTAGGAAAATAGCTTTAATATTATGAACTTCCTGAAAGCATCTTAGGGATTCTTCTTGTTCACCAGACCACACTTTGAGAACTGTTGGCTATTAAACAGGATACTAGATTTGGAGTCAACAGTATCTGAATTAAAATCCTACTACAGATACTGATGATTTTTGTGACCTTGGGCAAGTCACATAACTTTCCTGTGACTCAATTTCTCACTTAGGAAAGTCACATAATTTTCCTATGCCTCAGTTTCTTCACATTGTAAGCTGATGGGGTTGGACTGTAAGGCCTTCTAATGACCTGCTCAGCTAAAATCTATGGTCCCATTAGCTCTTAGAACTTCTTTGAAATCAATATAGAGACTTGTGTGAGCAACCCCATAGTGACTGCTAAACTTACTATGTGAACCCACTCAGCTAGGGCACCCTGAGAAAGATGCAGTTGGAACATGGGTGCATTGTGCTCCTTTACCCTGGATGTCTCATCTAATTTGCTATTTTTATTATAAAGTTTACTCTTAACAACATTTCATTGTCATATAGCCAATAGTGATATGATGCTTTAAGGTTTGTGAAGCATTTTACATGAAATATTTGTGAAGTAAAGACTATGGATAATATTATTCTCATTTGGCAGATGAGGAAAATTGGGTTGAAAGAAGGGACTTTTCTCATGGCTTTTCCTGGTGTGTCTGAGGTTGGATTTGAACCTGGCTACAAGTCTGGCACTTTCTCCATTAATCCAAATTGCTTCTTGTTAATAGAAAATACTTAATGAGTAGAGACTGGGAGCATAAGCATATTTCTGCCCTAAAATAATCTATGGTCTTGTTGGTGAGGGGAGACAAAGAAATTTAGAAAACTGCAACAGGGAGTAAGGGAGACTAAGTGCCCAGTGATTAGGATAACAGGTAAATGCTGAAAGAATTCAAAGTGGGATGGGAGGTAGTAGGACTCAAGTTGTGTCTTAAAGAAAGGATACCATTCTAGTTGAGATAAAAGTTTGAGATGGGCTGATTTGTTTGGAGGAAATGGACAATCTACTTAAACTAAGGATCAGAGAGAGGAGAATCATGGGTCCATTTGGTGGTATTCATATAACGGAAAAAAAAATTGGACTAAGAAGAGTATAAAGGGGGTTGGTACATCCCTTTGATGAAAAGGATCGACATTTGTCAGGAGGATCCTCTAAACCCTCAACTTTATTATATTGTTGTCCTGTTTATTTGTTTCAGTTCTGTCTAACTCTTTGTTACCCCATTTGGAATTTTGTTGGTAAAGATAGTGGAATGGTTTGACATTTCCGGCTTCATCTCATTTTTACAGATGAGAAAACTGAAGCAAATCAAGTTGCCAAGAGATACACAAGTAGTAAGTGTCAGAGGTCAGATCTGAGCACATGAAGATGAGTCTTCCTGATGCCAGGCTCAGCACTCTATCCACCACCTAGCTGCCTCTTACTCTATTGTTACTAAGGGCTATTGATGGTCTTGGAAGTTTGCGTTCCCAAAGCAATGTTTTGGGTAGTTTTATATAGAATATAGGATGAATTGGGGAGAGACTAAGTAGAGGGAAAGAAAGTAAATTAGAAAACAAATGCTGTAATCCACACAATCAAGACTGAAATATGAATTTATGAATTTTCATAAGGATTTTATGAATAATTTTCATAGTAGAATGACAAACTTGCAGCTCCAAGATAAACAACCTTAATATTCAATCTCTAGAAAATAACTATTATTTATAAGCCAATCTGAGAAGAAAATGCTAACTTTGGGGGGTACTCTTCCCACATTTGGGGCTGACAGTTGTAGGACCTTGGAGAGATCTTATTAGCTTGGTGAGTTTAATCTCCCTCTTTGAAAAATGAAGGTTATTGGTCCAGAATACTTTCAGATGATTTATACCTTTCTCATCCATTCCAACATGTTTCTCCCTCCCAACTGATATTAAAGAATGATTATTAGGCTTAATCATTACTTCAGGCTTCCACTTGATTTAATGCTCAAAGAGATACAAGTTTTACTGATCATTTTTTAATTTCTTGTAAACCGGTATTCCATGCCTCTCCTCTATTCTGGAATCAATTACTTTGAAACCTTGAAGGAAGATGGATATCAGGTGTTTTCTCTTACCTTGGGCAATAGTGTTTCTGGTTTTTATTGGTTATAGCTCTTACCAGGCTTTCAAATATGTTTAGCATCTGAAACGTGACTAAGAAGAGAAATCATGTTCTTCATGCTATCCAGTTGCCATGTCACATATTCTTGGCTTATAGATAAATTGACTTTTATATCAATCAGGTCCATGGAAGTAATATATTTGAGAAAAACTCAATGCATCATTGAAGAAAAGGAGGTAGGAAGACCTAAATTCTAATTCCAGAATTTTCATTATGCTTGGTGGTATATAATGCAAAGCAGAAAAATAATGTTTTTTTTTTCCCAGATGTAGTTTACATACAGCAGATGGGACTTCAGCAGTTCTATGGAAGAGGAATGCTGATAATGTTCCTCTTCTCCTCTACTCAGGTGTGATACTGGGGGCAATTCCAGTCAAGAGCTATGGCTAGGAGTCAGTCATAGAACTAGTGGGACAGAAGTGTATGAATAAGGCATGAGCAGCAGTTATGGACCAAATGAATGTGGTCAGTCATTTGAGATCAAATGTATCCAAGTAAGGAGTAGAGATGGGGTCAGAGGAGGCATATTGCTTGACGAAAACTAAGAAATTTAGTTCAACGGTCCAAGAGCATTTGGGTTCATAGGTGTAGGTAAAGGGAAAAAGTCTTTCTTGGTCTAACAAGTTGTTTAAACTTTACCCATACTGCTTAGTCATATATTATGAATAATAATAACTATCTTTCATATAGTACATTCATATGACACATATAACAACCCTGGGATGTAGGTGCTATTATCATCCCCATTTTATAGATGAGGAAATGGAGGCAAACAGGGATTGCGATTTGCCCAGAGTCACAAAGCTAGTGTCGATACCTGCATCTGAACTCAGGTATTCCTGATTCCAGACTGGCACTGTATCATTGCATCACCTATATGTTAAGGACCTATAACATCCTTGCCATGGGAACTCCCAGTGTGGGAGCTTCCTCCACCAGGAGATTGAAACTTGTCTAAAATATATTGTCTTAGAGAGTTCTCAGAGCCTCGAAAGGGAGAAGTGATTTGCTTGTGGTCAAACACCTAGTGTGAAGGGTAGGACTGGAACCCAGGTCTTCCTGACTCCAAGTCC
Organism: Bettongia penicillata ogilbyi; assembly: GCA_023548195.1. NCBI lineage: Eukaryota > Metazoa > Chordata > Mammalia > Diprotodontia > Potoroidae > Bettongia > Bettongia penicillata. Next base: position 5,275,641 of record JAJHZJ010000024.1, read on the forward strand.
TTTATTCTATTTTTCTACTACGATGACTCTCAATTGCTCTAGTAGATGGATTTAACCTAAAATCAACATGACAGCCCAGGGCTCATCTCATAGTAGGTACATAGTGAATATTTGCTGAACGAATATATAAATGTCAAATCTCCGCCTCCAGGGACTCATCTGTACTACTTGCTCCAATGCGAGCATGTCAGTGGCAGTATACCAAATGCCACGATACATGCTGAAAACACCTTGGTGATATCCATCAATCTCCACAGCTTTCTTTTTGGTAGTTTTGCATTTTACTGGTTTCACACAAGGTAAAATAACATGAGCTGTAAGAAAGGCAGTCTCCTTAGATGCATTATGGCTGGCAGAGTCTGAGAAATGGGGGGTTATACCCACAGATCATAATGAAGATAAAGACATGCAATACATTGACCTTCAGTCTTTTGTATCAGTGAAACTAGGGGTTGCATAATGATGTTAGAGCAAGATGCTTGAAGCTGTCTATCAGCACTACCATTTGAAACATCGTGGTAATTAAGTTTTAAGGCTGTACTCCATACATCACAGGAACTGATATTAAGCTTGAAAAGGTCTCATTGAAATGAACGGCAATGCCCCATAAGAGATGCCGCCTTAAATATCATGCTGTGATTAACTCTGAAGGGAATACTTTCTAGTAGGACAGTGTAGTGATGGGGAAACAAAGGACTATGTAGGTCCCTCTCAAAGCACGGTTGTATTTCCAAGGAAAAAGTCGTCTAAGAACAGTAAATCCCAACAGGGGGCCAATGGGTTAAAATGAAATTGTTATCCAAGTCTCCTAGATTGGATGTCCTAAAAATAGATATGCATGTAGGCAAAGAACAAAACCACCAAGAGAAAAGTCTTGATCATATCCTGTAAAAATGTTCCTTCTACACATGAGAACTTTTTTCATTCTTGACTCCAGTCCTGAAATTCACATATTGGAAATACCCTTCTACTTTTCCTTATACTGCTATCCTTCCTTGCAGAATCTCCATTTAAGGAGAATACCCAAGCCAGTCATGTATCATCCCACTCTAGACTATGCTCAGCTCCAAACTGTCTCCCCCATACTCTATAGTCAGGCACCTCTCTCCCTCCTGCTTTGTCAGCTGTCTTGTACATACTGTATTCTGCCATTAGACTATAAGTTCTTTGAAGGCAAGGGCTGTCATTCTTTCTGTTTTTATTTATTTTTTATTTGTATTTCCAATATTCATACATTAGTCTTGTATATAGTAAATGCTTAATAAGTTCATGACTGGTTCCTATCAGGTCAGATAGGAGATCATTATTGTTACAGAATATTTGTCAGTAATTCAAAAGATATCCATCTACTTATTCCACAAGCATTTATTAGGCTTTTAGAATATGCAGGTCATGGAGTTCAAAGACAAAACCAAAATATTTCTTTCATTCCTTCAACTGATCAATAAACACTTATTCAGCACCTATTATATGCCAAGCACTGTGCTGAGCACTGGAGATACAAAAAGAGGCAAAGGCAGTCTCTGTCCTCAAGAAGTTTATAATCTAATAGGAGTGACAATATACTGACAAATAAATACAAAGCAAGCTATATACAAGACAAATGAATAAGAAGTACTTAACAAGGGGAAAGCTGGAATTAAGAGGTGTTGGGAAAGGCTTCCCGAAGAAGGTGGGATGTAAATTGGGAGCTTATATTCTACTTGAGAAGATATGTATGAATATGTATGTGTGTATGATACACATATACATATATGTGATATGTTGTATGTTTAGATGCACAACATATATATGCTTATATATTACTGAGTATATGGGTACATGTATGTGTATGAATACTTATATACTGATAGTTCTTGCTTTATGTAAATTTGACTTGCATCAATTTGACTTTATGTAAAGAATTCTGAAAGATGATATTGCCTGCCTTTGTCAAATATATGAGGAAAAAAGGGGAGCCATTCTTCAAACATCCCTCAATAGCTTCATAAAAAAAGTTGCATGGCAGCCAACGGCCAGTGTTAAAGGTGAGGTGCAGTGGGTGGGGAAGGGGCAGCATACTGCACATCTGTATTAACTTTATTGGAGAGTACTGTGCATACTTTATCCTTAACTTTAAAATCTGTTTATTATCATGGCACAGTATTTAGTATTTCTGCACCTTAGTACATTTTATGACTTGTTGTAAAGGTGTTATTTTGCATATGCTTTTGTTATTTAGGCTAAGTGAAGCGGATGGTCAGGGCAAATTAACATTGCATAAAACACTTTACACAGAGGTCTATGGAAGCATTCACTTACATAAAGAGAGAACTAACTGTATTCAAATATGTGAGCATATTTTTATATGTGGGTGTATATACACACAAAGTAGTTTCTAAGGGGAGAATAGTGATAATTAGGAGTAGATCAAGGTAAGTTTTTAGGTAATTAAGGGAGATGATGGATGTGCAAAGGCAAAAAAAATGTGCTGTTTCCTACATTAAGAACTCTTATATACAATAGCCTGGCATATGATCTTTCATGTGACTTGTTCATTCTTTTACATACTATTTATTCCACAGAGTAGATGTTTGCAAGAGTTAATTCAAATTTCTTTTTCTTAAGTGTTGCTGAAGAGACAGATCAGACAGTGATAGTGTCATAGCTATGATGGGTGGGGCCCAGAGAACTATTTCAGTGGAAATTAGATAGGGATGCAGAGGAGGAGCCTTCTTTTTCAAGGTCAATGGTAGCAAACACCAAATAATTTCAAAATTTTAATCTAATGGCAGTTGATGATGGAAAAGGTAGCATAGTGTTAGAATACAGTGGTTTTTCACCAGCCTGGTTTACTCATGTAAACAGATCTACTGCTTTGTTTTTCTTACAGATATCTCTTTAATCAAATTTGTTACTAGATGGTTGCAGACTTCTATTGCTTATGTTTTGAAGACCAAATTCTCCTTCCCTAAATCTCGTCCTCTCTACTTATCAATATATGTTCTTATCATATCAATATATGAACAGGACACGTTCATCAGACCATTCCTATGTTACAGGTAATGCATATGCTACTAGCCTTACTTTATAGACAAGGCAGTTCATGTTCAGAGAGGTTATAAGATTTCCCCAAGGTTCAGTAGTAAGTAATTAGAATAGCTGGGATTTGAGCCTAGTTTCATTTTTTTAAATCTCAGTAGACTGCAAGAAGCTGACACTTCAACTGTTTCCTAATCTTCAAGATCTTATATTCTCATTAAGTTTTTCTAGGCTAGCCCAGTGTATGCCGAGCAGTTACTAGGGTCCAGCATCAGATCCAAGGGTGTCTGCTTTGTAAGATCTCCCTACAACCTTAGCTTTTCCATCAACCAGCACCTTTCAAGATACTTGCCCCAGGGGCCAGATTTCCCAGTTACAGCTTTGAGCACACTGTAATTCCTTCTGCACTCCAGAAACTCGTATACTCTGCACCATTCCTCTGACACTGACTTAAAGTCATCTATAGTGTCAGTTACCTTTGCTATTGTCTGTGCCTTTTTCTGCAATTAGTAAGTTCCTTGAGGGGAGACATTATGCTTTATTTATCTTTATACTCTTGCATGACACTAAGCATGGACCTTATACATAATAATCTAAATGTTCATTGACTGACTCATATAGGAGACATCTGTGTTTGTGTATATCTATGCTTAGTGCCAAGTTTATGTTTATATCACTTCACATTTTTTTCCACTAAGGAAAAGGTTGAAACAAAGCAGAAATTCAAGATACCAGAGTCTTGTTAGTTAGTGGCTTTCTGTGAGCTCGAGAAAGTAATTTCATTACAGTTTTAGCATATGTGAATTGAGAGAATTGAACTGGATGAGGTACCAAATCCTATTGGATTCTGAATCTATGATTCGGTATTCATTTCAGTCCTCCTTATGAGTGTCTCCTTGGGTGAACTTCCCACCCTCCCTCCCATTCTCCCATAACAAGTCCTTCCATTGGCAAGATCTCCACCATTCCTCTTCCTATTTCTTCCCTTTTTATTATTCCTCCTTTTTTTGCATTTATCTTCCTGCTCTTTCACTTTGCCCTTCTGCTTCCCTTTTCTGTTCATTTTACTTTAATATTTATCCTTTTCTTTTAACTCATTTTCATCCCCCCTCTTTTTCTTCTTTTCCTTTCTGCTTCTTTTCCAAGTTGGGCACTCTGAGAGGTACATTTACTCTTTCTCCTCCTCAGTTCCTGATTCATTTCCCTTTCTCCCTGTCATCCCATACATTTCTCCCACTACTAGGAGTCCACAAAATGTGGTTGGGGAGTTGCTGAAGCATGATATGAATGACGCACAATACATGTCCAGATGAACATGAATATCTATCCTGCAATGTTCCTTATTCTCGTTCCATCACCACCTCTTCTCTTTTCTAGGAATACATTTCTCCTGATTCATCCTCTGTTCTGCTTTTCCTTTGTAATATGTGTGTGTGTGTGTGTGTGTAATATGTTGCAATCTGCTCACATCCTCCATACACCTCTCCATTTCCCTTTGAGTGATGATAATTTTTACAAATGTCTGTTGTAGAAAGTGGATGGAAAAACTGATGGGAAAATCACGGGTAAATACTTCCCAATCAATTTCACTTTTTAAACCAAGTTCTATATTTGAAACTAAAATAAGGTTTAAATGACTAACTTAACACTGTTCTTGAGAAACTATGAACCAGGGTAACCACTGGGCAAAATGGACCACCACTTTGGATACTTTTTCTGCATGAAGGTTACCAGAGGTTAAGATTCAAAGAGATATGGCCACCTTCTTACAGACAGTCCTTCTAAGGTGACTCAATTAATGTGATCTTCTATAGATTGAGTTCCTCATTTCTAGGAAAGTAGGAGGATCCACCTAGTCTGTCCTCTTCCCTTAGGAAATCTTCTGTAGAGAGTTTTAGAAAGTATATATTAAGGAAGAGCATTGAGAGTGAATTCATCTTTTCCCCCCATTTTTAATTTTCTTTTGTTATAACACAGAATAAAGCTTAGATTCTCCATGAACATTTAAATTGTTAAAAGGCCCAAGAGTTCAGCCATCAAGTGAAGAACTGACGTGCACAGTATCACTGCAGGAGACCATTTACATTTTGATAGATCCTCTTTCCACCCTAGAGAAGCAATCCCATGAAAAGGAGGTCAGGAAGACAATGCAAGCTCTCCAAAGTAAAGAAAAGAAGGAAAGTGTAAAAATTTGTTCAAAAGCGGAAAGGAAAAAAATAACAGGGGAATTTGATCAACACAAACCAAAAAGGGTTTGCTTAATGATAGGCCTGCCTCCACAGCCAAATAATGCTGACTGGAGAGACAAAGAGCTGCCTGACTGATAATGAGCTCTCTTTTCCCCGGTGCTGAAGTCACTCCAGGGTAACAAGTTGGGCACTTTGGGAGATGCATTCACTCTTTCAGGCACCAGGGACTCATTTAGTGCCCAGAAACTGGCTCATTATTTACTAAATGCAAAGAAAGCTTTTACCCAGTGAAAGAGCCTTTCATATAGTTTGAAATTAATTAAAACTTTCTGCATTAGTAGCTTAATATATGCCATTATAAACACTACATACATAATAATAATGCCTAACATATATATAGCATTTTAAGAACTGCAAAATACTTTACATATGTCATCTCATTTGAGCCTTACAATAACCCTGTGAGGCAGATGCTGTTATTATCCCAGTTTTACAGTTGAAGTTCAATGACTTGCGCAGGATCACACAGCTAGGTAAGTGGTCAAACGCAGAACTTGAACTCATGTCTTCCCGGCTCAAAGTCCAACTCTCTCCACTATACAACTTTGCTGCCTGTATATATTTATGCTGGGATGCGTTTTAATCCATAATTTTATCCATGAAGAAAATTCTTTCTACCAATGCATGTCAGTAACTCTAGTTACAATTTATATTTAAATTAGCTGAGGTACCATTATGTTCTGCATTTTTAGAGAGTGAACTCTAGGGCTCTAAGAATTTATGTGACTTGCTCATTGTCACAGTTTGTAAATGTTGGAGGAATGACTTGAACTCTCTGTTAGACCAATTTTCCATCCACTATCTAATTATAATGAATAAAGACAATTTTACCGTAGCCTTGAGTAAGTGGCCCTTTGAGGTAGCCTTATCCCAACTAAGGCTCAGAGCAGTTAAGCAATCATCCAAAGTCACGTAGTAAGTAGCAAAGCAACAATGAGAATCCTGGGATCTCCTATTCCAACATTTCTTCCACTACATCATGCTGCCTTTCTGAACTTCTTTCCTCCTTTTTTCCTCGTTTTTTGGACTTTTAATTTGTTGAGGCAGAAGTGGTGTGAGTAGCTATTAAGCTAATTACAGCACCTAGTCAATACATTGGATTGTTGTTTTATCAGCTTAATGCTGACTTTCTTGAAATAACACAGTCTCATAGTCTCTTCACTTAAAGAGCGAGTGGCATCATCTCATCAACTCAGTTAGAACAAATCACAATCCAATGTCTCAAAGCTTCTCCATTTCTGGCACTGACTGTGTCTTGAACTCAATTTGATATTTCCTGAGAGTGGTTGTAATGTGATAAAAAAAAAATCCCAAATACTAAAAACAAATTGAGAAAGAATTAAATAGCTTTGTTTGGCGAGCTGCATAGAAAGCTTTCACTTTTTTGTCAAATAAATGCGTAGAAATCAAAATATCTTCCCACTGTACCTGAGTTCTCCCCCCCGCAATGGGCAGGAAAATCTAGAGGCAACTTAAGCTGATGGGTAAAATTGGTTATTAGAATTTGTTTCTTTCTTTAATTTTCATTAGTGGTGTCACCTGGACAAAATCATTTAACCACCCTTTGTCTTAATTTCTCCATCTATAAGGGAAGTAGTAATGTCACTTACTTCATAGAAATTCAAACTAGAGCAGAAATTATTAAGTGTTAACACCTGGAACTAGGTGCTAGGGATAAAAAGAAAACAATGGAGCAGTCCTGGCCCTCAAGAAGTTTCTATTCTACAACATGATATACTATGGTGAAATTCAACTCAAGTCAGTAAATGTTTACTAAGTTCAATGGCAATGTGGGGACGGGATTCCTCATAATGTAACTAGAGGCATGTTGGGTGGGACTATTGTGGTTTTGGTGGAAAGGTATAATAACCATGCACTACTCTGTGGGGATCTCACACCCTCCACCTAAGCATGTCAACACCTATTAACTTGTTGACTCTCTCACACTAACTTACTCTAGCAGGTCTTAGTTCCCAGTCTACACCAAGACCACATAGTTTCGCTCAGACTCTGATGAGATCCTAGAGTAACTCTTCCTACTCACTACTCTAGCCCTTGAGCCCCTTTCCTATGAATTTTCTGCCTATCAAACCAGTCACTTCTAATATAATGCCCCTACACAATGTGTGATATTTACAAAACCAACAACCTGGAAGCAAGGATATATGTATTAAGGAACATTTACACAAAACTACACCTTTGCACCCCAGTTGACTCCTGGTCCCTGCCATTTCACTTAAGCAAATGTCTTCTCTACTTGAATGTGTCATTTACAAGCTCTTTCAATTTACAATAATTCTAAAAGCATATTGGATACTGTTAGCTCCTAAATGGGAAGAACAGTTCTCTTTAAGTCAGAGAATGCACAGATCATCAAACTGGATCACTTTGGGATATATAGACCTGATCAGTCGGTTATTCATTTATCTAGACATTTATCTATTTTCTTTATCAAAGAAAATAAGTCTAGTCATGTTCACCAAAATACCATGGTAGCTGCAAAGTCTTTTCTGCTTTTCTCCTCAAGTCACAGGTGGCAGCAGAAAGCAACAAGCTTTTATGAAAAACTTTACCTTTCTCCATCTCTAGGTGATGCTGAAGTGCAATAACTATGAATGAAGCTCTTGGCCCATACGGTCAATCCTCTCTGCCATGAGATAATGTATGGCCATATAGAAGACTCATAAAATGGAGGCTCACGGACTAGAGTAGCGAGCAGGGAGAGTGTAGCCTTCTAATTGCTTCCAACTTCCAGAGCTTTGATAGAGCAGCTTTTCAATCCCTCCCTGTCTTCCATGTTTTCAATTCCCCTTTTCATATATTTCTGTGACTTCAGTGAGATCCTTCTGACTCTCAGTGACTCACCTTTTATTTCCCCTGTGAAAGGATAGCCCATTTAAAATCATAGTTGTTTCTCCAAATATTTATATTACTTCTTATTTTTTAGATTTGCCCTCTTTAATCATAAAAGTTCTAAGTAAATTGGTTGAGGTACCAAAAACACTCTGTAGCTATACTTGTAACATTTCTAATATTTTACAATCCTTGAAAGATTTAATACATAAAGATTTTTTTCTCCTCTTTAAAATACCAAACTGCTCATCCAAGTGAGCCATCATTCTACATCACTATTGATGTGATTTGAGTTACTCTTTTTATGCCACTAGTCATTTTGTGTGCCAAACTATTCAAATTCCACCTCTAGAAATAGAAATATGTTGCATCCTTTAACCATTAAAATATATCCTTTCCTTTGCACAAAATACATTTTCTTTCTCTTCACTATTAGATTGCTCTATATTAAAAGGGCCTGAAAGGGAACACTAATCTTCATAAGCATTTCCTTTGTTCAAGTCTCTGTACTAGTTACTGAGAGGGTAAAGTGAAAAATGAAAACAGTTCCCATCCTCAAGAACATTCCAGAAACACTGTTTGTATAATAGTACTCTCACTCTCTAATATTTAGAAGAAATGTTATATATATATATATATATATATATATATATATATATATATGAGACCTGCCAGGGATCATCTCCTCCCCCACCCTTCTTATTGGCAAAAATGGAAGACTACTGGGGCTATGTTCATGGGTTATGGTTCTCCACGATACCCAAGCCCAAAACAATGAAGAACCTAGCTTTCAGTCAGCAGCAGAGAAGACTGAATGATTCAGCCACGTATCATCTGATTTAAGAGAAGCGTCCTGGGTGTTTGGAGCTAGATAAGCAAAGGAAACATCAAGTGATGCTTTACTTGCAAAGATTATCCAAAGAAAAGGACCTTCACGTGATCAATCAGAAGTTGAGGAGGAGGAGGAAAAGGCAGCGAAAGAGAATTAATAATAAGGCCTAGGAAGCATGGAAGAATTTATTTTATATTAGACATCAAGGTCGTATTGACCTGGGAATACCTTGGAATTAAGAAGGTCCAAGAAAGCCGCAGAAATAATTAGCATTGTAAAAGGATGGAATAAAGGCCAAACAGGGTAGTGCCAGGAAATCTACCAGGATCAGCAGAATTTATAACACTGGGACAAAGAGCTAGCATGAGCACTAATTAGTCTGGCGTGGTCCAGTCTCCTCATTTTAAAGATGAGGAAGCAGAGCCTCAGAGAGAAGTGACTGCCAGTAGTTTGGTGAAGTCTTAGACTGGAAACAGCCTAGAATAGTACAAAGAGTATGGAGTCAACTTTATTGATTACTAATTGTATTTGAGTAAATCCTCTGACTTCTTTGGGTTTCAGTTTATATATATGTGTGTGTGTGTATGTATATATGTATATACCTTATATATTATATATATTATATACATACATACATATATACACACACACATATGGATGGATGGATGTGTGTATGTATGTGTGTATACATGTATACATTCACACACATATATACATATATACGTTCATATGTATATAATGCGGGGAATGGACTAGAACTTTATGCCAGTTTGAACTGAGCCAATTAGAATGCCAAACAAGATATGTCTATCCTATCATATGTCTATTCCATTCAAAGCACACAATAATGACAGTTGGAGGATTGTAGAAAATGAATCCTTTTCACCACAAAGGAGACATGAAAGCCCATACTGTCAATTCTAGAAGATACCTTTTGGTACAATTCCCTCATTTTAAATCTGAGGAATAGAAGCTGAGAAAAGGAAAATGGATATTCTCAAGGTTCTACAGATGATTAGTGGCAAAATAGGGCCTAGAACTCAGCCTTCCTAATTTCCAACTCATGATTCTTTCCAATTCAGTGAGAAAGAAGACAGACTGGAGTAAAGATGTCCATCACCCAGTCAAACCAGATAAATTTTAATTGGGAAATATTTACCACAACAAATAAGAATACAATAGAAGATACATAATGTTAATATATGGTTTTCTAAGTCAATATGTGGCCTGTGAGGATCCTTATATACAGTTTAGTGGCCCTGTTCCTATTTGAGTTTGATACCACTGGATTAGAGTAATTAAAAAAAATCACTGCCTATATGACAGATTCATAGGAGATTAATCATTGCATGGAATGAAACATAAAGTATTCTTTAAGGGAGAATGCAGAGGAGACAGAGGTGGATTTTCAATAGCCACAACAGAAGTGATATACAAGCATGCATTTATGCACACATATAAACAAATACATACATATGCATATATATACATATGCATGTATATATAAATATGTACACATATGTAAATGTATATGCATATATGTACTTGTGTATGTGCATATGTATGTGTTTATATCTATAGATCTACATATATAGATGCACACATTGCACATATGTGCAATGATTTTGGGCAGCTAGGTGGCACAGTGAATAATGCAAAGACCTAAAGTCAGGAAGACCTGAGTTCAGAACTGACCTCAGACACTTACTAGTTTTGTGACAATGGGTTAGTCATTTAATCCCATTTGCCTCGGTTTCCTCATCTGTAAAAAGAGTTGGAGAAGGAAATGCCAAACCACTCCAGTATCTTTGCCAAGAAAACCCCAAATAGAGTCACAGAGAGTTGTCTATGACTGAAACGATCAAACATATATCTGAACGATAAAGCATATATTTACTTATCTATGTATATACATCTATTTACACATATATGACACACACATTTATTTATGTGTGTATATGTGTGTATGTGTCAAGATTCCAACCTCCTGAAGAGTTACTTCTTCCTGCCCCATATGAAGGGTTACTGGGGCTAAATCCAGGCACTCCAAGATACCCAAACCCAAAACAGAATTTAAAGCCTAGCTTTCAGGCATCAGCAGAGCCGACTAAGTGATTCTGCCATCGATCTCCTATTATCACTGTCTCTAAGTAGACAAACACCTGGGTAATATTTAGAGGGGCTAGCATAGTAGCAAACAATGGTTAAGTGCCACACTATGATTTACTCTGTGATCTGGCTCAGAAAGACCCTTATATTGATGAATAGATGGGGACTTCAGAGGGAATATCTTGCTTATATTGGACTGAAATGCCCAGGACTGTCCTGACTTTGGGGATAGAGAGGTAACTTGGTAACCTCCACTAAGGACTCCCTGTTCTCATCAGTTCAATTCTGTGGCTCAACACTTCTTTTTGCTCCTCACTGTGTAAGAACAACTCAAGTCCAGTCATTTCAATTCTCCTCTCTGTGTCATACCTTTCCTCTCTTTCTCTACCCCTCTCCATTCTTTATGGGACTCAACTACAGGAAATTTTCCAAAGTGAATAATCTGCATGCGGCAGAAGGGAAGAGGAGACTCACAAAGGCTGTGATAATGCCTGTAATTCTCTCATATATTTTATGTGACAAAATGCAGCACTAGGGTTATTATAGAAGGTATTGAACATTTACCTCTATTATGGACAATGCACTTTGCTAGGTACCCAGAGAAATCTAGAGATGGTGCCTTGCTTTCAAGGATCCTACCATCTAGAACACATGATCAAGGGCAACATGGCAGCTAAAGGCATATATAATCCAGATTTTCTCATCACATACCTTTGCTCATACCCCTGCACAAGTTAATCAGATAATTGGGTCACCTGGAACCATAGTACTTAGGGCCTCCTCCTGAAATATTTAGTATTTACACTTATGGCTTAATGGCTATCAGTCACTATCTCCCTCACTGACTTTTTTTTCTCCTTTGTCAGGTCTGTGTTGAGTTCCTGTTGCCAGAGAAGAATTATAATTTTTCCTTTGCCTCCAGTGGCTCAGCACCTGTATATGGGTCCTTGTAAAAATAATGCTCCCACACTTTGTGCATGAGCTGAAAGGAAGAGAAGGAATATATTATTGCTTTAAGTCTGAGCCACAGCATGAGATTTGCATTGTGCCCTAGTGGGTAATTTCAGGTCACAGGCCATCTGTGACATGACATCAGAGGAGACAGGCAGCTCTGGTGACGATGCCTCAATACTCTAACACATGTTCGGTACCGACAAACCAGCATTGCTAGGGGAAGAAAACAGAAGCCTAATTATTACTCTGGGTTTCTGGTTTGCTGAGAGTGGGGCTGTCCACCCACACAGTGGTTGATGAGCGCCAAGTGTTTTGCAAACTTCAGTCTTTTTTTTTTAAGTGAAACTTGCACTTTGGTGTGTGTGTGTGTGTGTGTGTATGTGTGTGTGTATTTCCCTCATATATCTTGTGATAAAATGCTTGAATTTGGAAGTCCTATGTTTTTCCCAGTGAATAATCTTATGGCACTCCTGTGAGAGATAAATATCCAGTTATGTTGATGTTTCTATTTCACAAGGAGAGATTCATTATACAATTTCATATACATTTTATCTGTTAAGCAGTATATTAATAACAAATTCATGATTATCTGTAGAAATAAGGGACAGAAAGGTCATATAATATATGATATGCATAGAGAATCCTTGATTCTCATTTCCGTCATAATTTTTCACTTTTTTCTTCACTACATCTTTACTAGAACTGCTAAGGTGTAACATTACAAGTTGATTTTAATTTCCTTTCACAATTCTGTTGCCTGCCCACTGATAGTGATACTAATGAGGTGCAGAATATTTTCAAATGGTTGAACGAACCCTGCTGATGTTCAGTCATTTCAGTCACGTCCGAATCTTTGTGACACCATTTGGGTTTTTTTGTTTTGACAAAGATACTGGAGTGGTTTGCCGTTTCCTTCTCCAGATCATTTTACAGATGAGGAAACTGAGGCAAACAGGGTTAAATAACTTGCTCAGATCACACAGCTAGTAAGTGTTTGATGTTAGACTTGAATCCATGAAGATAATTCTCCCTGACTCCAGGTCTGGCTAGGAAACTATTACAAGAGTCCAATGGAAAGAGGATGACAGCTTGAACTAGCATGTCAGCTGTGGGATGGGGTTGTAGCAGCAAAGAACACTGACTGGGGAATGGCTAAAGAAATTGTGGTCTGTGAATGTAATGAAACTGTGAATGTAACGAATTCAAAGACGTATGAGAAAACTTGTATTAACTCATTCAAAGTGAAATTAAGCAGAATCAGGAAAACAGCATCGACAACGTAAAGGGAAAGAGCAACAGCAAAACCAATGAAAACTAAATGCCATGAAATGATGACTGTTTAGACTTAGAAAAGAGAGAGGAAAAGACAATTTCCTTACTTCTTTTGCAAAGATGAGAGATTATAGGTGTGGAATACTACAAATAATTTAATATTTTTATATGTCCGTTAATTTTGCTGAATCTTATTTCCCTTCTTCTTTGTTCTTAAGGTTAAAGGATAGATTTCTAGAAGGGGGAGAAGGGCAGAATATAATGGAAAATGTAGTTGATATAAAAAGCAAGGGATCAAAAAGATTTAAAGCAAACGGAAATACCAAAATGGAAGAATATTTTGGATTTAATTTTGGAGTTGAGGGGATCATATAGTTTCATGTGCTTTCTCATTTTTCAAATGAGAAAACTGAGACCGCAGAGAGCACTGAATAAAGAAGTGCTGAGTTATGAGGGATATGAGAAAATATTTCTAAAGCAGTTAGCATGGTACCTAGCACATAGTGGGTGTTACATAAATGTTAGCTATTAATGTTATCATCATCACCATCATCATCAAGCATGTTATTTGCTCCAATTATTTTAAGTATCCTAAAAATCAAAGAGGAGGAAATATGATGGAGGTTACCTGAATTTGGGGATTATCAGGTCAGGAATGAAAGATCAAGGAAGGAAGAAACTTTAAGGTCTGTTGCAAACATATCACTGGATCGCTAAATTTAGAATCTGTACTGGTCCTGCAGGGAAGAAAAACAAAAGGAAGGTTTATGGATTCCCCCCAGAAGAAAGAGGGACCTTAAGGATTCAGAGCTTAAAATGAAGAAGGATTGAGGAAGTGGGAGAAATACAAAGTTAAGGGGAATTTTAGAATTCAAGGAAATCAGTATCAAATAGTAAATGACAATCATAGATTCTGTCATAGAGCTGGAAGGAACTTTACAGACCATACTGTCCTGTCCCTTCATTTTACAAATGAGGCACTGAGATCAAAAACAGTAAAATAATTCACCCAGGGTCACATAGTTAGTATTTGAGATGGGGGCTTGAAACCCCATCTTTCCTACCTCAAATCTATCACTCACTCCACTATCTAGGCTCTCTAAGGTCTAAGGTATAGCCTTGTCCTGAGTGGCTAAAGACTTACATGAACTGATCTAAGATGAAATAAACAACCAGAAAAACAATATATACAATGATCAGAGCAATGTAAAGGGCTAAAAACCAATTTTTCTTAGTTATTTGGTATGAGATATGGAAGTAATGGAAATTGATATGAGAGTATGCTAGTTTTTATTATGTATTATGTCTAAAGTGTGATGGGAATGGAGACAGTTGAAATTGAATTAACACGGAAATGATGAGTTCAGGTTATTGGAAGAGCTAAGTACATCTATTAAAAAAATCAAAACAAGGGTAAGAAATGAAATGGAGAAGAATGTCATGAATCCAATGCTAAAGTCAATGAGGAAGAAGGAAAATGTAGAGGTCCCTAGATGATATCAAGAATGAGGAATCACTCAATCTATAAACATTTATTAAGTACCTGCTAAAAACCAGGCACTGAGCTAAGTATTCTAGGTACAAAAAGAAGGAAAAAGCAGTACCTACACCTAGTAAGTTTACACTCTAATGAAAGAATATTATATAATCTGTTGGTGTAAATTGCTAAGAGTTTACAGAAGAGGTGGGATATCAATCTGCAAGTGGTGAGGGGAGAACAGAGGGATAAAAATGCCAAATCTGTTGCCTCACTCCAAGAATTCAGGGAAGTGCATAAAATTTGATTCCTCCAATCAGGAATGTTTCCAAGGGGGTGGGATCCTTCTGGGAAAGACAGATTTTGCTGAGTGCTAAGAGATAGAATGAATGAAAAAAATCAAGGACATAGGGACATTTGCTTAAAACAATCTGAAAAAAGGGAAAAGGGAAGCAGGAATGCTATTTCATGAGCTTTTTATAATAATGAGGTCCAAGCTTCCAAAATGAATATTGGTGAAATGGACCAGTGGGTGGTGGCTGGCACAGACTAGTGACCTGGTGATCAATAAAGTTCTGCTAAAAGGTGGTGTGTACATTTTAGAATAATAAGGAATGTTTTGCATAATACTCTTACACTAACAGGAAAGCTATTAGTTTGCATAGTTTGATTCTGACTGATTATGCCAAACGGGCTGTTAAATCTAGCCAAAATAAGTAAATTGATCATTCGATGGATGATTAAGCCTTGTCTTTCAAATGAGGCCTGGGAATCAGATGCTCCAACCTGGAATTCTCCATATGCCACTGACTTAGAGACAAAGTCATTTATTAGAATGAATGGAGAAACCCAGAGTCAGGAGACCGGGGTCCAAATTCTGGACCTGACAATTACCTATGTGGCTATAGAACAATTGCTTCTACTCTGTGGGCCCCAGTTTCCTCTTCTATGAAAGAAGAACTATAACATTTTTGTTGTCTATCTTATAGATTGTTATGAGGAATAAATTTTATATACCTTGAAGTTTTAGAAGGGCATTGTGGTACGTTGGAAAGATGACTGGATTTGGCGGTAGGAACTGGCTCCTAATCCTAGTTCTGCTACGTTATTTATGTGATCCTGACCGATCAGACAATCAACAAATCTTTTCATACCTTATAACTCCCATGTACTCTATGATCCAGTGACACTGGCCTCCTACATCTTTCTTGAACTATACACTCCATCTCACAATTCTGGGCATTTTCCCTGACTTCTCTCCATGTCTGGAATGTTCTCCCTCCTGGCTTCCTTCAAGTATCTGATAAAATCCAGCCTTCTGGAAGAAGCCTTTCCCAATACGCCTTCATGCTAATGCCTTCCTTCTGTTGCTTTTTTCCAGTTTATCCTGTATATAGCTTATTTGTATATAATTGTTTACAAGTTGTCTTACCCATTTGATTATAAGCTCCTTTACAGCAGGGACTATCTTTTGCCTTTCTTTGTAGGCTGTATCAGCAAGCACCCTAGCATGCACAAGAGGGTCTGCTGTACAGGTTCTTAGATCTGCTTTTCTAAAGGAAAACAACTTTTGAGGGGTCAACAATCACTTTAATCAAGCACACATAGTTCAGGGGGAAAAGTCAGCACCTCGAAATTCAGAGAAAACACAGAGGAAATAAAGATCAACAGACAGGGCTAACAACTGTCTGACTATAAGTAATACATGCAGAGTAACCAGAGAGAGAAGCCAGGGGAGCTCCTTACTGGCTGCCCAGAATCTCATCTGGCCAAACAAATACTTCCAATGAGTAAGCCCCAAAGTAAAACCCCACCTTAGAGTATATATCTATACCTAGTAGTTCCAGTTCTAGTTCTAGATATAAAGTATACACAATTGTCAGAGCCAGAGGGCATTACAACCCTTGAGAACCAGTGCCTCATTAGAAATTAACAGAAGATGTGGGCCTTCCTACAAAACAAAATCTCCCCTAATCAAGCTTCCCTGGGCCAACCCATTAATGGGTGGGGAAGATATTTAACTCTCATAATTACCATTACATAGCCCTAATGCTTAGCATAGCTTACTTGGCATATAGTAAGTACTTAATAAATGCTTGTTGACTGAAAACAAGACAGACACTATGTTAGAAATTGGGCATATATGCAAGTACAAAGAACTAAATGATCCCTACTTGCAAGAAGTACACATTCTAATAGGGAAGGCAACAAAAATATAGGCAAATGTCTACAGCATAAATGTAAAGCTAATAAATAATGAACTACAAGGTAGATGAGGAAGGAGGACACTAACAGCTGAAAGGAGCAGGAAAGCCTTGATGTATAAGATGTTTCGCCTGAGCGGCATCT
Source organism: Bettongia penicillata ogilbyi (assembly GCA_023548195.1). Classification (NCBI taxonomy): domain Eukaryota; kingdom Metazoa; phylum Chordata; class Mammalia; order Diprotodontia; family Potoroidae; genus Bettongia; species Bettongia penicillata. Next base: position 5,292,757 of record JAJHZJ010000024.1, read on the forward strand.
TGAACAAGAGAGGAACTCTTAGATGTAGGTAAACAGGGAGTGCATTCTAGGCCAAATCACAAAATCTTTTATGATTCCCGAAGACCAATGATGAAATATAGTATCCATGACTATATCATGGATTTAAGGTACAAAATGAGAAATGTTTATTTTTGTATGGAGCCACAGAGGGTATTTGTTTTGTTTGATTATGTATACTTTTACAAGAAATTTGTTTTTTTTTTCCTTTGTGTCCCATGGGAGGAGGAATTAGAGAGAGATTAAGTAGATTTCAGCTCATTTTTTTTGAACAGATGTGTTACTGATGTGAAATACTGCTTGTACTTTCAGATGAAGTCACTATGTTACTAATTTTATTTCATTGGTTTTTTTAGGAGACCTCTCATGAAATGAAAGCAATCTATAAATATTTGTAATATAAAAAGAAAATACGTAATATAACTTTTAAAAATTCTGAAGGCTACAAGATTGCATCAATTCTAGTATTTCCTCCACTAGTGCGGACGGAACCCTAGCCTGCCCCTCCTCAAAGGCTCATTATATAGCTCTTGACTTGCTGTGGTTAGAATACAGTACCTGATGGCTACCTTTCTGGTGATAAACCTCATTAAACTATGTAGTCCTTGATTTGCAGACATATAGTTCATCTCTTGGCCTTTACTGGAAACTTTCCCAGTAACTGGGATCTTTCAGAGTCCGTGTTCCATGTGCTTTGATAACCCAGGGTCACCTTCACACCCTATAAAGAGGTTAGGACTTTAGTGCAAGGCTATTTTCTTAGCATTGAATTAGAATCAGTACCCTCAATTAAGATTTCGCATTTCTGCTTTCATTTCCACATTGAGGATAATACCACCCTCCCTATTTGGAAATGCATTCAATCCAACAGTATGATTCAGTATTACATTAAAAACCTGCTTATTTGGGTTATTGCAGCACTGTGTCTACACAGCAAGCAAAAGAAATCCAAATTATACAAACCCAGAGGAAAGATATCATGGGAAAAAAGACATTTGAATTAGAGTACTGTATAAGGGATGAATACCTAGGATGTTACTTAATATAGTCCAAATTTATTACAAAGTTACTCAGTCCTCCATGGTTCTGAGACAGATTTACTGTATTTCTTTAGCAGAAAGCACTTAATTGACTAAAACTTAATCAGGTTATCATCTTTAATTAGTATATATTAAATGAATACAACCCTGCTCTGTGATAACAGAAGTATGAGATTACTCAAAAGTCTCTGAATTCTAATAATTTATGGTTTCCTGCTAAATTTCTATTAGATTACACTTAAATTTTAATGGACTTCCTACCCTGCTTAGTGGCCTGGGAATAACATAAAATGAACAAGTATCTATCCATGTCAATAAGGTGTTACCTTTAAGTCCAATTATGCACACTTAAATGTCAGTTCTGTTAAGTGTCTCACTTTCAATGATTGTAATCAATGCTACATTTGCCATAAAAAGATATAGTGTCTAGAGCTAAACGAGTCTTAGCATTATTCCATGAAAGCCAAGTCAAGGAGTTTTGCAAGCATTCAAAATGTAAGTTTGACTAATTGAGAGCTCATGGGCTGCTTAAAAAAATGGATTAAATCTTTTTGAACTAAAGGGTATGTATCCCCTGTTGGAGCCTTTGAGAAGTCAATTTGGCTCAAGAAATTAGTAAATTCATTATTAATGACTATGAGTGTGAGCACATTTAATTTTATAATTTATACCAGCAAGATACTGCCTGACATAGCAAATAGAATAAATTCAGAGAAACACAGGAAGAAAACATGAACTCATGCAAAGGAAAATGACTAAAACAAGATAAAGGAATTCTAAATGACTACAATAATATAAACAAGAATGACATTAGAGTAAAGTCAAATTCTGAGAAATTGCTATGCCATCCTCACCCTGGAGAAGAGATGAGGAAATTAGCTGCTGTTCTTTCTTAGAGAGATGGAGGACAATGGGTATGACAGGGTAACTCTGTCCACTGGTCTTGTTTAACTGTTCTTCCACCTCGCCTTTTTTGTTGTTACAAGAGATGATTCATTGTGTGACTATATTTGGAAAGGACTGCAATGTAAAAACAAAAGGCATTCACAAAATGTTGTATATTTTTTCAAAAATAGTGAAACTCACAGTAGTTCTTTCAAGACAAAACTCTTTTCATTTTTGTATTTAATTAAAATATTTTCCAGTCTTGGTTGGCTAAGAATGTCAACAAATAACTTTGTAGAATGATTAATGCCTTGATGCGATCATGCTGGTTTGGGGCCAGTTTTTCTTAGGTGTTTAAATCCATCCACAACTAATTAGGTATTTGATTAGGGATTTTAGAAGGAAGACCCATAATTGAGAGATGCATATGAGGGACCCATTCAGAGCTCAGAATGTTCTATACTATAGAGAAGTTGTAGCTGTCTCTAGCACCCAAGTATTTCAGAGAGACCATCAACAGAGGGTGGACATCATTTTCTTCAGTGATTGATAGAAAATTCCCCTAAAGAGTTATAGTTCATACTGAAATATAACAAGGTATATACTTAAAATTTTAAAATAGGCCTACAAGTTTTTGCCAAGCTATTCACCAATGTTAACTATTCTCATACAACTACACTAGCACAATAATGGAATTTTTAAAAATGTGCCTTTGTTTCAGGGAGAAACTTCAGATTATTCAAAGAACTTTGCAGTTTCTCAAAGGCAGTTCGGTTCACCTCTTCCTGTTCAATTCCAGGTCCACATTCTCCTGCCTTATACATTTATAGTGTATGTATAAGATAGGTATATTAGACAGGTGATCTCCACAAATCTTAATAATAAACATTCTTTATCCATTTTTTTTTCCTATTTATATGGTGAGGTGAAACTCTTTTCAGTAGTTATAGATATTGCCCAGAGGGTTCTTCAGTGTTTCAGGCCTTGACACCACCAGTAAAATGTCACAAATAGAGAAAGCATTCATTAAATTCTTAATATGTTCCAGGTCACTACCAAAAGCCATGATTAAATTACTTCAGCATCTATTGGGAATCTGTCTTTGACTTGGACTCTATGCTGGTTCATCTCCATTTATTTTCTCTCCTCACTTCCCATCAAAAAATAAAAAAAAATCCTCATAACAAATATATGTAATCAAGCAAAACAAAATCCCATATTGGCTGTGTCCAAAAATGTATCTTGGCTTCAGGGTTTATTGCATGTCTGTTAGGAGGTAAGAGGCATGTTTCATCACTAGACGTCTGAAATCCTTGTTGGTTATTGCATAGATTGGAGCACTTAAGTTGTTTGTCTTTACAGCTATTGTTTATTACATAATTTATTCAATTCCTGCTCACTTCACCGTTTGTCAGTTCATGCAAGTCTTCCCACTCTCTTTTTCATACTCTAAGTGGCAGCAAGGCAAGGTTACTTTTACTGTTTTTTACTGTGAAAACTTCTTATGCTTTACTTTGTGTCTTTGTTTGCTCCACCCCTTGCCAAAAATTCTATACTTCTCCCATTTCCATGAGATTCTTTCAATCCTTGAAGGTTTAGAACAAGTATTATGTAAGCTTTTATTAAGATTTCCCTGAGCTCTAAGTACAAAATGAAATTTCCCTCCTATTAATGCTTATTATGTCTTGTTCAGACTTCTCTTGTTCACTTATCTTCCATTTTGTCTTGCAATATTTGAGATACATGTCTTAATTCTCCTTCTTGATTGTAATTAACTTGATGTCAGGATTATGTTTTAGTTATCTTTCTAAAAAAAAATTAAGCCTATTTTAGCACCTAGGACAGGACCCTGCACATTCTAATTGCTAAATCTGTGTTTGATGAATGATGAATGAAGGCATGTTTAGATGAACAGAAGGACGAATGCGTGAATTTGAACAAGTCAATATAATTTTATCTCTGTTTCATTTTTCTGTGTAAAATAAGGTTTATTCTACCTTTCTTTTATGCCTCCTCAGAGGTTATGAATAAAAATGGCATTCTGGATATGAAACGTATTTTGAGATAAAAAGTATTTCACATATCATGGGTTATTCAGATTTTATTCTAAGCTCTTGCTTTTCCTTTAACATGGCCCTTTGCTCTGGCATTGATGTTTCCTTGCTAGTTTGGGAACTCTGACAGTATGCACATGCCTTTTTCTGGATGTTGGGTACCAGCATGTTGATAGTGAAATTTACAGATAATTCATATATTTAAACTATGCTTTTGACTTTAGCATTTAAAAAATAATGTCTTAAAAACTCTTTAAGTCATGTCTGATTTAATCTTATGTAAGCAGGGGAAAATATCTTCTCTACTCTCTAGCAGGTGATAGCTCCAGAATTATACTGGTATTTACCTGGGCAGCCCTGTGATTCATAGGCTTCTGTTGGACACTGCAATGAAGGGCTCTTTAGGAAATCCTTCCAGAAACTTCCCCTGGTTGGTCATCAATACGAATAGGGGAAAGGGGGAGTCTGTTTCCAGGTCAGGCAAATTCCACAGGAACTCACTGTTTTGCCATAGTCCAATTTCCACTCATTCCTGATTCATTTACTATTTGTCCTTCAGAACTGAGGAAAAGTAGAGAATGAACAGATTTTTCTTGATTCTAATGTTTTCTACTGAAATAGAATTGCTAGTTTTGTCTCAGATACAAGGAGAAAAAGAATGATTTCATGATTGTTCTTGAATGTCAGAGATATTCAAGATTGTAACAGACATTAGAGATCATCCAGTCATACAGTAAAGAGAACAAAGACCTATAGATATCATGTGTAGTATGAGTACCAAGTATGGCATCTACAATGTATCTATATTCACAGCTATGATATGAATACTATGAGGATTTCAGAACACCTCAAAAATTGTGCTAGGAATTTATATGCAAATCCATAAATTAATGAACTTTTTTTGAGGTGGAGTGAATAATGTCTCTAAAACATATATATTACTGTTTTTTAAAATATATATAGCTATCATTGTGATTAGTAAAATACAAATTCTTTTAAGAGTTAAACACCATTGAACCTTTTTTAATCATGCATTTTCCCACTGTACAGACACCAATATTCCTACTATTATGTGAAGACTCATGATATTAATGGTAAAAATCCTCAAAATAATTAGAAACCACTAATACAGTACCATTGCTTTACTTTCTAGGTAGGAACCTGAGGTCCAGAAGTTAAATCATTTACTCAAGGTCACAAGGGAGTAAGTAGCTATCTTGACATTTAAAGCCAGGTCCTCTGTTACATATTTGGCTTTCCTTTTCCTTTCTTTCTCTTTCTCTTTCCCTTTCCTTTTTCCTTTTTCCTTTTCCCTCTCCTCTCCTTTCTTTTCCTACATGAATCAAATAAGATTACATTTTTAAAGCCCCATGCAAATCTTAAAGCACTACACAAATGCTACATATTATTGTTAAGTTACAGAAACAAAATGGAGCTCATACTTATGCTTAAAAATATTACAGATTATCAAAGTATAAAACTAGTAATACTAGATGAGAGAAAGTACTCTGAGGCAAAATCACTCTTACTCTTATACTTTTACATTTAGTGGGGACTACTGTACAAATGAAGAGGGCAAAAATTGCAGATTAAAAGCTGGAAGGGAACCTCGGAGACCACCAAGTTTAACCCCCTGATTTTACACATAAGAAAAATGAGACAAAGAGAGGTCAATTTACTTGCCTAAGGTTACACAATTAATAAGTGCATGCTGTGTGGTTTGAACCCAGATTGGTTTTTTTTTTTTTTTTGCACTTAAATGAAGGAATTACATTTAGGAATAATAGCAGAGGTAGAAGTAGAGGACATATAATTTCATTGACAGGGAATTCCCAATTAAGAAAACTCCCTTTACCAACAGAGGTGGGTACTCTTTCCTAGAGCATTGAGATTCAGTAACTTCTTCAGTTACACAGAATATGTCAGAGGTCTGACTTAAACCAAGGTCCTCCGGATTTCCAAACTGTCTCTCTCTATCCCCTATATCTTGCTGAACCTACAACCACAATCAAAATTATAACCAAACTACCGCAATTACCATTACATAGATCACTGGCTAATGTGAGTAGAGAACAGTTAGGTTCTGAGGAGACACAAACATCCCGAACATGTAGAGCTTACCTTCTTTCATGAATATCATACCAATCAATTTAACTTTTCCACATTTGTTTTATATATGACATATCATTCTCTATATATACTATACATGTACAAAGATATGTATTTGGAAATTTTCAGTTGTTACCAATTGGGGTAGGCATTGAAAGAAACAGAAACTTTAGATAACCTAAGCCATCACATAACCTTCAAATCTTTTATATTTGTCTTTGGAATACATCCTACAATTATTGTGCTACAGATTTACTTTCCTAATTATGCTTTGGTGAGGCTAATATTAAAATTAGTTTGCATCCCCTGCCCACACACCAGCTGATGGCAGGGAATGCATCCCAGGAGCATGCTGCACAGTGCGGGGAAGCTGGCCTGGGATGAAAAATATGCTATGGATAAGTCACAGAGTAGATAATCTCTGTGCTGATAATTAAAAGAGCACCATAGATCAGCCATACTCTAGGTGTGTTATATACCAACAAAGTGCAATCTAAGAAGGGGAAGAAGAAAAGAGCTCATTATACAGCTAACAGGAAAGGAAGGCAAAATAAAGCAAAAGGTAGGTGGAGGGAGAAGAAAAGATGAAGTAGAGAGATTCTAGTCAGGCAAAGTGGTGTAAGACAAAGAGCATTGGATTTTAGCTCTGGTGGTCTGGGTTCAAGTCCCAGGCCAGAGAAGAAGATGGATTATTTTACTTCTCAGAAGCTCTGTTTCTTTGTATGTGAGGAAAACAACATCCAAACAAAACATCGTAGTGTTTGTGCTCCCCTCATCATAGGCTTGTGGTGAGGAAAATGCTTCACAAGCTTTAAACTGCTTTAAAAATGTGAGTGACTTGTGTTATTACAGCTTGGTGGTTGAAAGAAGGCCGGCTTTCTAATTCAGGCAAAAGGGGGCAAAAGGCCAATCATCTTTAAAACACACATCTATTCCCCCCATAAGCCCATTATTGAAAATTTTGCCATAAAAGCTACTTTTCCTATAATCTAGTATTTTCATCTGGGAATATAAAAACAATTCTATTTTCTTCCAACATTCATTTTATTCATTTTGCTCGTGGGAATTGGCAGCCTAGGAAAAGTCAGAGTGCTGTTAATTAACTAGCTTTGTTCATCATTCAGGAGGCTTTTCTACCAAAATCTTTATTTTTCCTTAATAATAAAGCCATTGAAGTTACAGAAATTAATGCAAAGAACTAAAGATGTAAAGAGGGCCCCAGAAAGTCATTTGCTCCCACTGGCATGCTTTTTTGTGTGTCCTGGGTATTTTTTCCTGTTTGATCCAGACTTGTGATTTCTTCAGTTTAGTAAATTCCCAGTGAAGCAACTCCCTCCACAGATGCAGAGAAGCAAAAGTCATTGGTTGTTTATAGTCCTTGAGAGCTGCATGGATACAGAGAGGTTAGATACTTGCAGTTGTCTAACATAGTCAAATATGTCAGAAGCAGGACTTGAACTGATGAATTCCGACTTGGAGACTAGATTTCTCTCCCTCATGCTATAATGACTTAGATATATACTCATCTTTTTATGAGTTTTCTTTTAGTCTGGAGTTAACTGGGCTACCTTTAAAATAAAATATTTTGTAGATTTTTTTGTGTACTGAAGTTAGTGTTTTTTCAAGGTAAGAAGTGGACAGGAAATGAATGTTGGTCTAGTTTACACTTGGGAGATTTGCGTGGTGCTTTTTATAACCCATTTTTTCCTTGAAAACAAGGGTTGAATCCAGTATCAATATCCTTTTGGGGATCAAGTGTGGTTAGGAGTCATGGAACACTACAATGTCTAAAGAACCAATGGTAAGAGTCAGTCAGTCAAAGGATAATGGAAAGAGGTTCACTGTGGGATGTGAGTAGTCAATCAACACTTAATATGTAACTGCTCATGCCAGAGACTGTGCCAGAGTGCAACAATACATTTCAAATGAGGAATCGTACAGGGAATGAAGCATAAAGGATAATCTGGTTGCAGAAGGAAAGCAAAGAAGAAGATATTTCACTGCTATCTTTGCATTGCCAGAAGACCTGGAGGCAGCCATCAGCACACTGAGTGAAGCTTCAGTGATGCATATTTGGGTGGACATGGAAGACAGGCTTGCTGGATAGCCAGGCAGAGATGGGCTGCAATTTGTATTGTTGGAGAGATCCACTTTGAAGAGACCACAGAGCCCTTGAATTATTGTAGAATGTCTTGAAATGCAAATTTATAGGGATTTAATTATGAAATAAGAGGTGAGCTTTCAGGGACCTTCAAAGTTGTTTGGAGCTGGGGTTTTCAATCACCTTCAGAAATTCCATTTGATTTACTGTTCACTTGATTTACTGTTTGGGACCAGGGAAGGTTGTTCTGCTCTTAACTGCATGACTGACAGCATGGGAAGGTCATTTTCCAATGTGTTTTGGTTTCCCTGAATTTACATGGAAAGTAAATGATAGAATTGTAGAATCTGACTTTTTTAAGGTCCTGAGGCAATTTATTCTAAGTAAGCTTCTTCATGAAATTCCCTTGAAAGCATTTGACAATAATGGAGGAAACAAACACTTTAAGCACCTGCTATGAGCAAGTCCTTGTGCTAAGTGCTTTATAAATGTCTCAGTCCTCACAAAACCCTAGATGCTCTTATTCTCCTCATTTTATAGAGGAGAAAACTGAGGCAGCAAATAGAGGTTTAGTGACTTGCCTAGGGTGGCACAGTAAGTAGATACCCAAGATTGGATTTGAATTGGGGTCTTCCCGACTACTACCCGATGGCTCAATCTCCATCCACTGTGCCAGTGACCTACCTCTAAAAGGTAGTTTTCCAGCATCCACTTGAAGATTTCTAGTGTTCAGAAACTCACAATCTACCAAAAGTAGCTTATGGCACTTTTGGGGTGGCGCTAGTTGTTAGATCATTCCTTCCTACATTGAGCCAAAATTTGCCTCTCTATAAATGATTGCATTCTCCTAATTTTGCCCCATAGAGCATATATATGAAATTAAATCCCTTTTCAATGGGATAGGGAAAGAAGGTGGACCTATGATTTTATTAATATAGAGAATTACTGGATGAAAAGATATCCTTTTACCAACACAAGTAATCTCTCCTCTGAAAAGTCTAGTTCAGACCTGCACAACTTGGCAGTAAGTAGGGGCCAAAATTAAAACAGGCTAAATTTCTTTGGGCCACAGATAGGTTTTTAGTGGGTCATTTTCAAAGTAAGGTATAATTAATGATTAAACTATTTTGCAGATAAACCATATTTTAAAAGGGACATTTCAATTAATGTGAATTAATCACAAGTATTAATTAAGATTTTTATCATGAAATCATGTCTCAGACTAGAGAGATAGACTGTTGATGGTTAGTCACCACTGGTCACATGACAAACAGCAGAGCATGTACAGTGGCAGCCTATCTACCAAATTACATGACAGGCACAACAGAGATTAGTGGATGGTGGTCTAAACAGGGCATGGATAAAGCACTAGCTACATCTTTACTTTCTTTCACATCCTCTGCATTTTTCACAGGCCACCTGAAATCCTTTGGTGGACCGCAAGCAGCCCATGGCTTGTATGTTGTTCAATCTAAACTGTTACCCAGAGCATTGAGAGGTTAAATTATATTCCCCGAGTCCCTCAGACAGTACATGTTGGAATAAGGACTTGAATTCAAGTCTTTCTGGTTTCAATGCCATCTCTCTGTCCACTGCTCCGATCTCCTATGACTCTCTGAGGCACAAATTGCAAAGGAGTTGCCCACCTGCAATGGCACAGGGTGTTTCTATACTAGAAATTTTCCATGCTGATTAAGTTGCACATCTGGATTTCAAAAAGAAATTCTAGACACTAATCTAGCATGGGAAAGTGAAGGAACAATATGATGTAGCCCTTCCCTCCTCCACCTCAAAGATTTTACAGTCTGATAAAATAATTTATCTGTCTTTAGACAAGAGCTAACCATATATTTCTGCTAGGAAGTACCTATGCCATTTTTTTTATCCTAGTGTTTTTCAGATGGTTAAAGCAGATATAGGTCCTGCAATCATAAAGAGAGGTTCAAATCTCACCTCTGACACTTACTAGCTGTGTAACCCTTGGCGAATCACTTAATCTCTCAGTATTCCCAGGCATCTCTTTAAGACTGTAAGTTATAAATAGGTTTCTGCATTGGTAGGAATCACAATGAAAAAAAATCATAGTTCCTTTTTGTACTGTTGACCTATAATCAATCTCATAAACATACTAACTTCCCTCATTAATTCTGCTTTCCTGTTTCAGTAGGATTAGGCTATTGGAACATTTGTCAATGTGTTAGACATAGTACCCTACTGATCACATACCAAAAATGAGAGGCAACAGATGCTGTAATGCCTGGTCATTATACTGATATACCCAAGAAAATAAAAGAATTTAAGACAGGTCTCTAGCTTGTGGGGTGGTTTATCTATTGTGAATGTATAGAAAGATGTGGATGAGAAACATACCAGATAAGAAAGCATGGAGGAGTTGCCAATGACACCCTTGGGAAAATACCCTGATGAAATAATGAATCCATCAAAGTAGGCATTTGGGGCATATAGATAGATTGCCCACAAGGACTTCCTCTTTGGGACAGAAGAAATTAATCAAAAGTGCTTTTTACCTACTTTTCAACTGGATCTGGATAAATGGCATGAGACTAGAAGAGGAGGTTGTGCTCCTAATATTATAATTGGGAAATTGCATGAGAGCTCTGAATTTCCCTAACTGAGCTCCTATGTCAGCAATAATCTCCTCCATGAAATCTGACAAGTGGTCATCTAACCTATATTTGAAGACTTTCAGGGCTGGAGAAATCTTTTATAGCAGCAGAAATGTTAGAACTAATATAGCACTTTACCTCAAGAACCTGTAATGCCTGAAATTTTATTTTTAGCATTAAAGATGGCAGTTTTAAAAATCATTAGTATAGACTTGTATGAACTGAGAAACTAATCATACACTTTTAAAATTACAGCATGTTAGAAACTGATAAAGTTTCATAATCATTCATTAAGGAAAGGAAAATCTAGTCCCTCCCTCAGTTTGTGCGTAATGGAAATGAAGTAAAGTGTTAATACCAACACTATGTTTATAAATGGCAGTGGGAGGCAACATATCATTACCCATCTGCACTAGCATTATTATTCATGAAGATTTGCCTAACTATGCATATATCCTTCTCTCCATTCAGCCTATTCATGAACGAGAAGGCTTACACCATCTTAAGTACATGGTGCTGGCACTGTGCCTTTTAGATTTAGCAAATAATTTGGTGTGCTTTCACATACAAATGACGAACTTGAGAATTCTACTTTTACTCTCAGATGCAAAGTGGTCATGGGTGTTCTCTCTTCAGGCTCCAAAAAATCAAATCAAATCAAATTCAATCTTATTATTTCCTTTAAAACATTTAAAGAAGTTCCCTTTCTTCAGATTTAAAAATAAAACCAAATGTGACTAATCTGTTTTACCACATAAAAGCCAATCATTTCTTTAATTTCTTTATTTGAGGTTAAAAAACCCCACACAATTCTACAATATGTGCCTGTTGTTCTCTCTTCTTCCATTTGTACAGACAGCACACTCCTGAAGAGTTCTCTTCAAGGAAGAAGGTTAACGAAATGCCTAAGGAGCCATTGTAGTCAATCAAGTGTTGAGATAAACATATACACACATATAGACACATATCTATATCTGTAGGCATGCATGTATGTATGTATGTGTATATACATATATATATATGGGTATATTGTGTGTGTGTGTATGTGTGTGTGTGTTTGCCATAGCATTCACATTAGAGATCTTGGATTGCTGACCCATATATAATTCTATCCCACCTCACAACAGAACAGCTTATTTACACATGGGCACTCCTGTTTGCACATAATCTTGGCCAAATTGAGTGAGTGAAGATGGGTAGAAATGATCCTTGAGGGAAGGGAGAAGTTAAGAGGGGAAAGGGTGCTATTTGAAACCAACTAACACATTGAATAATGATGAAGAGGATGACAGCTCACAGCTTGATGATTTACAAATCCCCCTTTTTACACAACTGTGTGTGTTATTTACCCCCAATTTGCATACATTAAAAATGAAGTTCATGGAGGTGAGTTGACTTCCAATGCTCCTTTGTAAATGCCAAGGTTGAGACTTGGTCTTCTACCCATGTCAAGGCCAATACTCCTTCAACTTATCATGTACCCTGATAGTCCTCTTCAAAAAGGAGGTTCATTAGGAATGCTCATAGGAAGTGATCTATGCTTTTGATAAATTCCAAAGACAAACAGTGAGGCTCAGAATCTCCCTCTGAAAAATTTAGATTTTGAGATGAGGAATTACAAGTTTTCATTGAATAGGTTTAGTTCTAGGAGTGATTTCAAAAAATCATTCTAGTTCACAACCATACTTTCTATCTGTGAACTTTGATTTTAAAACAGGTAACTCCTAATCTAAACAATCAAGAAATCCAACAGGTGTGTCATCTGAATTACTGTACTCTACTGAACTTAGCCTACATTAAAATCTTTTTAATTATTTCATTCAATTCAATAAACATTTACCAATAAACTCAAAAACACAAATATTGAGTGAAGGTGGCACTGACTTGCAGTATTTTGTGGCTCGTTGCCTTATTTACACATAAATGTTTTGAGGATTTTGAAGTATAGATTTGAGAAAACACAAACCAAAGGACTGTTTGAAGATTGAGGAAAAAATATTTAAGGACTGTTGGAGGTCATGCTTGACAGACAGGTGAAGTTTTCTCTTCTTATTGGCATTAGGTCAAGGGAGTCACTAAGTGAAAAAAGACCCTGCTTTGCATTAGAGAAGTCAGTCAGAAACTTGTGTGTTGGAGGAGTGAGAATATGAAGATGGGAGAAAGGAAAATGAGACATAAGGCATCAGAAGAGGATAATGCTGCTACTTTACCAAAAGAGGTTACCATTGCTTCAGTGGTTCGGGGGTAACAGAAGTCTAGTAGGTGAGTGGAAAGGCTAAGAAAAGGAACAGGTGGTACATGAGGCAGGATCTTTGCTAAAAAAGATCACTGTTGTTCAGGCCTATAGGCCAAATGTCTTGGTCACATGGCATTCACTATTAGGTTTCTGTAAGTGTGTGCCTACTCCTACCACACTGTGCCCCTCATGAATTAGTGGGAAAAGATGATCTCTGTCTACTATTAAGTGAATATTATGTTATGACTTTCTTGCTTTTAACTTCTTTTGAGTAAATGTTATGACTATTGCTTCTTTGCCTTATTCTATAAATGGTTCATATTTGACTCAAAGGCATCATTATGACATTAGCTCCATTAAAATTGGGAACCACACTAGTGGGGGCTCAGAAGCTGCAATTATAAGCATTGAGAGCATCTTCCTCACACACTGGGATTGTTCCAAGGACCTTGAGAATGAGTTGTAGCAACATGTTCTCCCCTCTGGGAACCTACTCTGACCTGTCAGCAAGGGATGAGTGAACCAAGAAGAGAGAGAGCTTAGAGAGCTGGGATCATTGTCATGCTTTGTGCTTTGTAAATAGATACAAAATAAATATAATATAATTTTAAAAGAAGAGGTACTAACAATCCACAAAAGATCTCTTAGAGTATGTGGCACTTGAAATAAACCTTGAAAGGAGTTAGGTGTTCCAAGGAACAGAGATGTGGAGACAGAGCATTCCAGGAATAAGGAACAGCTTGGGTAAAAGCTCAGAAATGAAAAATGAGGTGTTGAGAATTTGGAAGAGTAAGTCAAAACATTTGATTGATACAGAATGCGTGGGAGGGGATAACAGGGAATCAACTCGGAAAAGTTAAGTTAGAGCCATACAATAAAAGGTTTTATATTTCAAATAGAGGAGTTCTGCATTTCATTATGGAGGTAATAATCAGCTACTGAGGCTCCTTGAGTAGGGGGGTGACATGGCCAAATCTGTACTTGAGGAATATCCACTTAGTAGCTGTATGGAGAGAATGGAAAGGTGAGAGGTTATATGCAGGGAGACCATTAAGGAAGTTATTGCAAAGGCAATGGTGAAAGGTGATAAAAGTCTGGATCCAGGTGGTGGCCCTGTAAGTAGAGACAAAAGAGATATTGTGGATTTAGAACTGTTAAGATTTGGTAATTGATTGGATATAGGCAATGAAGGAGAAGTATTAAACTGAACTAACTAATATTCTGTAGCTAAGACTATGTTTCAGAAGCCAAAAAGGAAAGTATTGTGAGCAAATGGCATAAACAAAAGCTAGACTTTCAAGAGCCAGTACCTTACTTGTTCGAAATGTGAAATGGACTATGTTTTGACCAAGGATGATGGCCTTTTAAGTTTGCAGATGTGGTGATGGAGAGTGGTGTAGTCCATGTTACATGACTATGGCTCAAATGAGTGATATATGGCTAGCATTCCTTTCTACACTGTGTACATCTGAAAATTATCCTTTGGTTTCCACTGGAAACTGTCTTGTACAGAATCTGGAGTTATTCACAACCTTGCTTTTTGGATCAGCCTCAGGCAACCCATCTTTGCTGTGTTCCATGTTGACCTTCATGGGATGTGGTTTCCTAGAATCCCACCACTGGCCTGAAGGATCTGAAATGTTGCTTCCACATGCCCAGGTGATATTTCTTCCACTTGCCTCACTTATCATCACAATTGTTCAATGAAAGATATGGTAACTACTTAGCTACTTTCCTCTCCCATTATTTGCTTCAGCAAATCCAATGAATCAATTGGCAAATTAATGACACTTACATGGTGACATGAAGACAGACTGATTACATTTTAGGGTCACAGGAGTGGTGGTGTTATCTTTGCATTTAATGTTCAATATAACTCCTTCTAGTGAAGCAGTCTTGTGTAATAGATAGAAGGTAAGCCTTACAGTAAGAAACGTTGGATTCAAATCCTGCTATTGACATATACTGGTCATGTGTGATGATAGATGAATAATTTAATCTTTCAGTGTCCCAAGTAGCTCTCTGTTCTAGATAGCTGCAGATCTACATGAGTGGAAGGAGTTTCTATACAAGAAATGCCCAGTAAATCACAGATCTGGACAAAAAAGGTGAGGGGGGGAGGAGGGCAGGGGGCCAATAAGGGGTTCCTGGTGGTGTTGATGAAATACTTCTGCAATCTGGAGTTGTCAATCATGGCATATAGTCCTACCTTATCCCTCCATGAGGCTGTGAGTTCCAGCACCTACTATAATGCTCTGTATACAATAGCAGTTAATATATGTGCTAAAATTTGTGCTTACTTCATACCTATTGTCATCAGTGGTCTTCAAGCATCTAAGTGACTTGAACCTGTGTATGTCAAAGAGTAGCTTTGATGTCAGTCTCTGCAGACTCCTACATATGTATCCCAATCTGCTCATTTAGTTCCTACGGGATGTTAGACTACTAGTTTCTGCCTATGACTTAACATTTTGATTTCCCTGTGCTGATTGCCTTCTCTACCTCAAACCTGCCACCCTACCTCATGGGCTCTGGATTTGGAAGGATCTTATTTAGCTTACTTCCCTTTGTGAATCCCATCTGCAAACCTCTGCTAACTTGGGAAACCTACTGGTTTCACTGCTACAAGCTGGGACAGAACAATAGGAAGGTTGCCATTTTTCACTAGATTTTCATCTTGGTGCAGTATAAGAAACATCCTTTTACCCCATCTACTCAAAGCTAAACAGGCTTTCTTAATTTTCTTTCCTATTTCTTTTCTGATTCTTTCTTTGTCAGTGAGCTGCCAAAGTAGCAGATATAGAAATAGCTTTTCAATCTGAATTGCTGGTGAAAACTTTTGCCATCATATAAGTAGCTACATGATTTTAAGAGTCTCATCAACCAGTACACATTCAAAGGGACTTAAAACTACTTTTCATGGGGGAAAATACATTATTCATGAGTTTTACAGATTATAGATATAGCTCACTTGAACCCCCAAAAAGGATGGCAGTATCCTGAGTATAGAATAGCAATACAAAATATGGAAGCTGGCAATATCCTCTGAGTATGAATAAAGAGAAGGAACACAGGTTCTTTTTTCTTTCATGCTTCCTGGTATGCCGCTTGCATATGCTTATACATATGCTGCACAACCATGCGGCTTGCCCTCCTTCTCCTCCTCTTCCTTCTCTTTCTCTTATGAAAACTTTGGATACTGCCTCTAGGATTCCAGGCTCTGATAGGTGAGTATACAGTTTCTCTTTCCTGGAACCAGGCTTTCATGTCACTTCCTGGTCATCTCCATACTATGTGACCCTAAATCCATTTTTCCTGAATATTGTCATCTTCCATTAGAATGGAAGCTCCTTGAGTCTGTCTTGCTTGTTTGTTCTTCTATCTCTAATGTTTAATACTGCATGTGATACATAGTAAGGACCCACTAAATACCTGCTCTATGCATGTATGTATGTATACATGTATATAGGTATCTTTCTATCCATCTATCTATCTATGAAATATTGAGATTGGTGGATACTGTGTTGCTGCATCTCAGAGACCCTTGGGATGGGAATTGTCTGCTGGTGTCACTGCTTCATCTTTAGTCCTTGTTCTCCATTGTGAGAAGGATGGTTGCAATAGCAACTTTTTGTTGTTAACACTAGAAGGACGAGGGGCATAAATTTAAACTGCTTGGTTCCTCAAGGTGTTCGATTCTGACCCTTCTTTAATTGGAAAAAGAGAATCACTGGAGTCCTAGATAATGAAGTAACATGGAGGCCACCATAATAGATCGCAAGGGGGTCCTATCTGCAGATTACCCAACTACTGCCTGCACTAGGTTTATAGGTGCCATAACCAATTAGAATAAGTACAAAGTGTAAGAGTTTAGAATAACTTAGAGTTTAAATTGATTGGAGAGTTGTGACCAAAAACCAACTCAGGTAAAAGTTTGATCATGCACTTGGTAGTTTAAGAGAAGTGTGAGTTTTCTCTTTTCTCATTTCTTTCTCAGTTCTTACCTGGTATAGGACATGAGAATATCTTGGGGATGGTTTATGATTAAAGGGGAGAGAGAAGAATGCAGAAATTGGGGTATAAAAGATGACAGCAGACTCAGATGAAGAAGGGGTGAGATCCCATTTAACTAGTCTGGTAGAAAAGATGTAGGAAGGTATTAGGATAGGGTAAGAGTTGGTAAGAGTATGCCAGGTTTTAGTATTGAGAAAAAATTAAAATTACAAGGTGGAATTTTTTGAAGGAGTTTTAGTATTAGGATAGAATTAAAGGGTTATCAGGTTTGGGCATGCATGGAGTTTTGACAGGGAGACAAGATAATGGATCAGCAGTATATTCTAATTGTCTTTTTTATCTGTTTGCAAGAAAGCTTACTATTTAGGTAAACTTGATGTTTGCAAAGGAATTTTACTTTAAGCCAGGGACCAGGTCATGAATGAATTACAGGTAGAGAAGAAAAAAAAAGTTTGAAGGTGCAGAGTCAAAATGGTAGATTACAAGGTAGGATTCAACTGAGCTCCAAATACCCTCCAAACAATTTTAAAATAATGGATCAAAACAAATTTTAGAGCAGCACAAACAATACAATGATAGGGTGAGACAATTTTCTAGCTGAAGACTATTTAGAAGTTTGGCAGGAAAAGACTGTCTCAATGGGAGAATGAAGTATTTGATCAGAAGGAGGTCACTTGGGAACACTTTGCTGGCACTGGTTGCAAGATGGGATTGCATTGCCCATATGAGGTTCCAAGTTGTAGTCCCAGGATGAGGAGGAGCCCACTAGAACATGTGACTTCAGAGAGCCAGGACCCTGGTCACAGTTCTAAAGGGTGGAAAAGAAATGCCAGGAGAGTAGTGAACACACCTCTCCTCAGAGAACTTGGAAGAGTTGGGAGAACTGACAACTTACAGACCCCTAAAACTATCTCTAAAAACAGCAGCACAAAAAACCTCAAGCTTGAGATAGTGTCCCCTCAGTGGAGCCAGCTGTAACATAAAGTTAAAAGTTAAGGAAAAGGCTTAGGAAATGAGCAAACAAACAAACAAAAAAACCTGACCATTGAAACACAAACTCAGAAGATAACAAAGTCAAAGCAGCAACATTTAAAGCCTCAAAGAAAAATGTGGATTGGTTTCAGGCTTAAAAAAGAGTTCTTGGAAAAACTCAAAAACAATGTTAAAAATCAAATAAAAGAGGTAGAAGAAAAATTGTGAAAAGAAATGAGGAAGAGGAAAGAAAATCATGACAAAAGAGCCAACAACTTGGTAAAGGAGGCACAAAAAATAATGAAAAAATAATGCCATAAAAGCCAAACTAGAATAAATGGTAAAAGAGGTACAAAAGTCTATTGTTGAGAAGAACCTTTAAAAAGTAGAATTGGTTAAATGGAAAAAGAGGTACAAAATTCAGTGAAGAAAAGAATCACTTAAAAAGTAGAAATGTTCCAATGGGAAAGAAGTACAAAAGTTTAGTGAAGAAAATAATTCTTTCAAAATTAGAATTGGATAAGCAGAAGCTAGTGACTATAGAAGACATCAAGAAATAATAAAACAACATCAAAAGAATGAAAAAAAGAGAAGAAAATGTAAAATATTCCATTGGACAAAGTTGACCAGGCAAGTAAATCGAGGAGAGATAATTCAAGAATTATTGGGCTACCTGAAAGCCGTGATTGAAAAGAGCCTAGAAGTCATCTTTCAAGAAGTTTCATAGGAAAGCTTTCTTGATATCTTAGAACCACAGAGTGAAATAGAAATTGAAAGACCCTACCAATCACCTCTTCCTTAAAGAGTTCTCAAAGTGAAAACTGTCAGAAGTATTATAGTCAAATTTCATAGTTCCGGGGGCAAGGAAAGACTATTGGAAGGAGCAGAAAAAAATCAAATGTGGAAGTATACTTATTATAATGCAGGATTTAGCAACTTCTTCATTAAAGGACTGAAGGACTTGGAATATGATAGCTCAAAAGGCAAGGGAGCTAGGATTACAGCCAAGAATCACCTACCTAACAAACCAGATATCATCTTAGGGGAGGAGGAAGAGTGCACATTTATTGAAATAGGGAACTTTCAATCATTCCTGATGAAAAGACCATAAGTGAATAAAAAATTTGACTTTCAAATACAAGAGACAAAAGAAGTATATAAAAGGTAAGCAGGAAAAAGAAATCAAGGGATTTGATAAAGTTAAACTGTTTATATTTCTACGTGGGAAGATGATATTTATAACTCCTGAGAACTTTATCATTATTGGGCACTTAGACAGAAAGCACATGTGTGAGTTAAATGTGATATTTAAAAAAAAAATAAAAAATTAAGGGGTGAGAAAGAGGATGAGAGAGGCTGAATTGGGGTAAATTATCAAACATAAAAGAGGCACAAAAGATCTTTTATAGTAAAGGGGAAGAGGAGTGTGGTGGCAAACAATGCTTGAACCTTACTGTCACTGAAATTGGCTTAAAGAGGGAGTACCTTACACACTCGGTTATAGAAATCGATCTTACCTTACAGGCAACTAAAAGGGACATAAAAGGAGGGAGAGTTGATAGAAGAGAGAGCAGATTAAGGGAGCTGATGGTCAGAAACAAATCACTTTTCAGCAGAGACAGAGTGAAAGGAAAAAAAGAAAAGGATAAACAGAGGGAAGAGGATGAAGGGAAATAAAGTTAGTAATCATAACTGTGAAAAAAAATTTAACACCAATTTTTTTTCTGATTAAGACCTTATTTCTCAAATATATAGAGAACTGAGTAAAATCTATAAGAATACAGGTCATTCCCTAATTGATAAATGGTCAAAGGATGTGAATAGGCAGTTTTCAGATGAAGAAATCAAAGCTATGCATAGTCATAAGAAAAAGTGTTCTAAATCACTATTGATTAGAGAAGTGCAAAATTAAAACAACTGAAGTATTATGCTGGCTTATGAGACAGGAAAAGAAAAGGAAGAATGTTGGAAAGGATGTGGAAAAATTGGGACACAGAAGTACTGTTGGTGGAGTTGTGAATTTATCCAACCCCCTAGAGAACAATTTGGAATGATGCCTAAAGGACTTTAAAATTGTACATATCCTTTGACTCAGCAATACCACTAGTAGATCTGTATCCAAAAGAGATTTTTAAAAATGGAATATATGCACAAAAATATTTGTAGCAGCTCTCTTTGTTATAGCAAAGAATTGGAAATCAAGGGAATACTCATCAATTGAGAATGGATGAACTACTTGTGGTATATTTCTGGGATGGAATACTACTGTGCTATTAGAAATGGTGAAGAGGGTGCTTTAAGGAAAATCTGAAAAAAGGCCAGATAAATTCACAAGTGAATTCTACAAAATATTTAAAGAGTTATTAATTCAAATGGTAGATAAACTATTTCGATAAATAGGTGGAGTTCTACCAAACTCCTTTTTTTTAATGACATAAATATGGTGCTGATGCTTAAACCAGGAAAATCTAAAACAAAGAAAGAAAATTGGAGAATTAGACACAATTTTCCTAATGAATATTGATGCAAATATTTTGAACAAAATACTAGCAAGGCAGTTACAGAAATATATCACAAAGATTATACATTATGACCAGATAGAATTTATACCAGAAATGTAGGGTTTGTTTAATATTAGGAAAACTATCAACATAATTGACCATTTCAATAACAAAACCAACAGAAATCATATGATTATCTCAATAGATGCTGAAAAAGCTTTTGACAAAATATAGCACCATTTGTATTAAAAACACTAGGGAACATAGGAATAAAGGCAGAATTCCTTAAAATGATAAGCAGGATCTATTTAAAATCATCAGCAAGCAGTATCTGTAATGGGGATAAGCTAGAAGCCTTCCCAATAAGACTGAGGGTCAAGTAAGGTTGCCCATTATCATCACTGTTAATTAAAAAATACTAGAAATGTTAGCTACAGCAATCAGAGAAGAAAAAGAAATTGAAAGAATTGTACTAGACAATGAGGAAGCACAATGATCACTTTTTGCAGATGATATGAGGATATACTTAGAGGATCCTAGAGCATCAACTGAAAAAATTACTTGAAATAATTAACTTTAGCAAAGTTGCAAGATAAAAGAGAAATTCACATAAATCATCTTTTCTTTATATGACCAATAAATTCCAGTAGCAAGAGATAGAGAAATTACATTTAAAATAACTGTAAACAATATAAAATACTTAGGACTCTACCTTTCAAGACAAACCCAGGAACTATACATTACAAACAGTTACCAACACTTTTTATATAAATAAAGTCAACTCTAAATAATTGGGAAAATATCCATTATTTGTTTATAGGCTGAACCAATATAATAAAAATGATAATTCTACCTAAACTAATTTACTTGTTCAGAGTCATACCAATGAAATTACAAAAAAAAAGTATGGTGCTGGAAAAAATAGCAATAGAATTCATATGAAATAAGAAAAGTTCAAGGTAATCAAAGGAATTAATGAGAAAAATACAAAGGATAGTGATCTAGCAATACTAGATCTCATTATATAAAAGTTCTATAAATTATTATAATATTTATATATGCATATATTATAAATATATTGTAAACTATTATAAAGCAGTAATTATCAAAACTATCTACTGTCTAAGAAATAGAGTGGTCGATCAGTGGAATAGACTTGGTATACAAGACACAATAGTTGAGGACCATAGTAACCTAGTGTTTGATAAACCCAAAGACCCCAACTTTTGAGATAAACACTTGCTATTTGACAGAAAAAAAAACCAAAACTGCTGGGAAAACTGGAAAACAATATGGCAGAAACTAGGTACAGACCAACATCTTACTCCATTCACCAAGAATAGATCAAAAAGCGTACATAATTTAGACATAAAGGGGAACATCATATGGAAATTAGAAGAGCAATGAATAATAGTCTACTTATCACACCTATGGGAAGAGGAAGAATTCATGAACAAACAAGAGATAGAAAGCATTACAATATGTAAAACAGTTTATTTTGGTTATATTACATTAAAAAAAAAAGCTTTTGTAAAAGCAAAACCAAACACAACCAAGTTTAGAAGGAAATCAGACATCTGGGAAACAATCTTTACAGTAAGTGTCTCTGATAAAGGCCTCACCTCTCAAATATATAGAGAACTGAATCAAATTTGTAAGAATACAAGCCATTCCTCAACTGATAAATGGTCAAAGGACATGAATAGGCAATTTTCATGTGAAGAAATTAAAGTGATCTAAAGGCATAAGAAGTACTCAATCACTTTTGATTAGAAGTGCAAATTAAAACAACTCTGAGATACTACCTAACACCTATCAGGTGGGCTAATCTGACAAAAAATGGAAAAGGATAAATCTTGGAGAGGATATGGGAAGATTGGTACACTGAGGCACTATTGATAGAGTTGTGAACTGATCCAACCATTCTGGAGAAAAATTTGGAACTATGCTCAAAGGGCTATCAATTCAGTAATACCACTGCGAGGTCTGTATCTCAAAGGGATAATTAAAAAAGCGGAAAAGGACCCACATGTACAAAAACATTTGTAACAGCCCTTTTTGTGGTGG
Organism: Bettongia penicillata ogilbyi; assembly: GCA_023548195.1. Lineage (NCBI taxonomy): Eukaryota > Metazoa > Chordata > Mammalia > Diprotodontia > Potoroidae > Bettongia > Bettongia penicillata. The sequence goes on from JAJHZJ010000024.1 coordinate 5,315,381, forward strand.
CAAAATATTTGAAATTTAGGAGATGTCCATCAATTAGGGAATGGCTAAATATATTGTGGTATATGAATGTAATGGAATACTATTATGCAATAAGAAATGATGAACAGACAGATATCAGAAAATTTTGGAAAGACTTATACAAACCTGAGCCAAGTGAAATGAAAGGAAAACATTGTATACAATATTAGCAACATTGTGTGGTGATCAACTATGAATGACTCAGCTCTTCTCAGCAGCAGGATGATCCAAGATAAGTACAATGGACTCACAAAGCAAAATGGTATCCATATTCAGATAAAGAACTGAAGGACTCTGAATGCAGATCGAAACATATCTTTTTACTTACTTTATTCTTTCTTATGGATTTTCCCCCTTTCATCTGTTTCTTCATTCACAACTGTGAATAATACAGAAATATTTTTAAATGATAGCATACACATAAAACTGCCCACCATTTTCAGAAAGGGGAGGGAGGAAACTTTGCAATTCAAAATCTTGTAAAAACAAATACTAAAATTTTTCTTGACATGCAGCTGGGAAATAAAGCAAATATTATTATTAAACTTAAAAAAAGAAAGGTCTGGAAAGACACGAACTGATACAAAGTGAAGTGACTAGAAGAAAGAGAACATTGTACACAGTAATAGTAATAATGTACTATGATCAACTGTGAATGACTTAGTTATTCTCTACAATACAATAATTCAAGATAATATGAATGAGGTTATGATGAAAAATGCTATCCAATTCCAAAGAAAGAAGTGATGGAGTCTGAATATAGATCAGTATCCTTTCTTTTTACTTTTTGAGAGAGGAAAGAGAGAGAGAGAGAGAAAGAGAGAGAGAGAGACAGGGAGACAGAGACAGACAGAGAATTTGGACCTCAGGGTTTAAAAAAAGAATATTAAAATCATTTTTATATGTAATGGGAAAAATTAAATATTAAATCAACCAATGGTGTATGTGTGTGGCATGCTCATTTACAAAGGGGTGGTATTCAATATCATGTAAATTTCTTCAAGAACAAACGCATTTACATAAGGTTTGGACCATGCACTGACCTGAAGAAGTAATCCATATCATTCCCAGTTACCAGAGCTAAAATGGGGTGATGAAAGCTGAAAGATATATCGAGAAATGTAGGTGACCTGTGAACCAGTCAAGAATTGCCAAGAATTCACTCTGGTACGATTACTTTAATTACTCTTACTATTTTTCATGGAAATTCATTGGGATTACCATAAGCATAGCAGCAACTTTGCTATTAGGAAGAAAAAAAGTCCAAAATGCAGAAGAAAGGTCACCCACAATGATTGGCCATTTTCAGTCTTGTTATTAAGTTAATTTTCAGGCTTACCAGGGGCATGATGGGTTTGAAAAGAATCCCTACAACAACACCTTTGCAATTTTGCTTAAAGAAGTCCCTACGATGATGTGAAATGATGAAGACTAATAACTAATTATACAGTAGGAATTAAAAGAAATGTTCTTAACCAGATTTCAGAAAAGGGTCATAGTAAGAGAGTTAGAGGAGGTTGCAGAGAAGGGCCAGTTCAAAAGGCAGAAACTGTATTTTAAAAATGCACAAGGGATTTGCTAGTTAGCTGACTGCATGCAGCTGGCTATTGTGAGGGTGGGGTTTTATCACAGAAGAATTAAATATGTCTCCTGGGACCATACATCTAAAGAGCTTGCAAGACTGCCTCTATTCTCTGGAAAAATGTACACAGTTTCCAAAGACCAAAAGATGGTAGCACAAAGCTTCAGCGTCAGAGATGCCCAGCAGTAATTCATTGATCACACTACTGAAGAATATTGATGATTCTCCAGCATTGGGGGGATATATTCTGGGTAAGCATGTCCATGGCCACATGCATTCCCTATATGTGTGTCACATCATGCACATTCCCTAATTTTTATATATATTTTCTCCTCTACCCCACAATAGGTGTAGGAATCTATGAGAAAATATAGTTCTGTATATTAGGGGAAATATTTCTTTGCATTTGTCTTGATAAAATGTCTTTTTTTCCACCCATTGAATTAATATGTTTTCTGCTTGGCTAGTCAAAAGTAGCACATTATGGGGAACTTGGAAGTTCGTGGGTCATAATGTTAAGTGGAAATTGACACATTCCCATAATATGGCTTTGACCTAGTCAGCCGTTAACCCTACATTCATGCATATGAAATACCTTTTGAGCCTCTTGGATTTTATAGGGGTGTATCTACTAAATCCGTGAGACCAAGCATACTTAATAGATCTGAAAGGGACAGATCATCTCTTGAGCAGGAAAAAAAAACCCTTCAACTCTACATACTTTTGTGCCCTAGCTTCAGATATTACATATGAATATATATATATGTATATACATACATGCATATATATGGTATATCTTTTTAAACTTCAGAGCAATATAATTATTAATGGAGTTCACCATCTCTCTCATTACCAAGAATTGTGCAGTCTTGTGATGATGCCCATCTTTGGAATCTGTCCCTTGTAGAGGAAAATAAAAAAGGAGAGGAAAAAGAGAATAGGGATCAAAGAATTTTCTGCATTAATAAACTTACACTTAAAGATAATTGTATTTGTTACATCATAAGACATCTCCTACAAGTTTAAAGGTTAGGAGTGCACTTACCTGAAATGTTTTCCAACTCAGTAAATTCATGTGAAATTAACTGCCCTGAATTATGGCTTTATTTCACCTGCTCTAAGAGCCAATGATGAGGTCACTTTTCGCCATAAAGAGAAAAGTGGATGGTTTGGGATTTTATGTGGAATCAGCGCTAAGAAAGTAGAGCTCTATTTTGTCACATTCCAATTGATTTAGGAACTCTTCCTGAAGCTCAGTCTGAATGAGCTTCTTTGAGTCAGATATGAGCATTGCCAGAGAAAGACCAGTAGGAACAGACCCTAACTTAAAAACTCCCACTTTCATGAGAAAGTGTTCAGTTTCAAGGATAAAGGGAAAGTGTAATTGGAATTAACTTCTAATGTCAAAAGGAACCATTCAACTTAGACATCTTCTACAATGTTGGTTAATGGCTTCTAAGAATCTTGCCCCATTTCATCTCAAATTAATTAATGGTATGAACTGTCTTTTTAGATTAGTTATGAATAGAGTGATTTAGAATGTTATGAATTCATTAACATGATGTAACTTGAATTTGCCATTTAATAAATTGTTTTTTGTCCCACAGGAGATCCAGAAAAACACACATCTCTCCTTAAGCTAGGCTGAAGATCAACATTTTTCCATAGCTAAAATTTTAATTCAAGAAAGAGACTAAATTCTTATTTGTAGAAGCTATATTTAAACAAAGGCTGAAAACATTAACTCTTTCCAACCCTGCTCCTCACCACCACCCTCTCAGTTTTACTGAATATTTTTTCCTGAGTATTAAATCTAAGTTTTAAATTCTGATGTCATTAAAGGAATATATCAGAAATCTGCTGATGCTGGACAACTGTTATCTCAAAAAATATGTGACACTCTAGAGTCAGCCATCAAGAGAATGACTTTTATTTGATTGTTGTCCTTTGAATATTCGAAATCTTATAAATTTGTGACTGTTTTAAGAGGTTGATGATCACTTGTCTTCTTTTTTCTTTACCAAAGTCCATTCCATGATAACATAGAAAAAAATTACCATGTAATGAAGAAAGTGATTTTCTGTGGTGTTGTCAGACGTAGTAGAAGAAAACATTAGTGATAAGCAATATTAGCTAAGAAATTTTGTGGAATGTCTTCATGTTGTGTCAAGAAGGGAAGATCACCAAACTGGGGTTCACCCATGCTGGAATATGAAAATCTGCATGAACATGTCATGTTTCAACCATAGTTAAGACTTAAGTAGACTGTTCACTAAGTTGTCCAAAAGGATGTCCTTCACTTATAGATGACCTTCATGAGTTTCTTGGGCCAAGCTTCATCAGGTGCTGTGGCCAATCTTCTGGTAATGAATTCTCTGAACTTACTGTAGCTAGGCTGGAATTTGGAAAACAGAAAAACAATCCATTTCTAGGTCAATCAATACTCTGAACCTTTCTGGAATGATAGGAAAAATCTTCCAGAGCTTACTTTTTACCCAGGGTCACCTCAGAAGCACAATGAAGTGTTGCTGTAGGAACTTATTGGAGGATTAAAGACAATGGAAATCTTTTTGATCCAATCAAGGATTAAACACAAACTTTTCTGAAACATGTCTATCTTCATCTGTCTTGCTGTTTCTCCTCAATGCCTTTCTCTTTCCATTCTCTCTTGTCCCTCCCTCTAAGTCCCCAAGGTTTACTTTTGAAATCTCTCTAAACCATCAATTTTTAAAATACATTTATTTTATTTTCATAAACATTTATATTCTGTCCTCATTCCCCTCTAATAATTGTGGAAAAAAGAAAACTAAAACTCTCATAAGCATGCATAGTCCAATAAAACAAATTCCCAATTTGCTTTCTTAAAAGGTACGTTTCTTTCTGCATTTTAAGTTATTTACCTCTCTGACAGGAGGTGAATGGAGTATTATTTCATCTTCAGTCTGATTGGATTCATTACTTATCACTGCATTGGTCAGAATTCTAGTCTTTCAAAGTTGTTTTTCTCTACAATGTTGTCATTGTATAAATTATTTTTTTCCTTCTCACTTAGCTCTGCATCCGTTCAAAAAGAGCTTCCCAGTTTCCTCTGAGATTGTTCATTTTAAAACTTCTTATGGAGTGATAATATTCCAGTATATGCATACACCATAATTTATTTAGCCATTCCACAGCAACAATCAATATAAAATATGAGGTTGGGGGCCAGAGGCTGGCCTCTTTGTGCTCTCTGTCTCTCTCTCTCTGTCTCTCTCTCTCTGTCTCTCTCTCTGTCTCTGTCTCTCTCTCTCTCTGTCTCTGTCTCTGTCTCTCTCTCTCTCTCTCTCTCTTTCTCTCTCTCTCTCTGTCTCTCTCCAACAAAGAGAAGAGGTACTAGACTAGAACTGTATAAATTTGCCCCCTTAAAATTATTAGTCTAGTGGATGAATTTTTCTTCAAACTAAACTCCTGATCTGTTTCTTAATAAGGGAGGATGGACTCAAATTTTCTATCAAAGGCTTAACAATCTCTCCACCAAATACCAGTTCCACAATGAACTTACATAGCAAATAGCAATTAAAGCCATTTTTCCAAGTCAATAGCAAAAAAGGAACCAGAGAGTAAACATGTGAAAATATAAAATAAACAATGTAAGGAGCTCTCCCACTGGAAGCAAGGTAACTTGGTTCTACTAAGAGTGAGAGGTCTCCCCATCCCATATAATGGGATATTCTCCAAAGTCTCTAGTGAAGCATTTTGGGGATAGAGATACAATGTAGATATTACTAGCTTCTCTCATTTTTGCCTCTTCCCAGAGTCTTTTTTCCCCCTTTTTATGTCCCTAAAGAGAGGTCTTTATGTTTTTTGTCTTAATGAAGAGGCAGGATCTCTCTTCTTTTCCCTTCTCTCCTCTACCCCTTCTGCAAGTGCAGGGCATTGATCTCCACCACTGAAGAGACAGTCCCATACAATGGACTTTGAGGCTTGGGCTACTTTGGGACAGCTATCAGGATGCCCCACCCCCTTCAAAAAAGCATTCTCTTCTCCAGGTTAAACACTCCTGCTTCCATCAATTTCCTTCTATAGTTTTCTTTCTACCATTGGCCTTCCTTGAGATATTTTCCAGTTTGTTAATGTCCCTAAAAATGTGGTGCATGAACACAACACTGTAGATATTGTTTGACTAGTGCAGGGTATCGTGAGGCTATCATCTCTTTTAATGACAAAATCTGATTAAGTGAGAGGTGGCTCTTTTCCTCTACCTATTTTTTCTTGTTTTCTAAACTCATTCCCTAAGTTTCACATAGTGGAAAGATTGTTGAATGCGGAACCAGGAGATTTAGATTCCACCCCAGTCTCAGATACATTAGGGTTCCTATGTACACCTGTATTTCTAAATTCATTCTGTAAGTAAAAAAAACAAAAAGCAAAAACCAAAACTGAAACAGCAGATGCTTATCTTAACTATGGGACCTTGGGAGAACAACTTTACCATTCAGAATCTCAATTTCCTTTTTTGTAAAATGGGGATTTTTCTTTATTACACTCCATTCCCCATGGGCTATTGTGTAGAAAATGCTTTACAAAATTTAAATATAAATGTAAATAATTATCCATGATCAAAAAAAAAAAACAAAACAAAAAACCACACCTCCAATCCTAAGAAGACTCAATTTTTTTTTTTTAAAACAGCCGTTAGGATGGAGATTTATTAAGGTTCTTTGAAAAGATGTCATGTTCACAAGATTTTTATAAAATTTCTTTTTTTTAATATAAATTTATTTATTGAACTTTCTACATTCATTTTCACAAAATCTTGGGTTCCAAATTTTCTCCCCATTTATCCCCTCCCCCATCCCAATACACCAAGCATTCTAATTTCCCCTATCACCAATCTTCCTCTCCTCTATCATCCCTCCCTTCCCTTGTCCCCATCTTCTCTTTTGTCCTGTAGGGCCAGATAACTTTCTATTCCCTATTATATGGATTGCTCATTACCTAGTAGCAAGAACAATACTAAATAGTTGTTCCTAAAACTTTGAGTTCCAAATTCTCCCCATCCCTCCCTCCCCACCCATTCCCTTTGGGAAGGCAGGCAATTCAATATAGGCCCTATCTGTGTAGTTTTGCAAATGACTTCGATAATAGTCATGTTGTGTAAGACTAACTGTATTTCCCTCCATCCTATCCTGCCCCCCATTGTTTCTATTCTGTGTTTTGATCCTGTCCCTCCCCGAGTGTTGACTTCAAATTGCTCCCTCCTCCCATTGCCCTCCCTTCCATCATCCCACCCCCCCTCCCGCTTATCTCCTTCTTCCCCACTTTCCAGTATTGTAAGATAGGTTTTCATACCAAAATGAGTATGCATTTTATTCCTTCCTTTAGTCAAATGTGATGAGGGTCAACTTCATGTGTTTTTCTCAGCTCTCCTTTTTCCCTCCACTAAAAAGTCTCCTGCTTGCCTCTTGAATGAGATATAATTTACCCCATTACATTTCACCCTCTCTCCTCCCACTACATTTCTCTCTCACCATTTACCTTAATTTCTTTTAAGATATGGTCCCATCCTATTCAATTCACTCTGTGCTCTCTGTCTCTGTATGTGCGTGGATGTGTGTATGTGTGTGCACGTGCACACGTGTATATGTGTGTGTGTGTGTGTGTGTGGTCCCACCAACTACCCAGATACTGAAAAGTTTAAGAGTTACAAATACTGTCTTTCCGTGTAGGAATGTAAACAGTTCACATTTGTTAAGTCCCTTATGACATCTCTTTGCTGTTTACTTTTTCATGCTTCTTCTCATTCTTGTGTTTGAAAGTCAAATTTTCTTTTCAGCTCTGGTCTATTCATCAAGAATGCTTGAAAGTCCTCTGTTTCACTGAAAGACCATGTTTTCCCCTGAAGTATTATACTCAGTTTTGCTGGGTAGGTGATTCTTGGTTTGAGTCCTAGTTCCCTTGACTTCTGGAATATCTTATTCCATGTCCTTCGATCCCTTAATGTAAAAGCTGCTAGATCTTGGGTTATCCTGATTGTATTTCCACAGTACTGGAATTGTTTCTTTGTAGCTGCTTGCAATATTTTCTCCTTGACCTGGGAATTCTGGAATTTGGCCACAATGTTCCTAGGAGTTTCTCTTTTTGGATCTCTTTCAGGTGGTGATTGATGGATTCCTTCAATACTTATTTTGCCCTCTGGTTCTAGAATATCAGGGCAGTTTTCCTTGATAATGTCATGAAAGATGATTTCTAGGTTTTTTTTTTGATCATGGCTTTCAGGTAGTCCCATAACTTTTAAATTGTCTGTCCTGGATCTATTTTCCAGGTCAGTTGTTTTTCCCATGAGATATTTCACATTCTCTTCCATTTTTTCATTCTTTGGGTTTTGTTTGGTGATTTCTTGGTTTCTCAGAAAGTCATTAGACTCAATCTGTTCCATTCTAATTTTGAGAGAACTATTTTGTTCAGTGAGCTTTTGAACCTCTTTTTCCATTTGGCTAATTCTGCTTTTGAAAGCATTCTTCTCCTCATTGGCTTTTTGAACCTCTTTTGCCAATTGAGTGAGCCTATTTTTCAAGGTGTTATTTTCTTCAGCATTTTTTTGGGTCTCCTTTACCAAGGTATTGAGCTGTTTTTCATGCTTTTCTTGCATCTCTCTCATTTCTCTTCCCAGTTTTTCCTCCACCTGTCTAACTTGATTTTCAAAATCCTTTTTGAGCTGTTCCATGGCCTGAGCCCACCAGACATCCTCCTGGGATGTCTAGGATACAGAGACCCTGACCTCCATGTCTTTCCCTGATGGTAAGCATTGTTCCTCGTCATCAGAAATGAAAGGTGGGAACATCTGCTCCCCAAGAAAGTAGCTTTCTAAAGTCTTATTTTTTTTCCCTTTTCTGGGCAATTTCCCAGTCAGTTACTTGACTTCTGAGATTCCTCTCCACCCCTGCCTAGATCTGCCCAGCTAGTGCTTGGGGTCTGATATTCAAATGCTGCTCCCCAGCCTCAGGGCTTTTCGTGGAGGGAGGGGCTGCTATTCAATGTGAGCTTAAGTTCTGGTGCTCAGGTGGGGGCAGGGCTACCTCCCAGTCTCAGTTCCCTCAGGGGGTTTATGCAGAGACCTTCAGTAGTGGAGCGGAGTTCCTTTCTGCCCCGGGAGCCTGGGTCTGCTGCTGTCCCTGTCTCCGTTGCTGCCTCCCAAGGGGGCCTGAGGTACGGAGACACCCCTCTCCCCTCTCGGCCAGCCCAGAAGTCTCTCTCACTGACCTGTAGTGCCTGTGGGTGGAGGGACCTTCGGGCTGCCAGAGATTCCTTCCCTGAAGCCTGTTCAAATCTGCTCCTCTCGAGCCCCATGGCCAGGGCAGTGCAGGGGCAGGCTCCGCTCTCCGGTGAGAGACGGACCCCTGGGGATGGCTTTCCAGGGCTCTCTGGAATGGAAATCTCCTCCCCTGCATTTCTGCTCGGCTTGTGCTGCTCCAGAATTTGTGGGGAGTTCTTTTTACAGAAAATATATGGGCTGTGGGTTCGGAGCTAGCATATGTGAGTCTTTCTACTCCGCCATCTTGGCTCATCCCCCCAAAATTTCTTAAGAATTTATAAAAGTTATCAGGTCATTTAAATATAGTTACAGCCATAATACAATGCAGACTTTACCTTCCCAGAGACTTCGTACAAAATCGGCCTTCCCCCATTTTGCTATTGTCTGCAAATAGAGCATGCACAATGGTGAATTAAATGGAGACTTTGCACTCAATAGAGCTTAATCTGACAAGGGCAAACATTTTCAATTCTGAGTACCTCAAAAATAAATCTATTTTTAATAGTAAAAATTGCTTTTTAGACTCTGGCATCCTTTGACCAATTGTAAACAAATTCTAAGCCCAAGGAAAAGTGACAATACCATGTGTAACTTCTCTGTGTTACAGATTTTGGTGGTCTTTTTTGCAAAGTTTGGAAGTAAAATAGCAATTTTGAAGGTCTGTCAAGCTCCTGAAAGTGTGATTACCTAGAGTGCCAGTCAACAAATTCCTTCTGCCACTCTGAAAAAGGATCCAACAAACCATGTTAATTACTGACATCTATGTAGGTTTTGAGGTTTGCAAAAAATACTTTATATACTTTATCTCACTTAATTATTACAACTTGATGAAGTAAGGAATATAAGCAATATTGTGCCCACTTTACAAACAAGGAATCTAAATTTCAGAAAAGTTGTGTCTTACCAGAGATACATAGCTAGTAAATATTGGAGACAGCATTCAACAATTCATTGAATAATAGAAATCTGTTACACCTGAATAAGTGTCTGAGGCAGGATTTGAACTCTTCTTCCTGACTTCAGTTTAACAAGCATTTATTGAACTTCTATCAAGTGTTAAGCCCTGTTGGACATGCTGGGAGATATAGATATCCCCCACCTTCCTTCCCTTGCTCCAATCCCCAGAAGTCTACATTCCACTTGGGGAATAAAATAGTTTGTTATTGTCCTTCATTCTCTAAGAGGACCAAAAGGACATCAGTATGTTAGAGTGAAGTTACAGTGCATCTGACTGTGACTGATCAAACTACTATAAGCTCAGACTGCTCTACTGAAGGTCGGGCACAAATAATCCATGTAAAGTACTAGGGGTAGACTCTTTTGATTTGTGCATCTCATGCTTCTTTTAAGCTACTTCAGTTCACTTTGCTCATAGAACACAGGGCCTTCTCATAGGTTTGTCATTCAAACAACATAGCCAGCCCATCAGAGTTGCTCTCTCTGTAGCAGAGTTTGAATCCTTGCAGTTTAGTTCCAGAAAGGACTTTAGTGTCTGGTATTTTATCCTGCCAAATAATCTTCAGAATCTTCCTAAGACAATCCAAATGGAAGCAATTCAACTTCCTATCATGGCACTGTTATACTGTCCAGGATATACAGTCATACAACAATGAGGTCAGCACAACAGCCACCCAACCCAAAGCCATGAGATAACAACAATGGCAGATAGCTTTTACACCGGTGCTGGGCAAAGTATGCTGGTCACAGTCAAGAGAGTACTTATCCCAAAAGTAGAGGAACTCGATTCCATCTCAGCTGTCACAAAGTAGTTGTATGACCAGGAGCAAACCAAATGACCTCTCTGGGTCTCAGTCTTCCCATCTGCAAAGCATTAGGTTTGAATTAGATGATCTCTATGTTTCCTTTTATGCGCAAGGCTCTCTGCAAGATATGTGGTTTATCCTAAAATGAAAGACAGTGAAGCATTGAGGGTAGAATGCTAGATTTGGAGGGTGGAAGATTTGGGTTTGAAACAAGCAACTCTTACTAGCTATGCAAGCATGGACAAATCATTTAACACTTCTGAGCCTTGTCCTCATCTATAAAACTGATATAATAATGCCTGGAGTACCTAATTCATACTGTTATTTGGAGAATCAAATGAAATCATTCACTTTGCAAGTCTGAAATCCCTCTATGTTGTCTTTTATTACAGTGGAAAGGATAACTTGAAAAGGAGAGGCAGGGAAGTAATTCAGAAAGAGCTCAGGATTTGTGTTCCAAAGACCCAGATTCATATCCTCCTTTTGTACTCATTATCTGTGTGACTTTGGACAAGTCCCTTAATCCTTCTCATATTCAGTTTCCTCATCTATAAAATGTGTTAAAAGAGGTCAACCAGATGGTTTCTGAGGTCCCTTCTTGATTCTAAACTAATAAACCCACGAGATGTTGTTTCTCTCCAATAGGCAAACATTTTCACCTGTCAGTATCTTGTTAATATCATCTTTATTTTGTCATTTTACGTGTCATCTGCTACTTGGACAGCCCTTGCTGTGCTGGTATGACTCAGAGAATTAGATTGTAGACCTAGGAAGATTTTCAAGTGATCATCTAATTCTATCTGTTTCTCAGGAAAGTAAGGTATTATTCACCCATTTTCCAGGTGAGACAACTAAGGTCTGAAGAGTTTGTGATAACTTTCCAATGACAGAGAGCCATGAAGTGATGCCATGGTGAAATAAAAAAGGTTATGAGACAAAAGTGGTTTCCAGTGTCCAGGATGAAAGCATTTCAAATCAAATAGGGATACAATTTTCAAAATTTGAGAATTAAAGAGCAGGCATTGGGCTGTAACTTAACACTCAATATAAGATAAAGCAAATCCTATGAGTTGGAACATTGATCTTTTAGGATCCTGAGCCTCTTTCAGCTCATTATTTTCTTAAAATGACAGGTTGATTTTTTTAATTCAAGAATTTAATTCCTAGTTTGAAAATTTATTAGCTACAAAAGGGTACAAATGAAAAGCTGGCTATCTAAGTTAAACACCTCTGGTAATTAGCAAGCTCTGAGGAAAGAGGAAAAAGCAAGCAGTGGGGACAGCAGCATCAGGAAGACTTTCAGGCTGCTTTTGGCTCCTCTGGCATCAGCACGTTTTCTCACAAGGTCTTTATTGGGTCAGCTCTAAATATACATGAAATCTTTACAAGAAAGGACAGAAATGGAATAAACCCAATGGACTAATTCCACACAGGGAAAAAAAGGAAAATACTCATAAAAGCATTCAGAACTCACATTATTGTAAATGCCCATCAAAATTCTCAAATAATTGAGAAATGTCCTTGGAGCAAGATGGCAGGCTAGATGTATCTCCCTGAACCACTTTCCATCTTGGCTAGACTTTATTCTGCATATGTGTTGGGGTTTTAATCTGCTAATGGGATTTGCTTTGTCTTAAGATGACTCTGAACATCTTTTAAGGTGCCATATGTAGGAGATAAGTTCCTCCTATTTGAAAAATTCTGCTTTTTTTTAAAAAAAATTCTATGCTGAAATTAGAGCTAAGTGGGTATATTGGAGCCTTAAATACAGTAAATAATAAAAAAATAGATGTCAAAGATGTGCCAGTGGATATACACAATTATGGTTTATATGCACTAGACTGGAAATGACAAACACACCAGCAGGGGTTGGATATAGGGAGACAGTCTTGAGAGGCACCCAAAAGAGATTAAAATGTAATTGGGATATATTTATCAAATAAAAATAATATAATAAGCATAGGTAATATTACATTTTATTTTTTCCTTAATAGTATTTTTCCAATTATCTCTAAAGATAGTTTTGAACTATTTCAAATTCATTTTTGTAAATTTTGAGTTCCAAAGTTTTCTCCCTCCTTCCTTCCCTTCCTTCTTCCCTATTCTACCCCCTCCCCAAGGCAGCAAGCAATCTGATATAGACAATATTACATTTTAAAGCTAATTCAATATGCAGTCCACAGGGATCCCTGTGTTTGTATTAGTGGCTTCTATTTCTATATAGTACATCTAAATGGAGGAGTAGATAGAACACTGGGTCTGGAGTCTGGAACGCTCATCTTCCTAAATTCAAGTCTGGACTCAGACACTTACTAGCCACAAGTTACTTAACCCTGTTTGCTTCATTTTCCTCATCTGTAAAATGAGCTGGAGACGGAAATGGCAAATCACTCCATAATCTCTGCCAAGAAAATCCCAAATGGGATAAAAAAAATCAGACAAACTGAAAAATTACTGCCCAGCAACTATTTCTATATAAGTTTGATGCCATTATGCTAGACAGGAAAAAAGTAATATAAAGGGAGAAAAAAAAGGAAAATGTTTATTCACATAGAAACTTCTTCACAGTCATACTTCTTCTGAATGAGTAGTTTTAAAAACTGGGAAAAGATGTCAAAGATTTCACAGATAGAGAGGTTTTCAATATTTCAAGAAGTCATCCAGTCTAACTCCTATCTAAAAAATAACAGTAAAAGCTAGAGAATTCACACCCCTAAGCAGTCCATTCTATTTTTTTATTATTATTAAGAAATTATTAAGAATGATTAATTATTAAGAAATCTTTCCTACATTAAACCAACACCTGCCTCTCTGTACCTTCCATTCTTTAATGGCAGTTTTGCCCATTGGAAAAAAAAGATGGGAAAAAGGCAATCCTTTTGGCAAGATAGTCTTTCAAATGCTTGAAGAAGGTTACCCTATATCCTTTAAAACTAACTCACTTTTTTTTCTATTGCCTGATATGCAGGCCATATCATCCTGGTTGCCCTCCTTGGGTTGCATTCTACCTTGTCTGTCCCTTCCTTTAATGGATTTTTTAATAATTAAAACAATATCCATTGTACTACCCTTCCCAGAAAATAGACTCTTCTCTTTATAACTCCATCTGAAGGGAAGTACCAGTTTCTAGGTTAATAATAAATAGATAGATGAATAAATGAATGAATAAATATTCACACACATATATGTTTGTATGTATATGTATATATGTGCAGATATACATGTATGTATATAGGTGTATTTGTGTATATATGTATGCATGTGTGTATATGTGTTTGTGTATATGCATATACACACATATACATATATAGGGATGGATGGATGGATGGATGGATGGATGGATGGATGGATGGATACATACACATACATGCTATAGTACTTAGATATTATGGTACCCTTAGCTCCAGATCTTATACACACATACACAAAGATCTCTCAGGGTTCTAGAGGGATGATTTCCCTATATACCTTATAGTCAAGACTTTCCTCAGCTCCATACTGACTTATGTTGACTTAACTACTACTCTAAGAGACTCTCCCTGTCCCTTTGTCTCTATCTCTGCCTCTCTGTGTCTCTGTATGTCTGTCTCTCCTTATGCCTCAGCTTTGTCCCTACCACTGTTAGCTGAATGGCCCCTCAGTTTTCGATTGGTGCCTTCAGGTAGCTGGATTGCGTCATTCAAACTGATTCAAATTGTCTGGAGCTTCTCCAAATATATCTCAAGGAGGTGGGAGTGATCCAGACTATGTACCAGGGAGACAAGGATTTGTGATCTCTGCCATGTATAAAACAAGGGGCTAGGGGCATAGATTTAAAGCTAGAAGGGACGTTGGAAGTAATCCAGTTGAACTCCCTCATTTTATAGAAGAGAGATACTTGACAGGGTGGTTTATGAAAGAGAGATTGCATTTACTCTCTTAGACTCAAAGGCAGAAGAATTTGCACCAATGGGCTAGAAGTTACTGAAGCCAGGAAAGGTTAAGGAACTTACACAAATCATGCAGGTTGGAGGTGAGAGATGGGAGGCAAACCCTCTTATGGTACATTCTGTCACAAGAAGATCCCAGATTTAGATTTCAAGGGCCCCTAGAGGGCATCTGTTCCCATTTCCTCATTTTACAGAGACAGTAAGAGTCAAGGATTTTGAAGATGCCTTACCACAGGTCTTATAGAGTGAGTACCTGAACCCAGACCTCTTTCCAATACTTCTTCTATTGTACCATCTCGTCTCAGACTCCTTATAGGGATTGGAACCAGAAGTTTTGTTAACTTAACCTTGTGTTCTAACTGAGTCACCCCAGACTTAGCATAGAGGTGTTATTGTCACCATGCTTTAAAAATATTGAGTTAACCACTTAGGCGACATAGTTGCTAGGTCTCTACTATTTGTGAGTCTGTCATCCTTGTGCTATTAGTTAACTATCAGTATTCTCTGTGCCAAAACAGTTCTTATTCTCAGTGCCTCTATTAAAATTGTTTCCTTCCAAAAATTGTGTGTGTGTATGTGTGTGTATATGTATGTTTTAACATATGTCATTTCTTTGATTGGATAATTCTCCCCATTCCTTTGTAACAAGTTAAGCTCTTCTCTTCCTACCAAAACTTGTTGAAGGGAAGCTTTCTCAGTGAAATCTGTCATTTGATTCTAATAAGCATAGGGGAATACTTGATGAAATGCTGGATTTGAAATCAGGTAGACCTGGGTTCAAAGGCTACATCTGGCACCTAATGTGAGGTTGCTTTGGGAAAGTCACCTGACCTGTTTCTGAGTCTGGTTTCACAATGTGCAAAACATTAATAATAGTACAGAGGCTATTATGTGGATCAAATGAATCATACGTGTAAAGTACTTCTCAAGCCTTTACAGTTCTGTGTAATATAATTATTATAATTTACCTCACAGGGTTGGTAAGAAGAAGGACCACAACCTACCTAGCTAAAATGGGTAAGACCTGAGCCAAAGTGAACAAGAAAAGGAATCTTGAATTCTTTCTTCATTCAAACTTTAAATTCCTAAGCAGTTAGTTTCAAATTATTGTCTATCAAGAGTCAGTTCTAGGGTTACTTCTTACAATTTTGTATGTATTTTTACAAGCTTTGCTTTTCATGTTGGTTAAGTATTTTTTACTTACTTGAATATGGAAACCTTGGATTAAAGAGTATTTTGTGGTTTTTGAAAACTTTATACCTTTAGAATAAAATGCAAATTGACAGATAACTCAGAAATTTGCAATTTTTCTTCCCCAACGAGCACAACTATTCATCTCTATCTTTAACATACATGTGTCTTGTAGTGAAAAAAGACAGTAGATTTAACATCAGAAAGCCTTGGTTCAAATCCTGAATGTCTTAACTTGTGTATCTCCGTAAATATTAACTCTTCTGGGTCTCATTTTCTTTATTGATAAAATAAGAAAGTTAAATTAGAATCTCAGTGGTCTATTTCATATCTAAATTCAGTGAACCACTATAATTCACACTTCCTTACCTCTTTCTCTAGAATATATATGCCTATTTTCTACAAATTTGTCAAGTTTCCTTTATTACCAGGTAAGTATCCTGATGGCAGAGAGCAGGTCATGCAATTTTATTTAAATATCTCACTCTGGCCTTACCCTGGAGTATCTTGCTACAGAATAAATGCTCAAAGTTGCATGCAAATTAAATGTAAATTGAATCACGTTTTAAATGCACTAATGGAGCTTACTATTTAAAGAAATCCTTTGTATAACAAAAACATTTTTCTATAGTACAAATTCTCTTTTTCTGGCTTGTAAGTGTGAGTTTCCTTATATTAAGTGTGTTATTTTAAGGGGGGAATGCTTATAAAGAGCTAATAATTTGTGCTCCATTAGTGCCTATCAGGGGAAAGAGGGGGGAATCTGGGGAGAGGTCCAGGGTCATAGATCAAGTTCTGGAAAGGACCTCACCTTAAACATTATTAGAGTCCAACCTCCTCATTTTATAGATGAGGAATGACTAAGGGGAAATTAAGTGATGGGGGTGTCATGTTCTTTGCTCCACTGAGCATGAGCTAACCCTGGGAGTCCTGTCAACTAGAACTTTGCAGGGAAAGACTATCCAATTACCTGGTAGACCCAGGGTCCTCAGACTTCTGAATGGTGTCACCTGGGCCTAGATGCTGGACAGCTAGCCCAACCCAGCCATGGGTAGACAATACTCTTAGAGTAGAGACACAAAGATCAGGAGTAGAATATGTTTGGGAAAGTGCATGTGCATGTATGTGTAAATATATATATATGCACATATGTATATATGTATATGTGAATGTATATATCTATAGCTATAGAGAAACATATCTAAACTTTATTGTATCCTTCTGGGGAGTTGGGGGAGGGGAAAAAAGAACAAAGGAAAAAAGTGCCCAGCAGAGAACAAGACAGCTCCTAAGGAAGCAAAGAGAAGATGAACAATTCTCGACACAATGTGTATTATTTATCATACAGGTTTTCCTGAAAGGAAAATTTATTGTTACATATTTTGAATCCTCTCTTATGTTCTGCTATGCACATGATACTTTGTTTCTTTCTTACTTTGCATTTAAGTTCCAATATTTAAGTTCATGATATGTTTTTGGTTTTTTTTTTCTCTGTTCTGTATTTGTGTTCTGGCCTTTGAGTCTAAAATAAAAAAAAAAGTAACAAAGACTCCATTTACTCTGTCTGCCATCCATACCTGGGATGCATCTCCTCTTTGTCTCATAGAATCCCCTTTCTTTTAGATGCAACTTGGGTACCATCTTCTGCACAAAACCTTTTCTGACCTAATTCCCCAAAGCACTTTGTATTTGTCTACTTTATATTTATATTTATTTATATTTAACTTTATATTTATGCCATGTGTATTTTTATAAGTTCATGTCCCCTCTGTATATACTACTTCCAAAGACTAAATGGAAGATGGTTTTAGATGGGAAAGCACTAGCAGTCATGGGGCAAGGAAAGGTCTCGTGCAGAAAGAAGTTGATGCTTGAGCTGAACTTTCAAGGAAGCCAGAGATTCTAAAGAGACAGGTAAGGACATGGTGTGTTCTGGGCTTAGGACTCAGCCTAAGCAAAAGTACAGAAAGGGGAAATAGAATGTAGAGTGGGAGGACCAGCACTTATGACCATTTTTCTCTAATTTTGGCAGTGGCTCCCTGAATGTGTACATATTGCATACATACATACATACATACATACATACATACACACACATATATATACACATACATATATATACACATACGTATATATGTATATATCCCCATGAGATAACTAGAAGCACAGAAATGTTAAAAATAAGTTACTTCTATCAGAATGAAACATAAATAAATTTCTCAGAAGGCATACTTGATGTATGTACTTGATAAGTACAAAGGACCATAGGATTAAGCATATTTTCTTATGACTGATGTCATATGATACTGTCCTGAGGAAGAACAAAAAATATTTTAGGAATTCAGTGTGTGTTCAAAAACAGAGTAGAATTGGTTAAAAAGGAATTTACGGCTAAACACTGATAATAATAGCTCATGTTTATATATTGCTTACAATATATTGCTTTCAATTAGTGTCTCCTAATAATGACTATACTTATACTTTCTTATTCATCTTTTTAGGACTTTCTCCACCACAGAAACCTTTTCACTCTGAAAGGTCAGTCTACCCCTGGACGATTTCTCACACTGGGAGTACGTTCTGGTTGAGACCTCTCCTTCCAATTAGCTGGTTGGAGAAGACACAGGCCAGCCATGTCTTCATTTCTCTCCAGGCTGCACTTTTGACTCAGCTCCCTTTAACCTATTGTCTTCTTAAAATGTAAGCTCCTTGTGGGCAGGAACCGCCTTTCATTCCACTTGTATTTATGTGTTCCTAGCATTTGTCATAGTACCTGACACATCATAAGTGCTTAATAAATGCTGGTTGACTTGACCGAGGAAGGGACTATACCTGTGATAATCATTTTACAGACAAGGAAATTGAGGCTCAGTGAGGGGTAAATACATTGTACATGGTCTCACACTGAATTTCAACTCATCTGCTTGATTCAACATCCAATACTCTCTCCAATAAACCATGTTATTAGTGGATGTGGTTGGCTATGTGGTTGATATAGAAACTTGAACTCCACAAATAGTCTAAACAAAAAAAATACCTTGTTTCAACCTCATTACCCCAATACATGCTTGACCAGAGCGTTAATTATGTGTTTTTCCCAGCATTTTTTCTGACAAAATGTGCAAGACAACAGAGGAATCATAAGCCAATAGGTAAACTGAGACGAGGGGAAAGAGCAAGAGGCTTAGCTAATTTCTGGACTGGAGAAGCAGCTTGTGAATCCTTCCAAGTTGAGTGTATCTTTTTTGTTCCTCCACAGAACTGCAGTTTTAATCAAACACTAAACAGCTAGGAACTTCCTGGGAAAACTCAGGTGATGTCAAGTTCCTGGAGCTTATAAGGTGAAGCAGCTGGTTTATAGCTGCCATGATTAGATTTTTTTTTTTTAGATAGACTGAAATCCCATCCTTCTATTTTCTCAAGAAGGCAGACCAGACTGGAAATGGAAAAGACACTCTGCCAAACTGAATTAGGGGCACATTCACGGTGCCTTCCTTTTCTCTTAAAAGGAAGAGAAATATCGTGAGACTAGGAATGTTCTTTCCAAAGCCAAAGTCTGAGATCAGATCTTGATGCTGCTTTCCAAAACCTCACCAGAATTCTCAAGAATGCCTGAGAATCAAGCATCATTTCAACCAAGCTATTTATCTATTTTTGCTTAACTGGAAGAATCACTAGCAAATTAATCATAAAAAGTTTACGTGAATTCCCAAACAACTCTTCTTCCCAATGGGAAAATCAGATCACACAAGTTTCTTTTTATATCATGGGCACTTTGGGCAAACTAGTACAGTTTGTGGACCTGTGGATCAATGTTTTTTAAATGTATAAATGCACTTAAATGCATAAAGTATACAGAATTGCAAAGGAAATCAATTATATTGAATTACCGCTATCAAAATATTAAAAAAACAAAACAGGTTAAGAGCTCCTGCTCTAAGAAAATGTCTCACTCATGCTACTAAAGAAAAGCAGTGAAAAGGTATTCTTCTAGGTGTATATATGCTACTATTATTTCAAACACACTTTTTCTGTGCATGGAAGCTTATCTTACTGGCAGCTATGAAATGTTATATAGCATAGACTATCTACAAAATTGTAAGAATTAAAACCAAAACACATTTCTGTCCATATATTGCATAGTGCATATGAGTAAACATACATTTTATGTATTTATATATTCATGTAAGAAACGTTTTTTACTGATTTCTAAGCAATTACCCATCATTCACTTAGACTCTAATTGGAGCCCAGATCCAAGATTCTCTACTTTGGCTCAGTCCCTATTCCAATGAATTTTCTATACTCTTAGATCCAACCATTAAATTCTCCTTGATTTCATGTACTGATTGTTCCACATTTTTCAGACTCATTTTAGGCATTGGAAATAAAAATACAAAACACCCTGAATAAGTTTGTTCAGCATTACACAATAAAGTGACAACATGGAAATTATCTGTTTCACTTTGTCATGGTAGACATTCAGTACAAGTTACGTGGGCCAAAAGATTAACTTAGAGCCCCTAATGAATAATTCATACTACCTATCATCTCTGTTCCAATCAACTTTACTTAACCTTGGATTGTATAGACATAGTGCTAGTGTAAAGCTTTTATATTTTGCTAATTGAAAGGGATCAAATGATATTTTGGCATTATTATTGCTATTTTTAGAAACTGTTCTTTCTAATTGAAACTGGATGGCTAAGTAGTCATAGAGTATGTTCCAAAGTATAGAGTTAACTGATTTTACAAAGAAAGATAAAAATTTGGGGAGAAAAGCTGTTTTTTCCTTTCTTTTCTTTATGAATCCAGCTCATATATCTTACTACTAAGTATATGCAGACCCTACAGTCAGTGCTACTTGCCATTGTATAATGTCTAGATAGATCTGTTGGCCAGGTGGATAAGAGGCAGAGAGTGCCAGATTTGGTATCCAGAGACTTGTGTTTGAATCCCATTTCAGACATTTAACAGGTATTGACTATGGGGATGAAAATCTCAGATCCTTGTTCTCCTTTGTTAAATGGTGATAAATGTATTTATACCTTTTATATCCCAGGGTTGTTTGGAGAAAAAAGTGCTGCTTGAATGTGAGTTGGTAGTATTGCTCCATTTGGGAGAGCACCCGTTCCCATTTTAATGGAAACTTGCATTGCCCCACAAATTCCTCAACATTTAAAAATAGCTTTATCCAGAGTGAAAAGATCAATTACTGAGTCACATGAGGCCCCAGACCTGCTGCACAGCATCCAAATTTTAGTTGAATTTATTTGGATGATTTCCAGCAGAAGATAGAAGATCTTGGAATTTTGGCAGGAGTTTATATGAAGTCATCTGCTCAACCTTTACTTGACCTTCCCTCAGCCTTGACAGAGCTCTGCTGGGATGTTTTGTGATACATTAGATGACATTCAATTTGGTGCAGTTCCTTCCCTCTCTCCTTTGTGAATCTGAGTGAAAAATGGAGGAAGTGAAACCTTACTTTTGGGGAAGGATGAGACGAGTTTTCTCAGATGCCCATGTACAGTCACATGGACTTCTGAGCTAGTCACTCATATCATTTTAATGATGAGGTTAAAATAAAGAGTTGTCTCCTCTTTCAGTATTTAAAAATTCCTGGGACATCATTTTAAAATTCTAATCTCTTACACACTCAAGTATAACTATCTTAAGCAACGTTAGATCTGAACAGGGTACAAAACTTCCCATGAAGATACTGACAATCTTTTCAGCTTCAACAGAAGCAGAGAAAGAACCGATATTACCCACAAATCTAATTCAGTTTGGGTGATGCAAGGAGATAAGATCCAGTCAGAAAATGCCTCCTAGAGCTAATACTTGATGCACCAACCATAGGAAGTCTTTCATTCTGAGTTTGACTGGTATCAGTATAGGGAGGCAACATGGCAGATAGAATGCTGGCCTTAGGTTTAAGATGACTTAAATACAAGTACTGCTTCTCGAAAGTACTGGCTGTATGATCCTGGTAAAATTGCATTTACTCCATATTTAAGGCAACTCTCTAAGACTCTAAGCAGAACAGTTGATGATCTTCAGTGGCTGAGGAAGATGCCTTATATGTTAAGTTAAGCATTTCAAAGAACAAAAGCCTACTAACCACTCTGAGCTAACTGGCCCAGGAAAATGAGGCTGCGCGCTGAGCTAGACAATCAGCAGACTTGTAACCGAGAAGGTCTGCACCCTGTTACACTAAGGTAGACAAAGAGAACTGGCACCTAGTACAATTGCACAATCTCAGGTAAACAGAGAAGTTCAGACACAAAGATTTAGAATGGGATGAACAAGCATTTACATTTGCTAGAGACACAAATAGAAAAATGGAGATGATCCCTTCTCTCAAAGAACTTACCATCTAATTGAGGGAGTGAACACATAAAGGAAGGTTCATGTAATGTTCTCTCCATATATATACATATGTTTTTGACATATAATTCCTGACAGCTGTTAAGGCCAAAGAGCATACAGGTTCTGATAGGGAAAATGGCAGAGCAGATGACAAAGTCCTCAGCATTTGGGGGAGCAAGGGTGGAAATCCCTAACGAAGAGGATAGCAGGAAATCATAGATCTGAAACCTTCTCCTCCTACTCCTACTGCATTAGTATACAATTGAGACCACAAGTTTGATATTTATATAAGGAACATTCTACCTGTGTTATAATAAATAAGTTGTAGATGAGCATGAAAGATGAAGTTCATTGATTAATTTTAATTTTAAAGTCATTTCATCTAAGGGTGAACAGATATATTTTTAAACACCTACATGATGCAGAGCTCTGTGTAATTTGGTAGTGCCATTTGGATATTCTTCTTATTTACCAAAGAATAGAACCCCCACAGAAGTCTTATTCTGATTCCTCATTGCTGTCAGGAAGTAACACTGGATTCTTGTAGACGTCACTCTTGAGGTATAAACTCTGGGAGGTCCCACCAAGTTGCAAGATTTTGAATGTGGGTTTGGTGACAATGGACTGCATGTCTCTCATCCCAGGACAAGTCTAGCTTATATTGGAAGAGGCATATTCCTAGGTTAACCAGAGACAATTGAATGTTTTAGCTAGAGCAACTAATGAAGACCATCTCCTAAGCTACAGAGGGGTTGTGATTTGTGTGAGTGAAGGAAGTGCTGGTACTGCTGAGAAGATAAAAGTTGCAAGTGCCAAGGTATTATGATCACAGGCACGGAAAGGACTGAATCAAAGACTTTAGCATCACAGAAATCAGTGGACTCTCACAGAATAAAATTTGTCCTCAGTGCTTATATCCTTATCTCGGTAGCCATCACAATTACAATCTAATTTCATGGAAATCTTTGAATGCTTACAAGCAGATATCTAGTTTTTGGATTCCCAGCGGTTTCCTTTCCTGACTGTCTCCATGTGTCTTTGCATTTGTGAAGGTTATCTGGAGCTGGGAGTTCACTAGGCCGCGTTTCATCCATTAGGTCCACAGTAAAGAGCAAACCTGCAAATTCTGTCAAAAAGGGTGATGTATGGCTGCTGAGAAATTCAAATTACTTCAAGGGCAAGAGCCAACAAAGTACCGTCCAACTTCTGAATGAGATCACAGCATCGTGCTCTCATTTGGTATGTGATCTGCATTCTCTGTGTGAGGATGGGCGAGGGCCAAAGCATGAGTTCACTGAAAGAATGGGCAAGTACTCTGTGTTAACCATCTACGCTCCACAGATTTAATAAAAGCTCTCATCTATTGCCTTTGTTATAAGACTCTGCTCAGCATCATATCTTAGAAGCTCCTCAGAGAAATGGAAACCAGAGATATAAGGGGAGATACGCATAGTGGAGAAATCTAATCTAAGCTGTTGGTAATTAGTTGGACTGAGCCTCAAAGTATGCTATCACCTTAGCAACCATACTGCATGGAACAGGCCAGGTAGAAAATGTTTGGCAGCTTCTTGGTACTTACTGGCTTGGAGAACCTCCTAAACATTGTAAAGTAACTGCCAGACATGCAATGTCCAGACTATTATTTTTACTCATCTTTTGTGGCAACAAGCTGGCATTTAGATGAGACATAAAACTGAGATACTGACTGCTGGTGAGAGCTTTGTGTATTCTTTGGCATTTCAGTAATTGAGAACTCAAAGCATGGCAGAGGTGATTTTAACCATTCATGTTGTATCTCATGGGGAAAATTATTTCAGATAGCAAGCGTTGTGATATCAAGAAAGGATCAAAAGAGCAAATGGCACAAAATATAACAATAAAAAATACAATGTGTATACTTAGTTCCCAATCCCTAGTTTATTAAGGCCAGTAGTGCTTAACTTCCATTATCAGGTGCTGCATCCTTTCAGTACCATAAGCTAGGGAAAAGATGGGGATGGTGTAGACCTGCCACAGGTGGTCATTTGTGTGTGGCATCATGATTCCAGGTTGCTGTTCAGTTCCCCAAATAGATAGATGATAATGCCAGGCACTAACCCGCTACTGGTTCCATCATGGATTGTTGACACAT
The DNA here is from genome assembly GCA_023548195.1 of Bettongia penicillata ogilbyi. NCBI lineage: Eukaryota > Metazoa > Chordata > Mammalia > Diprotodontia > Potoroidae > Bettongia > Bettongia penicillata. Next base: position 5,339,658 of record JAJHZJ010000024.1, read on the forward strand.
TGGCATTTGACAGCTGCTACTGCTATTGCAGGTGGGCACAGCTTCACATCCAGTTCCTCTGAGGCAGCTAGATGGTTCAGTGGACAGAATGCTGGGCTTGGAATAGGAAGACCTGTGTTCCAATCAGGCCTCTGACACCTACAAGGTGTGTGACCCCAGGGAAGTCATTTAACTACCATCTGCCTTAATTCACTGGAGAAGGAAATGGCAATCCATTCCAGTGTCTTTGCCAAGAAAACCTCGTAGACACTATTAGTGCACTGTGGTCCATGGGGTGACAAAGAGTCGGATTCATCTGAATGATTGAACAATTGCTATAGCAGGTGGGTACAGTTTCACATCCAGACCTAGCCAGGCATGGGCATAATATTCATGCTGGAGCAAGGTTCCTACTTTCATCATCAGTATCTTCTTTATTGGGAAGAAAAGTATAATTTCCCTAATATTAACAAGTCATGATGGAGAAGCTTCCAAATGCTGATGTTGTTTTCTCCCTTAGCATTTTATCTTAGTACTCTTCACAGAGCTCCCATCTCCAGAACAAGCAAATTTTTCTGGTTCCATTGAATTATGGGATCACGAAAGTTTTTACAATGTAAGATCAAAGGATCACAAATTTAGAAACGGTACAAAAATCAGAAGTATTTTGTTTCCTTTTATTATTGTGCTGAAAATACTTGTGTTTTATGCTATGTAAATGTGTTTTCAAAAGCTAAATTCTAAAAAAATCCCAAAATATAAATAGAGATTGAAATGAATGATTTAAAACATAATGGAAGGAGAAGGAAAGGGAGTTACTAATAAGCTGTTGTAAACATATTTCATATAGGAATGCATTTTAAGAAATAGTTGTAAATTTATCATTTTTGTTATTGTTTAGAGACCAATGCATAATAAATTATAAAAAAGGATTCATTTTGAGAAACTGTAGTAAAACATATTTGTTGAATAAACTTGGTAGCATAACTCCAAGTTTTGTTTTATTTTGTTCTGTTTTTTGGTATATGAACTTCGTGTTTTGCCGAAGTATTATTTAATGCAAATTGGACATGGATTTAGAGTTAGTTCCAGCTTTGAAGGACAAAAGGGTAGGGATTAAAAGAGTGAAATTACTGATTTCTGATGAGGAAAAAAAAACCTTCATGTGGTTTGTAGATCTCATGAAAATAGACATTAGGAAATGGCTGATGACAGTTAAGGGATAGTGAGAAAGGTACCTGTTTTTACCTAAACACAATGTTTAAAATCTTGATTTAATTTCTATAAAAACTCAGTTTAAGGTTTTATTATATAATGGATGGCAATATTGACTAATATTATGCCATTTTAATAACAAATACATATGTCTATATAAGTATTATATATAATAACTGAGAAATGTGTCATTTGCTATTACTTTAAAATTAAAGCATAGTAATTCTTTTTTTCCTTAGTTAAACTGTTTAATCTATGGGAAAATCTCTCTATTTGAAACATGAAGTCAAATCATAGTCACCATTACCTATGTGTTGACAATTTCTATTTCAGGTAAGGGTACTCATCTTTTCTAATGGCTGACCCTACAAATAGCAAATCTCCCTGAATGGATGAAAAGACCCATTTGTGAAAGCGCTTATACATAAAATATTTCTTTAGTTTATAGCTGCAAGGTAAATTTATTCACTGAAAAATCAACACATCTCTTTCTTGAATTTTGGGCTTCAAAAATCTTTGGTTCCAAAAGATCTGTTCAGTTGCTGATTGCTATTGAAATAAATTTTTCTCAGTTTAATGTAACAAACACATATTAAACACATGATCTAAGATAGCAAAGGGCATCCTTACGAATTGGAAACAGCATTGATTCAGAGTCAAAAGACCTGAGTTCAAATTCAGTGTCTGCCCTTACAAAGATGTATGACCTCAGACAAATATAAATGTTAGGCTCCTCATTTCCAAAGTGAGAAGGTTGAACTTGATGGACCTAATACTTTCATCCTTAACATTGTGACTTTAGTGTTTATAAACTCAGAATTCATGTCAGTTGTACATGAGAACTGAGAAAATGCAGTTACCTTAGTTTACCACTAGATGGTAGGATTTGGTAGTCTATAACAGGCAATCAAGTTCCTTTAATTTGTGGGAGGGGGTAGAAGAAGGGGTAGGATATGGGGAAGGAATGAAATTGACAAAATATATGACTATTTATGAACTAAAAGCATAGTATTAGGGACCACAAAGATCTAATTCCAACCCACTTTTTTTTTTTTTTTTTTTTTGCATGGGGAAAGTAAGGACCAGAGAGGCAAGAGGCATTAATATCTCACCAAACTAGTGACAGGGATAAGACTGGAGTCTTATTTCCCTGACTCTTTCCATGTTTAGATCTATGACTTTTCCTCAGCAGGAAAGCATACAAAATTTGAAGTCGGGAGATCTGGCCTCAAATACCGGCTTGTCAATATCTGTGGGCTTCATTTCCTCACCTGTTAAAAGGTATATGTGGTAAATTAAATGCTCTCTACCATCTTATTCAACTTAATACTTAAGATTCATTTAGATTCACGTAATACCGTGCTGAAATTACAGTGAAACTTAGTAACAAAAAAAAAACTTTTAAAAAGCCCAATCAATTTAGATAGAAGTTAAACTGGTTCAAATATTTTCTAGACTTTCTCCAGTATCTAATCTTTAACATTCCTTCAGGATAAAATAATAACTCATGGCATCTCCTTCTGTAGTTTATCTATTGAAAATACTTTTGCTTACTAATGTTTCGTGAATCCTATTATCTCTTAAATATCATGACTTATTTTGAAATATGTTTAAATCAGTCACTTTTAAGTATCATTAATCTGAAAAGTAACAATTCTTCTGTTTTAGGTGTTCTCTCTCATTTAGATAAAGAGTTGAAAAATATGACTGACTTACAACTTTCTTCTTCTAAGTAAATTCTTTTTCTTCAAATTTGAAGGTTTTTAGGTCAAAGACTCAAGTGTTTTTTTAAATCCTATGCTATATTTTCTTTGGCAATCCCAACAAGATAACTGTGTTGTCATAGCTAATCCCTGCCCCTATTTACCCTTCATGACAACAATAAATATACAAAATAAAATAAAATAATAACACTTCAATATATCAAGGAATATTTGTGCTTTTTGCCTTGGGTTTTCCCTTCTTTTAGTAAAAATTGAGACATATCCATCCTTATCCTGTACCCTTGTTGTTCATATCTCCAGATCCTCCACAGAAGATCCATTCATCAGGCCAAAGGATGCCCTGCACATATTTTGCATTTCATGGTGACTAATGGAATATTGATCACCTACTTGGATCATATAGGATTACTCAATGAGGATGAGAGAGGAAAGAAAATGCTGTAACACCACAAATTAAGGGAAATCAGCCTGCATCTCAAAATTGCCTATCAAGAAAAAAATTAAGTATATACTTTCACAGGAAAAAAAAAATTCTTTAATTTTATCAGAGAGAAAATATGAGCAAGTATGACTATTGACAGGTAAATTGACCTCTGAGAAGAAGCAATAATGAGATACACAAGATATTAAGACAAAAAAATAAGTAATTACTCACTAGTTATAAGAATAAAAGGCTATTTTAAAAATCCCAATTTACAAAAGTAAACAAAGGTGGGAATTTAGGGAGGAATCTCATAGGAGAAAAGATAGAATTAGACTATATGGAACAGGTAAATAAAGGGAAGAAATACATTATTATATGATGAATTTTTGTGCCAATAAAGCAGTTGAGGGCTGGAGGATGACTTTTAAAACCACATTTTTTGTGATAGGTATGTAAATATACAATCATATTAGCAAAATAGATCCTCAGATCTGTTATTGGTTTCAGTGGGGAAGAGTGGTATCTGTGTGTAGATGGAGAAATTGGAATTGCATTGTTACACATCAAACAAATGATTGTGTCCTATGATAATAAGGGAGACAGATGATATATAATTAGATCAGCAGAAAAGTGCAGAGTCATAATCTTGAATGTTTTTGGATAGAAGTCACCCATTAAAAGGAATAAATACGTGTAATGGATTAAAGATGTCTACTATTATATCAGCTAGCAAAGAGTTAGTATTTGAAGCTAGCTCCTGTAACTCCAGAGAACAAAAGAGAATGAGAGCAGTGAGATGTGTCAGAATTCTTAAAAACAATTAGAGGACTTTGGTCTAGTAAAATATTAATTATTAAACTATTCATTTAATATTAATATATTAATATTAAAGTATTAAAATTATATTATATATTAATTTAATCAGATTTCTCAGTAATCCTATGCATTTCATTTTATATATTAAAATTTATTCAAAGAGAAATCCATAGGCTCCACCAGACTATCAAAGTAGTCTATGACACAAAAAGTTTAAGAATTCTTGTCTTAAGGAAAAAATCACAACTTTGATCACTAATGTTAGCAAAGGAAAAAGAAAAAGAATTTAAAAATTAAAACAAAAGCTTAAAAACTAGAAACCAACAAATATAAAATCACAAAACAAGTAAAATAAAAGTTTTGAAAGAAAATGCCATGGGGGTTGGTGGAGCCAAGATGGCTGAGTAGAAAGCCAGACCTGCAAAAGCTATCCCCCATAGCACATAAAATACCTATAAAAAGTTACTCTAAATAAACTCTACAGCAGCAGAAGCCGCAAAACGACAGAGCGAAAGAGATTTCTAGCCCAAGGTAGCCTGGAAGGCTGACAGGAAAGATCTATCACACAGAACACAGAACAGAGCACAACCCAGCCTTGGCTGGGGGTGGTACTGCAGGGACAGGACTGGAGCAGGCCTCAGGGGAAAGAATCCCCAGACATTCCCAGATTGTTCACCCACAAACGCCAAAGACAGTTTCAAAGGTCATTGAGAAAGCTCTTTTACCTGTGTGAGAAGGGAGCGGAGTCTGGCCCCACCAGCAGCAGCCATTCCAGGGGTAGCATCCATTTTTGGAGCCCTCCACCAAAAGACCCTAGGGGAATTGAGTCATTGATCTGAATCTCAGCCCTGAGTGATGGTCCTGGGGTGAAGAAGAGTGCTGATGTGGTAGAGCTGGTGGAGGCTCTGGAGAGGGAATTCTACTTGTAAAGCTTGTGGTAGCTCCCAGACCAGAGCACAGGCCAGGAAAGGAGTAAACACCTCTCCCTTGATTGTGCCACTTTGGAGGAACTGAGAACTTACAGGTCCCTAGAGTATACTCTCCTCTTCACAAAGGACCTAAAAGTCAAGTAACTGGCTGGAAAAATTCCCCCAAAAGGGGAAAAAATAAGACTATAGAACCAGAGGGTAAAATCAATATTGAAAGAATCCACCAATCACCTCCTGAAAGAGATCCAAAAAGTGAAACTCCTAGGAATATTGTAACTAAATTCCAGAATTCTCAGGTCAAGGAGCAAATATTGTAAGCAGCTAGAAAGAAACAATTCCAGTATTGTGGAAAATACAATCAGGATAACACAAGATCTAGCAGCTTCTATGTTAAGGGATTGAAGGGTTTGGAATATGATATTCCAGAAGTCAAAGGAATTAGTATTAAAACCAAGAATCATCTACCCAGCAAAAATGACTATAATACTTCAGGGGGGAAAAATGGTCATTCAATGAAATAGAAGACTTTCAAGGATTTTTGATGGAAAGATCAGGGCTGAAGAGAAAATTTGACTTTCAAAACACACACACACACACAGATAAGGGAGAGGGTGAGTTGAGTAGGAAGGGATGATATCTAAAAAGTAAAATTAAGGGGTGAGAGAGGAATATATTTGGAGGAGGAAGGGAGAAATTGAATGGGGCAAACTATCTCTCATAAAAGAGGTAAGAAAAAGTTTTTTCAATGGATGGGAAAAGGGAGGAGGTAAGAGGGAAAAAGTGAAGCTTACTGTCATCACATTTGGCTTAAGGAGGGAATAACATGTACACTCAATTTAGCATGAAAATCTATCTTATACTACAGGAAAGTAGAGAAAAATGGGATAAGTGGGATGGGGTGATGATAGAAGGGAAGGGAAATGGGAGGAAGAAGTAATTATAAGTAAACACTTTTGGGGAGGGACAAGGTCAAAAGAGAGAATAGAATTAACGGGGGCAAGATAGGATGAAGGGACATATAGTTAGTCTTACACAACATGACTATTATGGAAGCTTTTCGCAAAGTCTCACATATATAGCCTATGTTGAATTGTTTGCCTTCTTAGTGGGGATGGGTCAGGAGAGAGGAAGGGAAAAAAGTTGGAATTCAAAGTTTTAGGAAAGAATGTTGAGAATTGTTCTTGCATGCAACTGGGAAATGAGAAATATAGGTAATGGGGTATAGAAATCTGTCTTGCCCTACAAGAAAAGAGAGAAGATGAGGATAAGGGAAGGGAGGGGTGTGACAGAAGGGAGGGCAGATTGGGGGAAGGGGTAATTGGAATGCATGGTGTTTTGGGGTGGGGGAAGGAAGAGATGGGGAGAAAATTTGAAACTCAAAATTTTGTGGAAATGAATGTTGAAAACAAAAAATAAACATTAAAAAAAGAAAATGACATAAACAGAATTGAAAATAAAACAAAAACAATTGAACTAGTAAACATATGTAAGTCTTATTGTAGGGGCCTATATAGTTGACAAATCATGAACTAAACTGTTCTAAAATGAGGGGGAAAGCCAAATTATGAATATAAAAGGAGAAGAGATGGTTTTTCATGAATGAGGAAAAATAAAGATTATTAGAAACTATTATGTCCAATTATTTTAAAACTAATTAAAAGCTTAAATGAAATTTAGGAATCTTTCAAAAATACAGAAATACTAGATTAATGAAATAGGAAATGTAAAATACAATCTGAGAAAGACAAGTTGAATAAGCCATGAATAAACTACCTCCCAGCAGATAATGAGCATGGTAAGATAATGATTTAAAAAAGTAAATTATGTTAGAATTCAAGATAACAAATAATCCCCAGGTTATTCTGTATGAATATCTTTGCTAAACCTATTATACATAATACCATTGTGACTTAAAAAATGAAAATAGAGAGAGTTTTGAAGAAACTTGGAAACAATGCAAAGTGAAATGAGGAAAAAACAGGAGAGCAGTTGATATAATAGCAACTTCAGAAAGACAAATAACTGAGAGATCTAAGATCTAAGCTATGATTCTAGATTATGCATGTGAAAGCATGCTATCCATCTACTGACTGAGGGGTGATAGATTTAAGATGCAGGACAAGACAAACATTTTGAGACATGGCTGGAATGAGAATGGGTTTTGCTTAACTCTGAGTATTTATTTTAAGAGTTCACCTTTTCTTTTTCTAATGCAAGTTGGAGGTTGGAGAAAAAGAAAATACTTTTAAACTAAAAAATTAAATAAAAATGAAAAAACGGTAAATGAATCTTATTACAGAATTTCACCTTGCTAATGGAAATCAAATTTTCCTACAATGTTGGACCCTATCAATTATCTAGTTTCTTTTTAAAATCAATAATATTTTAATTTTTCTTAATCTAGTAATTCCTTAGTTTTTTGTAATTGTATTTTGTTGTTCTTGCTTTGTGTTTCAAAAAAATTGCAATTCTTTTGTTGAAAAAATTGTCATTTATGGCAATCCCTGTGCCTCTCAGTTTTTTTATCTACAAAATGGAAATAATCATAATATGTGTGGAATCTCTCATAAGGTTATTATGAATGAATTAGCATGTGTAGAGAGCTTTGCAAAGTTTAAGTCACTATGTAAATGTCAATCATGATCATTTTTATCATCATATCTTTATAAAATTGAGTACCTTTAGTTTATTAGATTCAGCACAGAACATACAACATGCTTAGTAAGGCTTTTCTGGATTTAGCAGAAAGATAATTGACTCTCAAATCAGAGGACCTCAGTTTGAATCCTATAGTTTGTGGCCAAGCCACAAAAAATCAACCTGGGTCTAAATTTCTTCATCTGTAAAATGAGTAGTGAGGTGGGGTTAGACTAGGTGACTTCTGAAGTCTCTTTCAGTACTGGATGTATGATTTTGAGGTATTCTCTTGGGTCCCTTCAAACTCTTAGTTCATGTGGCTTCTATCAGTTCATACTTCCAAATGAAGGACATACCAGGGAACAGGCTGACCATCTTGGTAATTCAAAGAAAGAAAAGTCCACTTCTCAAAGTATCTTTTTATTCACAAGATCATGCCATATAAAGAGCCTGTAAATCCTACATAAACTTCCAATGTCTTCACTTGCTATTATTGAACTTTGTAAGGTTCTCACCAGTTTTATTTGTAAAGCTATGAGAAGATGATATGGGCATTGCAGACTCAGTGAGTAGAGGTTTGGCTTCTCAGAACTACTGAGGCAAGGAAAGTTAAGGTAAATTTCACGAATGAGTTTTGAAACTGACTGCTCCCTCAGCAGATGGAGTAGATTCAGGAAGTTTCTTTAGTAGGGCAGGCCAGTCATACCAAGACTATGGAAGGCTTTATCTATTTTCTCTTACTGTTTTCAATAAGGTTAGTTCTAAAATGTACTTTTGTCACATGCTTTAGAGCTGCAAAACACTGTAAAGGTCACTTAGTATAACTCTTTCATGGGGGAAAAAATGAAGGGATATGTCCAAAGTCTCACAGCTACTAAATTCAAAGTATAGATTTGAAGCTAGCCATTTTCATTCCAGATTTATTCAATCCATCAACCACTGACATCCAGGGCTGTCACCAATTGTCTTGACTTGTTTTGGCCCCAAACTTCTGTGACTCAGGAAGAGAAAGTGTGGTTGACAGTTTTGTGCAGCATTGCCTAACTTAAATCTAATTCACATGCAAGTCAAGACATCACCCCATGATGTCATCAGCCTTCCTTGAAAATGAAGGACAATATTCAAGACATAGTAGGCAAGGAATATAGCAACCTCCTGTTTGATAAACCCAAGGACCCCAGCTTCTGGAATAAGAACTCACTGTTTGTCAAAAATTGCTGGGAAAACTGGATAACAGTGTGGCGGAAACTTGGCATAGACCCATACCTGACACTGTACTCAAGAATAAAGTCCAAATGGGTACACAATCTAGGATAAAGATTGATACCATGGACAAACTGGAGGAGCAAGGAATACTGTTATCAGATTTATGGAGAAAGGAAGAAATTTTTTTACTAAAAAAGAGATAGAAAGCATTATGAAATGCAAGATGGAAAATTTTGATTACATTAATCTGAAAATTTTTTGCACAACCAAACCTAATGCAACCAAAATTCGGAGGGATGTAGTAAACTGGGAAAGAATTTTTACAGCTAATCTCAGGGATAAAAGCCTCATTTCTAGAATATGTAGAGAACTGATTCAAATGTACAACTATACAAGTCATTCCCCAATTGATAAGTGGTCTAAGGATATGAACAGGCAATTTGCAGAGGAAGAAATTAAAGATATCTATAATCATATAAAAATTCTCTAAATCACTTTTGATTAGAAAGATGCAAATCAAAACAACTCTGAGGTACCACATCACACCTATAAGATTGGCAAACATGACAGAACAGGAAAATTATAAGTGTTGGAGAGGATGTGGGAGAGTTGAAACACTAATTCATTGTTGGTGGAGCTGTGAGCTCATCCAACCATTCTGGAGAGTAATTTGGAACTATGCCCAAAGGGCTACAAAAATGTGCTTACCCTTTGACCTAGCAATATCACTACTAGGATTGTATCCCCAAGACATCATAAAAATGGGAAAGGGTCCCACATGTACAAAAATATTTATAGTAACTTTTTGTAGTAGCCAAACCTGGAAATCAAGGGGATGCCCATCAATTGGGGAATGGCTGAATAAGTTGTGGTATATGAATGTAATGGAGTACTATTGTGCTATAAGAAATGATGAACAAGAAGACTTCAGAGAGGCCTGGAAAGACTTACATGATCTGATGCTGAGCGAAAGGAGCAGAACCAGGAGAACTTTGTGCACAGCAACGACCACAGTGTGTGAGAGTTTTTTTTGGTAGACTTGGAACTTCGTAATAATGCAAGAACTTAAAAAAAATTCCCAATGGTTTTCTAAGGCAAAACACCTTCCACATTCAGAGGAAGAATTATGGAATTCATTCTCAGAATGTAGCAGATCTTGTGTGTGTGTGTGTGTGTGTGTGTGTGTGATGTTTTGATTTGTTATATGATTTCTTCCATTTATTTTAGTTCATCTACATAGTATGAATATAGTGAAAATGTATTCAATAGGAAAGTACATGTAGATCCTATATAGAATTGTATGCTGTCTTGGGGAAGGAGGGGGATTGTGGGGGGTAGATGTGAGGGGGTAAAAATCTAAGTTTTATGGTAGTGATTGTAGAACATTAAAAAAAAATAAAGAAAATAAAAAAAAAGAAAATGAAGGACAAACAAAAACAATGAGTCCCTGGACCTGAGTTCAAATTTTGCCTCAGACACTTATTAGATGTGAAAATACTAAATAAACATCAGCTATTCTTTGATAAGACCTTTCACATTATTTCTTGCTTGTAATTTATCATTTACAATAGATCTCCACTATGAGCTACAAATAAAAAAAGAAAGAAAAAGGAAAGAAAACTCTAGGGGAAAGATGCCTCTGACATTTAATTCTCTAGGCTTCCTCTAGTGCAAAGCTTGTGTTTGCAATTGTAGAGTATCCTTCCCTTCTTTCAAGGAGATAATTCTGAGGCTTTAGTATATGTGAGTCATAAAAATGGAATTCAATTACTTTTAGAGTCTAACATCATTGTGCAGAAGGGGTTCACCCTTCATACCACCACCAGCAATACTATTGACCATTTGCAACCATAAGGCAGGCACAGGAGCCCTGGAGTTGCAGAGGAGGTGTAAAGTCTAGTGCAACTTCTTCCAGCCCAGTCCTTATAGCCTTCATCTGGAGAGTCCTATGGAGAAGAGGCCAGCCATCCCCAACAAGTGCTAGCCAATTGTCATCCACAGAGCAGACAAGTCAGCCTACCTAAGGGAGGGAGAGACAGAAGGTAGAATATACCAGGCAAGTCAAACCATCATTTTCCTTCAGTCCCAGGATCCTGAACCCATCAACCTTAAGAATAGCAATGCTTGTACCACTACTAGGTCTACATCGCAAAAAGATTATAAAAAGGGGGAAAGGACCCATATATGCAAAAATATAATAACCCCTTCATGTGAGCAAAATATTGGAAACTGAGGCAATGCCCATTAATTGGGGAATGGCTGAACAAGTCATGGTATATGAATAGGATGGAATACTAGTGTGCAATAAGAAATGATGAACAGGTACATTTCAGAAAAACCTGGAAAGACTTGTATGAACTGATGCAAAGTAAACCGAGTAGAATCAGGAAAACATTGTCCACAGTATCAGCAAAACTGTGTGATGATTAACTATGAATGACTCAGCTCTTCTCAGCAACAGGACAATGTAAGACAAGTACAAAGGCCTCACAAAGAAAAATACTATCCATATCCAGATAAAGAACTGCTGCACTCTAAATGCAGATTGAAGTATATTTTTAAATTAAATTATTTTATTTGTTTTCAGTGTTCAACAATCACTTCCACATATCTTAGATTTTTTCCCTTCCTCCCTCTTATTCCCCTCTACCTCCCTGAGATGGCATGCAATTTTATATAAATTCTACACATATGTTCCTATTAAATACATGTTGCATAGAAGAATTAAAATCAATGGGAGAAGCCATAAAACAAAACAAAATATAATAAAAAAGAAAATTATCTGAAGCATATTTTTTCACTTATTTTATTCTTTCTTGGGTTTTCTTCCTTTTGATCTGTTTCTTCCTTCACAACTGTGACAAATAAGGAAATATTTTTACATGATAGCACATGTATAAATTATATAAAACTGCTTGCCATTTTCAGAAGAGCAAGGGAAGGGAGGGAGGGAGAAAATTTTGAACTTGAAATGTAAACTCATTGTAGAAATGAATGCTAAAAATTTTCTTGATAAGTAACTGATAAGGACAATAAAACACTATTTTAAAAAAAGAACTACCTGTTCTTATTTTCAAATCATTTATTGATTGGGGAATGGCTCTTATTCTGAATATACACACTGATAACAGAATCTTAAGAGTTTCCAGGTACCTGAGAAGCCATCTGTTCCAACTGATCCCCGAACAAAAATTTCCTCTATAACATTAATGATGAATAGTCATCTAACTTTTGCTTAAAGGATTCCAGAGTTAGGAAATCCATCCCTTCCTCAGGCAGCTCATTCCACTTTGGGTAGTTCTAATTGTTTGGAAGTTCCTTTTTACATAAAGCCTAAGTATTATTCTTTGTCACTTCTATCCATCGTTCCTAGTTCTACCTCTGAGACCAAACAAAACAAATCTAATCTCTTTTTTTATATATAGTGGCATTTCAAAGAGATAAAGACAGCTTTCACATTGCCTTGGATCTTATTTTATCCAGAATAAACATTACCAGTCCTTTCAAGTAATCCTCATAGAGGCAAGTAGGTAGCACAGCAGACAAAGTCTGGATCTGGAGCCAGCAGGACCTGAGTTCATTTCTGATCCCAGACACTTACCAGCTGTGTGACTCTGGAGAATTCATTCCATCTCATCATGCTTGAATTTCCTCATTTTAAAATTGGGATAATAATAGAACCCATACCCCAGCATTGTTATAAAATGAGATAGTTATAAAGCAGCTCAGCGCCATATATAAATGCTAGTTATTATAATTATAAACATCTTAAAGACACCATAAGGAGGCAGCTAGCTTGGTTACCCTACTTTGGATAGTCTCTTTGAAGGGCTTGCAACAGACTCCCACCTACTAATAAAAAGATACACTTTAACTTATCACGTGTTTTTACAGTGAATACAGTGAATACATTTACGCTTCATAGAATATTGTTATTTTTATCAGAGAGGGCTGATATGTTGAATGATAGACTCAGGATCTGAATGAATGTCAACATGTTAGAAAGTTGAGCTAAATATAATTAAATTTAATATAGACAATTGGAAAGACATACTTGGATCCCTGTAGTGCCAAAGTGATGTTTACAGCCCCTATGATGGCCATGAATATGCCAATGAAATTCTGAATTACAACAGACTCTCCACATGGAAGACAGAACCAAAACATTTACTCAGATACCAGAAAGCCTAATCCATCATTGTAAAAAGACATCCATATGCAACAACAATGCAGAGGGCAACACCAGCCCCAATAAATCACAAGCAGATTCCTTTAAACAAAATCATAGATAAGCTCTCTCTCACACTAGCCAGCAGCCTGCTTGCCTGAGTTCTTCATTTTTGACTGCTCCCTCACTAACTTCCTCTTAGCTCTGCTCTAGCTCTGCCTCACCCTATTCTGTGCTTCCTACACCATCCATTCATCAAACTCCTCCCAACACAGGCTCCATGTAACTCAGGCAGGTCACATGGGCCTATTAATGAATGGGAAAGATCTTCCCATTTAGATTGCCATTACAATCCCTCCAATCACCTTTATGAGTATAGGATGGGAGAGGCATGGCTCATTAGTATATACTTTAATAGACTAAGATCAATTAGAAGCGTCAAGTTGAAATGGCCATTATAAAATGCTAATGGATTCTAAGTTATCATGAAAAATGATACAATGTCTGGAACTAGAGATTAATTCTACCCTTCTCTGATCAGACCATGTCTGTAGCACTGTATTTACTTCTAGGATCCACATTTTAAAAGGATATTGAGAATCAGGAAGGAAATAAGAGAATTTCAACCAGGATGGAGAAAATGCTTGAGATGATGCGAAGTAAGAAAAGCTGAAAGAATTAGGAATGGTTAGCCTGGAGAAAAGAAGATTTAAGATTTAAGTACCCTGGGTACTAAGATTTAAGATTTAAGAAGGTATTCAAAAATTGCCTTCAAGTATATGGAAGGCAGACATGTGCAAGCAAAACAACAAATGTTCTGCATGACAGAAGTCAAAACCAGGAGTAATGGGAGAGGTAGGCACAATTAGACATGATTTCTTTAGGAGGATTAGATATTTAGAAAGATAACATTGTAACAGCATATAGAAGAAGAGGGCCTTCATCATTGACATTGCAGATAAGATTTTTTAAAAAAAGTATGCACTAGAAAATATGACAGAATCAGGAGCACTGGGTAAGGTAGGTGCAATTAGATATGATATACAGAACATTATCTGAACAATCAAGGCCAGTCCAAAATGAAATCAGGATTTTCTCAAGTGGTACTCAGATTCCGCACACTGAAGGTCTTTAGTCAATTATGAATTGGCAGGCATGCTTGAAAGGGAATTCTTGTCTATATACAAATGGAATTGACCAAATACTCTTTGAGTTTCACTCAAATGTAGATTCTTCAATCCTGTATGTCATTTAAATGACTTCTGATCAAAGGATAAACTGAGCATTTCATTCCCTTTGTTATTTTAGCATAATTGTAATTAAGATTAAAATTCAACATATGGCATATTTTTGAGTATCTTGTATATTTTGAGAGATAATTAAAAATAATAATTAAAAACAAAAATGAATGTTAGTATCAATATGAAGCTGAAATTCTACATTACTACAGAATATAACAATGAGCTGGTAGAAAATACAAATCTGGTAAGAGGATTAAAAATTTCTAAGAGTAGAGACCATAGGATCCATAAGATAAGTAATTTAAGGTAACTGAAATTAACTAGCAAAGTCATGTGGTTGTTGCCTCCATCTATTTAATCATGAATAATGCATTCTGTACAGGTGAGGAATAATGAATTAATGATTTGGCACATGTCTAGAAATGTGAGAGGAGCTTGTTTGTCACTAGTAACAGAGAAGGTGGCATTTGCTACTTTATAATGCAGGTGGTACCTGTGACTTTCATATTGATATTATAATAAGAGATGAAAAGCTTTGCTCAGATTTTATCTCCACTGGGTCAGGGAGGAATCCTGCAGGGATCTGTGATTTCTGTAGGAAGTTCAGATATTTAGAAAGATGATATTGTAACATCTTATAGAAGAAGAGGGCCTTCATGACTGACATTCCAGATAGAATTAAAAAAAAGTCTGCACTAGGAAATGAAAGTGAAAATACTGATTCTCATCTTGTCTTCCTCTTAATCCATGAGTGCGTTGTCTTTTCCTTAAAAGTTTCATGGGCTTGTTATAAGTATCTATTAGAGATGTTTCCTCTGACTTGGCCAGAGGTTCTAATTGAAATCCAGGAGGTCTGGGTGCTAATCTTGGCTCTGCCAGGACCTAGATATAGTCAAATCACTTTGCCTGTGAGGCCTCAGTTTTCTCATTTGATAGATGAGAGGGTAGGATTAAATAATCTCTAAGGTAGTTTTCCAGGTCTAGTGTTAGTGTCTATGATTTTTTGCAGTTGGTTAATCTTGAGTCTTTATCTGCTTTAATGTAATAATTTTTTTATTCTGAACTTTCCTTGCTAATACTACACCCCTCCCTCCCTCTCTTCCTTCCTCCCTCCTTCCCTCCCTTCCTTCCTTCCTTCCTTCCTTCCTTGATTCCTTCCTTCCTACCTAGATTTATTTTAAATGGTACATTGATGCCTTTTGTTCTCATTATAGCCATTTCTGGACATACTGTCCCAATGAGGTCCTCTCTCATAGTAAAGAAAAAAAAGTCAAGTAAAAAACCCAACAAAGCGACCATATTGAATAATGAATACAACATTCCCCGTACAGATTCCCATTAGTCTATTGAGAGAAAGAATGTTATTTTATCATTTATTCTTTGGAAACACGATTGGGCATGGTAATTAATTTGAACTGAGCTGCCTTTTCATGTATTTTTGTTTGCATTGCTATCCTTATTGTATATTTTCTTGTCCTGGTTCTGTTTTCTTCCCAGTCTTATTTGCGAATTTCTTGTTAAAGCAAAAGCTTCAGAGCTGGTGACTGAGAAGATGGTCTGTTCATGTTTGGAATGGGGTAGAATGGGTATTTGGAGCTCTTTTCTGTCTGCTTAAATGTTTGGGAATGATTATCCTTAGTTCTGCAAGAATCTTGCTTTCTAGCCCCCACTCACTCCCGTCCCCCCCCCCCCCACCATCCGTCTGGGAACGCAACTTTGCTTCTGTGAACATTGAACTGAAACCAGTAGAGTGTCAGCACTTAGCCCATATGTTCATTAGCAGTGAATCTGTAATTAATTTCTTATGGTTTGAAGCTAATGAGAATGTGGCTATACGTCTGTGGGTTTATGGTTTTTAAAATGATTGTTTAATTATTTTCCTTATTTGGGGCTGTATTGACTAATGAGGGAACACTTTTTATTTGACTGTTTGATGTTGATACAATTATGAGAGTTATCTATATGCAATACATAAATATATATATACATGTGTAAATACACACGTATCTATGTAGACAGATGTGTCTACATAGATACACATATACAGATTTGTGTATATACATGTACATGTATGTATACACACGTGAGTATATGTTTTTATCTCACCTTGTATATATATTCAAGTTACCCATAATGGGTACTACAAAAGAAGGCTATTCTGGTATTCTGTTCGATAACTTTGAAGTCTTACTGAAATAACTCAATGAAGACCTTAAAATCTTATTCCAGGATTCTGTCCTAAAGTTACATCAGTGGTAGAATAGGAAAAGTTTTCTGCACCAACAACACTACTCTGCTTTATATATGAAGGAGGATTTGAAATGATTAAAGTTAGAAATGAAAGCCAAGGGAAAAAATTGAAAAACAAATTTTCCTTAAGCATATTAGTTTTCATTGACGACATTAAAGAGACATTGGAATATTCAAATACTAAAAGCAAACCAAGAGCCCAGATCAGGTGAGATATAGATAAATAGGTAGATATGTAGATAATTACCTTTAATAATAGATGAAAAAAAATGAAATAAGTTAGAACCACATTCAGTTCAATATAATAGGGGGGGCTTAGTAGAAAGAGAACTGGTTCTGTCATCAAAGGACCTGAGTTCAAATGCTGCCTCTGATGTCTAAGACTTATGTGACTAGGGATAAGTCACATAATCTATAAGGGACATATTTTCTACCTCTGTAAAACAAAGTGGTTGTTCTAGATGGACACTTAAGTCTCTTCTTGAATTAGTTTATTTCTAGAACTGGAATAAGGGACCTCTAAAATTATTATTAGTTTTTTTTTTTATTTTATAGATGAGGAAACTGACCCAGGTAGTTTAAGTGATTTGCCAAGGTCTTACGGGTATTATATATTGGAGACAACTTTTGAGCCCATGACCTTCTTAAATTGAACTGAATGTGGCTCTCACTTCTTTCCTTTTTCTCATCCATTAGATAAGGTATAATCAAACTATCCAATATCTGCTGCCAGCAAGAAAAATAATAGGGTCAAGATTTAGAACTGGAGGGAATAATAGAGGTTATCTGTTCTGATAATAACACATCTAAATAGAATTTTTCATTTTTTTTAAGTTATGTGATGAGATCAATTAAAAATCTGTTTCCTGTGCCATCCTGTTAATAGAGAGGAAGTCACTTCAGTCTGTATCAGGGAGTACAGTTTGGGCAAATTCTCACAAGGTCATGAAATGAACAACTTGGGCCATTTCATGTAGTTTCAGTGAAAAGGAGAGAAAAAAGGCTTTAATCACACTCCTAAAAGGAAGAGCACTCCTGCAATTGATGGGAATCCCCCCTTTTCCCTAGATCTGAAGTATACCAATGGTTAGACCCTGACATCTCAGAGGATTATGATTAAAACACAAAGCAGGAAGGCATTCTAGAGGCAAAGGGCCCTTGGAAGGGGCATGACCGGTCCATACCAGACAAAGAGGTATTTTTTCCCACCAAAGAAGCATATGATAACTGGGAGGGATTGCTAGGGAATAAGACAAAGTTAAAAAGCATAGTTGGAAGGGATGCCAGAAGCCACCTGATCTGATGTCCCACCAAGGGGAAGCATCACTTTCACCAAAGCTCCAGCACACTAGCCCTTATCCTTCTCCTGCTCTAACCACCTCAGGGAGGGGATGCCCACTATCCTTTGAAGAGAATCATCTGACTATTAAATGACTTCCTTTATTCAGAAGTTCTTTCAGTGTTAAAATGAAATTGGCCTCCTTGTAACTTCTCCCACTTTTTTGAGGCATATAGGAGTATTAATTGTGTTAAAAGCAGTTTAAAGTGCCAACAATAGATTTGAGGCAAGATGGCAGATTAAAGGCAGCAACACAGCTGAAGTCTCTCAACATTCCCCTCTAAACAACTTTAAAATGACACATCACATCAAATTTTGGAGAAGCAGAGCAAACACAAGGTCAGATTGAGAATTTTTTCCATATTAAGACAATTTAGGAGGTGGGCAGAAGTGGTCTGTGACCCCATAGTTCTCAAGACTGTACCAGTGGTGGGACTTGGAGGAGGTTGGGACAACAGTAGCAGCATCTTGGGTAATTCACAGCCCAGAGACATTCTGGGTCACAGTTATAGGACAGAGATGAGTATTTGTGGTTGGTCACAATGAAGCAGGGGTCCTGGTCACAGTTCTAGGACAGAGAGAGGAGGCAGTAGGAGAACAGGGGACATGATCATAGTTCGGGGGCTGAAGGTACTAATGCTTGTGGTTGCAGGGGAACATGGGCCCTTGTTGGGTGAAGACCAGATCTTAGACCAGGAGAGCAATGACCATACGTGTCTCCAAAATGCACCATCACAGAAGCACATAAAACTTGCAGATACCCAGAACTCTGAAAATTACAGCACAAAAAGTCTGAAACTTGAAAAAGTGCTTCTTCCTCCTTGGTGAGCAGAACCCAACTTTAACACAGAGTTCAAGTTTGAGAAATAGATTAGAAAATGGACAAACAACAACAAAAAGAACTTGACACTACAATGTCAAGGAAGACCAAGACAGAGACTCAGAAGATAGCCATGTGAAATTACCTCAAGAAAAGAAAAGTGCAAATTGGACCTAAGGTAAACAAGAATTCTGGGAATAGTTGAAGAAAGAGGTAAGAGTAGGAGAGGAAAAATTAGGAAAAGAAATAAGAATGATGCAAGAAAATAATGAAAAGGGAATTGGAGGAGGGAGGAGGCAAGATGGCAGAGTAGAAAGATTCACATATGCTAGCTCCGAACCCACAGCCCATAAATACCTCAAAAAGAACTCCCAACAAATTCTGGAGCAGGGGAAGCCGTGCAGCAACACAGCGGAGGAGATTTCTGTTCCAGAGAGCCCTGAAAAACTGACACCAAAGGTTTGTCGCGCATAGGACCCAGAGTGGATCCCAGCCATGCCTTGGCCACGTGGCCCCGAGAGGAGCAGATCCAAGCAGGCTTCAGGGATGGAATCTCCAGTGGCCGTGCAGGTGCCCCAACCCACAGGATCTACAGGTCAGTGAGATACCCTATCTGGCTGACCGAGAGGGGGGCGGGGTGTCTCCATAACTCAGGCCCTTTCGGGAGGAAGCAGCAGGGGAAGCAGATAAGAGTTCCCAAAACAGACAAGATCCCAGATCCATTATCGAAGGTCTCCACATAAACCCCTTGAGGGAACTGAGCCTGGGAGGTGGCCCTGACCCCACCCAAGCACCCGAATTTAATCCCACTGAATAGTAGCCCTGCCATGCCACTGAAAGCCCTGAGGCTGGGAAGCAGCATTTGAACCTCAGACCCCAAGCACTAGCTGGGAGGATCTGGAGGTGATGCAAAGGGGGAGAGGAATCTCAGAAGTCAAGTAACTGGCTGGAAAAATGCCTAGAAAAGGGAAAAAAAATAAGACCATAGAAGGTTACTTTCTTAGTGAGTAGATATTTCCTCCTTTCCTTTCTGATGAGGAAGAACAATGCTTACCATCAAGTAAAGACATAGAAGTCAAGGCCTCTGCATCCTAAATATCCAAAATAGATATCCAATGGGCTCAGGCCATGGAAGAGCTCAAAAAGGATTTTGAAAATCAAGTTAGACAGGTGGAGGAAAAACTGGGAAGAGAAATGAGAGAGATGCAAGAAAAGCATGAAAAACAGGTCAATACCTTGCTAAAGGAGACCCAAAAAAATGCTGAAGAAAATAACACCTTGAAAAATAGGCTCACTCAATTGGCAAAAGAGGTTCCAAAAGCCAATGAGGAGAAGAATGCTTTCAAAAGCAGAATGAGCCAGATGGAAAAAGAGGTTCAAAAGCTCACTGAAGAAAATAGTTCTCTCAAAATGAGAATGGAACAGATGGAGACTAATGACTTTCTAAAAAACCAAGAAATCACAAAACAAAACCAAAAGATTGAAAAAATGGAAGAGAATGTGAAATATCTCATTGGAAAAACAACTGACCTGGAAAATAGAGACAATTTAAAAATTATGGGACTACTTGAAAGCCATGATCAAAAAAAGAGTCTAGACATCATCTTTCATGAAATTATCAAGGAAAACTGCCCTGATATTCTAGAACCAGAGGGCAAAATAAGTATTGAAAGAATCCATCGATCACCACCTGAAAGAGATCCAAAAAGAGAAACTCCTAGGAACATTGTGGCCAAATTCCAGAATTCCCAGGTCAAGGAGAAATTATTGCAAGCAGCTAGAAAGAAACAGTTCTAGGATTGTGGAAATACAATCAGAATAACACAAGATCTAGCAGCTTCCACATTAAGGGATCAAAGGGCATGGAATAGGATATTCCAGAAGTCAAGGGAACTAGGACTGAAACCAACAATTACCTACCCAGCTAAACTGAGTATAATACTTCAGGGGAAAAAATGGTCTTTCAATGAAATAGAGGACTTTCAAGCATTCTTGATGAAAAGACCAGAGCTGAAAAGAAAATTTGACTTTCAAACACAAGAATGAGAAGAAGCATGAAAAGGTAAACAGCAAAAATAAGTCATAAGGGACTTACCAAAGTTGAACTGTTTACATTCCTACATGGAAAGACAATATTTGTAACTCTTGAAACTTTTCAGTGTCTGGGTAGTTGGTGGGATTACACACACACACACACACACACACACATGCACACACACAGAGAGCACAGAGTGAATTGAATAGGATGGGATCATATCTAAAAAAAATTAAGGTAAACGATGAGAGAGAAATGTAGTGGGAGGAGAGAGGGTGAAATGGAATGGGGCAAATTATCTCTCATAAAAGAGGCAAGCAGGAGACTGTTTAGTGTAGGGAAAAAGAGGAGAGCTGAGAAAAAAACATGAAGTTTACTCTCATCACATTCGACTAAAGGAAGCAATAAAATGCACACTCATTTTGGGATGAAAACCTATCTTACAAAACAGGACAGTGGGGGAGAAGGAGATAAGCAGGGTGGGGGGGGTGATGGAAGAGAGGGCAATGGGAGGAGGGAGCAATTTGAAGTCAACACTCAGGGAGAGACAGGATCCAAAGAGAGAATAGAAACAATGGGGGGCAGGATAGGATGGAAGGAAATATAGTTAGTCTCACACAACACGACTGTTATGGAAATCATTTGCAAAACTACACAGATATGGCCAATATTGAATTACCTGTCTTCCCAAATGGAATGGGTGGGGAGGGAGGGACGGGGAGAAGTTGGAACTCAAAGTTTTAGGAACAACTGTTGAGTATTGTTCTTGCTACTAGGAAATAAGAAATCCAAGTAATGGGGAATAGAAAGTTATCTGGCCCTATAGGAGAAAAGAGAAGATGGGAACAAGGGAAGGGAGGGATGATAGAGGAGAGGAAGATTGGTGATAGGGGAAATTAGAATGTTTGGTGTATTGGGGTGGGGGAGGGGACAAATGGGGAGAAAATTTGGAACCCAAAATTTTGTGAAAGTGAATGTAAAAAGTTAAATAAATAAATATATATGAAAAGGGAATTAAGTGCATATAAAAGTGGGCCAAAAAATACTGAAGAAAATAACACTTTAAAAAATAGAATCAACCTAATGGTAAAACAGACACAGCAATTCATTGAAGAAAAGAACTCCTTAAAAATCAAAATATGCCAAATGGAAAAGGGGGTACAAAAGCTCACTGAATAAAATAACTCTTTAAAAATAGAATTGGAAAGGGAAAGCCAGTGACTCCATAATACATCAAGAAACAATAAACAGCCAAAAGAATTTTAAAAATTGAATAAAATGGGAAACATTTGAAAAACAATTGATCTGAAAAATAGATGGAGAGATAATTTAAAAATTATGTTGGACTACCTAATAGTCATAATAAAAAAAAGCCTAGATATCATATTTCAAGAAACTATGCAGGAAATCTGCCCTGATATCTTAGATCCAGAGGGTAAAGTGGAAATTGGAGGAATTCAATGATCACCTCTTGAAAGTGATCCCAAAATGAGAACTCAGTAGAACATTATATTCAAATGTCAGCGCTCCTAGGTGAAGGAGAAAATATTGCAAGGATCCAGAAAGAAACAATTGAAGAATTGTAGAGCCAGCTAGGATCACACAAGATTAGTAGCTTCTACATTAAAGTATTAGAAGGGTTGGAATATGATATTCCAGATGGCAAAGCAGCTAGGATTGCAACCAAGTATAACCTAGACAGCAAAACTGAGTATAAAGCTTATCATTTCAGGATGTGGGGAGCAGAGGGAGGGAAGGCAAAAAAACTTGGAACTCAAAAATTTAAAAAATGAGTATTAAAAATTGTCTTTATGTGTAATTGTGAAAAAATACTATAAAAAATGTGTTACCTGAAGGAGCTTCATTTGCCTTTTTAAAGAAGGACTACTAGGTTTATAGATCAGAATTGCTATACATAATATCAACTTACATTTCAGCCCAATTTTTAACAAGCCATTTCATGATATCCTTACGGACAAGACAGATAAAACATAGACTAGACAATGGTACTATTAAGCAGATAAGGAGCTAGTTCAATGGGCAGACTCAAGAATTAGTGTTTGAGGTATCAACATATACTTGGGAGGTAAACATTCTGTAGAATTCTACAGAAAGTTTCTCTTGGCTATGTTCTGTTCAGTATTTTATCAATAACTAGAAATAAGGAATAGATGACATGCTTATCAAACATGAATTTGATGTGAACCTTGGAGGGAGAGTTAAAAAATTGGATGACAGCATCAGGATCTGAAAATATTTTGACAATTAGAAGTGAATGTGATAAGATAAAATTTAATAGTGATAAATGTAAAGTTTCTGCACTTTAGTTTTTAAAGAAATCAACCATACAAGTGCCAGATGGGGGTGATATGGCTAGCAAGTAATCCATAAGAAGAAAACTGGTGAGTTTTAATGACTTGCAATCTCAGTGAGCCAAGCGTTTTGTATGACAATTGCCAAAAACCTAATGTGATTTTGAGATAAATTGACAGAAGTATAATGTGCAGAATGACCAAGGTTATGTATGGTCTTTCTCTGCCTTGCCCTGATTAGAACACATATAGAACTCTAGACAACACATTTTACAAAAGATACTGAAAAACTGAAGTGTGTCCTAAAAGGGTGATGAGGGAATTTGCAGCCTATCCTCTTTCATCATATACTGAAATTCCTCTTCATACATATCATCTTTAT
Organism: Bettongia penicillata ogilbyi; assembly: GCA_023548195.1. Taxonomy (NCBI): domain Eukaryota; kingdom Metazoa; phylum Chordata; class Mammalia; order Diprotodontia; family Potoroidae; genus Bettongia; species Bettongia penicillata. The sequence continues at coordinate 5,363,135 of JAJHZJ010000024.1, forward strand.
ACTTGATATACATGCAATATATTCCTTTATCTCAGTCATTAGTAAAAATAATAAAGTGCATAGAGTCAAGGATAGACTATTTCCATTATAATCCATTGATGGCTCTTCTTTGGGTGTAATCATTCAACTGCTTCTGAATGCACCTAACTGCACTACCATTTAGCCTGCCTCCATCTCCTTCATCTTGTCTCCAAAGATATAATGGCCAATTAGATGAAATACATACATCAGTTCATATGTCTTTCATGCTTTTCTGAATTCTTCATATTCAGTTTAGCACATAAATATTTCATTATATTTCTATTCTATAATTTGTTTCCTTTTAAAAAGAAAAAGAAAATTCTTCAGGCAACAATTACAAGGTCTTCCAATGTGCTGTGATATCGTTCAGCAGGGCATACATGCTTACTAACTGTGTGATCTTAGATAAATCACTTAATTTCTAATGGAATTCAGTTTCCTTACCCATGACATAGAATGGGATTAGGTGACCTCACAAGTTTCTTCTGAGTATAAATCTGTGATGCTATCATCGTATGGCTTAAACTCCTTCAGAGAACTAACCACTCTTTTACCATTTTGTAATATAGCATGGGTTTTATTTTCCTGCTATCCATGTTTGTCACTGAAAATCTTCTAATAGAGTCTAAACTACCATTATCAAGAATATTGTAGAGAGGAATTCTGCTCAGGTGTGGAGTGGGCCAAATGAGCTGTATTCTAACTCTGAGATTCTTGGTTTCTATATTCATTTTTCTTTCCCCTTGTAAAAATAGGTGCATTCACATCTTCTTATTTATTTTTTTTACTATTATTTCTCTTATTTTCCAAGATTCCTCAAAGACTTCTGAAATGTGCTACCCAATAATGCCTTTACATTTTTAATTGAAGGTGAGGCTATCAGAACCAAAACCAAAATCTTTCAAAACATATAAGAAAATGATTATGATAGAGGTTGTATGATTGACTAGAGTAAAGAATTTTTATGAAGTCTAATTTTGCTATGAAGGCAATGCTCCTTAAATTTATTCTTGTAACTGAGTTGCAAACTCATGTAATCTGCATTTTTAAATAATTATAATCATGGTTAGAAAATTCTAATATTTAAATTTTTTTAAAAAAGAGTTTATTGATTGTTCTAATTTTAAAATTACAAATATTTGCAGATTACTCTTACTTCATGAAAGGACTTTTGTAATAACATAAAATAGTTAAGTAAAACTAATGAAAAATGTGACCTTGTCTGAGACTGCACTTAATGTTTAACATCTGTTGCACCCTTTCATGCCTATTTTTCTAATGAAATCTGTTTTATTTTTCTTCCATATTCTACCCAATTGGAAAAATAAAAAAAAAGATTTTTTTGTAACAAATATGCCTAGTGAAGCAAAACAAATTCCCTTAATGGTTGGATACAAAAATATACATCTTATTCTGCTTCCTAAATTTGTCATGACTTTGTAAGGGATAGCATGCTTTCATCATCCCTCCTCTGGAATTATGAGTGGTCATTGTACTGATTGATCATAGTTTCTATAGTTTTCATAACTCTTTCTTTTATAATTAGGTTCTGATTAGTGAGAATAATGAATTTCTTGAAGTGTTCACACATATTCACACTATTTGAAGTTACAGTTATGTAAAATACGGCAATTGATTCCATTCTGATGGAAATATGGAGTATAAATTGTAACAATGGAACGATTTTAAGGTATTTCAGCAAATCAGCAAATTCAGCAAATAAATATATTATATCGCTATTACTTAATAAACTGTTCTGGTTCTGCTTACTTGGCTCTGCATCAGTTCATGTAAGTCTTTCCATGTCTTTTTGACATGATTTATTCCCTCATTTCTTTCAACACAACACTCCTCCCATTACACTCATATACCACAACTTATTCAAATTTTTTATTTTTTATTTTATTTTATATTTTATATATTTTATTTTATATTTATTTTATTTTTCAATTGTTGAAATTCTCTTTGTTTCTAGGTTTCTTGTTGTTGTCACACACAAAAGAGCTACTAAACATTTTCATACATTACATCCTTCTTAGATTTCTTTTGGATAAGTGTCACAGCTAATCAAATCAAATAAGGTCAATCCAGGGTTCAAAGATGGAAATACTTTTTGGTAGAAGAATATTTCTTTTTAAAAAAATGAAGTTATTAACAAAGAGATTTTAGTCAACAGGTATAAAAAGTTCTGAAAGGAAGATTTGTTAACTTTTGACAATCTTGTGAAAAGTTATAATTATATGTATATATGTATGACTATACATATATGCATACATTTATGTGTAAACACACACAGATATATACATACATACACACATATATATGTATGTGTGTGTATATATACATATACATATGTACATATATATATATACATATATATATAATATGTATGCATACCAAAAGTCATTCCAAATACAGAAGTGGTCAAAAAATATAAATACAGAGTTCTCAAAAGAAGAATTTCAAACTGTTTACAACCATATGAAAGAATGTTTTAAATGAACCAATAATCAGAAAAATGCAAATCAAAATAATCCCGAGTTTTTACTCTATATCCTAAAATTGACAATGTTGGTAAACAAAATAGGAATAGTCAATGTTTGAGGAACTGAACGAAGATAGGATCATTATGAATTGTTAGTGAAGCTATATTGTTTTGGAAAATAATTTGGAATTATGAGAATAAGTGAATAAGATGTCTATATCATTCCACCTAGAGCTTCTGTTCCTGGGATTATACCCCAAGGATAAGGTAAGATAAGAAGGATAGGAGCAGGATAAGAAGAAAATCAACACATACCAAAACATTTGCAGCATCATTTTTTTTTTTGGTAGAAGCAAAGAATTGTAAACAAATTAGGGATCATCTAAACAAATTGTGGCACAAGAAGGTAATAGAACATTACTGTGCTCTAATAAATAATGAATATCATGTGTACAGAAAAGTATGGAAAGATCTACATGAACTAATGCATAGCTAAGTCAGCAAAGCCAAGAAAACAATATACACAATGACTATAGCAATATGAATAGAAAAAAGAAACCAACCACAAAGAAATTAAAAAGTGAATTTTGTAACACTGCAGACAATAAACTTGCCTCACAGGAAGTAATAAGAGGACACCTCTGACCCATTCTGCTTAAGAAATGATTTTTCTTTTCCTTTTTTCATCTTTAATGTTATTTTTTTAATGTAGAATTACTCTGTAGGAGTAGTTGAAGAAAGATACTGGGGAAAATGTTGGTGATATAAAAAAAGATCATCAAAAATCAACATAAAATTTATTTAATGATACGCTGAAGAGAAATGAGAAATACAAATTATGTCAAGCCCAGTAAATTGAAAAAAGGAGACAGAAAACAGAAATAGTCAATATTGGAGATTGTGGGCAGACAGGGACTCAAATGCATAGTTGGTGAGACTGTCATTTGGTCCAAATATTATAGAAGACAGTTTAGAATTATATGGGTGGTGTGATTAAAATGTCCACACTCTGACCCAGAGATCTCATAGCATAGCATATTCAATCTCAGTCAATGCTGCCAAGCTCAAATAGAAACAGAGGGCTCTAACGAGTACTTAATGATACATATGGGTCTCATATTGACTTAGTTTTAAAATGTAATGTCATCTTTATTCTATTGTATTTTAAAATTTATTTTGTAAATATTTCCCAATTTTATTTTAATATAGTAGAAGTAATACTGTAGAGCGCTGTGGGGTTGCATGTAGCTCACTGACAACATTTGACACCTCTGAATTAAGGGTCAACGTACGCAGAAAAATACCTATCAACACCTTTTGCGGTGGCAAAGAATTAGAAACAATGTAGGTGCCCACCATTTGCAAAAATGCTAAATAAAACTGGTACATTTATGTAATGAAATATAGCTTTTCACTTAATGAAATATTATCATGCCAGAATAAATTACAAATGTGAACAATTCAGAATAACATGTATGGACTGATATAGAGGGAAGCAAAATGAACCAGAAACAATATCTCTTTAAAGTATAATAAAACAAAACTGGAGAAGGTGTCTTTATAATGACCACTCTTGGCCCCAGAACAGAGATGAAGAAATGGTCCTCCAATTGTTTGATAGGGATTGAGGGGGCAATATAGGTTCCCACCCCTGGTTTAGAATGTTGTATACTCTGCCAGATGAAATCAATGAAAGTAATTTTGTTTAACTGATTTTTGTTCTTTGTGTAACAGGGTTTGAAATAGTTCAAAATGTAGCTTCCTGTGCTGTGAGGCTATCTGAGGGCTGAGCACCAGCAGGGTCACCACTGTGGTGACATAGGCAAAGACACAGAGACAGATTGTGAGACACATGGCTAAACAGACAGATAAACGGAGACATGGACACAGAGGGATACACACAGAGATGCCACGGGACTATGAAGGATAGTGCCCTCAATGAACTGAGGATGGTGCCAGAGACAAGAGCCCAGTCTTTGAATTTTGGTTCCCCCTGCTGTCGGGGCTCTGATGGCTGTGGCTCCCTGTCTCCCTCCAGGGTACTGAGAAAGGCAGTGTTCAACTCTCTTCCCTCCTCTCTTCTTCCCGCAGCTGGTGGGGATTTTGCCCAAGATTTCTCTATTTTTTAAGTTGTTCATCATTTATATGAAGTATATAGGAGTTTGAATAAGTTTAGTACCTTGAAAACTAGCTGACTATAGACAGTGATTTAACTTTTATATTTTTAAACTTTAAAAATTTCTTTAATTAACTAATTAATTTTTATTTATGCATGTCCATAAGTGTGAATAGGGCTGTATAGAGGGAAAAACAAGTACTTTGGTAAAGAGGATGAAAGAGAGAGAGGACAGAGAGAAACAGATACACAGAGAGATGGAGACAGTGAGAGACACACAGAGAGACACAGAGAGACAGGGCAGGGGGAGAGAGTGAGAGAGAGACAGACAGACAGAGACAGAGAGAGAGATGGAGACAGTGAGAGACACACAGAGAGACACAGAGAGATGGGGGAGAGAGAGACAGACAGAAACAGAGATGGAGAGAGACAGAGACAGAGAGACAGATACACAAAGAGATGGAGACAGTGAGAGACACACAGAGAGACACAGGGAGACGGGGGGAGAGACAGACAGACACAGACAGACAGAGACACAGACAGACAGAGAGAGAGAGAGACAGAGACAGAGATGGAGAGAGAGAGAGAAGGAGAGAGACAGAGAGAGACACAGACAGAGAGAGATGTTCTTTTCTGGATTACCAGAGAAGTAAAGAGGAATTTCTCCCTGAGTCCTAGTAGGATACTTGAGACATATGCTGAAGAGGGTTTTCATTTTAATTGTATTAGTATCTCTTATAAGCCATTCATTAGCAAAGAAAAGTCAAATATTAAAACTTGAGACCATGACCTTAGGCCATTCAGGAATCAAATAAAGAAAACTTAGGTGGTATTATTGAGGCAAGGGCAGAGTAGAAGATTAGAAGAAAATCAGACATCAGCCCTGCTGATCGCTGAAGGCAAGAGCGAGGAGAAAGGGGCTACTCTGCTTTATTTTGTGATCATTGCTATGTGCAACTATTTTAATGAAGAACAAGTCTGTTAAAAATGCTTAATTCTAAACTTAACCATGAAATATGCCAATCAACAAAAAAGGAACAAAATCTTTTACTAACCCTAAGCATTTAATAAACAACTGTCAATTAAACACGTATTTTTAAATACCCCATATTTTTTCTTTTTTATCACTAATTAATTTATTTTTAATTTTCCACATTCACTTCTATAAGATTTTGAGATTTAAATTTTCTTCCCCTCTCTCTCCTTCTCCCTCCCCAAGATGATATGCAATCTGATATGGGCTCTACTTACACATTCATATTAAATATATTTTCACACTAGTCATGATGTAAAGAAGCATTAGAATTAATGGGAAGAACCAAGAAGAAACAAAACAAGCAGCAAAAGAAAAGCAGAGCAAATAGTCTGCTTCCATCAGCATTCAGACTCCAAAGCTCTTTCCCTAGATATGGATAGCATTTTCCATCATGAGTCTTTTGGAATTGACGAGTCCTTTGGAAAAGTTTTAGGTCCTTGCATTTCTGAGAAGAGATGTCTATCAAAGTCAATCATAGCACAATGTGGCTGTTACTGTGTACAATGTTCTCCTGGTTTTGCTCATTTCACTGAGCATCAGTTCATATAAATCTTTCCAGGTTTTTCTGAAGTCTGCTTGCTCATCATTTTCTATAGTATAATAATATTCCATTACATTCATATACCACAATTTGTTCAGCCACTCCTCAATTGATGGATATCCCCTCAGTTTCCAATTCTTTGCCACCACAAAAAGAGCTGCTATAAATATTTTTTTTTACATGTGGGTCATTTTCCCATTTTTATGATCTCTTTGGGATACGGACCTAGAAGTTGTATTGCTGGGTCAAAGTTCCATGGCTCTTTGAGCATAGTTCCAAATTGCTGTCTAGAATGGTTGGATCAGTTCACAACTCCTCCAACAATGCATTAGTGTTCCAGTTTTCCCATATCTTCTCCAACATTAATAATTTTTCTGGCTTATTTTCTGGTTTGTCATGGTAGCCAATCTTATAGGTGTGCTGTGGTACCTCAGAGTTGTTTTGATTTGCATTTCTCTAATCCATAGTGATTCAGAGCTTTTTTTCATATGACTATAGATAGCTTTAATTTCTTCCTTTGAAAACTGTCCCTATCCTTTGACAACAATCATTCAGTTGGGGAATGGGTTGTATTCTTATTAATTTGAATCAGTTCTCTATACATTTTAGAAATGAGGTCTTTATCACAGATGCCTACTGTAAAAATTATTTACCAGTTTTCTGCTTCTCTTCTAATCTTGATGGCAGTGGTTTTGTTTGTGCAAAAACTTCAATTTAATCGAATCAGAATCATCTATTTTGTATTTGGTAATGTTCTTTATCTTTGATCATAAGTACCTCATATTTTTAAATAACAGAAAAAATTATGTGAGCTGCATCTCAAATAAAATCTGTTGTGTCACAGAGAACATTCAAATCAAGGCACTTCTGATTACTCTACTTAGAAGGAAAGGACATATGAGGAGAGCAAAATTGTATATACGTTGAAATTTCAAAACTCAGTAACAGAGGCTAAAAACAAAAAAGGTCAATTATCTTAGTGCTTTGGAAAAAATTCATCAAACAATTGAAATTCTAAGACAATCTTCAGCTCTGGTTTTGTGTCATGCTGTGACTGGACTGGGCGTGTAACTGGGGCAGCTCCCTCCAAGTGAAGTAGCCACTTCAAGTTTATCACCAGCAACAGGGACAGTCCAAAGTTCCTGGTCCAATACTTGGCAAGCATCAGTTTATACAGGCCAAAACGATGCACAAAGCTCCAGGATTGCTATTGCAGTTGGGAAATTAAATATATGCACATCCCATTGTCATGAAAGCATTCTCTCAGTGCCTAAGCATCTATTCCCAGAAAACAATTTAATTTCCCTAGCTCACCAGGGTATCTAGCCAAATATCATTAATATATAAAACATTTCCACTCTGCAATATCGAATCAGTTAAATATTCAAATATATCCAAACTATGTGTTTAAATATTAAACTCTACAGTACAAAGACAGCATATCCAGATCCAGTGCATGTCACAGGTAGGGGGAAAATACTCTCTTTTTCTTATAATGCGCACTGAATAGGACAAGGAAATGCACTGAAAATGAGTGTATTATTATAATGAAGAGTTAATGTTGATTCTCAAAAAGGAAGCCATGCTTTAACAATCTAATAACATTTTCTTGAACAAGGGGCATGAAGAATTTATTTAGAAGCAACAGGGCTAGTGGCCATATAATTTCCCTAGGCCTTTAGATAGTATCTGATCTAGTAGACTGCAAAAGAAGTAATTGACAACCTTTGCAAGTTCACTGTGAAGGGTGAGATATTTAAATGAGAAAAAAATAACTTGAACAGTGAAGACAGAAGGTATTTGAAAAAGGTAACAGTTCAGGACCAATTAATGGAGGGATATATACTGTGACTGATTTTCTATGTACTTTGTCTATCAATGACCTGGAAGAGAGTGTGTCAATTAAGATAAAATCTGCTGATGAGGGGGTGGTTGGGGTGTGGAAAGGGGCAATTACAAAAGACTGCTTAGAATAACTTGGACAGACAAAAATTATGGAGCGGTGAGTTATTCAATTCAATACTGGGGAAATTATTCCAGGAGCATGAAATCATAAATGGAAAGACTACCCAAGGAAAGGAGCTACTTGAATTGACCTCTGATGTGAGGTGGGAGGGATATCTTTCAACATATTGATAAATCCAGTGAATCAATGTGCGTACACCCTCTAGATCAGTGCACATCTGAAGAAAAATGTATGGAGAAAAACATTTTTAATCATGCTTTAAAACAATGTTATAGAAAGAATGAAGAAAGACTGCCATCTATGGAAATTACATCAATTCATATACAATGTGTAATAGAATCCCAGAATGTTAAGGGGCAGAGAAACCTTAGAGATTATGTAGTTCATAAGACTCAGAAATGCAATTCAAACCCAGAATTAATTAATTAATTAATTAATCCAAGGTCACTACTTGTTCTATTACACCTCTGTCCTGCCACTGGAAGAAGTTGTTATCTAGAGCTAATGTCCAGGAAATCTCGGATTTTATTTTGAAAGTGATATTCTGAAGACCAAGACGATTCTTCCTTTCTCCACAATTCTCTTTTCATCTAACTCCCGGTCTTTTGGAAACCCTAGCTTCCATTGAGGTTTTACTCATTGTGAAAGCTTCCACAGGAAGCCTTTTCTGATCCTTTTTTGTTATTAGGTCCCCCTTATTTCTCAGTCATCATGTATGGATTATCTGCATAAGCTTATCCTAGCACAGTGCCTTGGACAAAGTAGATACTTAATAAATGCTTATTGGATTGAGAGAGATTGAATGATTTCCCTTCCTCATCCAAAAAAAAAAAAATAATAAGTTGTGCTTCTGCATAGCCCTGACAATGAAAGGAAGTCAGGTATTATATTATTATTTCTAAATGAATTTGCCTTTATTTTTCATATTTATGTCATTCTAAAGGAAAGAAAAGATGACTGATAGACTAAGATTAATGGAGAAGTAACTTTTAAATAAACTAAATATGTTGCCATAGAGGTAATTTTCCAGCCTAGTATACGGGAAATAACTTGGAAGGCTGAACTCAAGTGTTGGATCTGAGTTCTCTTCTGCTTCCCTCTATGGGTCTCATTTAGATCATTGGTGGTTGAACTAGGTAATCTCTGAGGTCACTTCTTGGTTTGGACCTATAAGCCTATGATCACTGAAATACAAAAAGACCCTTAAGCTATACTAAGTCAAAGTATTGAATTAAATAAAAATTCCTTTATTATAATATTTTCCCCTAGAATATCAGAAACTTAAAATTGACTTAGGAAGGAAAAAACCCCAACAATTAGATCATAGCAATGGAACTTCTTTGAAAAGATTTTGTTATTGTCAATTTGTTTTGGACTAAGCCAAAATGGTGTGTCAACAGTAAAATTTCTTTTTATAAAGTGGGTTTTGGAATTTAATCTTGAATGTCAGAAAGGGAATGCAATTAATTATTTGTAAATTTCCTCCTCTATTAAAGGAGATTAACTGAGATGACATCAAGTGTAAAATCTTATGATTATATGTGACTTTAATCAGTCATTTTGGATAATCAATCATATAATTCAAAGTTGATGCCCTATTCAATACAGTTGTTTCTTACTGGACTATATAAGAGACATGTAAAACTAAATCACAAAAGTACTGGATTATTATTTGAAACAATATAAATAACAAGAAAAATAATGAAGCACTAGTAAAAACATTCTTGACACTTATGCAAATGACAACAATCTTCTATATTTCTAGAGGACTTATTATCTAATCTCATTCAACTACCTGAATTTCCAACACTAGCTGAAGAAAATGTTCCTTTTGTTTCTTAGGATGATAGTTATTTCAAAACTCAGAATTCCAGGTGTAGACACTTAGAGGAGTGCCTTTTGTTCAGAGTTACAGCACAAGTTGAATATTTGCTGAAATCTCTCACTTCAATTCTAGAGTCATCAGGGTCCATCCATGACTCTTGAGTTTGATGATACTAGGGCCATGTGACTCCTTGGTGTTCTTTTCTGACTCTCCCCCGGAAAGCCCAGCTTGTCTCCTTACCATTTGTACACTTATTTTGTCTGTTCCAGTTATCTCCTTGACCTCTTTAATTTGCTTTAGAGTACTTGTAGAGTACTTTCCTTGGAAGCCCTCACGTCATGAGATTATCATATCATGTGATCAGACATACAACCTTCTGGGAAATGAATGAATGAATGATTAGTAAACACTATGTGCAACATGTGGTATTGTTAATGTACTTTTGCTTAATTTGAAGATCTTTCCTACCCATTAATAGGCCCATGTGACCAGTTTAAATTACATGGAAGCCTAACTCACATATGTTCAGAGGAGCTCGCTGAAAGAGTGGAAGAGGAAGGAGGGTGGAGTAGAGTTGATAGAAAGTTGGTGAGAGCAGTTAGGACAGAGGAGAGAGAGGATGCTTAGTAGCAGTGAATATTTGCTTGTGGGAAGGCCCCAGCAAGGAGGCAGGGAAGGTTTATCACTAAAGAATATTGACTTCTTGGATACTATGATGGATCTGGCTTTCTGATGTTGGGATTTGGCTTTCCGTTGTCTGAAAAAAATGTTTTTCTTTCTGCCTTCTCTATGGAGAGTCTGCTATACTTTGTGATTCACAACTACACCAGCATATTTATAGTCACCATCAATGTTGTGAATATTGCCTTGGTGATACACATGTGCACTCTGATATGTGCTAGGGTGACTTCCCAAGATGATGACTGAGGGCATTGGTTGGAAGCATTGCTATTCCCAAGGCTCTTGGTTTCAGGATCTTGAGCTATCTCAGGTGAGATAATGGTAATTTGATTTGCCTGGCACAAGTTGCCTTCTCTTTCTCCTGTAGGGTGTCTTGTTTCATCCAGGCTGGCTCACCTGCCCTGTGGGTAGAAGTTGGGTGGAAATGTAGTACATACAATTTTTCAATGACAGTGATTCCTCTACACCAACTATTTGTGGGATATGAAGTCTTAAAAACTTACCCACCACTCTATATCATGAATAGCTTGTTCAACTGTGCACAGAAACAGCAATCTTGTAACAATGATAAACTGTGAAAAACTTAACTACTCTGATCAAGGCAGTGATCTGAGGCAATTCCAAAGGACTCATGATGAAAAATGCTGTCCACCTCCAGAAAGAGAACTAATAAAGTGTGAGTACCCATTAAAGCATATTTTTTACTTTTTAAAATTTTCTTAGCTGTGTGTATGGGTTTTATTTTCCAACATGGCTAAATATGGGAATGCATTTTGCATAATTTCACATGTATATATATTTAAATGTTTTTAACTTATTATTTTATTTCTCCTTAATTCCATATAAAAGAACTCAATTTTTAACATTCATTTAAAAAAAATTTTGAGTTCCAAATTCTCTCCCTCTTTCTCCTTCCCCCTCATTGACAAGGCAAGCAATTTGATATAGTTTATAGCTGTGCAGTCATATAAAACATGTTTTCATATTAGTCACATTAATCAAGAAAATACAGATTAAAACAACCCACAGGAGTAATTATCCTTATTTTACAGATGAGAAAACTGAGGCAGAGAGATGTCAAGTTCCTTGTCAAGGATCAAACAGTTCCTAAATGTCTGAACTAGGATTTAAAAGTAGGTCTTACTGACTCAAAATCTAACACTCTTATTTACTTAACCATGTAACTGTCTTTAGATTGAGTACCAGAACATTTGGAGATCACAGGTCCAATGACGTGGTGAAACCCACACTCAAGCTAAGATTTCCACTTATAAAGGGCTTTAGAGATAATTCAGGTAATTTTTTGTCATTTTTACCTTTGAGGAAAGTGAAGCTTAAATAGGGCAAGTGACCTGCTCATGGACACATAGTATATTAAATAACCGAAGGATGATTCATGCCTAGAACCCATGCTCCTATAACTACTGGAGCCATAGTCTTTTAGCCACCTAACTCCCACAGCATCCAGGGTTCTTTCTACTAGGCAATATGAGAGGTGGATCCTGCTTTTATAAGTCAAGTTCTTTGATATTCTTGTGCAATGACCACCTAATTTATAAGTCACCTTGATATCTTTTATTTAGATACTGGTAGAAAGTAGATTAAAACCTTGCATTTTATTAACTTTCAACTACCCAGAAACATTTTCCAGCCTTCAGGTCTTAGCTAACCCATTGTGACTACTACTACTACTACTAATACTAATACTACTACTACTACCAGTACTACCTCTACTGCTACTACTACTACTCCTACTACTACTTACTGCCACTACTACCAAGAACAACACATATTTCCATAGCACTTTCTCATCAGCAAAGCACTTTCCTTGTGCCTACACCATGTGATGTAGAGGTTTAGATACTTCCCTAAATCACACTGTTAGGAAAAGGCAGATCTCCTACCAGAAGTCATGTCACCTTGAATATAAGGCCAGGACTTTTGAATTACCCTGTGCTACCATCCGTTATATAAAATTAACTAAAAATTGGAGCATTGGAGCAAGGGGAGAAAAGGAGCTGATAATCGCAAAGCATCTCTTTTATAAAATTACATTAAAATGCATAATTCCCTCTTTGGTTATATTTGAAATTAATTACTGAGGTAGCAATAAGCAGGAAATAAAGTTTCATTGATGGTTATTTTATTTACAGAAAAAAAAACAAGTAAGAATGGAATTAGATCAATATTGTTGAAAGAACAGTCCAGCATTTCCTAATCAATTCCTTTGAAATGGATTCAAAAAGTGCGAGAGATTTGTATATGCCACAAGTGAAGAGGTGAATTGTTGAGGGTGACCTACGACATATTTGTAAAGAGATTATAGTGTCATAAAGATGTTATGAAATAGAAATACCCAGATTAACTCTACTCCAATGCGGCTCTTGGTTTCTTTCCGAATTGAATTTCCCAGTCTTCCACTGACCACTTGGGACAGTTAAGTGTGACCTCCAAGTGTCTCTGGATAAAAGGTCCCCTCTTATGAAGTAAGATAAGAGAAGGAAGCAGAAGTTTAGAGTTGAATGGTCTAATACTAGTTGCCAGGGTGCCATATTTTTTTATCCTATCATGCATAGCAATCAGGGCATCTAAGAGGTGGATAGTGCATGGGTCTGCAGTCAGAAAGACCTGTGTTCAATTCTGATCTTAGACACTCACTAACTGTGTGACCTTGGGCAAGTTACTTAACCCTATTTTCCTCAGTTTCCCCATCTGTAAAATGAACAGGAAAAGGAAAGGGCAAAATGCTCCAGTTCCTTTGACAAGAAAACCCCAAATGGGGTCATGAATAGCCAGACAGGACTTAAATGGCTGAAAAACAAAAATCATTTATATAGCACTTATCATATGGTGGGTACAATGCTAATTATAACGATCTCATTCAATCCGCAAAAGAACCCTGGTAGGTAGGAGCTGTCATTATCCTCATTTTACAGATAAGAAAACAGAGGCAAACTTAGGTTAAGTGACTTTCCCAGAATCACATAGTAAGTGTCTCAGGCTGGATTTGCTCTCAGATGATTTTAACTCCAGACCCAATGTTCTACCTGCTATGCCTCCTGGAGCACCTCAGCTTGTTTATTTGTCATATCACATTACCGACTCATACAGTGTTTGCAGTACTTTCAGTACTTTTGAGACACACTGTTGCCTACTACTGCCTCCTCTATCTTGATTTTGACTCAGTCCCCTCTGATTTGGTCTGGCAGAAAGAAGCTTAGGACGGGGTCTTTGAGCTGTGGTTTTTTAATAGATGCTGACCTCAGTGTGCCTTCAACCTTGGCTGGATCTTTCAGCTGTTTCAGTTTAAGGCGGCTTAGGCTACAAAATTATCCTGAGTTTTTTGCACCTTTGCCATGCCTTTCCCTTCTCATATAGTTCTTCCTCCCATACCAGGAACAGCAAACATTTAAATGACTTTTGTATGCAAAGTGTTCTACTTGGGGTAATAAGTGAGGAGTCCCAGAAAAGTCAGTGCCTGTTTGGCACTCCCTGTCTAGTAGGGAGCTAGTTCTTTGTGATAGCTCAGACCACCCTGGTTACAACACCTCTATGTACCAGTTTAAATTTAGTCAGAAACTCAATTGAATTTGTTGAGAAACATTTGCTAGTGTTCTTCCCCCCTCCCATTCTGGCATAGTAGTGACCCAAGCTCAGGCCAGTAGAGGGGAAGATCTGGAAAGTAGTATCCTGCTGAAAAGGTTTTGAACGTGGAGGTCAGGATGAACCCTACATCCGTCATCTGAGGACCAGCTTGGCTTAATTCCAGAAACTTAGCCCAGGTGGGCTAAGGGTGCTGCCTTTTGTTTTTTACTGGGTCTGTGATTTCATTGGTTTAGGGATCTGCTGGTGAGGGAATTCTACCAATGCAGATTTGTACCTTCACTTTAATTTAGAATGTTCTAAATTGATTGGAGAATTGAGAAGTCACACAGGGTCACACAGCGATTATCAATCAGAAATGGACCTTCCTGATTGGGAGGTCCATTTCTGTTTATATCACCTCTTAAAGACAATCTACAAAGTCAAAGGGGATTGCAAAGGGAGCCATTATACATTGTACATCACTGAAGCATGGGAGAGAGGTATAAAATTTAATCTTTAAAAAGAGGTGGTACTTAAGGTAATTTTTTAATTGCCTGGTCTTTACTAATATTTTTTCTCTAATATTTTCAAGATCTTTAACTTAGAATGGAAAGGAAACTGTCCAAATAATCCCTCCTATTCTGCAATGGCAAAAACCAACTGCCAAGACGTTCTTAAACTAGGATTTCATTTTGTTATTATCCCTTGTAGATTGTGAGACTGGCATGCTGAGAACCTATCTGTTCCTGAGTGCTAGACACTGCTGGCATTTCGCAGTGAAGGAGAATTTTGTTTCCTTCTGCTAGCAAAATCCCAGGTCACTATGACCTTTCAAAATAAGTTTTATCCTGGATTTACTTCCTTCAGGGCATAGCTCAGGTGCCACCTTCTATATGAGAACTCCGTGGAACCCCTGGTCATCATTGCTAATGCCCACTTCAAATTACTTGCGTTACCTTGCATGTCAACAATTATTTAAATACAGACGACCTGCCAGGAACTTTCTAAAGCTTAGGGATGCAAAGAAAGCCAACAACAGGGTCCCTAAGACAAAATGCAAAAGATGCTTCTATATAGTGTGGACAATGGGAGATAGTCTCAGAGGAAGCTACTGGCACAGCTTGTGGTTTGTTTGGCTTTGCTTTTTTGAACCAGGAGAGCTTCCTTACAGAAAGTGGGGATCTGAGCTGCATCCTAAAGGAAGTCATAGAAATCAGAAGGTAGATAAGAGATGTCATAACAGGATTGTTTATCATCATCATTATTTTTAATCATCATTATTATTTATATTTTTATCCTCATTACTGCTTGAAATTTTACAGAATCTTTCACAAATATTATCTCATTTTGTCTACACCATCCAGGAGGTAGGTGCTACTGTCATCTTCATACAGATGAGGAAAGTATACAGTATTTTAGCTTCTTGAGGACAGGACTTCTTCAGATTTTACTATTTCCCTTTCTCTCCCTTGCCCCTAGTAGGTGCTCACTATACGTTTGTTGATTTGGATTGAGTGTAACCTAGCTATTATATTGTATTCATCAGTCATGGCAAATCTCAGCACAGCTCTGACATTGCTACAGTAGGTTGTTGAGGTGTGTAAGATCTGAAAGGTGACATTCGAGCCAATTCACATATGCTTATTTGAAGATACAAGGGGAGGCATCTCCAGTAGTCTTGATCTGTATCTTGCCACTGGACCCAATGGCTCCCAAGGAGAAAATGAAGCAGGTGACATTGTATAGTCCTTCTTCACTTCAATTCAATTCACTTGCAAGTCATGATATTATCTTCCTGATGTTAGGGTTTTCTTTGAGAATAAAAGGCAGACAACAATTTAAAAATTCCTGCAGTTTTTCTGTTAGTGACTTTTCAGTCGTGTATGACTTTGTATAATCCCATTTAGCATTTTCTTGGCAGAGATCTTGGAGCGGTTTGCCATTTCCTTCTCTGGCTTATTTTACAGATGAGAAAACTGAGGCAGAGTTGAATGACTTGACTAGGGATATCTATATGTATGTGTGTATGTATATATGTATACACATGTATGTATATATGTATTAACCAAGGTCTTTGATACTTTTAGTCATGAGGGCTTATGGAGAATTATGTCAAAATTTGGTTGCCTAGAAAAGTTCGTCAGCATTGTACATCATTATTGCATGCTTGCCTGGTTTCTAGACAATGGACAGTGCTCTTATGCTTTCCCAGTCATCAGTTGAGTGACACAAGACTGTATGCTTGCTCCCATATTTTTTAGCAGGATGTTTTCAGCCATGTTGTCAAATGCCTTCAGTGAGGACAAACAGAGCACCAAGGTCAGCTACTACACTGATGGTAAAATTTGCAACTTGAAAAGACCCAAGAGGAGGGAGTGTTGGTGCATGATTCTCTGTAGATGATTGTGCACTCAATGCAGTCTCTGAAGATGAAATACAATAAAGTATGAATCAATTCTCTGCTGCTTCTGCTAATTGTGACCTAACAATTAACAATGAGAAAACACAGGTGTTCCATCAGCCACCACCACACTATCCCTATGTGGAACCATTGGTTATAGCAAATGGAAGTTTTGAATGCTGCGGATGAGTTCACTTACCTTGGTAGTATACTTGCTAGGGATGAACACATTGATAATGAGGTTGATGCATGCATTACCAGAGCCAGTTCAGTGTTTGGGAGACTCCAAAGGAAAGTATAGGAAAGAAGAGGTATTAGACTCACTACTAAACTGAAGGTCTACAGAGCTGTTATGCTAACCTCACGGTTGTATGCCTGTGAAACATGGACAGTCTACCAGGGCCATGACAGGAAACTGAATCGCTTCCATTTCAACTGTCTTAGGAAGATTCTGAATGTTATCTGGAAGGATAAGATACCAGACACTGAGAGCTAAACTGCCAAGGATTCAAACCCTACAGCAGAGAGCACAACTCCAATGGGCTCATCGTATTGTTCAAATGCCAGAGGTTACCTGAAAGATTATTTTACAGAGAACTCACACAAGGCAAGCGTTCACATGGTGGTCAGAAGAAGCAATACAAGGACACTCTCAGTGTCTCTCTTAAAAACTCTGAAATTGATTGTGTGACTTTGGAGACACTGACACAGGACCTCTCAACATGGCATGCCCACATCAGAGAAGGTGTGTACTCTATGAGCAAAGCAAATGGGAAACAGTTCAAAGGAAATTCAGAATGTGCAGATTTAGAGAACTGACCACCAATGTTCACACAGATTATTTGTACCCATTCTGCGGTAGAGCATTCTGAGTTTGTATTGGTCTGATCAGCCACATTCAGACACACTGAAACTTGATTCTAGCCTATTGATGTCATTTGGTCCTCTGTGACAATGACGGACACCACCATCACCAATACAACTATGCACATATACACATACATACATAAACATACATACACATATGTGTGGATATATATGCACACATGTACATACTTATATAAGTACATAAAATACACATATATGTGTATATATGCATGCACAAACACATGCATACACATATGAAATGAGAACAAGGTGACTGCAACCTTACATTGCATGATTGTGTTCCTCTGTTGCCTAAGAAGACCACACCATCAGAGAAATGATGACATGACTTGTACTTGACTTTGTATTGCGTGAGGAAGGGCTGTGCAGGTCACCAGCCTCACTTCTCCTCCAGAGTCATCTGGATCCAGTGATCAGATGTTCATCAGGATGACTGGAGATGACCCAGAATGCAATGGAAGACCTTGGCCCCTTTAGGCCAAGGTCTTGGCAGGTACTCACTTAGGGTGAATCTCATTCATTGAATAGGAGTATTTAAGAAGTAGCCAGGGCATGGCCCCTTTAATGAGGCAAAGAAAAGACATCATACTGGGAGGGAAACAGTAACTGTTACTATTGATAATCACTCTGAAGCCAGGAGGGTCCAGAAGAGTCGTTAGGAAGGACTGCATTGACATCCCAGCTTCAGAGTCAAGTGCAAGTCATGTCATCACTTCTCTGATGTTATGGTCCTTTTTGTCAACAAAGAACGAACATAATCCCATGAGTAGACACAGCTGGCTAGCTATGTAACTCAGCTCCTCCTCTCCTGTCTGCCTCCCCCTCCCCTTCCTTCTCCTCTCCAAAGGAAGGTAAATTTGCATGGCCAAGAGATGCCCAGTTGACTGGATTTTACTGGCTAGTTCCTCTCCCCTCCCTTCCCCACCCCTCTCCTCCCCTCTCCTCTCCTCTCCCAAAACCTTAAACCTACAGCACAGTGCATGAGAGCCTCATAATTCCTATTTGTTTTTATATAAGTTGTCCTTTGAAAGTCCCCACAAATGCCACTATGGGCAGATGCATGGCTCTAGACCTACAAAATTGCTAATGAATTTCAGGCATGATTTTCTTTTCAAACACACCAAAAAAGCTTGCTTCCAGTGCTGACCTGTGAGGCATATTCCCCATGGCCTGATGCAAATTACGATAGCCATGTCATAAATATTTCTGGAATGAGGTTTATAATGGGAACACCACCAGATCCTTCATTACAGAAGCACTGTGGGGGGCCATTAGGATATTTTATAGAACCAGCAACTCAGGCCTAACAGCAAATGGCAAAGAGCAAGATGCACAATTGACAGTAAAAGGGAAACAAAACAAAAACCCAATCAGCGACAATGAAGACATCATTAAAAATAGAAAGGCAATGAAAATGCCCATAGCGGTTTTTCCATTAGCTGTGACCTTGGGCCCCAGGCACAAGCTCCTTGTTTCATTATCTGCCTTAGAAAAAAATGCCACACTCTTTTGTCAGTCTAGTCTCAGATATTCTGAGTTTGATCGCTGGGAAGAAAGAGGGGAAGCCGAGGGGCTAGAGTCAAAAGCCAGCTGTCAAAAAACAATTTACCATTCTCCATTTGGAGCTTTCCCTCTGTGCTCTTCATTATTGCCTCACAGGGAACCCACTGTAGGATGACAGCAAGAGAAAAATGAAAGAGAGTCCTCTTTGGCTGCGTTGACTGCTCATATCTGCCCAGCGTGGTTACTTGTATTAATGTTTACGAGGACGTAGCATTCTGCAGAGGTTTTCTCCATCAGGGGAAAATACTGTTGAACACAGTAACTATGGAGTTAGAATCTCAGAGGCTAGTTCTTTGTGCATACTAAGATGTCGTTGGGGATACTCCTTCAAAATAGGGCTTCCGCCTATCTTTTCAGGCCCAGTATGCCTTATTTCCCATCACTCACTCTATTTGCAGTCAACTTAGCCAACTGACCATCCCCAGGATACAACACTCCTGTCTTTGTTCAGGTCATCGTCAATTGCTGAAACACTTTCACCCTTTACCTTTTTCCTCTGGATCCTCTACTTCCCTTTCAAACTTGTGCCATCTCCCACAATAGACATGTATTAGTAGCACACACCCCCTTCCCCCCATTACTTTGGACAAGCTGTTACTAGAGGACTGAACCTAGAGTTAGAAAGACTTTCTAGCTGTATGATGCCGGGAAAGTCATTTAACCTCTTTTTCTGAAAAATGAAGATTTTTCAATTTCTTCATCTGAAAAACGGGAATAATAACTAAGGGCAAACTGAAAATTCAGTTTCTTCATCTTAGAAATGGGGATAATAATGGAATCTTCTTCACAAGGTTTGTTGAGAGAATCAAATGAGTAAAATTTGTGAAGTGCTTTGTAAACTATTTAGATGCCCAGGTATTATTACTTCATATTTATTTTGTACTTATCTGTGTACATGTTGAATCCAGCCACTGATTGCTGCTAAATGTTTAACAATGGACTCCCCAGAATAAAAAGAAATGTATTCAGAATGATACACTTTGCAATTTAATTTTCACTATTAGCCTTTTCTCTAATCAGTTCCTTAAGTCTAGACAATGAACACAAAGCAAATCAAGCCCTGATTTTGTAGCATTTGCAGATCCCTGAGGTATAATTTTGCACATTGAAGGTTTAACAATCTGCTTTCCTGGATTAATGAATGCTGGCTCCAGCAAGCCACTGCTTCTAGACAAGTAGAAGGTAAGCCCTTTGAAGGAAACGATTATTTAAATTTTTTTGCCTTTATTCCTAGCACCTTTCACAGGACATGGAACACAGTAGGAACTTAATGTTTACTTGATATGTTTCAATTAAAATAAGTTGAATGTGAATTGTAAGCAATTTAGAAGGAATAACCTTAGGAAAAAGAAACTCAATGGATATGTCACCTCAGTTGTATGATTGGTTGGTTGTTGTCCCTTCCTCTCAAAATGATATCACCATGATAAACTCAAGTTTCAATGTGTCTGACTGTGGCTGATCAGACCAATACGAGCTTGCAATGCTCTACCACAGATTGGGCACAGATAGCCTGTGTGAAAATTTGGGGTGGTTACTCCAAATTTGCGCATCCTATGTTTCTTTTGTGCTGTTTCAATTCTGCTTTGCTCATAAAACACAGCACCTTTTCTGATGTGGGCACGCCATGCTGAGTGATCCTGTGTCAATGTCTCCCATGTTGCACAATCAAATCCAAGTTCTTGAGAGAGACCTTGAGAGTATCCTTGTATCACTCTTCTGAACACCATGTGATCTCCTGCCCCATGTGAGTTCTCCATAAATCTATCCACAGATGAATTTGGAATCTGTGGACTCTGAGAACCACTGATTTAGATTACATAGCCTCAAAATCAATTTCCTATATTTTATTTGATTCTCAGGACCAAATACTGTCTCTTATTAGAACAGATTTAGAGTTAGAAGGGATCTCAAATACTCTCTGTTCTAACCTCTGAATGTTACTGATAAGGAAACTGAAGGCCAGGGACATTAACTTGTCCAAGGTCACATAGGTAATAAATATCAGAGGTAGGTTTTGAACCCAGGTTCTTAGATTCGAGGGCTACTACTTCCCCCTCACCCCACAAGAGTGCCATATAGCCTGCCTCCCCTTCCAGCACTTACTAATTCTGTGACCAAAAACAAGAGGTAATTTCTGTAAGCATCAATTTCCTCATCTGTAAAATGAAGGTAATAATGCTTGTGCTACATCTGGGGTTTGTTGAGAGGAAACTCCTAAAAAATCTTGGAGTTGTAGATAAATGTGAGCTCTAACATGTTATAAAACACTTTTGCCTAAAATAGCTGGATGATTTTGTGATCCTATCATCCAATTTTAAAAGTTTTTTCCCCCTTTAATTCCTTAGAGAATTGCCTCAATCTTTCCCTTTTGTTTTGCACTGTCTTTATATTGTCTTTGTGTAGGGGGATGAATTAATTGTGCCCATAAATTTGGTATTTTTTTCAGCTTTTGGAGATCTTCTGATGAAAAGACTGGTAATTCCATTCCCGTTAAAATGACTAAGTGGAATTGTATTGGCAAGATTCTGCCACAGTTTAAGGGATTAGGAAGGAAGGTAATGCATCTTAATGCAAAGGGAGGATTTTATTTTTCTAGGTCTGCTTCCTATTAGTATGTACACAATCCGACAGCTCTAGTCTCAGAAACAAAACAAGGAGGTGAAGGTGTGTGTGTGTGTGTGTGTTGAGAATCTTTAGTTGAAATGATTCAGGATTTAACTCTTAATCTAGCAAATGGTCCCTTGACCACTTCTCCCAAGCAGTGTCTGACAGGTGACAGTTGTAAGACCTAGACAGGTGACCCCAAATTAGGGAATCTGTTAAAACTAATGGGACATGATTTGTCCCCAAACTCCCTTTCCAGTCTTATCTCTAACCACAACGTTACTCTAACCACCTCAAGCCGTGAATGAATCACATTGTGCTAGTCAATTCATTTCAATTTGCATTTATTAATTGTAAATTAATACAATTATATTAGTTCTCATGCATTTGGATATTTCCCTCTGTGTACTTCATTATTACCTCCCAGGGAACCCACTGTGGGATGTCAGCTAGAGAAAAATTGAATAGAGTCCTCTTTGGTTGTGTTGACTGCTTGCATCTGCTCAGTATGGTTACCTGTATTAATGTTTATAGGGGCATAACATTCTCCATAGTTTTTTCAATGGAAATGCCATGGAGCATGCTCAGATCTCTTGTTTTCAAGTTAAACTTTCAATATACTCCATGAATTAGAATTTCAGAGAATGGTTCCTTGGCCATTGGAGATAGATGATTGGAGCTGAAAGAAACTTCAGACATCACCCAGTGAAACTGCTTCATTGTATGATGCCTAACACATAGATATGTAATAAATATTTGTTGAATGAATGAATGAGCTTGACAATAATCTCTAAGTGCAGCGACAATGTTTTATAAATGCTTTCCCTTTGCACATGGTAGGCACTTAATTTTTTTTCTAAATTGAATTATAAATCAAGCATAGCTGACCCAGGCCATATAAGTGGGGCAGTTAATTAGAAGCATCTGACTGGGTAGGAATTGTTACAGGTAGGGAAGCCTCTGAAAGGGGAATCTTGATGGATAGACGATGATCTGAAGTGTTGAGAATTTCTCATGGCAGAACACGGGCAGCAAGTCACTTTCATTCCCTGAGTATCAGTGTCCATTTCTGTAAAATGAGGAAGTTGAACTAGATGCCTTCTAGGAGACATACAGTGTACTAAATAAAGCAAAATTGGTTCTGAGTTGGGAGTCAAAAGAGCAGGCTTCATTGCCCAGCTATGGTAATGACAATATTTGAGATCTTGGGTAAGTCACTGGGATTCATATTCTTTATCTGTAAAATGAATGGGGGTTGGCCTCGGACAGAGGTTCTTGACCTGGGCTCTGTGATCTTGTGTCTGTTTTTTTTAAATAAACATTCTGATAACAGTATTTCAATAACTAGTCTCCTTTTTAATACTATTTATTTGATTTTATGAATTTCAAGACATTAATCTGGGAAAAGGTCTATTTAGATTAAGCATCTCTGGGCTACAGAGGGCTATAAAATTGCGTAAACCCTTTGATCCTGTAATACCACTACTAGGTCTGGATCCCAAAGAGATCATAAAAACGAGAATGTACAATAATATTTATAGCAGCTCTTTTGGTGATTGCCAAGAACTGGAAATTGAAGGGATGCCCATCAATTGAGGAATGGTTGAACAAGTAGTGATATGTGAA
Source organism: Bettongia penicillata ogilbyi (assembly GCA_023548195.1). NCBI lineage: Eukaryota > Metazoa > Chordata > Mammalia > Diprotodontia > Potoroidae > Bettongia > Bettongia penicillata. The sequence continues at coordinate 5,386,476 of JAJHZJ010000024.1, forward strand.
TGTAATGGAATACTATTGTTTCATAAGAAATGATGAGGAGGTAGATTTCAGAAAACCCACAAAGATGTACATGAACTGATGCTGAGTGAAGTGAGCAGAACCAGGAGAACACTGTACACAGTAAGAGTAACATTGTGCAATGACTGACTTTGTTAGACTTAGCTCTTCTCAGCAATGCAGTAATCTAAGGCAATTCCAAAAAAAAAAAAAAAAAAACCCCATGATGGAAAATTCAGAGAAAAGACGATGGAGTCTAAATGCACATCGAAGTATACTATTTTCTCTCTTTTTTAATTTTTTTTTCTTTATTTTGGTTTTCCCCTTTTGCTCTGATTCTTTTTAAAAACATGACTAATGTGGAAATATGTTTAATTTCATTGTATATGTATAGCCTATGTCAGACTGCATGTCATCTTGGGGAGGTGGGAGAGGAGGGAGGGGAAAAGGTTTAGAACTCAAAACCTTATAAAAATTAATGTTGAAAACTAAAAATAAATAAGTAAATAAATATAAAAAATAATCTCTGGGCTAGGTGATAGCTAAGGTCCCTTCCAGTTCTAAAACTATGAGCTTCTGTGTTATCTGAATAGATATCATCATGTTTTGCACTTGGCAATCTCAGGCATATGATGTCAGGAATTTTGTTGGAGGAGTTGGCTGTAGCTGCCCTCTCCCTGTGTTGCAACTGAATTTTTTATATGACTTATATTTATATTTTTATTATTTTAACAAGCAGATTTATAATCAGAAAAGGTAATTTTGTATTTCATTTGCTTAAAATAGCAGAAAACAACCATGCCTACTGCTGCCTCCAATCCCATACACAACACAGTTCTAGAGGTTTGCCTATTTAAAATTCCAGTCATTGTTCAATTGTGGTGCCAAGTTCTGTCCTTTGTTTCAGGATCATCCACTTTCCTAATTCCTTCTGTCAAATTGTTATACAGTGATGGTTTTTGTTTCTTCTACTCTTTCTATCCTATGATTCTGCCACCCCATGGTCTTATGATTCTCTAAGTTGACCAGCTGCTTAGCTGTTCTAAGAGACAGTTATCATAGCTGGTTTCTCCCTTCCTGGCAATCAACAACAAATTCCAGTCACTTTCCAGCCTCCATGACTTGAGTATATCCAGGATAATTCCCCCACAAAGAAGAAAGACATTTCCTCAGCCCCCTTCATCATAAAGGCCCTGAAAGGTGCTTAGACAATGACATGCAAAGGGCTAGGCCACACTAGGGGTAAGAATGTTAAAAATGTAGCAAGCACTTGTCTTCTCTCTGTCCTAAAAAGTTAAACTTCTCTGGTTTTGTGACCCCCATCTGATCACAGTTTCATTAGTTTCCTATGACCTACTTTTCCCTATTTTCAAGTTTCTCCACAATTTGATCAGAGGATTGAACTAGGTAAATTTTTTTATACTCAATTATTGCATTTTATTCATAGAATATTTTTAAAACAAAGCTTCTTTTTTGATTCTTAAATAAGCATTTTAAAAAAAAATACCAAAATCCTTACATGCAGAGAATTGTACAAGTCCCAAAGAACAGAACTGGTTTCAGTAGTGGTGGCAGTGTTTAAACTGAAGTTCACAATACACACAAGTCCCGGTTTTAGTCTCTTTGTCCAAGTTTCTATACACTTTTGGATGACCCAGAGCTCCTCCTCCATCATCACATGATATCACTTGACTTTCTACTTTTCTCACTGGTCTCTTGCAATCAGATGAATCGCAAAGTTTTCATTTACTTCTTTCTGGTGAGCAACAGAGAGAATTCTTCTGCAGTCCTCCTCATCATAAACCTGGCCCATGTGGGTAATCTCCTCTGTGGGTGATGTCTTCACACCAAAGCACCTGACAGCCACAGGGAGGTCACGAGCCTGCGACCCAGAAAACCCCCAAAGGTCAGCATCCCTCCACCACTGTCTTCCTGAGGGATCAAACCAGAAAACTTTTAGGAGACATTCAGTGTGGTGCAGTAAAAGGTTTCTGAAGCAGGTTTTTCCAAAATTCTCATGTTACTCCGCCCCTCCCTACGAATTGTACCTTCCCTCTACTCTGTCCCTCAAACAGGTCACGTACTTTCCAGCTTCCATGACTTTGTTTATACTTTGTCCGGTGTCTTAATTGTCATCAGTCTCTCTTTTTCTATTAAATTATCACCTCTTCTAGGGAAGATAGGGAGGAAGGAAGGAAGGAAGGAAGGAAGGAAGGAAGGAAGGAAGGAAGGAAGGAAGGAAGGGAGGAAGGAAGGGAGGAAGGAAGGGAGGAAGGAAGGGAGGAAGGAACGAAGGAAGGAGGGAAGGGAGGACAAACTCAATTTTGTTTCTTTGCAACTTCTACCATTGCTACTGCTCCTACCCTCTAAGTCCAAACAGAAGAAGCTTAATCTCCCTTTCACACGACAGCCTTTCATTTCTTACTAGGAAAGAAACATGTAAATATGGTTTTCATTATTGCAATTATTACTTCAGCACTGTTTCAGATAGGATGTGTGGTAAACCAGATGGGGAGGACCATGCATTGGTTTTACCACTTATAAAGGGCAGAGCAGTCTCATTTGGATGGAACGAATCATCCCTGAGATATAATACACTCACATGAACCACAGATCATTTAGTGTTTAATACTGGAAAATGAGAGAAACCGCTTATTCAAAAGGAAACAAAGTCATGATAAAATGCTTCATGGATAGCTCATCATCCTACACCTTTATCTCCCTAGTTGAGGTGCTGACAAAGAGCCATAGATGAAAACAGAATGAAAGACAACTTTCATTTCACCCCACAGCTAACGCAGAATCTGATAAAGAATGGTGTGTTACATCATGGCTACCACTATAACCATCCTCCCCCTGAGCCATGGAGAAGTGCCTGATGGATGTGGAAACATTATAAAACATCATGGTTAAAGAATCACAAAGAAGGCATAGAAGAAGCAATGTCATCAAAAGAAGGTTTGAACATAGCAAAGGACTGGTCATCCAATGCAAGTGTGGTGGTGTGTGATGTCCAGAGACTATGTCAAAGCCTCACTACGGCCATTTTATGAAAGAACACGTGAAAGAGTCACCCTTTGTGGTTATGGTCCAGTCATTCAGTTGTGTCTGTCTTCATGACCCAATGGACCATACTACACAGACCCATCTATCCTTTACCATCTCTCAAAGTCTGTCCAAGTTCATATTCTTTGTTTCTGTGACACTTTCTATCCACCTCATCCTCTGCCATTCCTTCATAAGTAATACATTTTGTACTTAGGGAAGGAGGTAGAAAATCCACCATCTGTTGATGAGCAGAGCAGAGGAGGAAATCTTGAGGATATTATTGCAAAGTACGAAGGAGAAATTCACCCCTGTGGATGATAATTTAATAACTTCTAGTCCAGGGGGAACCTGAGGCTTCAAGGCCACATGGGACCTTCTAGGTCCTTGTATGCAGCCTTCTAACTGAGTCCAAGTTTTACAAAACAAATTCTTTTATTAAGGGGATTTGTTCTGTGAAGTTTGGGTTCAGTCGAAGGGCTGCACTTGAGGACTTAGAGGGCCACATGTGGCCTTGAGATCTCAGGTTCCCCACCCCAGTTCTAGTGTAATCAAATCCCACAAACATTTCTTAAGTACCCATTATGTACAGAGGACTGTACTAGAACCCAGGCATGCAGATAAAACAAAGGCAGTTCCTGTCCTCAAGGAGTTTATATTCTACTGTGGTAGAATTTAAACAAAACAATGTGTCTGTGTTGTACTTATACTATTATGTTCAACATAAGAGCTTGAGGTGGAAAAGAACTCCAATATGTAGGGAAATCAAGAAAGGTTTGCTATAGGAACTAGTACCCTGAAGGAAGATAAGATCTCTAAGAGGAAGTATAGAGGAAAGACGTTTGAGTCATGAGGAAAATGAAAAGCCAAGTTGAGATAAAAGCAGTTAGGTAAGTTGGTGCAAAGAGTAGGCATGTGAGCATAGAGTTTGTGAAGGGGAATATGAAATGAGTTTGAAAATGCAGGCTGGAGTCACACCATGAAAGCTTACATTCCAAGGGGAAAGGTTTGATTTTATCCTGGAGGCACTAAAGAACTCCTGAAGGTTTCCTGAATAGGAGACTGATGTGGGTGCTTTAGGAGGCTTATTTGGTAGCTGTGTAAAGAATAAATTAGAGAAGAGAGAAAATGGAAGGTGGAACTCCAATTAGGAGAATGTTTTAATCATCCAGGGGAGAGACTATGAGGGTCTTAAATAGAATGGCAGCATTATGAGTAGGAAGAAGAGGAAAGATATTATGAAGACAAAATCTACCTGGGGAAAGAGGAAACTACTGGCTCCTGCTTCCCTAGGCCACAGTAGAAAGGAGACCTTAGTCAAACAATGGCTACCTATTCTCTGAGCATTCTCTGATAAGTGATCTTTCTCCCTATCTTTCCTGGAACCAGACCTCCAGGTCACTTGAGGAGCCCTAAGCACCCATGGTTTGACCCTCTGTTTCACAGAAAACACATAGGAGGTACGGAAGGTTTCAGTCCCCAGTTTAACAGGTTCACTCCTGATTTGGCCAGACAGGCAGACAGCTTCTGAGGGGTTAATAATCAGCTTTCCTCTAGTGTAGTCTTCTCAAATGGTTGCTGGGAGAACCAACTCCCAAAGCATTCCCTGATCACCCTCCTCCCAGGGCCCAGTAAGAAGTGGGGAGCAACTACTCCTATATCTTAATGGGATCAGTTGAGACAGGCACACTTGTGTATTCCCCTAAATCCCCTCAAACCTCAATGGAGGCCAGTTGAGTCAGGTATATGCATTCCTTTAGGTATTACCCATGGGTTCCCCCATGGATTTCCCCTATGAATTCTCCCATTCACTGACCAATGCTCACTTGTTTTTATAGGGCAACAGACAAAGAAGGAATCTTGCTAGCATTAAGCTCACAGGTTAACTTTAGCAATATCACCATAGTAAATACCAGTTATGTCACTCCCTTTCTTATAGAGCAGCCTCAATAGGACTGTCACCATGATTCTAAGAAACTACTGTCTAGGATCCTTGAGAATATTCTGGGAGTTATTATCAAATACCTGGAAACTAGACATTCCCATGGCCATGGATCCTGAGAAACTAACTCTAAGAAGGATAACAAAAGCCTCCTTATATACACCATCCTACCCATCCTTCTTTTACATAGTTCTGTAGGTTCTCCCTCCATATTTGGGATACAAATTTGAAAGTTTGACCCTGTGTATGGGAAAAAAAAAACCCTCTTTTCCCAACAACAGTTATGGTCTGATCTCATAGATTGAATAATGATGTACCTGTAGCAAAAACTGACGTCATAGATCCATTGCAGTATTGGGGTATATTTTTTGAAAGTCAACTGAGTACATGACATCATACTAGAAGTTATACTGTATAGTCTACCTATTTTCAATTTGAAAAACGTTTCTTGTTAATGTAGTTATAATACGATGTTATATAATTCTGGGCAGACCTGAAACTCCACAGAATTAATATTGGATGAGAATGGTTCTTTTATTTAGGTGCTTATTTTTAAAATGTTATTCAAGTCTTCTGAAGTATAAATCCTGAAAGTTTTGGGATCTGGATTATTCCTAAATATTTCTCCAGATAATGAATAATCAGGAAAAATATTAGCCATTGTGATTGTCCTTAAGGTTGTAACTCCAATTCTGGAGGGACATGGGGCATTGGGCCAATTTTTATCCATTGTGCAGTTTTAGATCTTAGCTTTTGAGCAGTCATTCCCTTTCTTTCAGTTCCATTCAATTTAATCCAACCAGCATTCATTAAGAACCTAGTAAGTGTAAATCACTGTGCTACGCATTGTGGAAAGAAAGGAAGAGAGAACGAAAGAAAAGAAAGAAGGAAGGAGGGAAGGAAAGAAGGAAGTTAGGAAAAGAAAGTGCCTGCACTGAGTGGTGGAGGTACGATCAACATATATACAAAATAAGTAAGCAAATAAACATAATAAAAAACTCTAGATTGTAAGAGTGATTGTATAACTTGAGATCAGAACATGTCTAATATAGGAGATGGGATGAGCTGTACTTTGAGGCAAACATGAGGAGGAAGCATCTTCCAGATACTGAGGACCATCGAGGCAAAGCATGAAGACACGATAATGTTTTGTGTGGGGGACAGCTAGCAGGTCAGTTTAATAGGAGGAGATAGTGCTTGAAAAGTAACCTGAGATAAGAACTGCAAATAGGTTCAGAATCATATTGCCCAGTGCTTTAACAACTGTGTAGAGGATTTCATATTTTATTCTAGAGGCAATAGGGAACCACTGAAGATTACTGAAGGGGGAAGTGACGTGGTCAAATCTGTGTCTCAGTGATATCGATTTTCTGACTCCAAATAAAAATATGGATTTAAAGGTATGATCCACTAACCCAACAACAGCTCTTAACTCCCCTTATCTAATGCGGGCTATGCCATTTGTTTCTATTAATTATTGACCAGGAAGGCTCTGTTACAGACTAGACAGTAGACAGATTCTCTGTGACCTCATATGATAGCTCTTACCGCACACAGAGCACAGAGGGGCCTGTTTGGAACCTGCAAATCTTGGCAACAAAAAATAGGCAGGATGCTCAGAGGAATTCAGGCCAGTCTAATTTCCAGCTCAGGGATGCCACTGAGTATCTGAACTCACTCAGACTCTGAGTCTGACCCAGAGTTTGGAAAACATCTCTCACAAAGGTAGAAATAAACTGCCTGAAGACTTGCCAGGTGCTCATCTCCCTGGGGAATTTGGAACTTGCAAGGTCAGGGCCAGATTTTGACAAGGGAGCTCTCACATTTCAGCACAAACTCTTGGGTCCAGAGACTTTCCCATCCAAAGTCTGCCTCTCTCAGCTTGACATCACTGGGGAAGCTTTTCAAAGCATAGCAAAACTTGTCTTTTACTTTCATAAAGAGAAACTTAACTGTTATTCATAAATTATATTGTGCCTTAAAATTTATCATTGATACATCATTATTAATAATGATATAATTAATAAGATATGTGTATACTATAAATATTAATAATGTAAAATCAATAATATAATTATTAATAAAAATAATCATTAGAAAAACCTAGGGCTATTGACTAGTTGATAAACTTAGGGGAGGCAGACATAAGATTCATTTCCTTGGTGCAAATACCTAGATTCGCTCAAAATTTAGTAACAAAGAACCATTTTAAAAAGCCTATGAATAGAACTCAAAAAAGAAATACAAGTTGCCATTAGAGTCATTGTCAAAGGCTATATGGTCATTTTGATACTCCTGATAAAAGCATTGAGACATTATGAAAACAAAATAACCATATGCCCATGACGAAGTTAGTGCCTCTTTCCCCAAAAATTCAAGTCATTGGGAAGAGATTCAAGAATATATTTCTCTGAGGTGACTTCTCAACTGGAATCAGTTTAGTTGGGGTGCAATGGAAAGTGGGTTTGTTTGAAGTCAGAAAATCTCAATCATTTCCTTGGTGATTTTACACAAGTTATGTAGGCCTCAGTTTCCTCATGTCAAAATGAAGAGGTTGAACCACATGGTCTCTAAGGTCCCTCTGTGTCTGATCAGTAACTTATAGAAGCAGACAGGCAGACAGCAAAGAAGTCACTGGGGTTTAGTGATGTTTGATGGGATGTTACTTGGTGAAGGGGCCAAGGTAGGATTGAAGGGATGATCTGCTTACAGAAACACAAGCCATTCATGAGTGAAACGACCCAGTATTTAGGTATCAAGGATGGGAGTCACATGTGACAAGTTGAAGTTTTTCAGAACAAATCCCAAAAGAATATGGCGTTAGAATCAGTCAAACAAACAAACATGACCTCCTCTGCAGCATTAGGCAGGAGTTTGGCTATAAATACCTTAAGGGCAGGATCTGTGTTATTCTTCATCTGTGTGTGTGTATGTGTGTGTGTATATACAGCTTTTTTACCCAGAGAACCTCAGGTATCCATTAATATAGATTGCCACCCAGCTATGACCAATTGGAGTTCTTAGCCTTTTGAGTGTCATGGATCTATCTGGTGATAGATCTCTTCTCAGAATAATGTGTGTTGTTTGTTTTATAATTGAAGAAAATGTTACATTTTAGATGGAGGTTAGTGAAAATGAAAAATTAATTTTGTTTCTATCCAAGTTCACAAATCTCTGAAATCTATCCAATTGCAGAGTGCTTTAAATGCTATGCCAAGAATTTTTAATTTTATCCTGTATTTAGAATTTTGATCCAAAGTTAAGAACCCTGACTGAGATAAATCTTAGGAAGCGGCCAGAAGTGCAAAGACATTAAATGACTTAACAAAGATGACACAGCTAATTAGTATCCAGGATTGGATTTGAACTCAGATTTTCTTGCCCCAAAGTCTAGCACTTTGTATCTATGATGCCTTGCATGTAACTGACGAGTCGTTTTCACTCATGTTTGACTCTTCATGAGCCCAATTGGGCTATTCTTGGCAGGGATGTTGGAGTGGTTTGCCATTTTCTTCTCTACCTCATTTTTACAGATGAGGAAACTGAAGCAAACAGGGAGAAGTGATTTGTCCAAGGTCACACAATTAGCATCTTAGGTCAGATTTGAACTCATGAAGAGGGGTTTTCCTGACTCTAGGTTGGTACTCCATCCTTGGTGCCAAGCAATTGTCCCCTGCATGTAGTAGGAGGAACTTAATGGAGGTTTGTTAAATTTAACTTAATTGAATTGAAGTGATGGAAAGTGAATGCGCAGCCTCTTTCCTCAAACCCATCAAGAATCATTAGACATAACTTTTGGGAGTTTTTCAAGATGCATTTCCAGATCTAAATACAAAGTTCAAATCACAAAAAAAATGACTTAATCCATGGGCCAAATTCTTGTAAAGCTGTATAATTCCATTTGGGAAAAAAACAAATTACTCTCAGTCTGGAGTTTTATACAAACATACCAAATAAAAAAAAGCCCCCAATCCAGAGACACCCCAAGCAACCTGGAACTATGTAAATGCCTCTCCCTTCTTTGGCCTCCCTATAAATCAAAAGCAGCTGCATTGATTTAAAGATTATTTGTTTTAGGGGGAAAATGTGTTGCACCAACAATTTTGTAAGCCAGTGCTCAGCCTGATGGAAAAGCTAAACGACCTTTTGTGATACAAGGGCTCTTGTGGTCTCTCTGATAAATCAGCAGTGCGAATACCCCACCCTATGTCAATGACCACACTCTCTGGTGAAGGTAGGGGGCTTGGTGTGTCAATTCACAAGAATTCAGCAAGGTCTTCTATTATTTATACTGCAAGATTTGCAGGCTGCCTGTGGAGTAACAGGTGTAGCTCCCCTGGGTCAACAATTCCCTGAATTATGTATGGGAGAAAGAAGGCGTATACCATACAGACCGTGGCTCAGAATCATTTATTTTTCAGGATAATGTTTCTTCTAAATCTGCTGCACTGGGAGGGCTATGTTAGTAGTGTTTTAGAGGGCCTATGGTTTGACTTGGGCGTTCAAAATCTGTCCTTGAATAGATTGGGACAGTAGGAAATTAAGTAAACATGTTTGCAATTATACACTTGCTCTTCTTTGATAGGGTCATTCTTCACTTATAGCATAATACCCCATTTAGGGTCTTTATCCCCTAGACTATTATAATAGCTTCCTAACTGGTCTCCATGCCTCAAGTCTTTCCCTTAATTGGTCTCCTTGGCTCAAGTCTCTCTCTTCTCCATTGCTTTTGGAACAAACTACAAATTCCACTGTTTACTACTTAAAACCCTTCACCATTTAGTTCCAGACTATTTTTCTGGGCTAATTTCATCACTATTCCCTGTTTCGTACTTTTTTGTTCCAGCAAAAGTGGACTACTTGCTGTCTCTTAAAACTGACATTCTGTCTCCCACCTTTGTATCCTTGCCTTTGTTACCCCATGCCTGGAGGAATGAATATCTTCTTCATTCCTGCCTCTTACATTTTTAGGGTGAGTTCAAGGCTTTCTCGGATATCCTTTATTGTTAATACACTCATTCCCCTGCCCCAATACTACTTTGGAATCTATTTTGTATAATTTTATATTGATTTCTCTGCATATAGACTGTTTTTCCACAAATGTAAACACCTTGAGAGAAAGGACTGTTTCGTTTGTATCCTGGCATCATTAATGCCTAGTAGAGAGCCTGGAATTTAGTGAGTACTTAATAAACATTTGTTGAATGAATGAATGAAATAAGCTGTCCACCCGAGTGTTAAGTATACAAGGAAAAAAATCTCTCCAATGCTTGGAGTATGTTAAGATTAGGAAGGATCATTACTTTATTAATGTGACTTGCTTGCTTTTCACAATAATATAAATATGAAAGCGTGATACCTGGACAATATAACCAGAATTTAACTTACGAGCTTAAGTTTCCATTCCATTTCTAACTTTAGGTTTTGGAGAATGAACCAGCAAGTTACAGAACTTTTTAAATGAGGTGTTTTTTCTTTGTTTCTTAGACTAGCAAAATATTCAAAATACTTAATACTCAAAGTAGTTTGTCTGATCCAACTGAATTTATTTAATGCCTATTAATGTGTCAGGTACCCTTAAGGACCTGACATATAGTACTTGTCTCAAGTTTATATAAAGACAAAACTGAAAAACAGCTCCCACATCAAAAAGGTTGCATTCTACCAGGAACTAATTTGGACCACTTCATGGTTCTCAAGGCATCTGCAGATGGAGTGCCACATACGAGTGTTTTCCATAAGTCATAACAGATCGTAGTCTCTATGTTCTGACTCATGATATCTTTTTAATTTGCGTGCTACTTACAGAACAGTAGGATTGTTCCTCCCAAGATATGGAGAATAGTAATGTCATAAGGATGGATTGTTTACATTCTTCCAAAAAATAGCTCCTTGCCTTTCTTAATACAAAGCTTTATTCTACCACCTTCTTAGCATGAATCGTAAGTGTAAAAATCAGAGCTGCCATAAAACATGAAGAATCCAAACAGTAATAAATATGTGAAGTATTCATCATGAAATAGCATCCTAGCTCTTAAGGAACGTTCTCACTGATGGCCTGATTTCCTCTTTGGAGATAGATGTACCACCCAGGCTACCTCCTTCTGGCCCATGAGGAAAGGCTTTTGAAAGGAATTTGAGCTTTTCTATTGAAGAGCTATTCATTTTGAAATCAACAAAGCATACACGCATGTCCTTCATGAGATTTTCACTTGGGAATCCAGCCTTTAAATGTATGCCACTGTTTTGCGATACCTTCATCTCAGAGGCTGAAAGTCTGGCAGCTTTTTTACAGAGTCTGGGATGGTCAACCTACTGAGTGAGTGGATTAGAAGAAACAGTTCCACTTTGAATGATAGAATTTGAGCCCCAAATCCCCTCAACTTGCCAACTAATTCAACCCTTACTAACAAGCAATCTCTGCTATGATTATATGCTAGCTAAGTGGCTTAGTGAAAGAGTGCCAGGCCTAGAGTCAGGAAGACTCATCTTCCAGAGTTCAAATGTGATCTCAGATACTCACTAGCTGAAAAAATCACTTTATCTTCTTTGCCTCAGTTTCCTCATCTGTACAATGAGCTGGAGAAGGAAACATTAAACCATTCTAGTGTCTTTGCTAAGAAAATTCCAAGTCGGGTCATGAAGAGTTGGAAACAACTGAAAAGGACTAAATGATAATAGATACTTGCTGTGTGTCCATGGGTGAATCACTTAACCTCTCTGAGGCTCAACTTTGTCATCTATAAAACAAGAGAATTAGGCTTGATGACCTTGAAGGCCCCTTCAAGCTCCCAATTTATGATCCTGTTGTAGCATTCCCTCTGGGCTCACCCTCTCCATCCCCACTTGCCTGGCAGCTTAGGTCTCTGGAGGGTCCTAACTACTCCCTCCTCTCAGAGTTCTAGGAATAACTTCGAGAAATTGTGCTTTCTAATACTATGGCTAACAACCCCCCATCCACCCTCTTCCTCCAAATATTAACCAACCATTTGATAGCATTTAACTTTTCTGAAAGGATATTCATCTACAAAGTATAGCAAAGACAGAAGTTACACATATGCCCCCCACCCACCCTTACCAGACACTCTCAGTTTGCAGACACAAAGTCCCTGGGGAGAGTGGGCTCAAATTTGCCCACAAAAGTAGAGACTCCTATGTAAGGAACATAGAGAACCAAGGGATACCTTTCAGTTCCTGGACCTGAGAATCTTGTATTCTATTTTTTTTTATTTTTTTTTGCAGAATCCTACCTAGTTCCCTCAGAGGCAAAAGTTTTTTTGGATTTTTTCATTTTGGGGTGATCTTAGATTGGCCTCCACATAGGCAATGATCTAGCTCTACCCACTGATGAGGAGCTAGTTTTCATTCAGGAGACTAGAGTCTTTTTAACAGCCCTGATGCTTGTTCCCTTCACACAATCACTATCCTCATCCATCTCTTCATCACCATCCACCTTTCTTAGACTGAGAGCTCCTCAAGGAAAGGAATCATCTTTTCAGCTCTCTTTGTATCCCCAATACTTAGCATAATGCCTGCTACATAGGAGGTGCTTACTAATATTTATTCATATACAATTCATAAATTTGCAGTAATTGATTTTAATCGACCACTGTCTTTTTGTTAGTCTGCAACATACATGCAGCCTGAAAAATCAAATTGCTAGAGGTGAGTTTTTACCTCAACTTCCCCCCAGGACTGTCTTTCTCTTTCCAGTTTCCTTATTCATCTTCCCTCACCAAGAGCTATCTGTTGGAAACACATTAGAGAACATCCTTTACCCTTCATAATGTCCCACCAATTCTCTCCTTATTCCCCATTATGCCTTCTCACCTGGAAGACTGCTTGTTTATCTGCCAATCTAGTTCTCATTTATAACTCTGTCTACTTTTCATAAATCCTAATCACTCCTCCTTGTCTTCAGGTTTCCAGTACTTTCATGAAGGAGGCCAGGTCATGAGATCAAATTTCCAGATATGGTAGAACTAACTTTCCCATTCTACCTCATCCCAAGTCCCAAGACTTGTATTGTCCATTGTCCTTTCCAGAAGTTCAACTCCATATCTGTGAAGGCAAGGAAGGGAAGGCTGTTACTGTGATTCAGAATGGTAGGATTTAAAGTGGGGGATGACTTTAACACAAGAAATACCTTGTCCAGAGTCACAAAGGTGGTAAGTAGGAGAACTTCAAACTATAAATCAAATATTTTCTCCACTAAATCTACCCAACTGAAGTCAACTAGGAGAAGCTAAGAATAGCAAACCAGCAGTTCTACAGGCTTATAATACTTAGATTAGGAGTTATTTACCTTTTTTTTGGTATCATAGACCCTCTTGGAATTCTGGTGAAGCATATGGGTCCATTCTCAGAATATTTTTAAATTCATAAAAGACATAGGATTACAAAGGAAAGTATATTGAAATTAAATATTAATTTTTCTTTCTATCCAAAGTAAAAGAATCCTTGATATCTATCCACAAGAGTCTGTGGAACCCAGGTTAAGAATTCCTGATTATTAGTACCTAGCTCATTACAAGTGTTCATGGACTCTTTGTCAAATTGACTTGACTTAGTTTCTCCTTTTGATTCTCTGCTACCTCACTTCAACACTACTATTTTTAACAGCCCTGATGCTTGTCCCCTTCACCCAGTCACTATCCTCATTCATCTCTTCGTCATCATCCACCTTTCTTAGACTGTGAGCTCCTCAAGGAAAGGAATCATCTTTTCAGCTCTCTTTGTATCCCCAATACTTAGCATAATGCCTGCTACATAGGAGGTGCTTACTAATATTTATTGAACTATTACAATAGCTTCTTTATTGGTGTCCTTGCTTCTAATACCTTCCTTCCTTCTCCACACAGCTGCCAAATTCATATTCCTAAGAGATGGGTTTGACTGGATCATTTCTCTTATTCCACATTCTTCAGCAACTCCCCATTGTTTCTAGGAAAAAATGTAAATTCCTCAGCCTACTATTTAAAGTTTTCTACAATTTGGCTCCTCCATGCTTTTCCAGATTGACCATACCCCTGTTCCCAATATCAACTTCCCTTTCCTATGTTTGTACCATGCCTGGTAAACATATCTGACTCACCGCTATCTCCTAGCCTCAGCTCCCTTTGAGACACTGGTCGTGTGTAACTTCTTATACAAAGCCTTTTCATGATCTCTCCTCCCATACGCCCTCAATTGTTAGTATCTCTCCCCCTGCAAATAATTTTGAACTTATTTATTTGTGTGAGCATTGCATTTGCTCAGTAGAATGTGAGTTCTTAGAGATCACCGTCTGTTTTTCCTTTGTCTTTCCAGCTGCAAATGTTTCTTGGGTGAAAGAAGGAACACATCAACACATACTTGCCATTCATAGCTTCCACTCTACTCTTTCCTCACCAGCTTTCTGTTTTTTGTTCTCTTATCCTCTCTGTCCCGTCATTGGATCTTAGCTCTGGAGCCAAGCAGCAACTGAGTTAATCAAGTCCAAGTCTCATTTTATAGACTAACTGGGTTTCCAGAGAAATTAAGTAACTAAATCCTCATAATATACTTCGGACAGAAGGATACAAGGTATTCTTTTTGAGTCATAAAACATATTTACTTGGAAAGATAGAGTTAATTTTTAGTAGTGTTTCATTCACCTGAAATGATGTTAAAAAAAAAAAAAGGTTTTTGCAGTTAGGAGAACTTCCCCTTCCCTGTATTGACTTATACATTGGCTACTAAGAGCATTTTTATTAATTAGAATAAATGGTTCCCAACTGAAATGAAGGAAGGAAGGAAACTGTGTTCAAGGCAGTAGTGTATTTAGAAGGAACTCTCCACTTTACATCTGCTCCTAACTCAACTCCTAGCCCTCCCCAGGTTAAGCTCTTCACCTCTAATCTCACCACCATGCTGTTAACTTAAACTTGGACTGACAAAACCTCCTGCAGCCTTTTCTCCCCTCTGAATGGAGGGCTATAGAGTTCAGGACAAACCTCCTCCCAATGCCTTCTTGAGAGAGGTTAGAGGCTGAACCTAAACACTCTACTTTGCGTCTGCTTCCCTTCCTGCTTTCAACTCTACAAAACAAGAGACTTCTATACCAGATTCTTTATCTTGTCTCCTAGCTACTTTCCTGCCTCCTTCCATGTGTAGCCTCTTCCCAACGGATTATGAGCCCCTTGAGAACAGAGTCTTTCTTTTATTAACTGTATCCCCAAAGCTTAATAAATATTTACTGGATTGGACTAGATCTATGATTTCATCTATGTAGATAACATTTAAAAAAATCTCTCACTAATGGAGGAAGGGAAGTTAAATTATCATAACACAACCAATATGTATCAAAGGCAGAACTTGAACCCAAGACTTCATAACTCTGAAGGCACACCTTTATCCACTATACCACAGCTACTTAAAATTAGTATAGGGAATTTTAAATAAGTTTATGTAAAAGGGCTTTAGAAATATGAAACACTGTAGAAAAGATAATGTTACTAATTTTTTATGTAAACCTTGCATGTGCCTCCTTGGTTTCTGAAGAGAAATGTGAGAACAGTGATGATAATAATAGCAAAAATAATACTTTGTATGTAAGTATCACTTCAAAGTTTGCAACTACCATAGAAGTATCATCAGTCCATACGATCCCCACAAAATTAGAGGGAGAAATTCCTGTAGTTCTCCTATTACATTTTCTGTTTGTCAGATAAAGGATATTATTTTCTAAAAGAGACAATGCTCCAATCACTGGAAAGGAAGATAAATACTGAGTTTTCCTCCAGGGAAGGAAAGGGATGCACTATTGAAATAAAAAAAAAAAAACCCTGTAAATACTTAATGGGTTTTACATCAATGTCACAGAGTTTGGAACTATAAATCCTGAAGAGGAGCTGAGTTCCTTTTAACTTTGGATTTCCCCAGGAAGTATTTCGCCACACCATTTAACAGCCACACTCTCACACTGACCCTATTCTAACGAGAGTCCCAGGTGACAGAAGAAGCCCTGGTAAAAGGAGCCAGCCAGGGCTGCTTTCTCAGTCCTGCAGGGCACAGGGAGCTTTGTGGCCATTCCTAATTACTTCTGGTAGTTTGGAAGGACGCACGATGAATCAGCCTGGCTTCATGACACAATCAGTTCAAGGGGAGAGTGGCAGACAAGAATCTAGATTGTTTTCCCTGCTATTTCATTGCTAATATCATCAAGGGGAAAGGTCTGAGAAAATAAAAATTGGGATTCTCTCCAATCTCATTTAAGTGATTTTGAAATATAAATGTTTAAAGATTCTTATAGTTAATCTTTAATTTATGGAGCTGTGTTAAAACAAATACATATATTAATTATGAATTTCTAATGAATGGATTGGTATGAAAATTATATGTGATGCATACATATGTGTGTGTTCATGATTGAAACGCCATTTTTTGGCATCCACTAGTCTCTATCAAATTCTAGAATTCATTACATAAGTCAGAGACTTAGGTTATTGGTCTTGAACGGATGGAAGAGAAGGTTTCAGAAGTACCTTTATGAGTGGTTTAATGAGAGATGATAATAATGCTTTTGGTTTGGTTTTTTCAAAAGGGGGTTGTGTTGCTAAATAGAATTTGAGTTTCCACAATATTTAAAACTAAAAGAAACCTTTGTTCACCATTTATTAGACTGCATTCCAACTTTATTGTGGCCCTGCCCCTTGGTTCCCACAGCCTGCAATATTCCTGCCCATTTTTTTTTTTTTTTTTTTTTTACAAATTGGGCATCCTAGAAGCAAGCCTGCCCAATCAAATTACCAGATGAGTATGACACTGCCGCCCCACAGAGTTCATGCACAGCCTTCTGGGTGATGTAGTCTAAGACTTTCTACCAATGAGTGATGCTTTATTTCAGTCCTAGGCTTCTGTTAGGTCAAAATCAGTTTACTGGAGACAACACCATCACATCTGAGAGCAGGGATAGGACTAGAGAGATGGGAATTTAGAGAAAGACAGAGAAAGAAGCAAATGACTTAAGAGTAGGTAACTTGTTTTATTTAAAGTCCAAGTACATGCAAAATAATGTGTTTGATTGTCTGAGTTATTGATAAGAGACAAAAAGAACAGGAATAATGAAACACAGAGACAAACCTACTCATTAGCCAAGTTTCTGCCTTAGTCATTAAGGCTGGTAATGTCACAATATTAGACAAACTTGAATTTTGCCTTTCCTCCTTGTCTCTGTTCACTTTCTATTGAGGGTGGTAAAGGCTGAAGAAATGAACTCAATACACCAGGAAGGGAGAGAAGGAAGAAACAGAGGCAAGGAGGAGTCTGCATTTTTACTTAAACTGGATAATGACTCCTCAGTAATAAAATTGGCTTTTTCCCCCAAATCAACCTTGAGGTGTCTTCCAAAGTCTACTATGATTTTGGATGTAAAATTTTCACATGCCTCCAACTTATACACTTCTAATTCTGTTCCCTTCATTCTAATTTTCTATTCCTTTCCTATTTCTTCTAATACTTTCTAGCATATACATTTCTTTTTAAGTTTTGCAAAGCACTTATGCCATCTCATTTGATTCTTGCAATAGCCTGGTGAATAAGTACTATTTATTACAATCTCTATTTTACAGAAGAAGAAACTGAGGCTGAGAGAGTGGTCCAAGGTGCCTGACCCAAGTGTAGATAGCTAGGAAATCACTGAGGAAGGATTTGAACTCTGGCCCTTTTCACTCTAAGTCTAAAGGTCTAGCCTTTGTACCACCTAGCCCCTATTTCACTAAGGGATTAGAACTCATCACCTGATCCTTCATGCTATTAATCAATTTTTCACAATCGAAAAATTAACCCCTGGCTGGATGAGAACCTCTTATTGCTCGAGTCCTCCAACTTGGATATGTGTGCCATTTTAATTAGTTAACTCAGTCCTGGGAAGCTAATGTGACCTAAAGAGACATGAACTGGGAGGCAAAGGGAAAGGGTAGAAGCACCAAGGCTTGAGTGTTTCCTTTTGCTGGTGACTTGCCTTACAATGCATTTCAATTCTATTTCCATATGGGCGACTGAATAACTTTCTCACTCCTCAGCATTCTGTTCAACTCCATGGTGAGGACAGACTCTTGAGCAGGTGACGGGGCAATCTGTCACATGGAGATGGCTGGGATTCTCCATGTGGTGCATTAGCCCTATCCAGTGTGAGGAGAAGAAGGAACCATGTCCTCTGTTCTTGGCTAAAATGTCACCACGAATTGCAAAAAGCACAGATTGAAAGCCTGCTATGGGTCCACTTTTCAGGATGATGTATTTTTAGTTTTCTGCCAGAAATGTACAGATTCAAAGGCGAAGAAAGACTACATGTGGCACCTTTATTAGGATCTTTAAATAGGGTTCAAACTAAACAGCCTCCTTACAACTGTTTCTGGGACTAAATAGGAAATGCTAACAATTCCAGCCCTTTAAACCATAGAATTGAACAGGGACCATTTTCCTGACCTCAGTGGTCCAGATGTGAGGGATGAAAAGGGAAGCAGTTTTCTGGTTCTTTTATGGGAAAATGTGTATTTTGGTTTTCCTGCCATGTGCTTACCCCCTTTATTTCCCTTCTCCCTCCTTCAAACACCCAGCACAAAATCACCAATGAGAGGAAAGTGTGGAACCAAGGTTAATGCATTAGTGGCCAATTAATACGAAATCTCCCAGACCATAATTCAGGACGTGAGAAGGATTATTTTGAAGTTTGTGAGTTTTTAAAAAATCAGATTAAAATTGTCTCTTTTAATTTAGTATAATTTTAATTAGGGAAAATATATTGTTCTATTTTATTTATAAACACAAGAATGTTTTTTAACATTTCAGTTTTTTTCCACTGCTGAATTTCTACTCTGATGCTTTATTATGACATGTCAGTAACCATGAATTTAATCACAGGTCTAGTGATGGAAGGGGCCATGGAAGTCTTCTAGATCAACTTCCCACCCATCCCTTCATTTCATAGATGAGAAAAGTGAAGTCCAGAGAAGTAATGACTTAACCAACGCACTATAGTGATGAAAAGTGCTATACAACTTCTAATCTACCTTTGGAGGATCAAGGTAAGCTTACTGAAAGCAGTGTCATTTAATTTGGCAGTTCAATGAGTAGGAATAGCCGAGTCTAGAAGTCTAGAAAGTCTAAAGGGACAGAAAGTCATTCAATTTGGTAGGAACTAGAGCAGTGTAGCAGCATGTGGGGTGGGATTTGTTTCTTTGGAGTGGTTTTCCAGGCTCAGGCTAGATTGTGAGCCCCTGAGGGTTCAGTCCCTTTTGAGCCCTGATGGTTCACAGTTGTGCTGAGTCATGTGAGTTTTCTGCCTCCTGACTCTGAGCCAATCAGAAGTCAAGTCTTACTTACGTATACTGGAAGGTTAGTATTTTATTTCACGGGGTGGCTTATGAGAAGAAATTTATTGTTACTTTGTCAAAACTCTGAGTGGCTGTATGTTCAGACCCCCGTCGGCTCAGATATAAAGCTCTCTTGATCCAGGGATGTATGTAAATTGTATGGCAATATTGCTCTGATTCAGGCAGTAAGTAGAGCCCTGTCTGTTGGAAATGATGATGAAAAGGCTGTTGTTGAATAGATGGAAGGCTTGGTAACCTTGGGAATGTAAAACATAAAAAGGTGTGTCTGGAAGCATTTGTTTGAACTGATTAAGGTGATTGTTGACCCCTCAAAAGTTGCCTTTCCTTTTATAAATGCAGATTTAAGAACTTGTGATAGTTGGCCCCACCGTGTACATCAGGGTGCTTATGGATACAAGCAGCTCGGTGGGCTGTGGAGAGAACAGTGGGCACGGGTCAGGGAGATCTAGTTCTAAATGTTACCTCAGAAACTACTAGCTCTGTGACCCTGAGCAAATTGCCTAATCTATTTGTGTCTCAATGTGTTCTTTGTAAAATGACATGGTTGGACTTGATGGCCCTCTGGCCAAAAGTCTATGATCCTATGTAGAAGAGTGATATAAAAAAGGATAGCTATGGATTGTAAAAAGCCTTGCATGCCAAAGTGAAAAATCTTAACTTTACTTGTGAGGCAACATGAATTTATAGGCAATAAGATGTTGACCAGAAAAGTGATGTGACTAGATGGAAGGTTATTCTGATAAGGCTAGGAAAGGTGGATTGGTATATAGGAAGAATGGTGAAGGGAAAGCCCACGCCATGGCTACAGCAAAAATTCAGTGGTCTATGCTAGAGTGGTGGCAGTTAGAATAGACAGCAGGGGACAGACATAAGAAGTTAGGTGAGATTATCTGAGCATTTTGCACCATTCACCGATCCTTATAATAACAGTACTACTCAGAAAATCCTTTCCTTCTCCAGATTGAATTCTGGACTTTTTTGGCCCGGAAACTTCCTAGACTTTGCACATTAGAAATTTGCTCCAGTCCTGAGGCCTCTTCTTCTGCTTGGGTGTCTCCCCCAAGAATCTCCATTTAAGGATGGTATCCAGGTCAACTACATCTCATTCCTCTCCAGGGTGCCTCCCACCATGATTCCTGCCTCCTCCCCACCCCACCCCTCATTTTCAGCTTCTGTTTATACATTGTCTTCTTCCATTAGAGTATAAACTCCTTGAGGCCAGGAATTGTCTTTGTTCGTATTTCCATTGTTTAGCATAGTAGGACGGCTAGGTGACTGCAGTGGATAGAGCACTGGGCCTGGAGTCAAGAACACCTGAGTTCAAATGCAGCCTCAGGCACTTACTAGCTTGTGACCTTGGGTAGGTTGCGTAACCCTGTTTGCCTCAGTTTCCTCATCTGTAAAATGAGCTAGAGAAGTCAATGGCACCCCTCCACCATTTCTGCCAAGAAAATCCCAAATGGGGTCACAAAGTGTAGAATAGGAATGAAACTTGAACGAATAACTGGCAGAGTAATGGATCAATAAATCCTTGTCGCCTGCTAGACTGACTAGAATGTTTCTAAGGCACGTACTTAAAGCTTGTAATCCAGCTAAGGATCATCGCTGTTCAGTAAATGAGCTTTGAGGAAATCAATTAGGAAATAACAATTTATGAACTGTCTCTCCATACAGGCACTGTCCCAGATGTCAGAGATAGAAAAATAAGAAGGAAAGTCCCTATCTTTTAGTATATTACATTATATAGAGGGCAATAATATGTACATAAATATGTACAAAATAAACTGAAGATCAGTCTTTGCTGGGAGGACACTGGTAGCTGGAGGATCTTGAGGAAGGATTTGTTTGATGAAACATTTGAAGGAAGGAATCAATGGATTCTGAGATGCACAGATGAGGTGGGAGAGAGTCCATGAGGTAGTTGGTCATGAAGTAGTAGAGTATTGGGTTGGAGTTAGGAAGAGTTATCTCAGGTCAGATAACTGAGATAACTGATTATTGGCTGTGTATGATCAAAAGGTAATTTTTGTCAATTCCTTAGTATGGTCCCTGGCACATAGTAGGTGCTTAATATATGTTTGTTTCCTTCCTCCCAGTCATGGGAAACAGCCATTGGAAAGGAACATGGGGTGTCGTGTGTGAGAAACAGTGAAAAGTCTGATTTGGTTAGAATATTGAGTGTAAGAAAGAAAGCAACGTGTGATAATATCAGAGAAATAGATGAGGGCTGGGTTGTGAAGATCATTAGCAGCTAAACAAAGGAATTTATATAGCAATAGGGAACCACTGGAGTTTATTGATTAGAAGAGTGGCTGGTCAAATGTACACTTCAGAAAAATCCCTTGCTAGGCCTGTGGAAGACTGAGTGTGGGGAGATGAGGAGAGACCAATCCGGAGATAGACAGAGATCAGGGTCTGTGAGCGAGTTAGAGGGAAGGGGACACACTAAGAGAAGTTGTGGAGGTGGGAATAAGATTTGGCAACTTGAATGACTATTTGGGGGTGATGGTGGTGAGTAAAGAAATGCAGCTTGGAAAGTGGTCAGAGAGTTTAAAACTATAAACCACTGGCTAAAAAAAGGAGAAAAAACCCAGCATTTGACGGCCCAGCCTTAGCTCCACTCAAGTCCTTGTGTGATGTTTCAGCAAAGTGAAGGTTTAACCTTGGGTCCTCAAAGGCCAACCTGCTGCCGTAGAGTAGACTTTGACAAGGAGAGTCAGCAAAAAATCAGAACAAGATAAGCTAAGGGTAGTTATTTTTATCACTCCACCATAGCTACTCATGAAGTACATTGTAAGTTTCATGAGGTTAGGGATTGTCTCACCTGTCTGCTTGTTTTCCCAATGCCTAAGAGCACACTCTCTTGATTGGCTACTGGATGGAGATCTTCAAAGTTTAGAGACAATCCCCTAGATGATTAACATTATTAATGTTCAAAGAACTGATCATGACTAATACATATGAAAGGTCAGTATGTTTCTAGATTTTTGCCTATTTTTGTTTTCAACCCAATGATTGGTTAAATATCTCTCCTCACTAAGGACTGTTAACACATAAAAATATCGCTGTTTGTTTCCAAAATTACAATAATGATGACTTCTATTACAATAATGATGATAACCAACACAACAACCATGCCCTTGAAGATATAAACTTGCTTAGAGTCTTTAGCTGTGACAGATATGGACAGGCACTGAACATATGATTTCATGCGATGGGGAACTCTTAGGTAAAGAAATACCTTTTACCAACATAGGAGAAGAACCTGCTTTGTAACTTAGAAGCCTTGAGCTCAAAGAAGTTAAATGACTTGCCAAGGGTCCTACAACTAGTGTATGTCAGGGGCAGAAGTGGAACCTAGGTCATCCTGCTTTGAAGCGAGCTCTTTCTACTTTGACACATTGCCTCTAGAGCAGGGTTTCTTACCCTGGGATCCATAGACCTGCCATGGGTAGATTTTAGACAATCTGGATGGAGAAAAGTCATATGTTTGTTTCAATATGATTGATTTCATTTGTAACCCTATGTATTTCATTTTATTCCCTCAAAGATATTTTTCTCAGGAGAGGTGTATAGGGCAGCTAGGTGAATAAAGTGTCAAGTCTGGAGGCAGGAAGACTCCTCTTCCTGAGTTCAAATCCATCTTCAGACACTTAGCTGTGTGACCCTGGGCAAATCACTTAACCCTGTTTGCCTCAGTTTCCTTATCTCTAAAAATGAGATGGAGAAGGAAATGACGAACCACTCCATTATCTTTGCCAAGAAAACCCCAAATAGGGGTTACAAAGTCACATGACTATGAATAATCATATATAGCTCCACCAGACTTTCAGAGGGGTCATGACATTAAAAAAAAAGTTAAGAAAGCTTGCTGTAAAGAATAGGACTGTAAGACATATCTGTAAGAAGAGAGAAAGATCATCACTCCTTTTCATTTCTGTCATCTGTTTAGAGTTAGAAGGGACCTTAGAGATGACACAATCTAATCCTCTCCTTGTATAAAGAAAACTGAGACCAAGAGAAATAAAATGATGTACACACAGGTGGCAAGTAGCAAAGTCAGAATTCAAAGACAAATTCTTTAGCTCCAAATCTGATGCCCCAGGACAAGCCTGGAACCCCATAATCTATATTCTGTACCTATTTTATCTCCCGCACACTTTCAAAAGTTAGTCCCCAGAAAGTTTAAATGAAATACTAATTTCTGATGATTAATCAAAAGAAGGATGTTTCCCTCCCCCCCCCCCCCCATGTTTTTGAACTTGATGTAAGAATTAACTTAAAGTACTTTCAATTTGACTCATTTATGTAGGTGCTGATTAGAAATGGAGAAGTCTGCTTGGTATGATTGATACACATGTTTGGAGGATTAGGAAATGGGACTTTGCCAAGTTAGAAGCTACCCCTCCCTCATGAAGTTTGGAGCTTTGAACTGAAAAATGAATCTTTTGGTGTTTAAATTCATTTATTCTTGGCCAATTCCAACTTTCTGTTTTTAAAGGGGAAAAAAAGACTGAAAAGGCTTCCTGGAGATCAAATAACTCTTACAAAACCATCCTTTGATGACTTAAGTGTAAATGAATCAGAAGCACACAGATTAAATGTCCTTAGAGATTTTAGTGGGGGTAAAAATAAATGAGGAACAATTCCTTGGCAGGATAAGGAAAATCTTAGTGTGGGCTTGTAGAGAACCGGGAATATCCCAATATCCCAGAAACCCAGCACACAGTGAGGTTTACCAAGATTCTCTTTAGGTTTTGGATTTTGCACCGGGGTGGTATGGCAAGAATAGGTGAGAAACAGCTAGCCTGGAAGTCAAAAAATGCTGGGTTTCGACCTTAATTTTGCTACTGGCATGCTGGGGGGCTAGAGGCATGTCATTTAATCATAGGCATTAAATGGATTTCCAGCTGATGATATGGACCTAGTAATGCTGGTCTTACAGCATAGTTGCGACTAACATGACATGATCCAGCCTACTGGCATCCAGAGAGGCGCACTTCCTCCCCTCATCAGTTGGTGCAATAACCCCTCTTCCTAACTCTACCCTGAGCTGCTACCCCACCTCCCACCTGCAAGGGTTTTATCATCATGGTCTACTTTTCCTTATCAGGGTGAGTATATGCAATTGGAGAGCTAGGTGGCACAGTGGAAAAAGCATTTGACTTGGAATAAGGAAGAACTCATCTTTCTGAGTTCAAATCTAGCCTCAGATAATTACTAGCTGTGTGACTCTTGACAAGTCACTTAACACTATTTGCCTCAGTTTCCTTATCTGTAAAAAAAAGCTGGTGAAGGAAATAGCAAACCACTCCAGTAAAGAAAACCCCAAAATGAGATCACAGAGAGTCAAATACAACAGAACAACAATGACAAGCACAACTAGGAGAAATAGAATGTGCTGAGGATCTAGGGACCAACCAGGATCAGAAGTAACATTGCAGTACTTTTACTTTCCCTTTCTCCCTTTCCACCCCTCCCTGCTGTGTTCAAATTAATTTGTCCTAGGTGACAAGATTACCAGTAACAACTCTGCCTTACGTACCTTAGCTTATGGATCTGAGCACTGCATTATGGGCAAGAACATTGAGATCTTACAATGAAGGAGCTTGTCTCCATGTGGAAGAGAAGTCACAAATGGCTCCTAAGGAATGCTTTGCCCAAATGTGACTTAGGAAGTATTCTCTTCTTCAGTGTTTGGAGTAAAAAATGTTTTGTTTTTGAAATATATTTGCAAATGCTTCTTTTTTCCTATTAAATGTGTGTTGCATAGAAGAAAAGTGAATGGGGGAAACCATAAAATAAAACATAACATAATACAAAAGAAAGTGGTCTGTTTCTGTCTGCAATCCAATTCCATAGTTTTTTCTCTGGATGTGGAAGGTGTTTTGATTCGAGTCCATTGGAAATTTTTTAAGTCCATGCATTTCAATGAAGTACTAAGTCTACCAGAAAAATTCCTTGCACACTGTGATTGTTGCTGTGTACAAAGTTCTCCTGTTTCTGTTCCTTTCACTCAGCATCACTTCAATATAGGTCTTTCCAGGGTTCTCTGAAGTCTTCCTGTTCATCATTTCTCATAGCACAATAGTATTCCATTACATTTATATACCACAACTTCTTCAGCCATTCCCCAATTGATGGGCATCCCCTTGATTTCCAGTTTTTAGCTACAACAAAGAGAGCTACTAAAAATATTTTTGTACATGCGGGACCTTTTCCCATTTTTATGATCTCTTTGGGATAGAGTCCCAGAATCGATATTGCTGGGTCAAAGGGTATGCACATTTTTGTAGCCCTTTGGGCATAGTTCCAAATTGCTCTCTAGAACAGTTGGATCATCTCACAGCTCCACCAACAATGAATTAGTGTTCCAACTCTCCCACATCTTCTCCAACATTTATCATCTTCCTGTTTTGTCATGTTAGCCAATCTGTTGGTGTGATGTGGTACCTCAGAGTTGCTTTGATTTACATCTCTCTAATCAATAGTGATTTAGAGCATTTTTCATATGATTATAGATATCTTTAGTTTCTTCCTCTGAAAACTCCCTGTTCATATCCTTCAACCATTTATCAATTGAGGAATGACTTGTATTCTTGTACATTTGACTCAGGTCTCTACATATTTTAGAAATGAGGCCTTTATCACAGACACTATTTATGAAAATTCTTTCCCAGTTTTCTGCTTCCCTCCTGATCTTGGTTGCATTGGGTTTGTGCAAAACTTTTTCAATTTAATGTAATCAGAATTATCCAATACCCACTTCATAATGTTTTCTATCTCTTGTTGGGTCATAAATTCCTCCATTCTCCATGGATCTGACATTGCTTACAGTATAAATCTTTATACCTAGATCATATATCCATTTTGACTTTATTCTTGTGTATGGTATCAGGCATTGATCTATGCCCAGTTTCTGCCACACTGTTATCCAGTTTTCCCAGCAATTTTTGTCAAACAGTGAGCTTTTATCCTAGAAGCTGAGGTCCTTGGGTTTATCAGACAGTAGATTGCTATATTCGTTAACTATTGTGCCTTGAGTACCTAACCTATTCCACTGATCTACGCCCTCTGTTTCTTAGCCAGTACCAAGCGATTTTGATGATTGCTTCTTGATAATACAATTTGAGATCTGGTAGGGCTAGATCACCTACCCAAGTAGGTCTTTTCATTAGTTCCCTTGATATTCTGGAACTTTTGTTCTTCTAGATGAATTTTGATATTTTTTTCTAGCTCTAGAAAATAATAATCTGGTAGTTTGATTGGTATGGCACTGAATAAGTAAAGTAATTTAGGTAGAATTGTCATTTTTATTATATTAGCTCAACCTACCCACGAGCAAGTGATGTTTTTTCTACTTACTTAGATCTGACCTTATTTGTGTTCATATAGTCCCTGGGTTTGTTTTGGCAGGTAGACTCCCAGATATTTTATGGTGTCTACCATATCTTTAAATGGGATTTCTCTTTCTATCTCTTGCTGTTGGACTTTGTTAGTAATATATAGAAATGCAGATGATTTATCTGAGTTCATTTTGTAACCTGCAACTTTGCCAAAGTTGTTTATTATTTCAAGTAGTTTTTTATCTGATTTTCTGGGATTCTCTAAGTATATCATCATATCATCTGCAAAGAGTGATAACTTAGCTTCTTCTTTGCCTATTCTAATTCCTTCAATTTTTTTCTTCTGTTTGCTACAGCTAGCATTTCTAATACCATAATGAATAACAGTGGTGATAATGGACATCGTTTTTTCACTGGAAATTCATCTTACTGGAAATACATCTAGTTTATCCCCATTGTATATAATGCTTGCTGATGGTTTTAGGTAGTTACTGCTTATTATTTTATGGAAGGCTCCATTTATTCCTGTGTTCTCCAGTGTTTTCAACAGGAATGGGTGTTGCATTTTGTCAAAAGCTTTTTCTGCATCTATTGAGATAATCATGTGGTTTCTGTTAGTTTTTTTGCTGATATGATCAACAATGCTAATAGTTTTTCTAATACTGAACCAGCCCTGCATTCCTGGTATAAATCCTACCTGATCATAATGTATTATTCTAGTGATAAGTTGCTGTATTCTTTTTGCTAATATCTTATTTAAAACTTTCGCATCTATATTCATTAGAGAAATTGGTCTATAATTTTCTTTCTGTTTTGGTTTTTCCTGGTTTAGGTATCAGAACCATATCTTTATCATAAAAAGAATTTGGTAGGACTCCTTTTTTGATGATTTTCCCAAATAGTCTATGTAGTATTGGAATTAACTGTTCTTCAAATGTTTGATAGAATTCACTTGTAAATCCATCTGGCCCTAGAGATTTTTTCCTAGGGAGTTCATTTATGGCTCATTCAATTTCCTTTTGTGAGATGGGGTTATTTAAGTACTCAACTTCCTCTTCTGTTAATCTGGGCAATTTATATTTTTTTAAAAAATAATCATCCATCTCATTTAGATTGTCAAATTTATGGGCATAAAGTTGGGCAAAGTAATTTCTAATTATTGTTTTAATTTCCTCCTCATTAGTTCACCCTTTTCATTTTTGATATTGGTAATTTGGTTTTCTTTTTTTAATCAAATTGACCAAATGTTTATCAATTTTATTGTTTTTTTTTCATAAAACCAACTCTTAATTTTATTTATTAATTCAATAGCTTTCTTAATTTCAATTTTATTAATCTCTCCTTTGGTTTTCAGTATTTCTAATTTGCTGTTTACTTGAGGATTTTCAATTTGTTCTTTTTCTAGCTTTTTCAGCTGCATTCCCAATTCATTGACCTCTTATTTCTCTATTTTATTCATGGAGGCATTCAAAGATATTACACTTCCCCTAAGAACTGTTTTTGCAGTATTTCATAAGATTTGGTTGGTTGTCTCATTATTGTCATTCTCTTGAATGAAATTTTGATTGTTTCTATAATTTATTGTTTAACCCACTCATTCTTTAGAATTAGATTGTTTAGTTTCCGATTAGTTTTTGGTTTATATTTCCATGGCTTTGATTACATGTAAGTTTTATTGCATTATGATCTGAGAAGGATGCATTGACTATCTCTGCCTTACTGCACTGAATTGTGAAGTTTTTATGGCCTAGTGTATGGTCAATTTTTGCATATGTGCCATGTACTGCTGATAAAAAAGTATATTCCTTTCTATTCTCATTCAATTTTCTCCAGAGAGCTATCATATCTACCTTATCCAGAGTTCTATCCACCTCCTTAATTTCTTTCTTGCTTATTTTGAGGTTAGATTTATCAAGTTCAGAGAGTGGGAGGTTGAGATCCCCCACTAGTATAGTTTTGCTGTCTATTTCTTCCTGTAACTCCCTTAACTTCTCCTCTAAGAATTTGGATGCTGTACCACTTGGAGCATATATATTTAGTAATGAAATTGCTTCATTGTCAATGGCTCCTTTTAGCAGGATGTAGTTTCCTTCCTTATCTCTTTTGACTAGATATATTTCTGCTTTTTCTTTGTCTGCGATTAGGATTGCTACCCCTGCTTTCTTTACATCAGCTGAAGCACAAAATATTCTGCTCCAACCTTTTACCTTTACTGTGTGTATATGTTCCTGTTTCAAATGTGTTTCTTGTAAACAACATATTGTTGGATTATGGTTTTTCATCTGCTTTGTGGCAGAGTTCATCCCATTCACATTCACAGTTATGATTACTGTGTCTTTCCTTGCATCCCTTTTCCCCTTGTTTATACTTTTAGTTTTCCCTTCTCCCTTCCCCTTCACAATAGTTTTAATTTTTGACCACTGTCTCTCTCAGTCTTTCCTCATTTCTTTCAACCCCTCTCTCCCTTTTAATTCCCCTTTTCCCTACTACTTCTTCCCTCTCCTCCATTTTCTTTCCCCCTTCCCCTCCTACTGCCTATAGAGCTAGCTGTATTTCTATACTTAACTGAGTTTGTTGTATCCTCCTTGAATCCAATCAGATAAGAGTACCTTTCAAACCATGCTCATCTCCCCACCTCCTTTCCCTCTACTGTAATATATTTTTGTGCCCCTTCTTGTGATGGAATTTATTTTTTTCTGCCTCCTCCTTTTCATATCTCCCATTACAATCCCTTCCCACACTTAAATCACATTTGTTATTATCACATCATTTAATTTATACCCACTCCTTCAATCTACGTATATCCCTTTTGTATTTCATAATAAATGTACAATTCTCAAGATTAACAAGTATTATCTTCCCTTATAGGGATGTTAATAGTTTGCCCATATTGTGTAACAAGTTTTTCCCCCTCTGCTTATCTTTTTATGCCTCTCTTGAGACCTACATTTGAAGATCGAATTTTCTATTGAGTTCTGGCCTTTTCATCAGGAAGGTCTGGAAATCCCTTATTTCATTGAATGTCCATCTCCTTGCCTGAAATATTATGCTCAACTTTCCTGAGTAATTTTTCCTTGGTTATAGTCCCAGATCCTTTGCCTTAAGGAATATCATATTCCAATTCCTTCAATCTATTAGTGTAGAAGCTGCAAGGTCCTGTGTGATCCTGACTGTAGCTCCTCAATATTTGAATTGTTTCTATCTGGCTGCCTCCTATATTTTCTCCTTCACTTGATAGTTCTGGAATTTGGCAATGAAATTCCTTGGTGTTTTTAGTTTGGGGTCCCTTCAGGAGGTAAATGGTGGATTCTTTTGATGACTATTTTACCTTCTGGATCTAGGACTTCTGGGCAATTTTCCTTGGTGATTTCTTGGATGATTTTGTCCAGGCTCTTTTTTTCATCATGGCTCTCTGGTAGACCAATAATCCTTAGGATTCACTTCAATTTAAAAACCATTTATTAAGTGTAAACTAATTGTTAGCTACTTCAGACAAAAATGAATAAATGTATGCACACATATATGAAAAACCATTTATTAAAAATTCACTATATGCTGGACATTGTACTAAAGTGTTATAGATACAAATTGAAAAGTAAGACATTTCATGCTACCATGGAGCCCACCTTAAAGTGGGGAGGACTATTTTTATTGGAAAGTTTCTGTTTGTAAGTGAGACACAAAGTCTTTTCTTCCTTAGGGTGTCTTGGCAAAAGCTATACTAATATCTCTTCTTTAACCTCATTTCCACAGATAAAATCATATCGGTTTCTAATATTGAACCATTTGACAGGGGAAAGGACAGGTGGCAAGAACTTTCTTTTCTGCATCTTCAGTAACTAACTTTAGAAACAGATTGGAAGTAGTTGCCATATTGCCTCTCCATAGGAATTACTTCCTAGGAAGATGGCCATGGACACTGGGCTAGAAGTATTGCTATTCTTTTTTTTTAATAGTATTCATTTTCACCCCAATTACATGTCAAGACAATTTTTAGTGTTCATTTTTACAAGATTTTAAGTTCCTAATTTTTCTTCCTCACTTTCCTCCCCTCCCCACTTCTAAAAATGGTAGACAATTTGATACAGGTTATACATGTGCTATCACGTAAAACAAATTTTCATATTAGTCACAGTTATGAAAGAACAAGTCAAAAGAATAAAAACCATAATAAAGAATAAAGTAGGTTAAAAAAGTATTCTTTGATCTGAATTCAGAGTCCATTAGTTCCTCATGCTGGGATTGTGCAGGCATGGCCTGTGCTGGATTGAGCTCTTCTCTCACCCAGGTGCAACAGACCTTTCCTACTGACCTCCTTAAGTTGTTTTTGGTGTCTGTGGGCTGAGAGGTCTGGAAAACACCACTG
Source organism: Bettongia penicillata ogilbyi (assembly GCA_023548195.1). Taxonomy (NCBI): domain Eukaryota; kingdom Metazoa; phylum Chordata; class Mammalia; order Diprotodontia; family Potoroidae; genus Bettongia; species Bettongia penicillata. The sequence continues at coordinate 5,417,529 of JAJHZJ010000024.1, forward strand.
CTGCCAATGATTCAGTCATGCTGTGGCCTGCTCCAGATTTCTGGGGCCCAGTCTGCCCTGGCATAATTTGTGCTGGACTGTGCTCCTCACTCGCTCTTTTGCAATGGACCTTTCTTCCCAACCTTCCGAGTTGTATTAGGCTGGAAATTTGTTTCACTCCATCTTTTTGTGGGTTCTAATGCTCTGGCATTTGTTTAGAGTCATTTTTAAAGATATTTGGAGGGATTTGGGGGAGAATTCATGAGGGTCCCTACCTTTACTCTGCCATTTTAGCTCTGCCTCTACACATGTAGGTCTTTTCCCCTTTTTTTGATTTCTTTGGGATATAGACCTAGTAGTGATATAAGCATCATTATTCTTAAGGCTTGTGAGTTCAGGATTCTGGGGACTGAAGAAAGATGGTGGTTGACTTGCCTGGAACATGCTATCTTCTCTCCTCCGTCTGGGTACCTTGATGTTTCTGCTACGCTGGCCTGCTTGCTCTGTGGATAGCAATTGGTTGGCACTTAGTGGGGATGGTTGGCCCCTTTTCCATAGGACTCTCCAGATAAAGGTTGTAAGGACTGAGCTGGAAGCAGGTCTGCTACTAAAGTGGCCCCTGCAACTCTAGGGCTCCTGTGCCTACCTCACGGTTGCAACTGCTCAACAGTATTGCTGCTGATGATATAGAAGGGGAAGGCCTTCTGTACAATGATTTACATTCTCAATGATGTCTGTAGGGGTTGGACTAGAATTGGTAATTAGGGGACATTCCTATTTTCAAAGTCTTGCCTTCAGCTTTCTGGGCTATTTAAATTACATTCTGAGGGGAGGTGGTGGTCAAGGTGGTAGTGATGATTTATCTTGCTTTTGGGTGGCAGCTGGTTGGCAGTTAAGAAAATGAAAATCTTCCCTTCTCTTAAATGGTTCAGCTCTACTGGACTTAGATCATAGTTGTGTAGCTGGAAGAGAACTTGAAGATCATCTTCATTTTACAGTTGAGCAAATGGACAACCTAATATTAAGTGATTTGACCAAAGTTATAAAAAGTCAGTATTTCAATTCATCTTATTGAAATCCAAATACCACATGCAGGGTTTCATGAATTAGTGGCTGTACCCTTAGGCGAAGAAGTCAATCCAATCTCAAAGTGGAGGGCTGGTGCTGCTAGCTGTGAGTTGGAAACCACAGGAGAGAAAGCATTCCCTAGGAAAGGGATCTTAACTTACAAAGTTCTCCCTTAGTTTTTTTCCTCCCTCATTTTTTTTAGCAGTTCTCCCCTTGGAGATCAAGATCTCCTGCCTGCATTCTGAATAAGGAACATCAGAAAGTGAAACTATAACAGTTTATGGTGTATTCAATTTTTATGAGGGGGTTGAAAATGAGGGCAAGAACATTGAGAGGAATACAATATTGTACAGAGAGTGGGTGTACTGTTGGTACCCAGTCATGCTTTGCATTGCACTATTTCTTATCAAGGGAGTTAACCAAACAAGTGCAGTAATTCATTAGTCTTACAAAAAGTCACCTGCCCACTCAGCCAGAAAGAAAGGAGCATGCAGCTCCCTGATGGTTATGAGTACTTGAGTATATACATCACATGCAATCCTAAGCTTCTTCTTGGTCACCTTTTCTCCCCTTAGCAGATTAAATGAAAATTAGCTAAAGAGATATATAAAGTGCCAACCATATACAAGGCACTGTGGAGAAAAAGAAAAAAAAAAGATAATCCCTATTTGCATTCCACTAAGGAAGTTTACAAAACATAAACAGATGTGTTAATACAAGAAGGAGAGGTGCAAACAAGCAAGATTATTTGAAAGGTGCCATGTAGAAGGAAGCACCTCACCTTTGTTTGAGAGAAGTAAGTGTTTAAGAGGCAAAGGTATTGAGGAAATACATTCCAGATATGAAATATCACCTGCAAAGTTATGGCAAATGGAATGTCATTCGTGTTGAACAACTAACCAGTGAATGTATCTGAAAGAGAAAATGCGTGAGAAGGGGAACATATGTAATATATGTGTAATATATTTATAAATATACATATTTAACATGTAATATTATAACCTATTTGTACACAAATATTTTTAACAGGTCTTTTTATGGTGGCTAAGAATTGGAAGTCAAAGGGATGCCTATCAACTGGAGAATGGCTCAACAGGTTGTAGTATATGATCACAATAGAATATTATTATACTATAAGAAATGACAAGCAGAGTGATTTCAGAAAAAACCTGGGAAGACTTACATGAATTGATGCAAAGTGAAGTGAACAGAACCAGGAGAACACCAAACACAGTAACAAAAATATTGTACAATAAAGAACTGTGAATGACTTCACTATTCTCAGAAATCCAAGACAATCCCAAAGAATTTCTGATGAAGAATGCTATCCACCTCCAGAGAAAGAACTGATATCTGAATCCAGATTAAAGTATAATCTTTATTTCTTTCTCTGTCTTCCTCTCTGTCTCTCTCTCTGTCTCTCTCTCTCTCTTTCTCTCTCTCTCTCTCATTTTCTTGCACAAAATGACTGATATGAAAATCTTTTATATGATTGCACATTTATAACCCATATTAGATTGCTTACTATCTCAGGGAGGGGGGAAGGAAGGGAAGGAGCAATGGAATTTGGAATTCAAAACTTAAAAGAAAAGGATGTTTAATTTGTATTTACATATAATTGAGGGAAAATAAAATATTATTAAAACATATACATAATGTTATATATTTGATATATATTTTTAAATTTGGTAGATTTTTTTATATTTTTGAATTTTTAAAAATATTTTTGCTTTAATTTCAGTTCCAAGTTCTCTACTTCCCTTGACCCTTTCTCTTACCCTCTGAGATGGCAACAAATAAGATAGATGGGGAGTAATATGAAATAAGACAATGAAGGTAAAAAGAAATACAAATAACTTCAAAAAGCAGAAAAAATTAACAACCATGAAATCACAAAAGAGCTATCTCCAAACTGGTACCTAAGTAATGCTCAGAAGATGGAAATTTAGTGAGGACAATGGAGTGCATTCCACACATGGACAACAACAAAGGTGGTACAAAGAGACATTAACAGACATGGCAGAGAGCATCTTAAGGGACACTAAACCCTGGATATAAAGATGAGTCTACACATTCTCTAATAAAGGAAAGGGAACGAAGTTCAGGAGAGCTGTCCAACCAAAGTCATATTAAAATGAATGAATGAATGGTAATATATCTACTGAGTACTTGCTTTGTTTCTAAGCATCCTGATGGGTTCTGAAATATGAAGGAAGAAATAGCTAATGGAAATAGACAAAGGATAGTCCCATTGGGTTATGCCTTTGTCAAACCTCATCTTCATTATTTCATTTAGCTCTTGACAGCACAATTGAGGAAAAACATTGATAAGTCATTCAGACAATGATGAAGGACTTTGAAACCATATCATAAGGATCACTTGAAGAAAATGAACATTACTACTATTGGAACTGGTATTGTACTTCTATACTACTATGTATAGTTCTGTCTGGAGGTCTCTTTCTATGCTATGAGCACATCACTTTGGTCTCTCTTTGATTATCCCTGGATTAATTTCTGGTTGATGCGATGACTGCACATCCAGGACTCTTTTGTGCCTCTTGGAGCACCCAGGGTTACTTAAGAGAAAAAAATGGTAGAGAAAAGAGATTGCGAATGAGGGGAAAATGCATGTCCCATGTCCCAATAGCTTCGGAGTCTTTATTCTGGGGCATGTTTTCAAATTACCAAACTAACTTCTACCTGATCTTACTTTCTGTAATTGTTCCAATAGGTCCTGGCTTCAAAGATATAGTGAAAATATTTTATAAGTCAGACTCAGCCTTCATGGAGACATTTCTCTAATTGATTGAAAATGAAGAGAAGTACTCATCTGTTTCCTATCTTGAGTCTAGGTTTTTAGTCCAATGTATTTTCCCCTCACATATATATATATATATATATATATATATATATATGTACATATATATATATATACATATATATATATACATATATATATATGTGTTAGCTACATCATTCAGGAGTCAAGTGTTTAACATTCATTATCTCCTATGTACTAAGCACAGTGCTAAGTGCAGGGCAGGTCTCACAGAAATAAAACAGGAAGACTTTTGTGTTCCCTTCAGGTTTGATGTTCATAGAAATTTATGCTTGTGAGAGAAATGTGTGTTTCTGTGTATGCGTGTTTCTAGGTATGTGCTATAGGCAAATATTTCAATTTTCCATTCATGAAAATGTGAAATAATTATTGGACAGTTCAGTGCCATGAAACAGCATTCAGTCCTTGCTTTTTCATGTATCATTTGCTTCTGAGAGGGGTGACAAAATTTGATGTGACAAAAAGTGAGGAGATAGACAAATATGAAGACAGGCAGAAATTATATCTATATACTATATATGTATACATATACATACACATATATACATATGTATATGTCCTGTTTCCCACTGACTTACGTATAAAATTACATCAAGTTTATTAAGTTTTGAAAAATCAATAGAGACTGCTATGTTTCTTATGTACATATACATACAAATACATATATACTCATACATGTACATATACACATATTAGTATATTAATGTGTATGTATACACACATGCATATGTTTATACACATGTGCACGTAAACATTCTATTGAGCTATCTGCCTATATCTTTCAATGTCTCCTAATCTGATGTATTTACCATCTATCATCTATCTTTTTTGTGTGTATAATATGTATGTATTAAATATATTATATGTGTATATACATATATATGTGTATACATACACATTAATATGTATGCACACATACGCATCTACTGAAGTTTACAATGATGTCTTCGATTGGCTTTGTAAAACTGAACAAATCCAGGATTCAGATGTCAGGTCTCTGACTAGATTAAAACTTCTTAGAGAAGCCAGATGGTTTAGAGCAGAGAAGTTCAATGGTTTTTGTTCTATAAACCTCTTTCAAAAATGACAATGATTTCCCTCAGGGCAATTTAATATACCACTCATAATATTATGCTTTTTTTAGTGCTTAAGGCATCTTTAAAGAATTTTACAGAATTGTTTAATTTAATTTAAAGAAAATTGTTAAACGATTCCCTTGGTTGTGATCCTCCAAGGAATTATTAAGGAATTACTGACTGGAAACCACTGGTGTACAGGAGAGAAGGCTATCCCTGGAGGTAGGATAAGAAGGCTTGTCTTTCAGGGTATAGTGACAAAAAGTACTAGATCTGAAGCCAGATAATTGCTGTATAGTCATTTTTCAGCCACCTCTGACTCTATAACTCCACGTGGGTTTTCTTGGCAAATATACTGGAGTGGATCACCATCTCCTTCTCCAGCTCATTTTACAGATGAGGAAACTGAGGCAAAGCCAGACAGGCCTGGGTTCCAGTACTGCTTCTACCACAGAATTACTGTGTGGAGCCAAAGGCAAGTTTGTGCCCCAGGCTGCTCTTCTGCTTCTCTGGACTGTAAGTAGAGGGAGTTTCCCCTCTGGCAATTCCCCACACAATAGAAATCATTGATCTGGACTCTCCCTCCTCCTTCCTGCTCACTCGGAAAATAAAGTCACCTTTCAAGCAGGCTCATTCACTAGTTTAAAGGGCTGGTATCTGAGCATCAGGAAGTGGGAGGTATGTCACATTTCTTTAACACAGTCCCCAGAGTGGCTCCTTTCAGGCAGGCCCTGGCGTGATGGCTCTGACAGACACCAACTGACGTCTATCTCAAATCCAAGGCCAGTGGCAGAATGAGCCTTAGGAGGCCTAGGAGCTGAGAAGGAGAAACAGGAAGCTCAGCCCTCAGCTGCACCAGCCAGCCTCCTCACTCTTCACAGAGGAAAACTTTCATCTGACAGATTGAAATAACTGTCTGCTTCTTTTCAACATCAACTTCCCTTAGCCTCTCCCCCACCCCCCACACCCACCTACTTATATTTAGAATTACATCAAGTTCATTAAGTTTTGAGAAATCAATAGAGGCTGCTCTGTTTCTTTCAGCTTTTCTTTGCTCCCTTTACTCTTGGTCTGGGAGCTCAGGCTTGGGAGGTGGTGAAGCACAGTAAGCCCTGGGTTTGAGTCCAGTTGCAGATGTTAACTAGCTGTTTAACCTTAAGCAAGGCTCTTAACCTTTTGCAGACTCAGTTCTCTTCTCTGAAAAAGAGGGATGAGATATATGCAATATATATGTATGTATGTGTATGTATACATATACATTATATATGTTAATATATGTATGATACTGTTTTTATAAGGATCAGGTGAGAAATTAGGATGGGGAAGGGGATAGGAAATTAACATCTATATAGCTTTTACTACATGTTCACTCAAAACAACCCTGCAAGGTAGGTACTATTATTAACCCCATTTAACAATTGAGGAAACTGAGGCAAGCAAAGGTTTAGTGACTCACCTAGGGTCACAGAGCTAAGAAATGTCTGAGGCTGAGTTTGAACTCAGGTCTTCTGGAGTCCCAAGGCCAGCACTCTGTATGCTATGGCACCACTAGCTGCCTTATATAGTGGAAACTTTATGTAAGCCTTTAGGATAGCACCCATCCTTGTTGTTTAGTCATTCCCAGTCCTGTCCAACTCTTTGTGACCCCAAACATACTGGAGTGATTTGCCATTTCATTTTCCAGCTTATTTTACAGATGAGGATACTGAGGCAAGCTGGGTTGAGTAACTTGTACAGGATCACACAGCTCATTTGTGAGCTGAGGCCAGATTTGAACTCCAGAAGTTGAGTCTTCCTGACCCCAGGCCCCAGCACTCTATCCACTCTGTCACCTAGCTGCCCAGCTTCCCATTAGTATGAATAATGAATATCACGAAATGGCAGCATGTCTTTGAATTCTCACCATTCAAAGTTATAATTATGTAAAATATTGTCATTGGTTCCAGCCCAATGGAAATATGCAATGCAAATTCAAAAAATGTGACCGTTTCATGAGGTTCATTATTAGCACTAATTAGGACATAGCTATATTTAATTTCTTCAGCTCTGAAATAGGATCTATAAAATCAAAGAATGTGAGAGCTGGAAAGGATCTTTATCCAACCTCTTTGTTTTTACAGAGAAGTGACACCCTCAGGTCAGATGGTTAGTAACAGGGAAAGCATTAGAACACACTACCCTTGCAACTATACCATAATGTTAATTAAGGAAAAATGCAACATCACTTCCATAGTGGAGAAAGTTTAATAAATGGGAGAATTGGGTTTAAAACCCAGACCCTTTGACTCCAAAGCCAGTGTGCTCTCCATATCACCATACTACTTCCATTAGAATGGTATTAAATTATCTAGCTCCATCACTAGCTCCTATGTATGTTATGAAGGAAAATGAGTTGGCAGCTGTCAAGGCCTTTGAATCACTGAGTGGAAGGTGTTATATAAATACAAAGCCTGGGATGGGTGTTACCTATTTCAGGACCACTTACTTCACTTATTGTTAATCCTAGAATAACCAGATGTTCTGTAAGAGGGGGCCTGTCTACCCTTCCTGAACTCCATAGACTATTTGGTCATCTGTGTCAAAGGAGCCAACATTTCTTTTTTGTCTGCATTTGTGATTTCACTGGTATGGGAAATTCTTGATCAGGATCAGGAAACATTCCCAATGAAGATCAGAAACTGTTCTGAAACTTAATGAGCAGCCTAGGGACTCTAAGAAAGTAAGTGTTTTTTCTAGGATGCATCAGGGACTGGAACTGAGGCTCTTAGCAATTCTGAGGCCAACTCTCTCTCCACTATACTGTACTCTACTGTCTTTGTTCAATTTTTGAGGCTGCTAGGCCTGCAATCAGGAGTCTTTCACGTTTGCCAACTTTGTGATCTCAAGGAAATTATTTTACCTTTCTGAAGCTTGGTTTTCTACTCTGAGAAGCAAGGACAGTACTGTCCATATTACTTTACTGAGGGGAATGTTCCATGAGGTTTAAAAAGCCCAACAGAAAAGTGAATTGCTAGTATTGTTAATCTCTTTCTTTAAGTTCCAAAATTTTCAATTCCTGCCTCTTTGTGGGCATAGAGGAGAGATAAGTCATTGCCCTGTCCACTGGTCTCCTCCACTCTGTCCTCTGGCTGACTGAAAGTGAGCCACTGGACTTCTATCTTGAAATCATGCAACAGTAGGAGATGTACATTCCAAGGTTGCCTAAAGTGAGTTAGCTCTTCCTGTTCTCCATGGCCACATGCACACACCCATACTGCAGAAGTCAGGTCCAAAGTATCATTTTTATTCCCACTTAATTTGTTTCATGATTCAGGCAGACCAAAACCCCCAAATCCAAGGTCTTTTATATTTATAACACAGCTGTGTTCAGAACGCAACCTCATCTCAGCCAGACTGAATTCTGGCCCCTTTGTTCAAGGTTCTTTCTCATTTTCTCACATTCCCATTTCCTGTCCTTCCCTCCCCCAAATAACTTAGAGATGGGGGCCACCTATGGCCACATTTTTACTTCTTGCCCTTTTAGAACACGACTATATAACCTTATTGTCGTGCGTATGTTTCCTCAATACAGTGACTTAGCTGTCTTGGATTGTCTTGTGCATAAGGAAGGACATCATCATAGATGTGTTACCCAAGACAGACTCTGTTTCTTCTAGGCAAGAAAGCCAAGAGAATGTTTGGAGTGTGAAAGGAGATGTATAGCAAAACCTGGGCTCTAAGTCAAGTATTCCAAGACTGGAGGGAGCGGAGGAGGACCTTAAGCTCCCTGTTTGCCTCAGCCTACATAATATATACCAGATTTGAGGCCATATGGTATTCTAGCATCTGCCTTTGTGCTTTAGTCTCTGGGCCATTTCTGATTTTATTAAGAAAGAGAGGAGAGCCCCCTGTGTGAAGTTTTGCCCACTTTTTTCCCTTTCTGAATGTCTTTTTAATCCTGCCTTTAAAGGAACAGAAAATCTTGATTTTTAAAAAGCCTACTTTGTGTGAAATACAGAGGGAAGTGATTTCCCATACACTCACCCTTTAAAAGCTAACACTTGGCCTCATAGGGAAAAGTTGTTTATTTTAGGATGAGGATAAGTGGATGAGGATGAGGCTGACCCAAGACCTGGCATGAATTGAAGGGTGTTACAGTCTTAGGCCAGTGAACCAGGAACAGTTTTCCCAGCAATCCATCAGATGGAATCCTTCTCTTTCAGCACCTGGCTCAAAGTCCTTACTTTTATTTCTGGTAGATCACTATTATGATTCACTGAAAAAATTGGTTTTCTTGTTTGTCCTTTGTGGTGATGACTTTTGCATGAGTTGGATTTAAGTGAGGCAGAGTTGCACAAAGACATCAGCCTTACTCTCTCTTCCAAAGCCATCAACGTGAAATGGCAAGATGCAAGTCAAGATGACTGGTGATGCTCCAGGATGTGGTGAATGACCTTGATGTCTTTAAGGTCTGACCAAGCCACTGGAACAAATTGTTCTCATTTGCCCATTCTTCTAGGACAAGTTCTTCACATGCTTGAGGTAGAGAGTCCCTTAAATTACCGATGAGTTCGAGTCCTGTTGGATACCCTCACTTCTTGTCTATCATCTCTACCACTCTGATGAATCTGAAGTCAAATCTCAGAAATTCTGTAACTGGAATTTCTCTAGCAGTGATTTGGAAAATTTTTTCCTATGGCTACATATAGTCTGTTTCTTTCCTTCATAACTTTCTGTTCACATTCTTAAACCATTTATCTATTTAAAAATAACTGACCATCATCCTGCCATGCTTGAGGATAACTAGAACACATAATTTTCTAAAAGGGAGTTGGAGGTGAGAATATATGAGGGAAGAGCAAAGATTATGGAGGTTCCAGCTCCTAGAGAGGTGATAGCATAAGACGCTGCCCACATAAATCCTGTTGGGGTGTTGCTCTGCAGGGCCCTGGATAACCAGGAAATACCAAGAAGACAATGGACCAGGGATGAGAGAGAATCCTGAGAGCAGTATGGAATATAGTCAGGCTCCAAAGAACATAATAAAATTTAGATATTCAAGGAGCAAAATAGAAATTTAAGTCTATTTTTCTCCTTCCCTTTTCTCCTAGGAAAAGCTCTTCATTTTTTTTTTTTGTCTTTCTTTCCCCATTGCACAAATTGGCAAGTGAGAAAGGATATACATAGATTCCCTGAAAAACAATGGGGAAATATAAATTCTCTATAATGATTAATTGGGACTATGCACAAAAAAGAGGGCACCTAGTGCAGTGATTAGACCGCCAGATCCGGAGTCAGGAAGACTTCAGTTCAAATAAGGCCTCAGATATTAGCTGCATGACCCTGAGCAAGTCACTTAACCCTGTTTGCCTCAGTCTCCTCATCTATAAAATGAGGTGGAGAAAAAAGGCAAACCACTCTCATATTTTTGCAAGAAAACCCCCAAAGAGGTCACAGTCAGACACAACTGAAAAATGACTAAACGATAACAAATTCATACGAAGTAGGGTTCAAAAATCAATTTTGTGAGTATGGAATAGACCACAATACTTCAATGAATCTCTTAGCAGCATGAACGTATTCTCTCCAGTAATGCAGATTAAAAGTCACCCAGATGTGGCCATCCTATGGAACTCGCATTGAGATTATCCCACAGATCTACTGGAGAAGATCTGTCTAATGTTCTATGGATCTTTGATTTTTTTTTTCTGATGTTGAAGGAATACAATTGGATCACATGGACTGTACTTTGCTTATCCCTTGCCCTTGCTATGTAACTAGCTAACCTTTGCTTTTCCTACCTATGGTCATACATTTTTCTGATGACATCCTTCACAGTATTTTTTTCCTGCAGAGTGTGTCATTTATAATAAATTGCAGCCTGCTCACACCCACCAAGTCCCTCTCTATTGTCCTTTGAATGAGCCATAATGTCAGTTCTTCATAGATTGTAGCATGTCATGAATCGCTGCCATATAATATCACTAGAAGAATACCAATGTTTTAAAAATGTATCTTCATTTCATGGGGAAGTTTTGGGTGGGTCACTAAAATATATTTTCTATTTCCCAAAGGCAATCCAGGATGTTTTCCTCATGTTCAGTTCTCAGACAACCTTTCTGTCCACTAAGGTCTATCCTGGGTTGTAACAGCAAGCACTCTGACATACACAGGAGAGCCTGCTGTACAGGTTCTTAGGTCTGCTTTTCTAAAAGGAATGCAACTTTTGAGGGGGCAACAATCACTTTGATCAAGCACATATGTCATTCACTCAGTTCAGGGGAAAAAGTCAGCACCCTGAACTTCAGAGGAAATACAACCAGAGAATAAAGATCAACAGACAGGACTTTCAACTGTCCAATCATAAGCAACGCATCCATCACAGATAATAGAACCAACTGTGTGACATACACACATAGTTATTGGAGAAAGAAGCACAAACATCTGGGTTGTCAAAATCGGGAGCTTCTCAGCAGCTACCCGGAGTCTCATCTAGCACAAGAACCTTCTTCCAAAAAAAAAAAAAAGCCTCACCTCAGAGTATATATACATTTTTCAGAGCCAGAAGGCATCACAGCCCTGGAGAACCAGTGCCTCATTAGAAAGTTAACAAAAGGTGTGGGACTTCCTACAAAACAAATCTCCCCTAATCAAACTTCCCTTACTGGGCAGGTCCATTAATGAGTGGGGGAGATCTTTAACTCTCTAATTAACATTACACAGGTGTGTATGTATAGATATCTTTATAGATGTTGGTTGTATATCTGTATATCTATTAGATACACAGATAAATATCAGTATGAAGAGAGAGAGAGAGGGAGAGCTAAGGAGGGAGAGAACTCTATAGAGTGTTCATCCAGGTGCATATCATAGGCCTTTATCCAATTATTTTTTCGTATGTGGATAGATAGATTAATAACCAATCAAAAGATAACCAATCAAAAACTTAATAGGTTTATAAATGTTATGACACAATGTCACATGCAAGCAGCACCATAGATGCTTGTTGAATTCTTTTTCAAGTTGGGCTCTATGTGGACCTCATGCATAACAGCTATGAGAAATTTAGGGGAGCAAATGATTTCTTTTTTAATGTTTTGCTTGATATTAGTATAATTAAATGGTCATTGAATAAAATTATCTCTGTTGCATATTTCATCATATCTAATAAAATGAGTATGTATGTATATGTACATGTATAGGTGACAAACACCTTGATGGAGGAGAAGCTTTAAAGTGATATTTAGCTTTATCAAATAAAATGCTTTATTTTTTATAAACAATAAACACAGTAGTATCTTGGTTTCTCTACATATTTTAGGTCTTTGTGTTGTGATAAAGATGTATTCTATGGCCAGGCATCATGGCACACACCTGTAATCTCTGCCACTGGAAAGGCTGTGGTCAGCGAATCACACATTTAGGAGTTTGCCGTTATAGGAGACTAGGATAACTGGGTGTCTAGATTGAATCTGTCACTAGTATGATTAGCCCCTGTGGTCAGAGAGGCCAGCAGGCTGTCTAAGGAAGGGTGAACGGGATTAAGTCAGAAAAAGAGAATCTTAAAGTTTATCTATTAGTAAGTAGTGGGATCCAACTCATGAATGGCAGCTACACTTAAAGCCTGGATAAGATAGGGAGATCAAGTCTCAAAAAATAAAAAAAATAAAAGAATGAAGGAAGAAATGAAAGAATTTACTGTGACATATCACTTGTAAAAAGTCTGACCATTCCCTTGTAATTAATATCCCTTATCCACAGACACCATTAATGTGTATGTAAGTTTTTCTTAAGGGAAGCTAGGTGGTGCAACGGATAGAACACCTGGTCTGGAGTCAAGGAAGACTCATCTTCTAGAGTTTAAATCTGGCCTCAGTCACTTACTAACTGCAGGACCCTGGGCACGTCACTTCACCCTGTTTGCCTCAGTTTCCTCATGTGCAAAATGAGCTAAGAAGCAAATGTCAAACCCCTCCAATATCTGTTCAGAAAACTCCAAATGGGATCATGAAGGGTAAGACAAAACTAAACAATAGCTGCTTTTTCTTATAAACATTTGGTATAGATGAGAAAATACCAATATAGGCCAATGGTTATTACTATTCTCTTGGCTTTCTTTTTCAGTGTTGCGTATTTTTGTTTTCTCACCTCCTTTCATTTACCTTGAAAATAAATCCTTTTCTGTCCTTGAATTGCTTTGTTTCCAGGGTGGACTTCTGAGTGCATTTGGTTTAAACCAGCTCTGTTTTCTAGCTTTGCTTTCTGTAGTGTCATTTCTAATTGTTCTGTCAGCACATCAAGGATGGTGATATTACAGTCCTTAATGTGGAAATCATTTGTTACAAAAATCTTTTACAATAATAAACAAAATAAAATAAAAACATGTATAGATCCTTCCCCCCGCCATTTGTTTGTTTGCCATCCTCTTTCTGGTTTTATCCTTCGCTAACCTTGGGACGACTTTGCTCAAGTAGGTCTCTCAGTGAACTTTCTTTAAACTTGTCTTTTTTTTCCCGCTTTCATTGATTCCATTTGTTTTATGAAGTGATATCGTTCATAGCTTTATAATACTTTTTCTCCCTGAGATTTTATAAACAAATCTCTATTCTGAATGGGTGTTGACCCTTGATTTCTATATCTCTCTTGTAGGCATGGAGACCGAGTGTTCTAGACTTTTATTACTCCTTTGTTAGGGCAATTGATTTACATTGTTCAATATTTATAATCATGTTGGTGCCTTCTCTTCATCCATTGCCAATTTTGAATAGGCCATTTTGAAGATGTTTAAATTTCATGATATGTCTTTTTTTCCCTTTTTTTAATATCATTTTTCTAGATTCAAATTAATTTTGACCTTTGTTCTAAAGTCAGTGATCTGATTGTGCAGCTGATTCAAGGATGACTTATATGTTAATGCAAATTATTTCCTGTCTGTTTAAACATTTTTGGTATTTTATTTTTTACTATTTCTGTTTTTTCCAGTTCTCCAATCAAGGGAAATAATCATGATATCAATCAAGTAGTCACCTGGTATTTATAAAAACACCTACTATGTGCTAGGCACTGTTCTAAGAGTGCCAATGTATAGCCATGAGATTTTGGTGTTATCTATAAGCTTTTGGCCTTTTGCTTTCCTTATTGCTGAAGCACATTTTCATGCATAAATATATGTGTGTATGTATAGATATATAGATGCGTATGGATGTTTATGTGTGTATATGTATGTGTGTGTGTGTATGAGCCATGTTCCTCTCCTCTATGCCTACCTTTGCACTGAAACCACAGAATTTCAAAGTATAGAGGTCGATCAAATTTAGAGGGTTTTTGTCAAATCATTGGTAGAATTTCTTTGTCTCCTCAGCCTCTGTGCACAAAGCTATCATTAATTCATTGCAGTCCCTTTGTCAACAGTTAGGAGCACTGCAACACAAGATGACCCAACATCCCATGGGTCTTTTCAAAGGTAGAATGGTCTACTTCTTCACTGGACATCCTTAAGAAGAAGCTATCCAGTCTCTGGTGAAATGTGCTGTAGAAGCGGGGAGGAGGGATTTCAGTTAGACCAGAAAATCTCATATAATTTTAAAATGAGAAAGAACCACAATTCAACTCCAAAGTCTCTTCCAACTCCAAGATTCTAAATACTAAAAAACCAACAAAGAGAATGCTACACAAATGTAACATATGCTTAATCCATCCCCAAAGGAGATCATTAAAAAGTACAATTTATAAAGCAGAATTTTTAAAGTAGAAGACACCAGATGCTAGAGTTCAGAGGCATGTTCTTTAATTTTTGCTCTCCTTACCCTAAGCCAAGCAGTCTCAGGAATAGGAAATGAGAGAAAGATAGAGAGATGGACACAGACACAGAGACAAAGATAGAGAGTCAAAAGGTGCTTTCTAGGGAAAAGGAAGAAAGAAGATGTAGGGAGTTCTAGGAGAACCCTAGAAGGGACCTCATAGGACTCTTCAAAAATATGTGTATATATCTGTGACCTCATTAATGTGACTTCTTTCCCAGGTTACAGATAGCAACCTATCTACGCCCTCTCGTTCTATGAGGCTCTTGTCCTTGGCCTTCTGTAGATTCCTGGCAAAGGGTTTGCCCAATATATAGGGAAACCTGTCCTGGCTTTTTTGGTATGATGTAGGTAATAATGGAACACATGAGTTGTCCATTAGTTATCCATTATTCGGGATTTATGCTTCTAGTAAAATGTTAGAAATAAGATAATTAAAAAACCCCAAAACTTTGGGATAGAAATTTACCCTTCAAAAAAGTGCTGAGTTAGCAGTGGGTGATAGCAGTAGAGTGTGGGTCAAGAGGTTCTTTAATTCTTATCTCCGCCTATTCCATAATTTTGCACAATCTTTGTATCTCATCTAGTACCCTGAAAACTGTTTAGAAATCCAGAGCAAGAGCTTGATGAAGCAAATGAAGCTTTGCTAACTTAATGGTCCTGTTCTTTCCCTATTTGCCCACTTACTCTCTAGAAAAAAAAACAAAAAAAAACAAAAAAAAACCCCAGTCCTTTCATCTCTCTTGCCATCTGTCAATACCAAAGGCTGCTGCTCATGAACTGTTTCTGGTCCTTCTGGAACACAGAATATCAAACCTTGTCCATTTTCACTGATCCATTAAAGGAAGCAAAATCTTGTGATTTTTAGGTAAAAATTTGAGTAGTTATAATGAATAGTAGATTCTTGCCAGGTAATAATATAGTAGCTAAAAAGTCAATGAAAAATCTTGAGAATTCTTTAACCTTTAGGGTCAGCCTCAAAGACTGATCCTATTTTATTGATGAGGACAAATGGGGACTTTTCTTTTTCTTCTAGCAGACGGTATCTATAGCTATTCTGGAACCTGAAATAGCTGTTTGGTTAAAAAAATCCATTTGTTTACCATGAAATTCAGTCAACTGAAATTATCACTATGTTTATAAGGCATGCGCTCCCTTTAACACATGCCATTGCCAATTTTACATGTGGTGTATACCAAATATTTGGGCAACCTCATTCATCAGATGCTGGCTAGCACTGTTGCTATTTCCTTGAGTAGAACAATATTTAGATGAAATGTTTTAACTCGAGCTGTGAAAGCTTGAAAATGTCTGCCAGGTAAACAAGCTCTCTTTTTTTCTTCATTAAAAAAAGGAGGGGGATGAGAGAAGAAAAGGAAAAAAAATTAGCATCTCATATTCTACAAACTCAGGAGCCTAAGGAGAGAGCTTAATTTATGATTATACACAGTAGCTGCAAATAGAATGGATTTGCAAGTTTCTGCAATGAAGTTGTCCTAGCCTAGCAGAGCTTGACAAGTTTAGAGAGCCAATGGGTGTTGTTTATTTGAATTTAGACAAGGAGAGCATCACAGCTGCCATTCTTACCATAAAGACTTCAAACAATCACCTAATCCAATGCCCAAAGTTTATAGATGAAGAAAGAGAAATAACTTGTCCAAGGTTGATGGGGGGCAAAGGTGGGACTAGAGTTCTGATCTTCTGATGACAAACATCAAAGGTACTTTTGATATATATAGATCAAGTAATAATATTGATTTGTTAACATAAAATATTATTTTATATGACTATATAAAATAATACAAAATTTTATATATGTATATACACATATCATCAAATGACTGATTGAAACATGATACCATTTTTCAAAAGAGAGATCAACCAAAATTTAAAAATGGCACTACAATCCATAGTCATAAAATTTAGACCAATTTTATAAATATAGATACATCTATTGCTGTCTTTCCTAATTTACAAATTATCTTTGCAAGGTCAGCAGAAACAAAAAGAGTCAGTATGGAATGTGTCAACCTCATGGAATACATATGCATATCCATACATGTATGTATGTGCAAATGATGTGTATGCATGTATGTATACATGTATATATTTGCATATACATATTTGTGTAGCTGTTGGATACATACATACATACACATGTATGTGTAGATTCATATGCACATACATATATTTAGCACTTATATATTAGTGCTTTCAGATGTGCAAAGTGCTTTACAAATATCTCATTTTATCTTCAAAATGGTCCTTGGAGGTAGGCGCTCTATCTCCATTTTAGCTGGCAAATCACTTAACCTCTGCTTACCTCAGTTTCCTCATCTATAAAATGGGAATAATGATAGCACCTACCTCTCTGGGTTGTTATGAGGACACAGTACTATATCCATCCTGTCACTGTTATTGGTATCACTATTTTACTGACAGGGAATATGAGGCAAATAGTAGTTAAGTGACTTGACAAGGGTCACACAACTGTTAAGTCTTTGGGCTGAATGTAAGTCAGGCCTGCCAGTGTACTGCCTCTCTGCACATATATGAATATACATATGTGTATCTCTATTTATCTATCTATCCATTGATCAGTCCATCTATCCATCCATCCATCCATCCATCCATCCATCCATCCATCCATCCTTCCATCTATCTATCCATTTATAACAAGAGACCAGAGGATCCTGGGTTTGAATATTGGCTCTGCTACATATTTCCTCTCTGACCTTTGTCAAGTCATTAACCCTTCCTGGTCCCTGTTTCCCTACCTGTAAAATGAGGAAGTTGGACTAGATTTCTTCTAAGGTTGCCCCCTACATCTATCATCATCAATCCTCTGATTTCTAAGGTCCTAGCCAGCTCCAAAATTCTATAAATCCACCAGCATATGACAGGCTCAGAAATTATATTAAATCTAAACATCCCACTAAGTACTCACTCACTTCTGCTCATTTCTTACTTAGCCTTACCCACCAACTGGGGGTTGCCTCAGTCAAACTGAGACCTGAGAAAGACCTTAGCTTAAAAAGTCCAAGGTCTCCCACTGCATCTGGGGCCATGTTCAGTTGATCTGATCTTAATGTTGCCAGTGGACCCACATGGCTCAGAAGAGAAAGTGAGGCTGATGATTTTGCACAGCCCTGCCTCACTTCAATCCAGTTCATCTGTGTGTCATGGCATCTCTTCCATGATGTCATGATCCTCTTTAAGAATGAAGAACAGACAGCAACTCCTGCTAAAGATGAGGAACTCCGTGCTAAGTCTTTTTGTTTCTACAGTCAGGAAGGTATTTTGGTAGAAGATTTTGGGGATGATATCAATAATTTTACCTATGGTTGTAAAACTAACCCCATGGTTTTAGGATTGTGGAATGAATGTGTGTCTTTTTATTCTAGATGGTCTCTTTGTTTTCAATTGTATTAGGCTTGAATCTGAGGTCATTTTGTGAAATGTCTCCTTCTAACCCAAATTTAGAATTGCAGATGTAAAACAGCTGGGGAAGCAAAAATGAACACTGGAGCCACAGAAATCAAATAAAACTTAAAAGAGAAAACTTTGACCAAGACAATTTGAGTTTCCTAAATACTCCAGTTTCAAAGGGACACAGAGTTGTGAGGCATGCTACATCTTTCAGGGAAGTCAGCAACTCTGTCCATGGAGTTTCACCCCTGAAAGTAAGAACCTAGAAACCTCCCACTTCAAGGACCTGGACTGCTCCACTCCCCTGGCCAGGCTCCCAACCAAGGCTGCCTGCCCAATCTGTAGGTAGGGTTGAAGACAGAAGAGACAATGGGGTTGGTCCAACATGAAGGCTGGAGTGAGCAATGCTGGGCTTTAAGAACATCATCTTCCTTACTGGAATGGTTGCCTGCCATCTAGAGTGGTATACTCCGTCTTTTATTTTCCCAGAGGAACTTTCTGATAAGCGGGAGAGTCAAACTCCAAAAGGCTTTGTCGGGGAGGGGAGTGAGAGCATAAACCTAGAGACACAGCCTGGAAGAGTCAATAAAACTCCTGCCTTAGAGATGGGCTGTGTGACCTGGCCAAGTCTTCCTTAACCAGAGTTGATAGGTGGCACTGGAACAGCCTTGGATTTGCAGTCAGACGACTTGAGTTGGAGTTCTGTCTCCATCATATTCTCCTTTACTCTGGGTCTCTGCTCTTCATCTGTAAAATGAAAGGGTTTGACTAGATGGCCTCATTCCTTCTAGTTCTAAATAAGGAGTCCTTAAGCTGGACTCCGTAAACTTGTTTCTTTGATGTTTTGAATGCTATGCTATAATTCAATACAACATTATAACTCTATGTATTTTACTTTGTACATATACACATGTATACATATGTATAGACACGCATATATACATACACATATATACCCATATACCTATGCACACATGTATGTGTGTATATATATATATTATACATATATATGTATTATATGCAAACACATGTGTGTGTCTGTGCAATTATTCTGAGAAGGGTTCCATAGGCTGCAGTTGAGTGATGTGAAATCAAATAGAAATGAATCCCTGCTGGCCACAGAGTAATTCCGAAAACAACAAAATAACATTACCTTTATTGTATTAGAGGAGTTGCTAGGTGGTGCAGTGTATTGAGTGACAGACCTGGAGTTAGGAAGATTCACCTTCATGAGTTCAAATGTGGCTTCAGGCACTTACTAGCTCTGTGACCCTGGACAAGTCACTTAACCTTGTTTGCCTCAGTTTCCTCATCTGTCAAATGAGCTTGAGAAGGAAACAGCAAACCATTCCAGTCTCTTGGACAAGAAAACCCCAAATGGGGTCGTGAAGAATCAGATATAACTAAAAACCACTCGACAATAATAACAACAACTCTTTGTGCCTGCTTACTGAATACTTCGGGATAGTTCGTGGGGAATGATGGAGTTTTCTGCTTTAATCCAGTTGACTAAAAAATAATTGATTTCTACTTCCCAGGCTGCAGGAGAAAAAAATAAGGCAGCGTTTTATTCCGAGCAGCAAATCAAACTATTTCCTCAGGTGTTGCTCATCACCGTGACATTACTCCCCAGCTACTCTCTAGGTATTTGTATAACTGCAAGGTAGAATTCCATAGGAGGTCTTTGTAATTTATAGAACTATGGATTAATATCCATTTACTATGAAGTGTTCATGAGAATATGCACGTGGGGGCTTGGTAAAAGCTGTTTTGCTTTTCTCCCGTAGAGGAAACTATCTATCTCACCTCCCCCCAACTGATAAAGAATACTGGATATGCTGCAGCATCTCTATCTTCACTCATAAACTGGTTCAATTAATTGCCATTTTATTGGCCAATAATCTGGATTTAGAGTCCTAGATTTAAAGCTAGTAGGGCCTTTGCAGGTCAGTGAGTCCAAACCTCTCATTTTAATTGATAGGAACTATGGTCTACAGAAAATGCAATAATTTGTCCAAAGTCAGAGAGGTAAGAAAGAGCAAAAGGAGGAGGCAAATCTTAGTTCACTGACTGGAATCCAGTCTGTTCTTTTTTACTATTGCATGCTGACTGTGATCATAGGCTATATCACATTTACATGTGTTTTAAGATATGCAAAGAACATTCATTTCAGCAATTCTGAGAGGTGAATGAATAATGCATATAATGTTATCCCTATTTTACAGATGGAGAAACTGAGGGACAAAGGAGTTAACGAATTTTCCCATAACTAGGATGTGCCAGTCTGCTGCTCAACCCATAATAATTCACTGTCTGACCTAAGATTTGTAGATTTTTCCAAGTGAGGAGAGAATCTAGCAGCTTGGGTAAAATAGCATTAATCTTTCACCTTCACAACATATACACACATGCACGTATGTATACACACATATTTACATATACATGCATATATACATACACATGTATACACATATACATTTATACACATACACATGAATATATATGCATACATGGATGCATATAAACATACATAGACACAAACATATATACACATATAAATACATACACATGCATATATACATACACATATGTGTGCACATGCATGTGTGTATGCATGCATGCATGTGTGTATATACATACATACATATATTATTGTGGGGCAGAAGTGTGAAGGAACAGCTGGGACATTTTAAGGATAACTTGGAAGTTTGTCTTTGCTTTTGTGCAGTGTCTTTCCGCCATAGGAGGCCTCAGTTCTAAACAAAGACTGACACCAGGCTTGGAACTTAGCTCATGAAACATTTGTTGAATTGAGTGGAATGGAACTGAACTTAAGCTTTGCAGACCCTCTAACATGGTAGAAATTGTCTCAGTCTAGCTAAGATTTTGGTCCTCTTTTCCCAACCCTATTTACCTACCCTGTGTAACCCTGGGTAAGTCACTCAAAGTCTCAGTGTCCCAATAAGTCTCTGAGACTAGACTTTGTAGCTGTAAAGAGGTTCTGCCAAGGGGCTCCTCCTTTATAAAACTTCTAGCTTTCCTTCAAAGTCCAACTCAGATGCTACCTTCTACATGAGGTCTTTTATGATATTTCGCTCCCCACACCACCACTAATAATTTTCTCTCTTGAAATTACTTTAATTATCAAAGGAAATAATATCTGTGAAGTGCTTAGAACAGGGAGCATCACATAGTAGGTGCTTAAGTTCCCTCCCCTATATACTTTGTATTGCCCGCTTGAGTGCATGTTTATATTTTGTCATTAGAAGGTAAGCCCTCGGAAGGCAAGGGCTGATTCACTTTGTGTCATTGTGTCTACCTGCCTAGAAGTGGTTGATAAATGGTGAACTATGTTGAACTGAATTTGGAGGATCTGAGATGTCATCATTATGGCTATTTCTTTCTCTCACATGCAGTACAATCACATTAAGAATCTCATCCTGTGAAATTCTTATCTCCCTTCTCCCTCTTTCTTCTCTCTCTTCTTCCTTCTTCTGCTTCCTCTTTCTTTTCTTTCTTTTCCTTCCTCTACCCTCTCCTTCTTCTTCCTCTTCCTCTTCTTCGTCCTCTTGTGTCTCATGGGTACCAATATACACTATTTTTTAAATGGAGATATAGCACCACTACTTCAATGGTGTCCTGTCGCCTATAAAAAGATTTTGGCTGGGCTTTTCTTTGGTCAAAATCCAAAATCAGGTGAACTCATCAACAAATGAATTCACAGAGATATTTTACTCACTGGAGAAACTGAGCATCTAAAGAATGCTGCTCCCCTTTGTAGCCAAGATGAATGGTGATTAAAAGCTAAGGGGAGACCCAATAGACACACTTTAATGCTCAGAAAAAAAAGCTGGTTTGTCTTATACTGAAGACAGAATGCTGCATCTGATTCTTATATGAGCAATTTGCACTGTATAAAAATACATGATCTCTTAAACAAATACCAAATGCTTTACAATTGTTTGCCCCTCATTTCAATGGATCCTTCAAATAAATCTTGAAGTCATTATAGGAACTTAGAAGTCATAGCAACAATGTATCAAGGATTTTTATTTGTTCAAGAAACCTGACTATTCCATGAAAGATTTCTATTCAGAGAGAAACTCAAACGCACGAAGATTTTCATAAAAAGCAGCTAGCTAATGACTGGGCACAAGACACTGAGCATTCTGAGTAGATGGAGAGCAATAGTTATTTGAGTATCTGCAGAATTTCAGCAAGTCAAATAGGATTGTATAGGTAGGTGAATTCAGTATTATAGATAGGGCCTATTTTTAGTTAGAATGATGGATATTAATGATTACAAACCTTGATTCCTTGAAGTTCTTAGAAGATGAGGAAAGATAAATAACCACAGTCTAGGTAAGGTGTACAGAAAAGTTAGCTTCTCTAGCTCAAGTTACCTGGATCTTAGCCTAATATAGCCTGGAACTTCACTTGAGTCATATTACACTTCCTTGACTTGGGGTAGCTCAACAACTATAGGTCATCCCATTGGTGGGGAGAAAGATGTTTTAAAAGATCAAGAGATTCTGGTTAGATAGTTATAGTACCCAAGACTCAGCTGATGGAAAAGCATTTTCTTGGGACCTACTATGTGCAAAGAAATGAGAAATTTTTGTTTAATACTGGACTTACATATAGGTCAGTATATAGAGGGAGCTCTATGTGAGACTCTTCCTTTAGTAAACAGAAAGACACCTACAAAATCTAATCTCAGAGAAAGATTGAGGAAGTAATGGTTGGGTGACTTCTGGGTCACACAGACAGTATGTGCCAGGCAGAAAGGTGCTGGAGGTACAAAAATAAAAATGAAACAACCCCTGCCCTCAAACCTATACCATGATGTAGAGGACTGGGTTTTGATTCAGAAAGACCTGGGTTCAAGTCCTATTTGTAACTGAAAGTCTGATGTGAAAAAATGTTTCAGAGGCTTTCTATCTTCTTAGAATGTAATTCTCCCTTCAGTATAGCCTAGACAATGAGGAACTGCGTCACTTTTGGAAAAGTGTTCAAGCTAGCTAGTTTGGAACACTGAAAGGGTCACTGGACTGGGGACACTTGGATTCCAGTTCTGCTTCATCAACTCATTTAACGCCTAATTTTGCATAATTCAAACTCTCTGAGCCTTGATATGCCCAGCTGTAAAGTGAAATGGGTAGATTAGATATTTTATATCTATCCAAAGGTGATAGTGTTGTCTGCTAAGTGCTACTTCCAAAGGTTTTCCTGCTCCCTCCAAAGATTTGTATCCTCTCACTCCTCACCCCCCCATCCTAAAGGGTTTCTATTCATTTTGTAGCTTTTTTACCTGTGTACTTATTGGTTTTCCCCATTATTATCTTAGATCCTCGAGAGCAGGAACTCTTCTGAAAAATGTTTGTTTTTGTATGTTGAGTGTTTAGGACAGTGCTGTGTGGGTTATGTGGTAGACTTTTAATAAATGCTTTAAATTGAATTGAATTCACTAAAATCTCTCTTGTGTCTCCTTCCCTTGTGTATACTGCATGTCCATGGAATAAACTTTATGACCAATTTAACTTCTTGCTGAATCCAGGAATATCTGAAGAACTGTTTAAAAAAAACAAACAAGGAAAGGAAAAGGAAAAAAAATAATTCCTCTTAAAATGACTTCTTACCTCCATACTTCCTACACAAATATGTAGGCAATGACTGTGATATTGTAAACATGACAGTCCCCTCTATGTGAGCTGAATTAATTGATTTATTAGAAGGAAAATAGCTATGTGGGCTGTACTAAATTGGCTTATTAAGGATTCAGTTGTGCTAATTGCCTGCAGAGTGGGACAGAAAAGAAGAATAAAGGGGGAGGGGAGAAAGAAGGAGAAATAATATTTGTTATAGGAATGATTTCTGGTCCTCTCAGACTGGACAAAAATGATCTGTCATTAAGTAGCTTAGGGAAATAGGATTTGAATTCAGATAGACAATGCAAGGAAAGGGGAACTTGCATTCTAAATAATTTGCTTTCTCACAATATCTTACTTAGCTCACATGCTGCCTCAAACAGGAAGCCTTTCCTAATTCCTTCAGTGCTTTATTTTTTCCTCTTCATATGATCCTGTATTGGGTTATCTGTGTGCATGTTTGATCTATAGAATTGAAGTTCCCTGAGGGCAAAAGCTGTTTCATTTTTACCTTTGGATCTTAGCACTTAGCACAGTATGGGGCATAATCGAACAACAAAGATGACAGAAAAAAAGAAATTGATAACAAGGATACTGATGACTGTTGGTGCACTTGTGAATGGCTACAACCTTTCTGGAAAGTAACTTGGAACTATACATGGTGAAAGATCCCCAGAGAAACAGAGACAAAGAGAAAGACAGACAGAGTCAAAGATACACAGAGAGATAGAGACAGTGGAAGAGGGAGAGAGGGAAAATTAAGGACTTAGAGAGAGGGAGAGAGACACAGAGAGAGAAAGACAGAGACACAGAGATAGAGAGAAAAAGAGAGAGAGAGAGACAAAGACATCAAGACAGACAGAGAGACAGAGAGAAAGAGAGAGAGAGAGAGAGAGAGAGAGAGAGAGAGAGAGAGAGAGAGAGAGAGAGAGAGAGAGAGAGACATCAAGACACAGAGAGAGAGATATGAAGAGGGGAAAAACAAAGAGAGAGATTGATATCTCTTGTAATATGGCTTCCTGTGATGAGAATGGAGAGAAATGAAACTCTGTATAGTGCAGAATAATTTCTTGATACTGTTGGTGCTTTCACCAGTGTATCCTCCTTCATAGTTATAGAAAAGAATCCTGACCCTCAAGAGTATGTGATGAGAAAAACAGCTGTTAACCTCCCAGAGGCTTGCCTAGGTCTGGCTCTTCATAAAGTAAATGAGTCCAGATGGAGAAAGAGGGAATGATGGGGCTGGGGGAACAGATTACTGTTCAGTCACAGTACTTTAGCTCCTCTCTTTGGCAGCCCTGGTGTGGTGGTGGCGATTTTAAAGACCTATGGCTAAACTAAATTGGATCTCACCTTTGATCTATTCTGTAAACTACCCCTGTAATCTCTGAGTTCTGAAGGATCAGCCATCAAGTGAGGCTGAATAGGATATGCCAGGATCACTCTATAGTAAAAGAAATATTCTTCTTCCTCTGTCCCCACTGCAAACTACCTTATGCATCCATTCTCTCTCTTTTATTTTTTAATATTTATTTATTTATTTAACTTTTTACATTCATTTTCACAAAATTTTGGGTTCTAAATTTTCTCCCCTTTTTCCCCCTCCCGCCACCCCAATACGCCAAGCAATCTAATTTTCCCTATCTCCAATCTGCATCCATTCTCTTAGAGCCCATCTCTAGGATTTGGCCAAAACTAAGGTAATTCTCATAAAGGTGGAGCAAAGTGTGATGAATCTATCTCCATAGGGAGTTCCCAACTAACAAATCATTTTCCAAAATTTCATCCATGAGTCACCTGTTTGCAGACTGGAAGGTTTTTTTGTCATATTTTTTGAGTATAAATTCAAAAGATATTAAGACTGTGTGTATATGTATGTATGTATGTATGTATGTATGTATGTATGTATCTACCTATCTATCTACATCCAGATAGGTCCAAAATATGTCCAAATAGGTTCCTTCTCCCTCCCCTCTGCAGAAAGCTATCCTAGAAGCAATGAGAGAGAGAAAGAGAGAGAGAGAGAGAGAGAGAGAGAGAGAGAGAGAGAGAGAGAGAGAGAGAGAGAGAGAGAGAGAGAGAGAGAGAGGCAGAGAGGGGAGAGGCCGTTCAGCAAAAGTAACTTATACATAAACCAAGTTTGATTGTAAAAGCAATGCAACGTTCCAATCCCATAACCCCTCACATCTACAAGAAGGAAGAAGGCTGCATTTTCTCATCTCCTTTTGGGGCCACATTACACAGGTTTTTCTTTTTTGTCGTTCTTTTCACTTAAATTATACTTGTATCTATTGCTTTCCTCATTATATTCTCCTCAATTTTCGTTCGTTTCGTTCGTTTCAGTCTTCCTACATTTCTCTGCTCTTCATGTTTTTTTTTACCATGCAATAATATTCTGTTACACTCATATGATAATTTAACTATTCTCCAAACAATAGGTATTGACATTGTTTCCATTTCTTGCCAGTGTAAAAAACGTATTGCTGTAAATATTGGTGTATATGGGACCCTTTTTTCAATTTTTAACAACCTTGGAGATCTGTAGCTAGCAGTGAAATCTCTAGGCCAAGAGGTATATACATTTGAGTCACATCTTAAATAGAATTCCAAAGTTCTTTCTAAAATGGTTGGGCCAATTCAGAGTGCCTCCAAGTTTATACGTCTGTGTATTTCCACAGTCTTTCCTCTGATGTTAGTTATTTCCATTTTTGTCATCTTTATTAATTAGATATTTAAATGATAGATAAATGGATGGGTAGATTATAGATGATAGATGGATGGATGATAGATGGATGGATAGATAGATGGATATAGAGCATTTATTAAGCATTTTCCTTGTGATAGGAACTGTGCTGAGTGCTAGTGGATAGGGAATGTCCCTATATTCAAGAAGTTTCCATTTTAATGGGGAAAGAAAACATGTAAAAGGAGATCAGGGCAGTTACCCAGGATGGGACAAAACTTCTGGTGAGGAGATGAAGCCCAGAGAGTAAGTGGAACCTAGAATGAAGTGGCCATAGCTGGGGCCTGTAGCTTTCTTGAATTCAGGCATTCTAAGCTAAAGCCAGAGCTAAAGGTCATCAAAATATCTGAACAAAGTCCAGCATCCTGGGAGCAGAGCTAGGCTACCTAAGGGAGGGTAAGCTAGCCCAGGTCAGAAGTAAAGTGGGTCCAAGCTTCTCTGATGATTAGCAATTTGGTTGGACCCATAAATGTGTGTTGAACTTTTAGTCTAGCTGAGAAAGGGAGATAGGAAGGAAGGAAGGAAGGAAGGAAGGAAGGAAGGAAGGAAGGAAGGAAGGAAGGAAGGAAGGAAGGAAGGAAGGAAGGAAGGAAGGAAGGAAGGAGAGAAACAAAGATAAAGTGACAAAAAGAAAAAGAAAAAGAGAGATCTGGTTCTCTTCTATTTTTTTTTAAGTAGTAGGACCTTAAATATTCAGATTATATATCCATTTTGAGCTGCAAATGATGTGATTTTTGATGCATTCCCTTTGCTGGAGTTGGCTGATACACAAGCAGTTAGAGATAGGATATCTACAGAAGAACCATTTTTGTTGCTGTTTTTTATAAGTCAATGGGCCTAGAAATTAGTTGAAAGATGCCTTAGTTGTGCTGAGTTAGCATTTCCTCCTATCTGCCTATTCATTCATTCCCTCCTCTATCATTCTATGCTCAATCAGCAGCTCTCACTATTTGTGACTACCCAGAGGGTTGCTGTCTCACCCATTCTTCCTTCACTTGTCACCAATCTTGCTTCCCTGAAAAAGATGATGGATAACCAGTCCCATCAACTAGTTCCATCCTTGGGAGTTAAGGCCTTGTAGTAGAATCTCTGGGCCAAGTGGAAGGGGCATATGAGGCATGTTTTGAATATAATTCCAAATTTCTTTCCAGAATGATTGTACCAGTTTCCAGTTCTACCAAGTTTATGCATGTATTTCCACAGTTTCTCTCTCTAATATTCTTCTCATCTTTTATCATCTTTGTCAGATGGTGGATGTGAAGTAAAACCGCAGAGTTATCTGATGCATATTTCTCTAATAGTTATGTGATTGCCAAGATGGCATGGAAATTATGCCAAATTAACAACATTATAGGAAGGAAATCTATATCATATCTATAATAGTTATAAGTGGATCAACAAGAAGATAGAAAATAGCATGCAGTGTAAAAGCTTTATGAGTAAGGCTGGAATCCTGAAATACTTAAGACTCTCTCGCTCCCTCTCTCCACCTAGCCTAGTCTATCTACCTACCTACCTCATATATTGGGCATACTCAGTACAAGGAACGGCATGCGTGTGTGTTTCAGCTGAGACTGTGAAGGTCTTTTCTTGAATCCCCTATGACCATCGTTCAGTTGATCTCCACATACAATATAAGAGATGAATAAAAACACTGATTCTATGTGACTGTGAGAACACAAAGAAGTGAGACTAAGTAGGATGGGAGGTAAGAGAAAATGTGGCAGTGCAAAACTATCCGAAAGTGAAGATATTCAGGGAACCAGAAACCTCAGTCCTCTCCTCACAGGTTATCCTATAGGTCGAAGAATCTAAAGATGCCCAACCTCAGGAATCCATAATGGAGAAAAGGTAACTAGTGATGGCAGCAGAAGGGGGAAGAGCCAAAGAGTGAGGTGAGAGATCATATATAATCTATTAGGGATACAAGAAAAAAGTTAAAAGATCAAAAATCCAAGAAAGGAAGCCTGTGTATAAACCTACCTCCCCAAAAGGTAAACCAATAGTTAAACTCATAAAGACAGAAGGAAAAATAGGTAAAGATTCTCCTTTAAAAAAAGTCACTCAAGAGTAAACAGGAATGGGAAGCAGTGTGGTACAGTGGATAGAACATTGGTCTTGGAGTCAAGAAGATTTGAGTTTGAATCCTGCCTCACACACTCACTAGCATGTAATATGGGACAAGTCATGTGACTTCTCCTAGCCTCAATTTCCTCATTTATAAAATGGCGATTATAATAGCACATTACAGTAGTTGTGAGGATCAAATGAAAAGTTTTATATATGTATGTATACATATATGTATGCATGTGCATATATGTAGATTTAAAATATTTTTCAAACCTTAAGATATTATGTAATTATTAAATCACATTATTATTGCAATGCTATGAAAGAAGTTTAACTGCAAATTTCCAACTAAAAAAATGCTACAGAATATCCAAGTATCATGAAACAAAAGCAAGACACTCTAGAATGGTTTAAAAAAGAAATAAAACTTTTAAATGAAGCTATTAGGATGGAATTAGGGCCATAAATCAGGGCTCTCAAAGGACAAATAGCTAAGAAAAATAACAAATAGACAACTTAGAATATATAAGAGAACATCTTACCATAATAGCAAAGGCTCTAAGAAAGAGAGTTATAGATGCATTGCAAAAATACAGGCTTGGAAGAAAATTTGACTAAAAAAAAAGTCAACAATTTTGAGAGAACCTATGAATTCTAAAGCAACTAACCTTGAAGATGAGTTATATGGAAAAAAATTGGATAGTCAAAATCTAACAGAAAAAAATGGGATAAATTTAAAACTTGGAATATTATACTGAGTAAAATAATAAATAAAATTATCTAGAATGCTTTAATTCAGTTTAACAACTACTGGTAACTGAATGTATATATAATTACCAGAGGGAAAATCCTATTTCTAATACTCCAATACTCCAAACTTTTAAATTGCCGAATTTCAAATAATTCAAATAATTGAATTCAGAATTTCAAATAATTCAAATGCCAAATAACAAAATTTGCAACTAATCAGAATACAGGTCTTGCATTTTGAAGGAATATGTATAGCCCATGATAACTCCATGGCCATAAGAAATCAGAAAAGTGGTTGGAAAAAAGTATTCCAAAAATCAAACCCACTCAAGATGCTAACCACAGTTAACAGAAGCTGTAAGTCTGAGTCTAATATGATCAAAGGTATATATGGGTCTTCAACAAAAGAGAAGTATTTGAGGCATATATTTCCCACTCTTTTCACCAAAAGAAAACAATAACTCCAGAGATGAATACTAAACAGA
Organism: Bettongia penicillata ogilbyi; assembly: GCA_023548195.1. Lineage (NCBI taxonomy): Eukaryota > Metazoa > Chordata > Mammalia > Diprotodontia > Potoroidae > Bettongia > Bettongia penicillata. Next base: position 5,447,398 of record JAJHZJ010000024.1, read on the forward strand.
GTATTCTATTTACAAACATGTTGAACAAGAGAAATACATGTACATATGTAATATATGTATATATGTGTGTGTATAAATATGTATGTGTAGGTGGCAAAAATCACAAATACTAGGGAAAGACAGCAATAAGCTCAGTTTTGTTATTTCTGGGCTTTTATTTTACTATGAAGAAATTGAATCAAGGAGTGAATGAAAGATTGACTAAAGAGAAATCATCAAGGGACAAACAGAAACTAGGGGAAAATAGATCTTTAAGTAGAAAGGAAGGACGAAGAACCAAATTATGTTCCAGAGTTTAATCTCATGTTCCTCTAAAACTAAAATCACTATTTGCTCTAACGGGAAGAGGATAGGCAAAAGATACAGGAGTTATAGATATATGTCTGCCCTAGCCTGGAGCTGAGTAGAGTAGGATATTAATGATAGGTATCAATGTTTTAATCTCTCAGAAAGCTTGGGATGCCATGGAAAAGAGTAATGATGGGAGGGAAGATATGAGTTGAAATGGATGGCCGGAATCATCCTAAATGAAAAAGTACCACTAAAGAATGTTCACCTGGTGAGGCAGAGGGTAGAAGTACATGTTATTAGGGATGAAATTCTCCAAATAAGGACTGCATTTCCAAGGATAACATCCCAACCTAGGAGAGGGGATATATGCGTCTCCAGAGTTTGTACAGCAAGCAGATTTATTTGGCAGGTGTAGGTAGAATAAACTGGCCTTATGAGGGGTGAGTCACCATGGAAAGAGCAGGAGATAGGATGACTTTATGAATGCTCAAGCTCTTAATTAAATAAATGCAATTCTTTACAGAAATGAAAAATGATTTAAATATCTGAAGGAATAGTAATTATTATTGGAATGTGCCAATATAATAAAAATGACAATATTACCTAAACAAATTTACTAACTTAGTGCTACATCAATAAAGCTCTCAAAGGATTATTTTATAGTGCTAGAGAAAGTAGTAGCAAAATTCATGGGGAAAAACAAAATGACTACAATATCAAGGGATAAAATTTAAAAAGATAACAGGAATGAAAGTAAAATAGCATTACCTCATCACAAATTCAACTGTTCAGCAGTAATCGTCAAAATTACTTGGTACCGAATAAAAAGTAGAAAATTATATCAGTGGGATAAAGTAGAAAAAGAAAATTCAGAACCAAACTCTGTAGCTCAGTACTTAATGAAGATAAGAACATAAACTACTGGGATGAGAATTCCCTAATCACCATGAAGTGCTAGTGGAGGTGAGACAGTATAGATAAACGAACAAACAAATAAATAAACTAAGGAATGAATGAACGAATAGGTTTAGACCAGCATCTTGTACCATATCACAATAAGCATCAAATGAATACGCAGCTTAATACTCAAACTTAGAGATCTCACTGTTAGGCTTATTACTGTTATGGGTCCTTTGTTTTTAAAGAGGACCAGTGACGTCACAGGGTGATGACGTGACTTGCATGAAAGTTGGATTTAAGGGAGGCAATATTGCTCAAAGTCCTCAGACTCACTCTCTCTTCCAGAGCCATTGAAATCAAGTGGTAAGGCAAAAGTCGGGTCAACTGGCAGTGGTCCAGAATGCAGTGGATGATCTTGGCGTCTTCCATGTCTGACTGAGCTCTAGGTACTCTTACAGCACCTGTTCAGCCCAGGGAAGTCTTCATGTACTTGAGGTAGATTTCCTCTTAACTCATGGACAGTTTTAAGGACTGCTGGTTTCTTTAAACCTGTCTGCAGAGATGCTTTTTACTGGAATGCAGCTGGTGCATATGCCCTAGTTTCTTAGATGAGAGTCCCTTGAAAGGTGGACACCAAAGATATATTACCACCTCTGAAAAATGCTTAGAAAGCCCTCACCTCATCTCACCTCACCTCAGATGTGATAATCCTCTCTGAACATTTCATATAACTGGCTTTGACACAACAGGTCAAAAACAGAAAGAAAAGGTTGAATGAACGGGAACTAGAAATCAAAGTCATGTGGAAAGAGACTGAAGTACACATCTTATCTAATTTGGTTTAAGAGAACCCACAAAAGATAAGCTTCTATTTCACATTTTTATTTGATTATCTTTGACTTATTTGATTATGAAAAACAAACTCAAACAGCTCAATGAATATAAAACATAAAAGAACAATAATAGGATATTACTTATCCCAGAAGCATTTTCTATGTAAACTACATTGAATATAAGATACAAAAAAAAAATAGTAATTATATATTAGAATTTGTAAAGAAATCCTAAGGAAAACAAACTGTGATTTAGAAAGTTGTCAATTTTTCTGTATTTAAAAAAGTCATACCCCTGATTACCCCACATCTTCAATCTTTAATAATGAAGAAAAGGAAGACAGAAGAAAAGTAAAATCTACTTGAAGGCTTGGACAAAGAATGAAGAAAGAGTACTCTTCTTTGTAGGGTCTCTCTGTCTGATTTGGGAGAAGATGCTTACTAAGAAATTGCAAATGGGGGGGCAGAGTCAAGATGGCGGAGTAGAAAGACTCACTGTATGCTAGCTCCAAACCCACAGCCCATGCATTTAATGTAAGAAGAGCTCCCCACAAGTTCTGGATCACTTCAGGGTGTGCAGAAACACAGTGGAAGAGATTTCCGTTCCAGAGAGCCCTGGAGAGCAGTCCTCAGGGTCCATTACGCCCTGGAAAGTGGACCTCACCCCAGCGTTTCCCTGGCTGTGGCCCCAGAGAAGCTGATCCAAACAGGCTTCAGGGACGGAAGCTCCAGTGGCCGGGAAGGTCCCTCTGCCCACAGACGCTGCAGGTCATTGAAAGAGATGGCTGGGCTGGCCAAGAGGGGCGCGGGGGTCTCCGTGGCTCGGGCCCCCTCAGGAGGAAGCGGCGGTGGCAGAGACGGGGGCAGGAAGCGGGTGGAGGCAGCAGCGGCCCGGGACTCCCCCAGCAGCAGGCAGGATCTTCATTACTGAAAGTCTCTGCATAAACCACCTGAAGGAGCTGAGCCTGGGAGGTGGCCCTGCCCCCACCCCAGCACCAGAACTAAAGCTCACATTGAATAGCAGCCGCGCCTGCCACGGAAAGCCCATTTGAATCTCAGACCCCAAGCACTAGCTGGGCGGATCTAGGCGGGGGTGGACAGGAATCTCAGAAGTCAAGTAACTGGCTGGGAAAATGCCTAGAAAAGGGAAGAAAAATAAGACTATAGAGAGTTTTTTTTGAACAGATGCAAATGATCCTGACTTTCAGATCTGACGACTATGAGGAAATATTCTTGCCATCAGGGAAAGACGTGGAGGGCAGGTCCTCTGTATCCCAGATATCCCAGGGGGTTGTCGGGTGGGCTCAGGCCTTGGAAGAGCTCAAAAAATATTTTGAAAAGCAAGTTAGACAGGTGGAGGAAAAACTGGGAAGAGAAATGAGAGAGATGCAAGAAAAGTATGAAAAACGGGTCAATACCTTGGTAAAGGAGACCCAAAAAAATGCTGAAGAAAATAACACCTTGAAAAGTAGGCTCACTCAATTGACAAAAGAGGTTCAAAAAGCCAATGAGGAGAAGAATGCATTCAAAAGCAGAATGAGCCAAATGGAAAAAGAGGTTCAAAAGCTCACTGAAGAGAACAGTTCTCTCAAAATTAGGATGGAACAGATGGAGTCTAATGACTTTCTGAGAAACCAAGAAATCACAAAACAAAACCAAAAGAATGAAAAAATGGAAGAGAATGTGAAATATCTCATGGGAAAAACAACTGACCTGGAAAATAGATCCAGGAGAGACAATTTAAAAATTATGGGACTACCTGAAAGTCATGATCAAAAAAAGAGCCTAGACATCATCTTCCATGAGATTATCGAGGAAAACTGCCCTGACATTCTACAACCAGAGGGCAAAATAAGTATTGAAAGAATCCATCGATCACCACCTGAAAGAGATCCAAAAAGAGAAACTCCTAGGAACACTGTGGCCAAATTCCAGAGTTCCCAGGTCAAGGAGAAAATCTTGCAAGCAGCTAGAAAGAAACAATTCCAGTACTGTGGAAATACAATCAGGATAACTCAAGATCTAGCAGCTTCTACACTAAGGGATCAAAGAGTGTGGAATAGGATATTCCAGAAGTCAAAGGAACTAGGACTGAAACCAAGAATCACCTACCCAGCTAAACTGAGTATAATACTTCAAGGGAAAATATGGTCTTTCAATGAAACAGAGGACTTTCAAACATTCTTGATGAAAAGACCAGAGCTGAAAAGAAAATTTGACTTTCAGACACAAGAATGAGAAGAAGCATGAAAAAGTAAACAGCAAAGAGAAGTCATAAGGGACTTACCAAAAGTGAACTGTTTACATTCCTACATGGAAAGACAATATTTGTAACTCTTAAAACTTTTCAGTATCTGGGTAGGTGGTGGGATTACACACACAAACACACATGTACACATGTGCATGCACACACACATACACACATGGACGCACACACAGAGACAGAGAGCACAGAGTGAATTGAATAGGATGGGACCATATCTTAAAAGAAATTAAGGTAAACGGTGAGAGAGAAATGTAGTGGGAGGAAAGAGGGTGAAATGGAATGGGGTAAATTATATGCCATTTAAGAGGCAAGCAGGAGACTTTTTAGTAGAGGGAAAAGAGGAGAGCTGAGAAAAAAACATGAAGTTTACCCTCATCACATTTGACTAAAGGAAGGAATAAAATGCCCACTCATTTTGGTATGAAAACCTATCTTACAATACAGGAAAGTGGGGGAGAAGGAGATAAGCAAGGGGGGAATGATGGAAGGGAGGGCAATGGGAGGAGGGAGCAATTTGAAGTCAACACACTTGGGGAGGGACAGGATCAAAAGACAGAATATAATCAATGAGGGGCAGGATAGGATGGAGGGTAATTCAGTTAGTCTTACACAACATGACTATTACGGAAGTAATTTGCAAAACTACACAGATAGGGCCTATATTGAATTGCCTGCCTTCCCAAAGGGAATGGGTGGGGGAGGGAGGGATGGGGAAAATTTGGAAGTCAAGTTTTAGGAACAACTGTTTAGTATTGTTGTTGCTACTAGGAAATAAGACCTACAGTTAATGAGGAATAGAAAGTCATCTGGCCCTACAGAACAAAAGAGAAGATAGGGACAAGAGAAGGGAGGGATGATAGAAGAGAGGGCATATTGGTGATAGGGAAAATTAGAATGCTTGGTGTATTGGGGTGGGGGGGAGGGGATAAATGGGGAGAAAATTTGGAACCCAAAATTTTGTAGAAATGAATGTAAAAAGTTAAATAAATAAATTTATATTAAAAATAAAAAAATAAATCCAGACAGGTAAGACCACTAATTTTTTAAAAATCATTTTTTAAAGCTGTTGATGTAAAATATTCAGCCAATACTTCAAAAAGTATCTTGGTCTTCAAAATGTTTCCTTGAGGTATGACAAGAATAAGAATTAGACTAGGTTGATTTCATTTCTGATTTTGTGAAGGCGAAGGGTAGAACTCTTGACTTTCATATCACTGATCATTCAGTCAGAGATGGAAAGATCTCATAATGGTCATCTGGTACAACCAGTTCATTTTACAGATGAGGAAAATGAGACTGAAGGTTAAACAGAGGATAAGTGGCAGATCTGGGATAAAAACATCAAGTCCTCTGACCTATTTGAGGGCTCTTTTCCTATTTTTCAATTAGCAATCATTTATTTTTCTCCTCACCTCCCCCTCCCCCTTGTGAAAAAGAAAAAAAAGAAAGGAGAATAATTAAGCAAAATGAATTTCTGCATTGACCACATGCAAAATGTGGGTGTGGTTCTGTGTCTTGGTCCCCTGCCTCTCTGCCAGGAGATCAACAGCATCCTTCATTATCAGTCCTCTGGACTCTCGAAAAATCATTGCATTGATCAAAGTCCATACATCTTTAAGTTTTGGTTCTTTTTTTTAGTTAAGGCTATAGTATAAATTACTTTCCTGGTTCTGCTCACTGCACTTTGTATTAGTTCATACAAGTCATCTCAGATTTCTCTGAAACCATCTCTTTCTTCAGTTCTTTCAATGCAATAGTATTCTATTACATTCATATGCCATAATTTTCTCAATCATTTCCCAAGTGATGGCCACCCATTTAGCTTCCTGTTCTTTGACATGCAAAAAAAAAAAGAGTGTTATAAATATTTTTGTAGGCAGGACCTTTTTTTTTTTTTTTTTTTACTTTCTTTGATCTCTTTGGAGTCTACTAGTAGAATAGTTGCATAAAAGGTTATGCATGGTTTAGTGACAATTTTTTTGGCTCATAGTTGCAGATTGCTTTCCAGAATGGCTGTACCAATTCACATCACCATCTATGTGCCTGTTTTCCCACAGCACCACACCCATATACTCATTTGTCATTTTCATTTTTCCCCTCAACTTTATCAATCTGAGATATGAAATATACCCTCAAAATTGCATAAATCTGCATTTGTCTATTATTGACTTGTCACATTTTCATGTGACTATTTCTTATATAATATAATGAACTTATATTTTAATTTAAGGGAGCCTTTCACAGCTCTGTGTGTAACTGAGATGGAGCTGAGGAATAGGTGCGGAAGCATCAACATATATGTTGATGTCCCAAAGTATGAAAGCAAGATTTGTGGTAGAGAGAAATACTCATTGATAAAGGATATTATTGGGGGGAGGAATTTGGAGGGGGTGTCAATAAATAGTGACCACCAAGGTCTGGATTGAGGGATGAATTTCACTAGTGTGAATTTCAAAGGAGAAAATGTTGCTGAATTGTGGAAGGAGGTGGAGATTATTGAATTAGAAATGGGGAAGGAGAATTTTTTTCTGATTGCCATTTTTTTTCAGGTTGCCATAAGCAAGGAGGGAAAATGCAACCATTAGTAGAAAAGGTGGCTAGGGATGGAATTTCACCAGCAAGAAGCCAGGTCTTAATGAGTGCCAGAAGGTGGAATGACAAGTTTAAAGATGTAATGAAATTTGTTATTTATGAAGCAGTCATTCCAAAGAACACGAGGGAGGGAAGGGAGGATTGGGGGAATGTGGACTGGGACTTTGACAGGGTAGGATCGAGGGGAATCAGAGTAAGAAAGCATATGGAAAAGGGTTTTTTTGTTGTTATTTCGACAGTTCGGTATTCAGAATTACTAGGAAAGGGAAATTTGAAGGGATGGAGCATAAAGACTGGTTTGAGGGCCACTGAGGAAGGTAGGTTATTTGACTATTCAAGAGTGTCCTTCAAGGCCCAATTTTGTGGCAGGTGGTCATGTTGTCATTCACAGTTATATTGCCTTTGTTTGAAGACTTCACGTGATAGGGAACCCATTTCCTCCCGAGATACTGAATGAAGCTTGTTCACTGGACTGAGAACTTCTTGGAGAAATATCTACTCACATATTCTTGCACACAGAAAACTCCTCAGTAATATCAAATGGAACCTACCCCCTTGTAATACCACCAAGGGCTTAAGGTAACTCTCCTTAAGTCAGTCATTTCTTAAAATAAAGACATGAAAAACTAGTCCAAACAAGACCTGAGATTCTATTTTTTAAAAGGAAAGTTTCAGTAATAGGTTGTCCTAGCCTAATGTATAGTGATTTTCCCCCTTGAATTATTTTAGTTACATGACATGGCATTTAAAAATTTTGCCTTAAAAAATTTGTAGGTGAGGGTGTCATTGGCAGATGAGTAGGAGAAGACTGAATACATTTTTATCAATTTCAAGGTATCTCAGAGAAAATCCCATTTTTAGTCTCAAAGTCCAAGACATCAGATATGGACAAACTATTGTACGAAAGGGCCTAAAAGTACAGGGCCAAATATATCTTATTCAGGCATCAATGCTAAAATCTGTACAGAGAGAAGCCTTTCTTTCCTATCAGTTTTTGTGACCATCAATAGTACACAAATAAATTCCTATGTGTATTTTAGCATGCTTTTTCTAGTTTAATATCCCTTTAATTACAAACCAGAAACAAAATTGCCCTCCTAAAATTCTGAGAGAACCTGGGATAATTCTTCATACTTCTAGAATGTTCCTAGTTAAGATGCAAATATGTGTAATATTTGAAAGGCAGTATGGTGTATCATATGGGGCACTGAACCCAAAGTAATCGGGGTTCAAATGCTTCTTCCAGCACTTGCTGGGCAACCTCTCAGAATCTCGGTTTACTCATTTACAAAATGGGAATTTATATAATTCATAATTATTATTCATAATTTATTATTCATAAATTATTCGTAAAACTCATTTATAAAATGTGGAATGCTTCTCTCACTTGGGGTATTTTGGAGGTCAATTCTTGTTACTTTAGGGCAAAATTATACCTGTTATCACCACAGAGCTTCTTAACCTGGGGTCTGTGAATTTGTTTTATAAAAAACATTTTTATAATCATACTACAATATAACTGACTTCCTTTGTTATCCTATGCATGTAACTTTAGGCATTTAAAAATTTGTACTGAGAAGGGGGACCTTAGATGTCGTTAAACTGCCCAAACCGTCCAGGACCCAAAAAAGATTAAGAATCACACAATTGGTGAAACCAAATCAAAAGATCATAGCTCTAGACCTGAAATGAACCTGAGAAATCTTCTCTTTCTACAGATGATGAAACTGAGGTGCATGGAGGGGAGTGACTTGCCCACAGTTAACACAGGTAGAAAGTGGCCAGACCGGTATTTGAACTGGAGTCCTCTGACCTCAAGTCCAATGTATATGCTGTTTACACTCCCATGCCAGAAAATGAACTCCATTGACAATGTACATGACGAGTTTTTATCCTGCCTTTTTATAAAGTTCACCGACGAGAGAGAACACACTACCTTCGCTTTTGTGCAGCTTTGAATGAAGGGGACATTTTGTTTTTCTTCACATGGAGTCTATATTTCCATCTCTGCAGCTTTTGTCCTTTGTTCTTGATTTTAGTTCTCTTGAACCAAGCAGAGTAAGATGAGTCCCCCTTTCAAATGTCAGTATTAAAGACTTGAAGATGGCTAGCATGTGACCCCAGAATCGTCTCTTCTCCACATTAACCAACCCCAATTTTTTCAAAAGATCCTTCTAATGGGAAGAAAGAGAGAACCTTCACCATCCTAGTGGCTTCTCTGGTCCAATGGTTATCTATTCCTCCCGATCTCATGGGGTGTAATTTCTTCCAACCTCCTTTATTGTTTATATGTTCCAGGATTTGTGATTCCCTGTGGCTTCCAGCAGCAAATGCGAAATGCTCTGTTTGACATTTAAAGTCTTTCATAAGCTAGCCCCCTCCTACCTTTCCAGTGTTCTTACATCTTACTCCTCCACATGCACTCATCAAAGCAGTAATTGACCATGAACAAGACCCTCCAACGCTAATGTCTGGAGATTTTCTCAGGTTGTCTCCCATGCCTGGAATGCTCTCTCCCTCCTCTGCTCTGACTGCTGACCTCTCTCTTTTCCTTTAAGTCCCAACTAAGATCTCACTTCCTACAGGAAGCCTTCCCCAACCCCTCTTAATTCCAGTGCCTTCCCTCTGTTGGTTCCTATTAACCCTGTATACCTTGCTTTGTATATATTTGTTTGCATATTGTCTCCTCCGTTAGATTTTAAACTCCCTGAGGGCAAGGACTTTTTTGCATCCCCCACTGCTTAAGTACCTGCTACATAGTAATAGCTTAATTAATTTTTATTGAGTTAAATTAAATCAGCTTCATTCTCAGGTTCCATCTAAATTTCCTTGATTCAGCTATAAATCCATTTCAGCTCACTCTGTCCTGAGAGGAGCTGAAAAATGACTGGTTAGCACCCTGCTTTTAATAACTATATCATAAAGTTATGCCTCTGAAGTGCCTCCCGGAAAATTTCATAAGCATTTCTTCTCAAAAGAGTCTTGAACTTCAGGGTCCAGCCTTTCTGGTCGGTGTGAACAGCATTATTTGTATTCTTTTTACAAGCTCCCAGAATTCCTGACCCTCCTTGGCTGTACTGCTAAAAGGGTTTCACTGGAGAGTCAGCTGAGCAGTGTTGGGAGTCCAGAGTCATTAAGCAAGTGACACAGCTGCTATCAGATCCCTTGCCTCTATAATTTCCCCTGATTGATCTATCTGTGCTCAGAATGGATAATCCATCATCGGATAAGGTTAATATAAAATGCTCTCAGTGGTAATTTTCTTTGTATTTAATTTTGTCGGCTCCCGAGAAGCAGCTTGGCATAGTGGATATAGAGCCTCCCCTGGAGTCTGAGTGACCTCAGTTCAAGTCTCCCCATGGGCTAACTTTGAGACCCCAGGAGTGTCACTTAACCTCCTGGGTTTCTGGGCAACTTTCTAAGACATTAAAGTTGCAGAGAAGGTACAGATTTTCATTGGTAGAGGGAGATTCCTCACCGAGAGTTCCCCTATATAAGGGAAATCACAGGGTGAATCAGCATTGTGCTGGGTAGAGTCCTGCTCACAAAAGCTGATTGTTAAATTTTTAGTGCAAACATTTATATCTTTCAGCAAATACTACAAATCAAGGTTTAATTTAGTATTTTATTATTAAATTATCATTTATTAAATAGTATAAATCAAGGCATAATTCATTTTTATTATTAAATTATTTATTAAATACTACAAATAAGGCTTTATTTATGATTTTGTTTCTATTAAAGTATTGTTTATTTATTTTGTGGATTACTTCTATTTAAGAAACTAGTGGAGAAAATGTTAATCATCCTTAAATTTAAGAGTATTTCATGTGTTTGGAGAGCCAATTGTTTAACAGCAAACATTTAACTACCCTGGAGTTCAGACCTCATACCTATCTTTCTCCCACTTATTCCAACTCTTTCCTCTCTCTCCCCTTCCCCCTCATTAGATTGTCAACTCTGAGAAGAGAGAAGTTTTTGTTTACTTTTTGCCTTTCTTTGTATCCCCAGAGCTTAGCATAGTACCTGGCACATAAGAGACGCCAACCTTATTGATGGTTGACTAACTGATTGGCTGCCATAAAAACAATTGACTTAGAGTCTGCTTTTGGTACAATAACTCTTCCAGTTTTGTTTTTTTTTCCAGAAGTGCTGTTATTTAGTCATACCTCTCCATTTTATATTTGTGAAGTTTATTTTGGAACCTGAGTATAGAACTGAGAGAGGGATGCTGAGAGACAGAGAGATACGCACATGCATAGGAACATTCATATACATACAGGGGTTAAGTGACTTGCCCAGGCTCACGTAGCTCGTGTCTGAGGCCAGATATGAAATCAGGTCCAGAGCTCTAGCCACTGCTAACCTGACTCATAGGTCTCCATTTTTTCTATAAGCATAGCCAGAGATACTATTGTCAAATGCTTTGCTAAAATTGAAGCATGCTATGCCTAAAGTAACTTTTGACACATTAGTCTAGGTAACACGTTTAAGGAGAAAATTAATCTGTCCTGGTATAGTCTGTTCTTGATGAAGATATAATCATTTTTAGTGACAACTGTTTCCCTAATAATGAGTTATAAAATAAAATATTATCACAAACTATATATATCCATTAAGAAAAACCAAAAAAAGGCAAATCTTTACTTCAAACCTCTAGCAATTAATAAGAAAAATCCAAACATACTACACAGAAGAAAGAATGCTGGATTTGCAATTACATTCTAGCCTTGGCTAAAGTTCCATCCGTGTGATATTCTACCCATGTAACCTTGGACGAGTCATTTAATCTCTCCATTTTCTCATCTATAGAGTGAGAGGCTTGGACTAGAGCCGTCTAATTTTTTCAACTCTAATTCTAGGAGCCTATGAATTCCTATGAAGTAACAAACAAAAGGCTTTTTTCTCTGTTTCTTTTTATGTTTTTCTCAAATTCTACCATTTTGGGGCCTAGTTTTCTGACTTTTTGCCTATACACACACACATACACATATATACACACATACATACATAGACACATGTGTGTCTTTGTATGTGTGTGCGTGCATATATATATATATATATATATATATATATATATATATATATTTGAATCCATGTGTATTCGGTTGGCATTCTGCTAACTTTGTAATACCTGAATAGGTCTTTCCATATTTTTTTCCATCCTTCATATTCATCACTTTTATGTTGCCATAATATTATATTGCATTAATGGACCATAATTTATTTAGCTGTTTTTCAACTGTTGGCAATAAAAATTTTTTAGGAGTATTTACTACTACAGAGAGGGCAGCTATGAATATTTTTGTACAGATAGGTTCTTTCTTACAAATTCTTTTGTGTGTGTGTGTGGGTGTGTGGGTGCGTGTGTTACACAGAATTCTGGCAACATCACCACTGAGCTAAGAGGTCTGCTCAGAATTGTAACTCTTACCACATTTTGTCAGATTGTTAACCACAATGTATATGGCACTTTGCAATCCCCACTAACAATGGATGAATGCCCATTTCTCCGTAGTCTTGTCAACACTGGATTTTATCTTTTTGTTTTCTTTCTGTTTTTACCATTCTTGTGGTTGTAAGAAGTGTTAATTTTGACTTCTCTGTTAATGCCATTTGAGGTTCTTCCCATGGTGTTATTATTTACATTTTCCCCATTATAGAGATTATGTAGTCATATCACTTGACCATTGAAACCATGGTCTGCATGCCCAATATTTAACATACACACAAATACATATGTGCATATATAGCTGTGTGTATATATGTAAATATAAATATTCATTTTATTTAGTTTGTTTCTTTCATTTTAACTTTAGAGATAATGGGTTATGTTGTATAATTAAACATTTATTTTGTCTCAAGTGATTTCTTCTGCTTGATGAAATACTGCATCCTTTAAATAATTAAAACAAATACGTCATTTTATTTTTTATAGTTTTTTAAATGACTTAAAATGTACTTGGGGCAGTTAGGTGACACAGTGCGGGGCTGGGGTTCAGGAAGACTCCACTTTGTGAATTCAAACTTGACTTCACACACTTCTTAGCTGTCTGGCCCTGGGCAAGTCACCCAACCCTGTTTGTCTCAGTTTCCTCATCTGTAAAATGAGCTGGAGAAGGAAATAGCAAACCAGGTCAGTATCTTTGCCAAGAAAACCCCAAAGGAGGTCACGAAGAGTCAGACTCGACTGAAATGGCTGAACAATAACACATATATTTATAATGCTGATGCCGTTAGAGTTTAGAGTGGTGTTTAGAGTGAGTTATGAATCCAAACTCCTTGGGATTTTTGGGGAATTTTTAATAAAATAATGTTCCTTTCTCCTAGAATTTTTTAAGTGCTAGAATCTCAGGCTATCTCAGCAGCTTGGGGATTTAGGTGGTATACACAAAAACTCCCAGCAACGAATAAAGCAAAAGGTCTTTATGATGGTACATTTTACCTGACATAAGTGAAGGCCAAAGGCTTAAAATGAAACACTACGGGCGTGGAGATATGGGGTCAATCAAGGACAGGAGCTTGCTAAACCCTCACATGTGATAGTGTTCAGACATACCAGGAGCAGGTTTGGAAGGAGGCAAAAGGTCCTCTTGTCAGGCTGCTTTGCAGCGTGTGCCTCACCCCATTTCACCAAGCTTTTCAGCTTCCTTCCTACTTAATATGTGGGATCACTGCATCCTTTATCCCCCACACCCGGGCAAGTGGATTTTGTAGGGACGAGGCGAATTCTTGCTCAGGGTTATCTGATTGGTTTCTAATCTCTAATGTTACAACTAGGAAATTGCTAGAACATTAGAAGGCCTCAGGTTTAAAAGCATAGAGTAATGAAGACTTCTGGATAGTTAGAAGTTGGGATTTTGAGGTAGGAAAATGGGGCAAACTCAAGTAGAAATGCCATGACACAAATGAATTCTATAGGTCTCTGAGAGTCTTACCCCACAAGAAAATTATCATCGTCCTCCTTGTTATCATTTTAATTATTATCATTAATTTTTTCTCCCTCTCAGTGGGATTCCCAAAGACTAATCTACTGTATTCATTGGGTTCTAATTCTGGGTTTTCTATTCTATCCAATTAACATTTATTTATTTTTTATCTAGTAGCAAACAGGTTTTTTTTTGATAATTATTGCATTACATTTTGATTCTTGGTAGAAAGAGTTGAAACCAATTTTCATTTTCTGAGTTCCTTTAGTAAATCTTGTCTGCATATGTGTGTGTTTAAATAAAATATATATCATATGTAGATGTATGTATATATGTATATGCATATGTGTATGTGTATATGTATATATGTGTGTATGTTTGTATGTGTATATTTATATTTCCATATGAACTTTATTATGCCTTGATAATTCTATGAAAATCTTCCTTGTGTTTTGATTGGTATTACATTAAGCGTTTATGTTATTATTGGAAGTATTGGCATTTTTTCTCTCTTTCAATTAACAATAAGAGATATATTTATATTTGTCTAGTACTTCTGTCTATTCTATCAAAGTTATTTTAAAGTTGTCTTTGTCCAAGTCTCTTTTCTGTCTCAAGAAGCAAATGTCCAGATCCTTCATGCATTTATTTATTATTTTGAAGAATTTTAATTCTTGCTTGTGGCACAGAAAAATGCAAGTGTTTTGCGGGTTTATCATATCTTATATCCAGCTACTTTACTAAAGTCATTTATGATATTCATTATTTTTTTTAAGTGCTTTTGGTTTCCCCCTATACTACCACTCTATTGTAAAGAAAAATGTTTTAACTTCTTCATTGCCTGGGCTGATTTTCTTCATTTCTTTTTCATGCCTTATTGCTTGGGAGATTTCTAAAACATTATTAAAGAGCAGTGACAAGTAAATATCAATTTTAATGCCTTTTATTAAGGAAGTGTTTCTGGTGTTTCTCTGTTGTTTGTAATATTAACTCATGGTTTTAGATATCTTTAAAAATCAGAATCTTTTCTGAAAACTTTTCAAGTGTTTTTAGACACATATGGCTGCTGTATTTCTGAAGGCTTCCTTTGCCCCTGTTTTATTTTTCTAGGATTCTGTCTTCTCAGTGAGGCATCTTGCATCACTCTGCTGTCTTCAGATTTTGCCAGGAACAAAAATCAAGTTCACTGGCCTACAATGGCACCACATATGCCCTTCTTCCTCTTTTGGAAAGTAGGAACAATTTCCATTCCCCTCTTCTGGCACCTCTTTTCTATTTTGCAATGTCTTTAAAAGATTAGACAACCGTGGTCCAGCAATCATAGTTACCAGGACTTTCAGCCCCCAGGGGGTAGTTTGTCTGGGCTTAGTGACTTGAACTCATTGAAATCAGCTAGATATTGGATGATCATGTCCTCACTTATCTTAAGTCTCTGCTCCCTGCTAAGCATTTTTTTGTTCTCTCCTTCCAATTCAAAGATCATTTTTCCTCATAACAGAAAACAGAAGCAGAATGAGTTGAACAGCTCAGGCTTCTTGGCATCATCCATTACATAGTGCCCCTTCTACCCTAAGCAGGGGTCCCTTTCATCCTCCTCTTTCCTCAACATAACTAAAAACAGACAAATGAATCTTGAGAATTTGATATCCTCTCGGTGCTTCCAATGCTTCTTCAGAATGTTGTCCCAGAAGTACCTCACTCAGGAATCCTTTTCAACTTTAAACCGCTCTATCATCCTCTTATTTCCATCCATGTTCTTCCTTTTTTTTTCTTCTGTCACCATTTTTCCTTCTCTTTCTTGGAAATGGTTCCTGGGATTTTCCTGGCTGTCCCCAAATTCAACTTTCCCACCTTCAGTTTCTACTTAAATTTTCAGATTTCATACCAAATCTAACTCCATACATGTTTGCAGTGGTTAACCCAGTAGCATTTTCCCACTATTTTCTTTCTATTTCTGGGCTTCAGAACTAGTGAGATGATCTTATTATCCAGGTTAAAGTCCAGGTACCACTTTAGACCATTAGTGAGTAGCTTTATTTTCCATCAATATTATGCCCATTCACTGCGTATTCCTTCTAAAAGTGATCCATAGTTGTTGTGGTCTGCCAGTTTGAGACCTTCTGCTAGGAATCCCACCATAGCAGCTCTGTCTCAATGGGTGGGTTACTAGGTCTGGGGCCAGGAAGACTATTTTCCTGAGTTTAAATATGGCCTCAGACACTTACTAGCCATGTGACCCTAGACAAGCCACCTAACTTCATTTGCCTCAATTTCCTCAGCTATAAGATGAGCTGAAGAAGGAAATGGCAAACCACTCCAGTATCTTTGCCAAGAAAACCCCAAATGGGGTCACAAAAATCAGACATGACTGAAAACAAACAAAAAATAGAAACTTCCGTATCTTTTCCTCAACCATCTAACTAATTTATTAAATTCTGTGTGCTCAATGGGAATATGATGTCTGCCAACAAAATGTTCCTCACATGCCTACATCATATTTTATACTGTTGTCACAGCAAGGTGAAGGCCAACCTGTACGTCATGTCATCTGCCATATCTCCCATAGCGCACATGAGTGAATGTACTTGCTACCCTCTCCCTGGCACCTGAAAATGACAAGCCCTGGTGTTAAATGAGACTCCTCAAAGAGAGAAGCCATTTTTAATTTAGTTAAAGTACATTATACATTTCAGAGGGGCTTCAGAAAATGCTGATTGTTGGGAAATAATCCTGCCAGCTCAATTGCTGACAGCCTGAGAGCTAAGAATATGTTAATAACAAAATAAATTCATGTGATTGTTCATATTTTGAAATTATTTTCTTTTGTATAGGACCTGTAATTTCTTCACTGTACAGAGGACCCACTGAAGGACTCTACCAATTCAGATCAGTACCCTATCTATAACTTAGAACTTTAGAGATCTGCCTGGGGATACTGAGATGTTAAGCAACTGTCCCAGGGTCATACACTAGGTATTTGGCAGATATAGGATTTGAACCCATATTCCTGACTATAAAGTCAAGTTTCTAGCACTGCAGTAACGTAAAATAGGGGATAAGACAGACCTTGCCTGGGGAAGAATCCCAGCAGTGCTTACAGGTAGAAAACTGATTGAATTCTTAGTTGAAGAACTGACAAGATATCCAGTAATTAGCTACTGTATCTCAGATGTATCTGTTAATTCTACTTCCTTAGTATTGGAAACTGGGGAAATGCTGGTTGGAAACCAGAAGTCAAGTCAGTTTGGGGGAGTCACCTTGCACCAAGGAGATCTGACCTAAGAGAAGCCTGGCATAGACTGCATCCCTTAGAATTTAGCCTCTTGGCATCAGTCAAATAGATGGATAAGTCTCGAGGTAAATGAATGGGAAAGATCTAATCTGTTTGGGGCAGACAGGTAAGAATTGGGATGAGTCAGTTTGCAAAGGTGAGCAGCTTCCAGAAGGAACAGGTCATGGAGATGGTTAGATAAGGGATAAAGACATAGGTAAATTCTAAAATTCAAGAGGTGGTGGGTGGCTTTGGGAGTCTGAAAGAGAACTCTTCCTTGTTGGAAGTTTGGGCATGGGGCAGGAATGCTTTCCCAGGCCATTGTCAGTGGTTGTGCCTGAGGAAGAAATAATAAAATGCTGGCCTAGCCCCTAGACTTCCACCCTCCATACGTGACAGCTGGGGGAACTGAATTTTGAGAAAGGATAGTATCTGCTTTGACCAGTCAAATCTTTAGTAATAGACCTAGAACTAGTAAAAAAAAAAAAAAAGTTCTATATATTAGGTAATAGAAAATTGGGCAGGTGGAAACTAAGGAGAGAAAACTAATGTTTTAGAGGAAGGAAGGAAGGAAGGAAGGAAGGAAGGAAGGAAGGAAGGAAGGAAGGAAGGAAGGAAGGAAGGAAGGAAGGAAGGAAGGAAGCATTTATTAAGCCTCTACTATGTTCCAGGCATTCTGCTAAGTGCTTTATTTCTAATTTGATTCCCACAACAACTTTAGGATATAGATATTATTATCATTCCTATTTTACAGCTGAGAAAACTAAAGCAAACAAAGGTTAAGTGACTCATCCAGAGTCACACGGCTTCTAAGTATTTGAAATCAAATTTGAATTCAGGTCTTTTTGACTCTAGACCCTCTGCTCATTTCACTGCCTCAAGTGAATTGAGCTGCCTCAAAAAACTAAAATTTAACGGGGTAAGACTACATGCAAAAGGAGCTGAAAGGTGGAGTAGGGAGGAGGAAGAAAGGAGGAACATGGTGAAAAAAGAAGACCAGAGAAGAATGAAGGAAAGTCTGAGATATTCCCTTTGTTTTAATCAACCAGTCAATCAATATTAGCAAATGACTATGTGTCAGGCACTGTGCAAAGTGCTGGGGATACAAAAAGAGGCAAAATAAGGTCCCTACACTCAAGGAGCTTATGATCCAATGAGGGAGACAACATGTAAGCATCGACTGATTAAAGATACTTCGATTCATAGCTTCTTTGGAAATGTTCATTCTAACCCTGCTAGATGAGTGATCAAAGGATTTGAACACAGAGTTTTTAAAAGAAGAATGCAGATAATTAGTAACCATATGAAAGATTATTCCAAATCACCAATAAATATAAAAATGCAAATTATAACAATTATTAAGTCTTACTTTACACCAGAAAATTGACAAAGGTAGAATGAATTAAAATGTAGGGGGACAAGAAACATATGGAATGTTCTTGGTGGAGCTATGGAGTGATCTAACCATTCTGAAAAATAATTTGGAATTATGTAAAAAAAGGTATTAAAATGTTCATAACCTTTGACCCAGAGAACCTGTGGTTTGGAGGGTCAAAGGCAACTAGCATGTTCCCATAAGTGAGGCAATGTGGTACAGAAAGAGCACTGAATTTGGAATTTTCCTGACTTCAAGTTCAGACCTTTGAAGGATATGGGTATATCTGGAAATTAATTACACATAGTAGGAAAAGGAATAAAACTTTAAAAAATTATTTTGGAAGAAAACGTGATTTTCCTTATGTCCCAAAAGTATTTAGTCAATGCTTTAAACTTTATTTCAGGCAGGAGTAGGCTGGAATCAGCTCAAACTGTCTTGTGAGGAGCAATTGTTAAATTTTCAGTGTGGGCATTTACATTTTGGATATTGGCAAATGCTACAAATTAGGGTATGATGAATTTTTAAAATTATATAAATTATATACATTTGCTATATAATTTATGTTATATATCATAATTTATATTATATTATAATAATTTATTTGTGAAATAAATTATATTATTAAATGTTTAAATAAATTAAATTATAATTTATATAATATATACATTTATATAAAATATATTTTAAACATGTAAGAAATTGATAGCAAAATATTAATAATGAATATAAAGCATAAAAGTATGTTGTATATACTTTTTTTAAAATTTTTAAAATTGATTGTTAAACATTTGCTGGCTTACTCCTGACTTTAGGTAACTTTTCCCTTAAAACTTATAATCTAAAATCAGATTGCATCCTGGTTCTTCACTGGACTTTGAGCCCATTGCTCTACTGTTCAAACTGAGTTAGAAAAGACCATGGTGTACCCAGCTGGTACACATGAAATAGGTGGGCATAGAGAATAGAATAGAAGTAGCTTCCATGAAAGACTAAAGATTTGGTCTACTTGACTGTTCTCTGAACTCTACGTTCTATTTCTTGTTCCCTTCTCTTTGTGAAGTCTGTCCCCCATGGCTGAAATAGGACCCCTCTTCACTTCTCTCTCCTAAAATCCTTGGCTTTCTTCAAGGCTCACCTTTTGGGTCACTTCCTATAAGAAAATTTTCATCATTCTTGGTGCTTTCTGCCTTTTCAAATATTCTTCTATGTATATACTTATCTATTTAAACACTGCAATCTTCCCCATCCCAATAAAATATAAGCTATTGAAGAACTGAACCTTTTTGTTTTGTCTCTGTGTCCCCAAGACCTAGCACAATGCTTTAGTGCTAACTAAATCTTTGATGTATTGAATTGACTGAGTTATACAAATGATAACTCCTCCCTTCCTAAGTCACTGACCTCCTGGCTTTACCCTCCATTCGTGCAACTGCTTCTCTCATCATCTTTCAAATATCACTGACAATGTTTCAGTTGCCTAGATTTCATACTCTGAAGAAACCCTGGTTTTGACCAATCTGGGCTACTAATTTATGCTTTCTTGATTCCGAATTTAAACTCACAGTTTCTCCAATCAGGTAGGCACTGCCTTCCCCTGAGGCTGCTCCCAAGCTGATCCTGCCCAGGAGTGATATTGCAATATTCTCTAACTCCCTAAACAGATGACCTAAGGCTGTCAATGTGGCCACTTGTACTACAATCCACCTCTAACTGCTCCAAGCAGAGATCTTCAGAAATCGCAGAAATGGTAGCCTTAAACCTTGCAAGTACAGGCTGCCTTGTAAGGAACATGTGCTACATGGACAGAAATCATTTTCTGGTTTAATTTAGTTCAGTAAACATTGTTTTTAGGAGGTACCAGTTCTGAAGTCAGAGAATATCTCAAGTGATCCCTCCTCACATACTGCAAACTTTGTAGGTTTAGTTAAGTGATACAAGCTTTCTGGTCTCCAGCATCCAGTTCCCAGTTCAATGTACCATATACCAGATTGGGTGCCAGAGATACAAATATGAAAATGATACAGTTACTGCCTTTGAGGAGCCCACATTGTACAAGAAGGAAACACTATTCACACAGCAAAGTAAATAGAAAGTAAGGGCCATTTTGATTTTTGTTACGTTTTGGAAAGGGAGAAAGTACAGCTTTCAGGGGTGGTAGTGTTAACTATTAGGAAGATACACACACACACACCTCATTAAAAATAACCATGTATGGGAAAATGGGGAAACATTATTATCATTCAGCCAAACTTCTCAACTTCTAATTGTCCATATATGCCATCCAGTTTCCTACCTCTGTATTTTTATCCAGCTTGTCTGCCAGTTCCTCTCTTATTGCCTCCACCTCTTAGGAATCTCTCTCAACTCACTTTATAGGCAAGGTTGATAGTCAAGAGAGGAGAAGTGTCATGAGAGAATGTGCCACACACTTAACAAATTCTAAATCAAGATTCGGCATGGAATATCCTCACTCTGCCCATTTAATATTTGGAGGACTTTGTCATGCTTATAATGAATTAGTCTAGGTAGATTTGACTCCAAACTTTGCTTGCTGGCTTGTCCATCTTTATCTATTGAATACTGCCCTTGGTCACATACAAAATTATGAAGGCATCAGATGTCAAGTCTCAGCAAGTAGGCAGAACATGAATTAAATTGCACAAGGACACAATAATCACCAAATCAGTCATTTTAGTTGCTTATAACCTAGCCCACATACAGAGGGGACAGTGAAAGGATGAGAACCTCTCATTCAGACTAACGATAGCCTGCAGGGAATATCAGGTGTGTGATGGCCCGAAAAGTTTCATGAACTCAGGAAACAGGTAGTGTTTTAAGACCTGATGAATGAGGGAAGGAGTAATTGCTTTTCTAAATGATATCCTCATCTACTTCTAGATTCTTACAAGTCTTGCCAAATTACCCTGATCTATCCTCCCCCAATGGGGCAGGAGTCAGGAAGACTCTTCTTCCTAAGTTCAGACATTTAATAGCTGTATGACCCTGGGCAAGTCATATGCATTTGCCTTAGTTTTCTCATATGAAAAATGAGCTGGAGAAGGAAATGGCAAACCACTCCAACAGAACAATTTCCTTTGCCAAGAAAACCTCATTTAAGATCATAGAGAGCTGGAAACTACTGAATAACAATCCTATTTCTCAATTAGGGTAAGTTAAGTCAAGTCAACAAGCATTTGAGAAGAAGATGAAGTTCTTGAAAGTATCTAACAGGAGATAGATAAGTCAGTACAAATTCATGCAAGTGGGAGGCCTGATGAAGTAGGAGACCACTACTTTTACAAGAATGAGGCTTTATGGGCTCTTATCATGATTCAAGTCCAAGCTTCTCTGCCTTGAAAGTACTGAAACTCTCCCAAGGCTTTTCAGTGGACACTAGAGATGGATGGCATAGTTATTGACCCGATTAATTGATTCACGTTAGTCTCTGTTTCACTATATCAGGAATCATGGGAACAACATATAGTAGAGATCAACACTTCTGCCTTCACTACAGAGGTTCTCTTATCACAGTATACACTGACTTCCTCCATGCCACGACCTCGCTGGGGATTTCAGCTCCATCCAGAGTAGAATGTGACAACCAGTCTAACAAGTTCTCCTGCTTGTGGGCGATGTTGACCTTCCATCTATCTTACCAAAGATATTTATAGATTGAAGAAACGAAAACAATTGCCAACTATTTGCCCAAAATATCATTATCAATCAAAGAGAGTGATATAATTCTTGGCCCAAGGGATAGAAGTAGGAGCAAAGGGTAGCAGTTTCATAAAGGCAAGTTTCATCTCAACTCATGGAAAAAACTGCCAACCCAAACTCCTGTGACTCACTTGAAAAGCTGTGGCTTGTCCCTCCCCTAGAGTTCTCCTAAGAGAGGGTACACTGACATCCCTTATAACTCCAAAATTCTATTTTGTTTTATTTTTCTTGCAATTCTATGAAAGCAGAGTTTCAAATGCCATCATCGGGTACTAGAATATTCTCTAAGTAGGCATGCCACTTTAAAGTATGTCACATTCATGTTGTTTCTATACATAATGACTTTATTTAACTAGGCAATCAAAGAAAAATTGATAGTTAAAAAACTGTGTGTTGGGTTCAGTGTCTCTAAGGTTCAGGAGGGGGAGAAGGGAATGCCCCATTTTATGCAACTAATTTGGAAAACAGGTAACCTGGTACTCTGGATTTTGGAGGCTTAGAGTCAATACATCATGAGATTAAATTCTAATTCTTGCATTTAAAGGTTCTGTGGCAAGGGCAAATGACTGAATCTGTGCCTCAGGCAGTCCCCTATTACTCACCTACTAAGTCTTAGATGGATTGCAATATGTTTTGGTGGATTTAGTTTCCATACTGGGAGTTCCTTACATGGAGGACATAAGAGTCTGCTAATATATGTAATATTGAATTTTATCTTTCCATGACATTCCTCTGATTTTTACCTTTGTAATCCTGCTCATATGTCACTATAGAACTTCACAGGATACAAATCATCAACAACTTCGACAACAATTGACAGCAGGACTGGGAGGGTATTTCAGCACATCCCAATGTCATGAGCTATGAGATGACTACTAAAAAATTTAGTGTGGAAATGACAACATAGTATTCCCTCCAGATCTAATCACTGGGACCTGCTGTTGTCACAGTGCAATATAGAAACTTTCATTTCCTTTCTAGGAGATCAAATTTTAAAGGAAAGCTGGGATCAGAATGATTTGCAATGTTCAATTTAGCTTTTTACAGGAAGGACGGTATATAAATCTAATAAATAAATTCCCACATCAGAGGAAAAAAACCCCAACAACAGTCTTCTTAGTATTCCTCCAACAGCTGTGTTTCCACACTAAATAGAATGCTGTGCAGCATTTTAAAGGGCAAGTCTCAGTCCATTTGAGTATGCAGTCCTTGTGCACAACACAGCAGGTGTTTTATAAATGTTTGTTGAATGAATATTCAGCATGCTACAGTGTGGTATAATTCTGGCAAGAGATTTGTAATAGAGGGAGTTGGGTTCCAATCCAGGGTCCTCCATTCCACAAAGATTGCAAGATACCTATCAGAATCCTCCAGCTGAAAGCGATTTCTTCTTCTCTATGCCAATCATTCTCAGAAACATCTTAAACTCAGCATGTGTAAAACAGAACTCACTCCCCTTTCCCCTTTCAAGGGCACTGCCCTCCTCCCAGTCACTCAGGCTCCTAACGTAGTGTTATCTTCACTCCCCTTCATTTCTAAATTCCCTCAGCATAGGCAATCATTCGCCAAGTCCTATCAATTCTATCTTCGGAACATCTCTTGTAACTTCCCATTTTCACCTCTAATGCAGCAACTACCCCCTTACCTCACACATGGACTTCCATATTCCTATTCATCCTCCACCCAGTTTTCAATTTGATCGTCTTAAAGTACAGGCGTGATCTTTTTACCTCTTTTCACTCAATAAACACTCCCACCACTCAGTAAACTCCAGTGACTCCATATTACCCCCAGGGCCAGACATAAAATGCTATGTTTGGCTTTTAAAGTCTTTCATAATCTGGTTCCTCCCTGCTTCTTCTGTCTTATTCCTTTCTCTTCTCTTCTGCTCCAAAATCAAAACACACAGTTACTGCCCTATTTGCTGTTCCTCAAAGAAGATATTTCGTCTCCACATTCTGCACATTTTCATTTGCTTTCTTTCATTTCTAGAATTCTCTCCCTCCTCATCTCTATCTTAAGGCTTCCTTCAAGTATCAGCTTAAAACTTACTTTCTATAAGAAGTTTTTCCCAATGTGCCTTAATGCCAAGGTCTTCCTTCCTGGATTATCTCCTAGATAGGAGATCATATATCTATATCTATGTATTGTACATATTGTATGTAGATAGTTGTTTGCATATTATATCCTTCTATTGAAGGCTTTTTTTAATCTGTTTTTTGTTTTGTTTTGCTTCTCTTTGTATCCTTTCACTTGGCACAGGACCTGGAAAAGAGTCACCTAATAAATGCCAATGGGCTTGAGTGCTTAAATTTGTCTCACCCTCTTTCACACTTATCACACTCTCCCATACATCCTACTTTGTCCATACTTCTCCATTGTTCACTTCTTTAAGGCAGGGACTACGTTGCTTTTATTTTTTGTACTCTCAACACCTACCTCAGAATCTTGAACACAGTAGGTATTTATCAAATGCTTTTAAAATTTAATGAAATTCGATTACCCCTAAAAATTACCTTAACAGTTTCTTACCCAAAAGAGTGGTGTAACACACAGTTTAACAGAGCACACTAGGTTTTGAGATTCGTAGGATTATAGATTTAGAACTATAAGGGACTTTAGAGGACAGTAATTCAACCTCATTTGTTTCAAAGATGAGGATATTGTTGCACAAAACAGTTAAATGATTTTCCCAGGATTATACAATTAGTCAATGTCTGAGGTGGGATTTTAACCCAGGTCTTTCAGCATCCAGGTCCAATTCTCTATTCATTAAGGCAAGCTAATTATTTTCTTTCTTTTATTTTTAGGAAGAAGACAAAGTGTGTGTGGTACCTAAGTTATTCTTTCATATTCTCCTCAAGATTGCCTATATTAACTGCTATCCATGCAGGTTTTTCATACAGTAGACTCCCCACTTCACCACACTGAATTGAAGTCCTACCTGACAGTAACTAGGTCATGGTGTTCCCTAGAAAGCTCAAATTTATTTCAAAGAGACTATAACGAGTGAAAGAGGCCAATTAGTTGACCTCTTTGTAGAGAGACAAAAGAACCTGGCATTTCTGGGAACCACCAAAGGGAACTCCCTACTATGCCACGCTTGTTGAGCATGAACAATGCACAAAGTATTGAATGTCAGCAATATATTACTTGTATTTATGTTTTCTGTTTTAATTAAAGACAATCGCTACTCAGATTTCAGTTGAAATAGGCTGACAAGAGGGAAGACATAGTTGAAATAATTGTATTTCCACAAAGTCATATAAAGTATTAGGAGTCACTAAAGAGGCTGAGCAAATCCCCAGGAAATACAAGGTATTCCAGTATCACCATGCAATTACAACTTCAGCCTAATGGCTTAAAAATAAGTCATTTATTGAAAAATGAGAAGTGAATAGGGATCAAGACCTTGACTCATCACCATTTCTTGAATTTTAAGTAATGTAAATATGTGTGTGTGTATGTGTGTGTTGTGTTCATCCTTCGTTGCCAAAGAAGATCATGTCATCAGAGAAATAATGACATGACTTGCACTTGACTTTGTTTTGAGTGAGGGAGGGCTATGCAGGTCACCAGCTTCACTTCTCCTCCACAACCATCTGAATTCAGTGACCAGATATTCATCAGGATGACTGGAGATGACTCAGGATGAGGCAATTCAGGTTAAGTTACTTGCCAAAGGTCACACAGTTAGTGAGTATCAGATGTCTGAGGTGAGATTTGAACTCAGGTCCTCCTGACTCCTGCATTGGTACTGCATCACCTAGCTGCCCAAGTAATATAAATAGTCACCACAACAAGGAGGCAAAAAAAAAATTCCCAGGAAACAGATCAATCACAGATACTTGATTTCCTTGCTACATCAGAAGACATAGCAACCAAGATCAAGAGTGGTTCGGATTACAAGACCATCAGTAAAACACTGTTGAAGATGATGATGAAATGTTACTGACTATATTTGTCTTAAAGACAAAAGCTCATCAAGGGTATTTATTAGTCCTTAGAGAATTCCCTGGGCACTGTTGAAATAGAAGAGGGATTCCCTGTGGATAATGAGATTTTCCAGATATAGGAAGATTTATTCACCCTCTCCTATTTTACAGATATAGAAACTGAGGCCCAAGTAGGTTTGAGAGATTTATCCAAAGTGACTCAGATGGTGTCAGACATGAGATTTAAGTCAAAATCCTCTGACTCCAGAGCAACTCAGTAAATTCTCCTCATTTGAGGTTCATGCTATTCATAAATATCTCCCTATCAAAATCTTGATGGCTGTTGTTTTTAGAGCACCAGGTCATTTCCCTTTCTTCCTCAAAGAGTTTTTACGTGGCTCACAATTTTTCTCTCCTTCTCAACTCGTGCCGTCATACTAAAATTTCAAAATCAATACTGAGTCTCTTTCATGTAACCTAACCACTCAGTTCCTCAACCTATTCACTTCATAAAACCTACTCCTCAGCCATACACAAAGATCTTATACCCTTGATCTTGGCATTGCCCACAAATGTACCACCACCACCATGGTCCAGAATTACAAATTCCCTTATCTGACCATACCCTTTGGCCTTTAACCTTTCCTTTCTCTTCCTTTACAAAATGCTACTCTTTATTCACACTGGGACCTCCAATCTCTTGACCCTTCCTTTCTTTCCAGGGCCATCTCCCTTACCTTAGCCACTCTTTCCTCTTAGAAACTCCTTATTTATCTTTGATATCCACTCCCTGCTAGTAAGTTTCCTTCTGTCACTTGCAGTGTGAAATTCCTTCTCCCTCACAGAGAAGAGTCATCATAAGAATTGACCAGTGTTGCCTTCTTTCTGTTGTCAGTTACCATCATCAGCTCCAACCCAAGCAAAGATCCTGACTTAGCCATTGCTGAGAATCTTTCTCCCAATAGAGTACCAGACAGAAAAATGAACAAAAACCAAAGCTTCTTGTTGTTGCTAAGCTTTCCTCACTGGCATCACTTCTCTCTGAGCTTTAGCATTCCTGTCACTATTTTTGTAGGATTGTGCCATATTCTTAAATTCATTCCCTGCTACTTGGCCTTGTTTGCATCTTTTCTATACTTCCTTTTAAAAATTGAAGCTGGATGAGTTCTCTGTCAGATTTCTCAGTCAAATTCTATATTCTCTCCTCACTGAAATTGTGTTTCCTTTATACTTTCAGAATTTCATTTCTGAGTATCCCTACATGGTTGCCTTTCTCTAAAGCATTTTAGTCTATGAGATTCTAACTTTCTTTCCTCTGAACACTTTGAAATTTGCTTTTCCCAGATCTGAGTTGCCTATTAAACCATCCCTATTTCTTTCTTTTTATACTATGAAATCCATGATTGAATAGTCCTTTTCCTCTAAGGTTCTCATCATTTCTATTGCAGCAATCAATTTCTTCTTATTATTGCCAGAATATAATTACCCCTTGTTTGCTCCTCCACTTTTTGAAGGATGAAATTATCACTAAGACAAATGAAGAAGTGATCATTTGCTTTGCTTTTTGGCAGAGAGAACATTCTGGGCTATGAGCTTGTGCAGTGATTAGAGTGCTGGACCAGGAAACAGGAAAACCGAAGATCAAATCCTGCATCAGATACTTACTATCTGTGTAACACTGGAGAAGTAACTTCACTGTTGTCTACTTCAGTTTTCTCATCTAGAAAGTGGAGATAATAATAGCAATTACCTCCCAGCATTGTTGTGAGGACAGAATGAAATAGTATTTGTAAAAGACTTTGCAAAAGTGATATGTAAATGCCAACTTTTAATATGCCTGAATAATTGAAGTTCCTCATCAATACTATACTATGTCTCTGTGCAGGACTTGAGATCTGTTTCCCAAGTTCCTGATCTATATCCTCTTTCTGTCAAGTGATTTGCAGTATACTCCAATGACAAAAATCGCTTCTGTTTCTCCCTCTGTTGACCATCACCTAAATACCTTCCATCACAATTTCTTTATCTGGTTTCTAGATTTCCTCAATTAATTATGCCTTCTTAATTATATATATTCTCTAATAATTATTAATAGAGATGTATGTGTATATATAGGTATATTTACATATACCTATATATATATATCACTACTTGACCCCACCTCTATTTTGCCTGGACTGTTTGTTTTTTTTTTTTTAAATAAGTTATACCAATCCAGAGTCTTGGTTAAATCATGGGTTTCATCCCATCAAATCTCAGTGATGTTTAAGAGGTCAGATGTGCCCCTTGAATTAGGACCCCTAGTTCCATTGTTTGTTGCTTAAATTTTGTACATTTTATACAGACACCTCAAATTTCTTCTCTTTAGATTTCATAAACGTTGTTCCTTGAACATATCTCTCTTCCAATTCTATATCTTCCCCTCAAATTCAAAAAGTATACCGCTTATGCCTTCATCTAAATCACTGATAAAACTGTAGAACAGAACAGCAGCCAGAATAGATCCTTAAATTACTACAGGAGATAATTTTCTTCAAGTTGATTTTTAGACATTTACGACTACAATTCAGATCTAGTCATTTGACCATTTTCCAAATTCAGCTAACTATACTATTGTCCAGATATCAATCTCTCCATCTTGTCCACAGTATGACATTTAATCCTTATGGTAGAAAGGAAATAGTGCTTACTATGGAATTAGAGGTTAAAATCTGGGTTAAAATCTGCCTCTGATGCTTATTACCTGTGCGCCCTCTCTTGATTTCAGTTTCCTCTGCAAAAGAGGGTAAGGGATTTTACTAGATGATCCCAGTTCTAACTCTATGACTCTATGATCTAAAAATCAATTGCTCTAGCTTACTTAGCTTTATAACACAATTTTTATAACATAATGCATTCATGGTGAGAAGAAAATGAGGTAAATATAAAAAACCATTTTGTGAGGCTTAAAGTGCTACATATAAATGTTAGCTATTATTACTATTATTTTTATTACCAGTCTTGTAACCCTGTCATAAAAGAAAATAAGGTTAATTCATCATAGCATGTTCCTTGTGATGATCAGTTAATTTCTAGGGATGCTCATTAGGCATCTCTTTAATTATAGATTCTAGAATTTTGCCAGGAATTGAAGATAAACTCACTCACTGACCTACAGCATACATAGAGTATGCTGTAGATGCCACTCTCTTTTCTTTTTTAAAAAATATTTTAAAAAAACCCAACTTTTCTCTAGTTTGTGGTCCCTCATTCCTCACAATCTTTCCAAGATAATTTACAAATCTACTTATTTCGCATCTTGTGGGAAAATGACTAAATTATAGAGTGCACAAAGGAAAATAATGTAAAATAAAAGCTGAAAAGGTAGGTTAGAATCAAACTGTAGAGGGTCTTCAGTGACAGCCTGAGAAGTTTTTATTTCATCTTGAAGGTAATTTGGAATCAGTTTTGAGCAGGAGAGTAACCCAATTAGACCTATGACTCAGGAAGATTGTTTTGGCAAGTGTATGTTGGACTGCAAAGGAGAGGGTTTAGAAATGAGGAAGTAAGTCGGGTGGTTATTACCCTAGGCTGGGGGTGATAAAGGTCTAAATTACAGTAGTAATGTTGCAAGTTGAGTGAGCATCTGTGACAGATGGTAAGGATGGAAAGTTGATGAAGCTTGTCCAAAGCTATTTGACTATGGGGGTGAGGAAAAAGTAAGAGTTAAGCCTAAATCCAAGGTTGCAAAAGTCTACGAATAGGCTGATAGGCAGTAGTGCCTTCAAATGTGAAAATCTTTTGAATAGTTTTGCAAGATTGGCAAACATGCACACACACACACAAACACACACACACACACACACACATATAGTCAGCCTTGATTAGATATACTTGACCCACAGCCTATCCAAGAGTACTTCCATATTTTATGCTATAGTCCTGAAATCCAAATCCCACTCTTAGATACTGTCTTCTTAATCAGCTGTACATAATTCTACCTTTCTTACAAAACACTTGTTTTAACTGGCAGCAGTGATAAAAAATGTTACCAGTGGCCCTGATAGCTTTAGTTTCTTGTGCTTTTGTTTCTTGCCTTGTCTTCTTATAAAGACTTTATAGACTTTGGCAAAGTCTTCTGGATTCTTTCTGGCAGTGTCATTCATCTTTACCTGACTCATCTTGATGACTAAATGACAGTAGTCATCAAGTTTGACAAGTCCTGGAAGATGCTCAATCATATCTTGGATCTATGTCCTGGGAGTACAACTGAGATCTATGCTATTAAGGTGATTCAAGAAATAACTGCTTCCATAACTCTCAGCAGGAACTCAACCTTGACCCTTTCTCATCCCTTCTTCCTCTGACTTTTCCTAAATGATTTCTCACTTGATAGCCCCTGTGGACCCACATTTTCTTTCTTTGGAGCACAAACAAGTGCTTTTTCCTCAGAGGGCACAGTTCTCTGCTTAATGGGGAGACCCTCACCTATATGACAACACTGAGCATCCAGCTGATTTTCTGACCTTTTCTTCCATGTCACATTATCCTTCCTTCTAATCTCTTTATTTAATTCAAGGTTCCTTAGGCAAATTTTAATCTACTGGCTACCTAAGATCTACATTTGTAAGATTACATCCAGAGAAAGAACTGATAAATAGAAGTATTCACAAAATAGTTTTACATATATACACAATTATTTTATATGGCCATGTTGTTCAAATGACAAACATATGCTTGCCAAAAACATTATTTTACTGAGGTCTTACACAAGGCAAGTATTCATATCATGGTCAGAAAAAGAGATACAAGGACAGTCTCAAGGGTCTCTCTTAAGAACTTTTGAACTGATTATGTGACATGGAGACCCTAGCACAGCATCACTCAGCATGGCCTGTCCACATCAGAGAAGATGCTATGCTCTATGAGCAAAGCAGAATTGAAGTAACTCAAAAGAAACATGAGATGCCAAATTTAGAGAATCCACCACAAATATTCACATGGACTATCCAGAAATTTACATATTAATTAATTATATATTTAAAAGTAATAGCAGGTTGTGAATACATTTATAGTTGCATGAGTAATCATCTCTGTTATCATACTATGTTATGAAAGTGCTTATTTTATTCCACAAATTAAAAGCAAAGTAATTTTTTCAAAAGGTACTTAGAGCTAAAAAACAATAATTCACAGAACTAAAGCATTTGAGGGACCTCAGCATTAGGGCCAACTCAATGCTTATGCCCAACCCATGGACATGAAAGAAATACATGAAAGAGATCTCCATTATAACACCACTTAGTAATAGGTCAGATTTTACTTGAAGATCTCCAAGCATGAGGGACCCACTAGCTCTCAACATAATTCATTCAGCTTTTAGACAGCTCTAATTATTAGCAAGTGTATTCCAATACCAAGTTTAAGTTGGTTTCTTTGCATGTCCCACCCATAACGCCTGATTCTGCCCTCTGGGACTAAACAGAACAAGTCTAGTCTCTCCTTCATTTGCAATTTTTTCAAATACTTTAAGGCAGTTATGACCCAGTGAGTCCTCTCTTCTGTGGGCTAACCGTGTCTTCATGTCCAGTTCCTTCAACCACTCCTCACATTTCATCTACTCAAGGTTGTCTACCCTAATGGTTGCTTTCCTCTTTATTCTCAACAGTTTATCAATGTCCTTAAATTTGAATGCCAAAAATAGAACAATATACTCTAGATGAGGTTTAATGAATGCAGAATGCAATGAGGTCATAACCTCCCTATTTCTGGAATCTATATCCCTCTTAATCTACCCTAAGAATGCAATAACTTTCTAACTTGCCATACCACACTGCTGACTCATGTTGAACTTGCAGTACATTAAAATCCCAAGATCTTTTTTCAGAATAATTGCTATCTAACCATATGTCCCCCATCTTACAATTGCAAAGTTGGCTTTTTGTGCCCAAGATTTCCTTTAAAGAGAAAGATTTCAAATATCTCAAAAGGTAGACAGTGATTATAAAGAACCAGCAAGGCTCCATCAAAAACAGGTCATGCCAGACTAATTTCATTTCCTTTTTTGACAGGATTCCTTTTCAGCTTATTAGATTCTTTCAATTACTCTAGTCCAGTGTACTGGGGACTGGGGACCTTGGGAGCCCCCAAACCTCTATCAGGAGGTTTCCAAGGTCAAAACTATTTTCATAATATTAAGATATTTTTATTTCTTGTACAGTAAACATTGATAGAATGCCCACAAAAACAAGCACTTTGGAGTGTCCTTAATAATTTTTAAGAGTATAAAGGGTTCCTAAGGTCACAAAGTTTGAAATGCTGCTTTTAGCCCATCAAATTCCTTTTGGTTCTTGACTCCACTAACTATTTTGTCAGCCATTCCTCTCATCTTTCTCATTCCTGTATTTGATGAGTATACCCTTTGGGCCTTTATCCACCTCACTAAAAGTATTAAACAGCACAAGGACAACCCAGATCCCTAGGGCACTTCAAAGGAGACCTTCTGCCACATTGACACTGAACAATCTATCTTTAATCAGGCCATCCAATCAGTAATGAATCCATCTGATTGTATCATTTTTCCAGTACAAATATCTCCATCTTCTTCATAACAATAGTATATGAAACTTTATCAAAAGATTTTATAAAACAGAAGTAACCTATATCCAGAGTACTCTTCTCTCAGTAATCCTGTCAAAAAAGGAAATGAAATTAGTCTGGCATGACCTGTTTTTGATGGAGCCTTGCTGGTTCTTTATAATCACTGTTTACCTTTCTAGATATTTGACACTCTTCTCTTTAATTCTCCATTTCAGAATTATTTCATGAAGCAAAGTCAAGCTCCCTGACTGAGAGTTGGCAAGCCCGGTTCACCTCCCCCATCCCCCCAAATTGGGATAAATTAATTTGGAGTAATAATTGTAGCATTGATTGGAGTAATCCGAAAAGACTTTTTGTCAAAGGTGCCACTTTAGCTGAGTGTTGAAGAATTGTGGATCTCATTTAGGAGGTTCTGCAATGTTCAGGGCCTTGAACAATCACCACAACGTCATCCGAAAGAAGGAACATCTGGAGATACTCAACATTTATGAATAATCCTTCTTTCACTTGGACTGTGTAGGGCATCTTTCTTGACAGTGACCAACATCTTTGGTGGGCATATATTTCCTTCCTTTATGCTTTGCCTAATGTTAATTATCAGAAGTTTGGGGGACATCTGCATGATAGCTTTCAAGGAATCCTGTGTAATGTTAATACCTCCTATAGTACAAGGGCAGTACAACGATCTTCCAAATCAGATCCTTTTTAGTAGTCCAGAAGTAGCAAAGCACAGTGGGAACTTATTCATTCTCTGCATCTTTCAGTCAATTATAGGACTGTAAAAATGTGGTCTTGCTTTCTGGTGAGAAGCTACTTCCGTCTTAAATATTCATCCAGTATCACCATGATACTATGTGTAGATTATTTTCATAAAACTGTAAAAATGGGAAAGTGGGTATATGAGCTTAATAGATATTGATTTCTTTTCAGTTGTTTGGGATGTATTTCCCCAATAGGGCTTGTGACATACTCATTTAATTCTGCCTTCAGTGATGGCATCTCCCATCCCCAAACAATCTCGTTGCTTAACTGCTTTTGAGATCTGCTTAATAATTACATCTTTTAATTCTTTGTGCTTATCCAGGATAAGAGAGGTACTTGTCTGTGGATTAGCCAGCACTCAAGGGGATATGGTTCAAAGTGTGTACTGAAGCAACAGTGGTTGGCCCAGAAGAGGATCTAGTTGATAATCAGGTGAATCCATTATGTAGTGACATACAGGATAAAAACAGACACCTTGATTGGTTTCACCAGGTTGGTTCAATGTTTCACTGTCAGGCAGGTAGTTTGTATATGGGTGGGAGGGGGAAGAGGGCTGGGAGAGGAGGAAGAGGGACCTTTGTCTAATGCCTGGACCCTGTGCCCTAGCATTCTCGGGATTTGCTAAGCTTACTTTCTGGATCAGGCCCAGTTCAGACTCTGTTGTAATGTGAGTTTCATTTCCGTGAATTGTTTAGTATCCATTAACTGATTTGTGGCTTGGGTTTATTTTTCACCAAACTTACCCTTTGCTTTTAAAATCATTTGGACAAAGGTGGTGTACATTATTAAAACATGTGCAGAATATTCTAGGAGCTGTTGCATGAATGGAGATGGCATTTTTTTTCTGACTTTTTAAATTTTAGAAGAGGTGTATGTGTGCGTGTGTGTGTGTGTGTGTGTGTGTGTGTGTGTGTGTGCCATGCACTCAAGTGTAAGCTAGAACATAAATGATAAGATTTAAGGAGAAAAAAACACCCTTCTAAATGTGTCTTTTAATGAGGCATTTCAGTATTTCCCATGGCAATTTGAGATAATCACTGTGTACAATCTTTTTAAACAATTTTCCACGTTTATTTTTAATTAAACTTGAGTAGGTTGAAGAGTCCCCCATTTTACCTTCAGCTGAAAAACTGCATTGGTGGTAACTCCCCCCACACCCAGGCCAAGCAATAAGGTGAACCACATTCTCATTAGGCTTTAAATATGAATGCTGGAGATATTCATCTACTGACACAATGGAAGTTATAAATCTTGGCTTTTGAAGTTGCTATAAAGCCATCATTTTCTGGTCTGTCCTTGAACAGCATGTATCCAGAGCAGGAGATTTCTCTTTTCCTTCCTTTTAGTCAAATTATCTCTATAGTTCATAGCATTTGAAATTTAGAGCAGGAAGGGACTTTGAAATGTAATTTACTCCTCCCTTCCTATTGGACATATGAGGAAACTGAGGCCCATATAAAGGTGAAGTGATTTGTTCAAGCTTGCACAATTATTAAGTGACAGATTGGGGTTTTGAACCCAGGGATCTCTGACTCTGAATTCAGTGCTCTGAAGTCAGAAACAATGCTCAAGTTGGAGTCAAAGGAACTCGGTTTAAATTCCAGCTTTGTCTTTTTTTTATTTGTGTGACCCTGGCGAAGTCATTTTCACCTCCGAGACTCAGTCACTTCATTTGTAAAATGATGGACTTGAAACTAGACCATATCTAAGGTCCTTTAAACTCTAAATCTGGTATTCTGGCCAGGAATTTCATTGCATTGCACTTCTCAGGGTGCTCCCTATTCCTCGATTATAGTCAATTTTCATCTAATAACAAGGATTATGGGTTAATTTCTTTCCTTCAGAAGTGGATGACTACCATAAGGACAGACAGTTATACATGATGATTTGTGTTTATGGTCAACAATGCAAGAGGCTGGGCATTTTAAACTGAGGCTCATAGTTTCATTCAATCTTTATAGAATTGCTTTGGCATAGGCAATGACTATTATTTCTATTTTGCAAATGAGGAAATTGATACTCAAGGAAATTAAGTTACTTGCCAAAGTTTGCACAGTTAATAAGCAGTTGAATGAAGACCCCAAACCAGGTATTGGTCTTTCCAAACCAGAAGGGGTTCTCTTCCTTTAATAACAATAATAATAATGATATTTTTTCAAAAAAAATTGAAGACACTGAGATTGCTATCAAAAGATAAAATCCAAGAAGTTGGAAGAGGTCAATGGCCTCTTCCATGGAGAGCCACTCGTCACAAACCAAGACCCTTGTTACCCCTCATGTTTCTACTTCTTTTTGTTTGTTTGAATTACATTTCATTTTTTCAATTAATTATAATGTATTTTCTCTTTCACCACACTAGAAGAAAAAAACAAAAAGAAATCTCTTGTAAAAAATACGTAAAGTCAAGAAAAGCATGTTCCCACATTGACCACGTCCAAAAACGTACATCTTATTCTGCTTACTGAATCCCATCACGCTCTTTCAGAAGAAATAGCCTAATTCCTAGATGGTTGTTGAGTTGGAGTTCTTAAGTCTTTCAACTTCATTAGTCTTTGCAATATTGTTGTTGCTGTATGTATTCTCCCGATTCTGATCACTTCATTCTGCAAAAATTCAAAGAGATCTTCCTCAATGAAAATGATCCTGTTTTCCAGAAGTTCTCTATCATCCTATTCATCTAAATTCATCATATGACCTATTCAGTCTCTTCTGCCAAATGGTTACCACCCTGGCAGAGAAGTTTTAGTATTTTTCCTGAGTTGTATCTCTTTGTCAGGCTCATAATTCTAAGTCACAGAGGCCAGAGTCATAGGTCAATGAATGGCACTGTCTCTAAGTCAACATACCGACCTTCCTACCCTACTGACGCCCAATAATCTTAGAGTACAAGGGCATGCATGGATGTGGGATGCTGAGGGCTTAGAGAATCCACTTTTGTCTTCAATGTTTGATCTCAGGTGATTGTCTGATCTGACTACTTAAGAAATAACAGAAGATCTGTTTCACATACAGATAGGCTTTTCATCCCCAGACCTCTAAGTGTGCTATTCTGAGTGAACAATTTATAATTGTTTCTTTTTTATCACTCTTGTCGAGAGGAGATTTGAGTCATGACCACAGAAAAAGCAGGTGGCTGATGAATCCATATTTTCTGTCATTACATGGATTTGAGATATAAAATATTACCTGAACTTTTAAAACAAATAACTGTAATTTCCATTTAACTGATTTTTGACTTTGGACCACATTTATGCATCAGTAATTTATGTTGCATTAGAACAAAATAGAGACAGTGTTGGAATATGAACCAGGCGAGAAGAGATGGCCAGGGAGGAAGGGATACAGGTGAATTCAGCTGACCCAGTACAGTCTGGGCTCCAAGGATCCTGTTTCTTATTTTGCTTTAATCAGAAAGAAAGTAGCATTTGAGATAAAACTCATAAAAAATAAATCATAGATTTATAGGGATGGAAGCCACTTCCAGTATCACTCAGTCAGGGAATTAGTAACAGGAAACTCTGGGAACTGTTGGAGCATCAGTAGAATATAATTTCCTTGAGGACAGGGCTATTTTCATCACTGTTGTTTTGTCTTTGAACTGGCTGGTACCTAATGGGTACTTGAAAAATACCTTTTAGAAGCACTTCTCAAATTTCATCATGTAGAATGGGCTGGAGCAGATTTTCAAGGCTATTTGGCCAGAAGTGTCAAACTGGCAAAACTCCCCAGTGCTCAGAATCAGATTAAAATATAATTGGGAAGTTTTAACAAAATAAAATTAAATATTGATTTATGGTTTCCTAAGGCAATATTTGTCTATATTGACTTAGGGACCAATTTCTATGTGAGTTTGATACTATTGATTTATACCAATACCCTAATTTCGCAGATGGGGAAACAGAGTCTTAGAAATTTTGCATGTAGTTCTGCTACTACTGAAAGACTGAGTTAGGGCTATAACTCAGGTGTGCTAATTCCTAGTGCAGTTTTTTAATTTCATTTTGTATTTTTTCTGCACTACCCCAGAATAATTAATGTACTCCCTATTCATTAATATCTTTGGCATTATCAGAGGTGTGGGCACTGGTGCAAGCTCAAACTGCCTCAGGAGAGCCCATTGTTAAGTATTCAATGTGAAAGTTTGTATGGCAGAAATCATCAAAGGCTACAGAGCAAGGTCTGACCGATTATTTTTACTGATTGTTTAGACTTGAAAAAGTGATGGAGAAAATGGTGACAATGCATATTAAACTTAAAAGTGTGTCATGCATACATTTTTTTTCCTGAAGATTAAGGAGTTAAACACTTATCTGTTTAATCATTTAAAAAAATTAAACCCATTAAACATGTACCATTTAATCCTAAATCTTTAACCAACTTTGGAACAATTCTAGCACCTCTTTATGCTGTTTTCTCTGTCATAAATGAAACATAAGATTTAACAAGGGTTGGAATTATCAGGATTGTGCCTTTTCTGGAAATGATTTCAGTCTTAGTTACTGTCACCTGTAAATAAGATATATGAATAGAAAGCTAAATCCATAAAGGTATGTCACTGGAGCACAAGATCTGGGAAAGCTTTCACTATGGGTGTAGCAATACACCATATGTCTATTGTCTGATTGCCAGCCTAGCTAGGTTCAGAGAGTTTTTGAATCAGGTTGGTCTCAGAGTTATGCATATTTTCGCTATGAAAATGTTTTTTTCTCTTTAATAGCACTTTTTTCCACTTACATGTAAAGATAGCTTTCAACATTCATTTTTATAAAATTCCGAGTTCCACATTTTTCTCCCTCCCTCTCAAGACAGCAAGTTACATGATATAGGTTATACATGAACAATCATGGTAAACTTATGCCCACATTAGTCATTTTGTGAAGAAAGAATCAGAAAAAAAGAGGAAAACCATGAGAAAGAAAAAAAAGAAGAGAGAGAGCAAATAATATACTTTGATCTGCATTCAGACTCCATAGCTCCTTCTCTGGATATGGATAATAAT
The DNA here is from genome assembly GCA_023548195.1 of Bettongia penicillata ogilbyi. Taxonomy (NCBI): domain Eukaryota; kingdom Metazoa; phylum Chordata; class Mammalia; order Diprotodontia; family Potoroidae; genus Bettongia; species Bettongia penicillata. The sequence continues at coordinate 5,485,850 of JAJHZJ010000024.1, forward strand.
TTCCACCATAAATCGTTTGGAATTGTCTTGGATCATCACATTGCTGAGAAGAGCTAAATCTATCATAGTTGATCATCACACAATGTTGCTGTTGCTGTGTGCAATGTTCTCCTGGTTCTGCTCACTTCACTTAGCATCAGTTCATGTGAATCTTTCCAGGCCTTTCTTAAATCTGCCTGCTCATCATTTCTTATAACATAATAATATTCCATTATATTCATATACTGCAACTTGTTCAGCCATTCCCCAACTGATGGGCAACCTCTCAATTTCAAGTTCTTTGTCAACATGAAAAGAGCTGATATATATATATATATATATTTTTTTTTGTACATGTGGGTCCTTTTCCCATTTTTATGATTTCTTTGAGATACAGACCTAGTAGTAGTATTGCTGGATAAAAGGGTATGCACAGTTCTATATCTCTTTGGGCATAATTCCAAATTGCTCCCCAGAATGTTTGGATCAATTCACAACTCCACTAACAATGCATTAGTGTTCCCATTTTCCCACATCTTCAACAATTTTCATTTTCCTTTTCTGTCATATTAGCAACTCTGATAGGTGTGAGGTGGTACTTCAAAGTTGTTTTTAATTTGAATTTCTCTAATCAATAGTGACTTAGAGCATTTTTCATATGATTATAAATAGCTTTAATTTATTCATCTAAAAACTGCCTGTTCATAATCTTTGACCATTTGTCAACTTGGGACTGACTTATATTCTTATAAATTTGACTCAATTGTTCCCTATTTGTTTTAGAAATGAAGTCTTTATCAGAAACACTGACTATAAAAATTATTTTCCAGCTTTCTGTTTTCCTCCTAATCATGGTTGCATTGATTTTGTTTGTGCAAAATCTTTTTTTAATTCAATGTAATCAAAATTATTCATTTTGCATTTCATAATGTTCTCTGTCTCTTGTTTGGTGACAAATTCTTCCCTTCCATATAGGTCTGATATGTAAACTATTCCTTATTCTCCTCATTTGCTTATGGTATCATCCCTTATGTTTAAATCATGTACCCATTTTGACCTTATTTTGTTATAGGTTTGTGGAAACTTTCAAAAGTTTTAATTGATGCCTTCAGTTTTATATTATATGCATTTTCCAATACCCCCAACCCCATCTCTCATTAAAAAGTCCTTTGTAAAAGGAAAAAAGAAAAGAAACTAATTAAGATTATCTGGCAAACAGAATGAGCAGGTCTGACAAATTTTTTTAACATTCTAAATCCATAGATCACCAGCTCCCCAAAGCAGAGAAGCTGCCACAATGTCTCTCAAAGATAATCTACTAATTCACATAGGGTTTATGATCTCTACCCATACCCACAAAATAACAAATCTTTTGTGTTGAAGTATTCAGCAGCTTAGGCAGCTAGGTGCTGCAATGGATAGAGTGCCAGTCCTGGGGTCAAGAAGACTCATCTTCCTGAGTTCATATATGACCTCAGACACTTACTAGCTGTATGACCTTGGGGAAATCATTTCACTCTATTTGCCACAGTTCCTCACCTGTAAAAGTGAGCTTTGTCAAGAAACCCCAAATAGGGTCACAAAGAGTCAGATATGACTGAAAAATGACTTAACAGCAATCAGAAAGAACAAGCAAATAACTCTCTTAAGCTTTAATTTGAAAAAAAAAAACCAAGGGAAACAAAGTCATCTTTTCAGCAGTCTTTTGAAAATACTAACAGAACAGTGGTGCAGGGAACTTTTCAAGGTTTCAAAGATAATCTGACTAAAATATTGCATGGTAAATCATAGGATCAAAGATCTAGAATAGGAAGATACTAAGATGTCAATGATTCTAAGTTCCTTATTTCACAGGTGAGGAAATCACATCCATGAGATAATTTTAAAGGACGAGAAATTATATAGCTTAGAAATGACACGGCTGATGGAAGAAGGTGACTATACAATAACGCCAAACATCAAATGGAAGATGTAAAAATTAGTCAGTTCTTAGAAAGTTTTCAAATACTTGGATATTTGGTATGGTACAGATAAACTAAACAGTAATAGACATTTCCAATTTTTAAGCTGAATGTTTATCATCATAGAAATACAACCTACAGTAATGGCTAGGGGTAGATATGAGGCTTGTTTTTTCATTGCTATAATGAACTCTCAGTGGAGAAAACTCCCTTTACCAATATAAATTGGAACTTTCTCTAAAATTTATAGTCTTAACTACCTAGAACATGGAAAGGTTAAGTGATCCACATAATCATTACATATCAGGGATGGAACTTGAACCCAGATGTTCCTAACTTTGTGTTCAGATTTCTATCCCCTATTGTACCAGACCATAACAAGAAATTCTAAAGGGACTTGGATTGTTTTTTGAAAAGGATCGATGACAGCATTGAGTGATGTCTTGACTTGTGCATGAATTGGATTCAAGTGAGGCACAATTATACAGAACTGTCAGCCTCACTTTTTCTTCCTGAGTTATCAAAGTCCAGTGGCAAGACAAAAGTCAAGACAACTGGTGATGGCCAGGGATGTAGTGGATGACCTTTGCATCTTTGATGTCTGACCAAGCTCTAAGTGTTCCATAATGCCTGCTTTAGCTGCCATCGTTGCTGTTGGAACAAATTGCTCTCCTCCACCCATTCCACTGGAGGAAGTCTTCACAAGCTTGGGGTAGACATTCCTTAACTCAACAGCAGATCTGAGACCCATCAGTTACCTTCAATTGGGTTTAGCCCATTCAAGATGATTTTACCAGCATATGAATGGTAACAGCCTCTTGGAGCCACAGGTGAGAGTTGAGTGCAAGGGACTTGGATGAAATGTAAGGAGAAACTACATAGTAGTGAGGAATGTTTAAATACAGAAATCTATTACTTTAGGAAACTATGAAATGAAAACTGTAAATAAGCTTTTAAAAATATGGCCAAAGGGGGGCAGAGCCGAGATGGTGGAGTAGAAAGATACGTATACCCTAGCTCTTTCCCCACAGCCCATAGAATACCTGTAAAAATGAGTCTAAACAAATTCTAGAGCTGCAGAAGCCATAAAACAACGAAGTGAAAGAGATTTAAAGCCCAAGATAGCATGGAAGTCTGACAGGAAGATCTATCGCATGGGACACAGAGCACAGTGCAGCCTACAGAACCCAGCCCAGCCTTGGCCACATGGCACCTGCAGGAACAGGACCTGAACAGGCTTTGGGGGCAGAATCCCTGACAACAGCGGAGGTTCTCAGATTCCTCAACCCATAAACACAAAAGACAGCTTCAAAGGTCAGGGAGAAAGCTTTTTCATCTGGGTTAGAAGGGAGCAGGGTCCTTCCCTGTCCCCAGCCCCAGATGGTGGCAGCACAGTGGCTTCCATTTTTGAAACCCTCAACCTAAAGCCCCTAGGGATATTGAGCCACTGATCTGAGTCTCAACCCTGAGTGGCAGCTGGGGGTAAGGAAGGGTATTGGCTGGCATGGTGGAGCTGGTGGCAGCCCTGGAAAGGGAATCCTACTTGCAGATCCTGGGCAGAAAAACTTTGGTAGCTCCCAGATTATAGTGCAGGCCAGGAGAGAAGTAAACTCCTCTCCCTTGATTATGCCACCTTGGAGGAACTGAGAACTTACAGGTTCCCAGAGTATACCCCCCTCTTGATAAGGGACTCAAAAGTCAAGTAACTGGCTAGGAAAATGCCCCAAAATGGGGGAAAATAAGACTATAAATGGTTACTTTCTGGGTGAACAGGTATTTTCTTCCATCATTTCGGGTGAGGAAAAACAATGCTCACCATGAGAGGCCTCCGAAATAAATGTGCAATGGTGTCAAGCCATGGAAAAGCTGAAAAAGGATTTTGAAAATCAAGTAAGAGAGGTGGAGGAAAAATTGGGAAAAGACATGAGAAAGATGCAAGAAAATCATGAAAAGTGAGTCAACAGCTTACTGAAGGAGACCCAAAAATGCTGAAGAAAATAACACCTTTAAAAATAGGCTAAGTCAAATGGCAAAAGAGGTCCAAAAAGCCAATGAGGAGAAGAATGCTTTCAAAAGCAGAATTAGCCAAATGGAAAAGGAGGTTCAAAAGCTCACTGAAGAAAATAATTGTTTAAAAATTAGGATGGAGCAGATGGAAGCTAATGACTTTATGAGAAACCAAGAAATCACAAAACAAAACCAAAAGAATGAAAAATGGAAGATAATGTGAAATATCCCATTGGAAAAATAACTGACCTGGAAAATAGATCCAGGAGAGTCAATTTAAAAATTATGGGACTACCTGAAAGCCACGAAAGAGAAATCACAAGGGACCTACTAAGGTTGAATTGTTTACATTCCTACATGGAAAGATAATATTTGTAACTCTTGAAACTTTTCTCAGTATCTGGTAGTTGGAGGGATTATACACATGCACACACACACACAGCAAAACAGAGAGACAGAGAGAGAGAGAGAGACAGAGTGCACAGGGTGAGTTGAATAGGAAGGGATCATATCTAAGAAAATAAAATTAAGGGATGAGAGAGAAATATATTGGGAGGAGAAAGGGAGAAATGGAATGGGGCAAATTATCTCTTATAGAAGAAGCAAGAAAAAGCTTTTTAAATTGGGTGGAAAAGGGGGGAGGTGAGAGGGAAAAAGTGAAGCTTACTCTCATCACATCTGACTTAAGGAAGGAACAACATGCACACTCCATTTGGTATGAAAATCTATCTTACACTACAGGAACTTAGGGGAGAAGGGGACAAGCAGAGTGGGGTGGATGATGGAAGGAAGGGCCAATGGGAGGAGGGAGCAATTAGAATTAAACACTGTTGAGGAAGGACAAAGTCAAGAGAGAGAAAATAGAATAAATAGGGGTCAGGATAGGATGGAGGGAAATATAGTTAGTCTTACACAACATGACTATTATGGAAGTCATTTGCAAAACTACACAGATATGGCCTATATTGAATTGCTTACCTTCTCAGTGGGGATGGGTGGAGAGGGAAGAAGGAAGAGAAGCTGGAACTCAAATTTTAGGAACAAATGTTGAGAATTATTTTTGTATACAGCGGGGATATAAGAAATACATGTAATGAGGTATAGAAACTTATCTTGCCCTACAAGACAACAGAGAAGATGGGAATAAGGGAAGAGAGGGGTGTTAGAAGAGAGGGAAGATTGGGGGAAGGGGCAATCAGCACGCATGACATTTTGGGGTGGACTGAGTGGAGAGATGGGGAGAAAATTTGGAACTCAAAATTTTGTGGAAATGAATGTTGAAAACTAAAAATAAATAAACATTAAAAAAAACAAAATATGACCAACAGCTAGTTTTTATCCAAGTAGAATAAGAATTCAATAACAAAATTATGGATGATCTGCAGAAAAGAAAGTAAAAAGAGAAACCAACATCCTGAGCAGACTTCAAAGATGAAGAAAAGGAATTTGAGAGAACATAAAAGTTGAAGGGAAGCAGTGGCCCAAGGTCTTTGGTAATGGAGTTAGAATTATGAATGTACATAGATTAAGTCACTCACCACCTAAAAAGACTAGGAAAAAAAATCAGACCAGTTGATGCCAGGACCACCCAAGCTGTTTAGTGCCTTTGTGTAGCAGGTTTTCCATGTGGGACAAAAAAGATAGAATTGCATTTATAACACCAGCTTTTATTACTGATGACAATATGGGGAGAGAGAGATCTGCATTCTATAAATGCCCATTACCATCCAATAGCTTTAACCAGGTAAGGTTGGAAGGACCCTATTCACATCTATTCTATGAATAGAATGCAAGTATCATTCCCATTCTCCCACCCCCTTCCTCCACAGATGAGGAAATAAACCATCTATGGTGTACATTGTTGATAAATTTGAAAGGCTGTTCAGGGTTATCCTGGGAGAACAGCATGTAAGTTCAGATGGGAAAAATTAAGTCAAAGTACAGAACCAGATTGAGCTTCATAAAGTCTAAAATGGGTTGGTAAGCTAATGCCTCTCTGTGTTAGTAAAGAGGGAAAAAACCCCTCCCAGAGGGTATTACATAAGACAGAAACCAAGTTGCTAAGGAGAGAGTGAACAAGAGAAGAAAACATGGGAAGTTAATTTTGAGATGTTTTAGAAGAAACTTCAAATATCACTTAAGCTAAGTAGTAAATATTAGCAGGGGCAGCTAGGTGACCCAGTGGATAGAGTGTCAAGACTGTAATAAGGAAGATTTTAGTTCAAATGTGGCTTCAGACACTGACTAGCTGTGTGTCCCTGGGCAAGTCACTTAACCTTGTTTGCCCCCGTTTACTCATTTGTAAAATGAGCTGGAGAAGAAAATGGCAAACCACTCTAGTATGCCAAGAAAACCCAAATGGGGTCACAAAGAGTTAGACATGATTGAAAACGCTAGACAATAACAAAACCATTAACATGTTCTTAGGTAAGATATAACCCAAACATAGGACAATTAGGGAACTGAATCAAAGTCCCAGTATTTTGTAATGCACTGAAAAGAAGAATGGTGAATGTCAAAAGATGGTAAATGGATACAATTACAGCATTTACTGGGATAAGATGAATGAGTTAAAAACAAGGTAGAGAAAAATGAGTACAGCTTTGAGAGGCCTTTGTCTAACAGTTGACTGATGGTGGAAGTGGCAGCAAATCTCAGTGTAGCACATGTTTTGTAGAATTTGGGGCAAACAGCTTAGGGAAAGTCACAGCTGAACGTGTAACCAGGCATGCTTTAAAAAAGGAATGCTGATGCAATACTCATTTGACCTCAGATTCTCTGGAACGTCTCTTCCTATGAGAACATCACAAAGAAAATAACATCCAAGATATTAGAAGCTGAATTCAACCCAATCTCCCATCCTTTCATGTAATAGAAAGTGAGTAACTTTTCTACAAGGACTGAAATTAATAACTTACTATTAATTTGTTTTAGAAAACTATAAAATAGTTCACGTTTTTATTTTATTTGTTATTTTTATACATATGCCAGTAGTCTTTCAAGATTGTGATAACTTTATTTGATTAAAAGCCAAATTGTCTCCAAGGCACAGCCCAATTTCTAACCTAACCTTCTCCAACAGTGTAGCTTACTGCAATGTAGATGGATTTGTTCATGCTTTGATATATGTTATTACATGTTCTTAGGTTTCTTCTCTTCTGTTATAGCTTCTTTAAAGTTAAGGAATGAGATATAAACCTACCATTTTACTCTTGAGAATCTCACATCATGTAAGGAATGGGAGGGAGGGGAAGGGATAAAGGGTTTTCTCATTATATAATTCATGGGGGCTGATTGGAAACCTTATGAAAGAAAGGTCCCTTCCATTTTGCATTTCATGACAAAGGATAAAATCAAAGTTGCTCCCAGTATTATATGAACTCTGGAGTATAGGAGAGTTTAGGATCATCAACTTAAGGCCAAAAGGAACCTTAGACATTACTGATTTCAATCTCTTCATTTTACAAATAAGGAAACTGAAGCCCAGAGATGTGACATGACTTGCCTGACATCACAAAGGCAAAACATGGGACTACAAGAGATCTTATAGATTAATGAATCCAAACCCCTCATTTAGAAGATGAGGCCCAGGGAAATAAGAGATTTGGCCAGGATAACATAGACATTGTAGATCCTGGAAGAGCTGGGATTTGAGTCTCGTACTCTGACTCCAAACGTGCCCATCCAAAGAAAGGAGAGGTAAGTTCTCACAGCCTAATCGTCTACAGAAGAATTCAGCCAAGGAAGAGTGGGAAGTTCTAAGAAAGAATGCCATAAAAACAAACAATTCGGATAACAAAGACAAAGAGTAATCTATGGAGACCAATGTAGATTCAGGGAGAACTCATTGACTAACTGGAACATTAAAGACATGAACAGCTAAAAAGAAAGACTTTCTCTTACCTTTGTGGTGCTCTACTTGGCTTTTGTTAGGAGTGAGGAGTCTCACAGTCTCTCAGGAGGCTAAAGACTTATCAGCCTGCCCTTATCAGGGAGCACAGACAAGAAGGAAACCTGAGATTGCTGAGGAGAACCCAGAGGATTAACGTGATGGCTCACCCAGCAGAGAAACCAGGAGGAACATTGGGGAAAGACCCAATACACACCCAGCAATGAGAAATTTGCAGGGGAGGGAGAGAGAGAGAGAGAGAGAGAGACAGAGACAGAGAGACAGAGAGAGAGAGAGAGAGAGACAGAGAGAGAGAGAGACAGAGAGAGAGAGAGAGAGAGAGAGAGGGAGAGAGGGAGAGAGGGAGAGAGAGAGAGAGCAGACCTAGAGAGCCAGATCAATGACATTGTCAGAAGTGAGGCTGTAGCATCAGAGGTATGAGCTGACTCTCTTTGTATGTGCTCCTATGTATGAGATCCATAACATACTTACATATATAACATAAAATACTACCACGGACATGACACCTAGGTATGTGACCCTATATGCATGATAACTTCTGAAAAAAAAACAGCAAAGCATTTAGGAAATACCTGTGTGTACATATGTTTAGATATAAGAACACATACATGTACACATATGTACATATGCATTCACATGCATGCAAATGAATATCATATAAATATGATATTGGTATAATATATTATTGTAAAATAACATGACATAATATAATACAACATAACACAATGTAATACACTGTAATATGATATAATTGATATGATACAATAGGATACAATATGATACTATACTATGTTAACTATACTATACTAAGTTATGTTATGCTAAATTATATCATACCATGTTATACCATGTCATACCATGTTAAATCATGTCATGTTATGTCCTATTATATCATGTTACATTATGTTACATTGTATTATGTCATATTATATTATTAACATATGTTTATATTATACCATACCATATCATATTATATATTGTTATGTTGTAACAACATAACATAATATATGGTATAACATGATGTAATGTAATATAATATGATATAATATGTTATAACATGATATAACAAGATATAACATAATAATTGAACTTTTTTTCTGTGTACATTCTTTCTGGAGGACGAGCTATTAAACATTTCCCAGCACACTTCTACTTATTCTTCCAGTGCCTTGTTTCTATCTTTATTTGTATCTCTATACATATATACATATAATTGATATAAATATATAAGCATATGTGAAAGGTAGGGTGAATTTTATTGATACAGCTTACCTAGATTTTAGCAACATTTAACAATTCCCTCAGGTTAATTTCATGGATAAGATGGAGATATGTGGCTCTGGGATGCTAGAAGTAGGTAGATTTGGAACCAAGTGAATAGTTCAAGTCAAACAGTAGCTATTAATGAATCAATGACAAATTAGAAAGGGGTCTTCAAGAGAAAACTTTCAGAGCTTGCTTTTCTTTAAAAATCTTAGTAGGAGCCCAATAATTATTAATTGATGTCTTAATTCTTCAGCCTCTTCCACATAACCTAGTCCAGAAGTACATACTTAAATTGAGTTGAATTGAGGATCATAACATACATACATACATACATAACATAACATAAAAGAGTGAATTTAGACTGCTTTGCAAGATCATTTTTACCTCAAAGGTGTTCTTCATGGAATATGTTTAGAAAAGGACAGATCCTGTCCATTTCATGAAATTCACCACATGTCCAGGGACAGTTATTGTCTTTGTTAGCACCTACCTCAGCACCTCAAACACAGTAGTCTAAGCCTCAGTAAATATGAAAAAGGGAGATAGCAAGCAAGGTATTACAAATGTATCAGCCCTTTAAATTCATATATGTAAATATGAATTTGTAACTCATTTTCATAACGAGTCAAAATAGAAACCAAACATAAAAAATTTCCAGTTGACAACTTTGTTTTCTATGTACTAATTTGTCTTTTCTTCTTTCTTTTTCTTTAGAAAGAAGGCCTCTTTGATGGAATATTTTTAGCTATCCAGTATCTAGGCAATGTTACCGGAGTCAGTTTTTGAGGAGAGCAATTGTTACACCAAACATGGGACTTTTCTTTTCTCTGTCCCCTTCTCTTTCTCTTTTTCTCTCTTTCTTTCTCTCCGATGATATGACAGTGAAAATCATTTATGAGGCATTATGAGGCCAAACAAGTAAGTATACAAAGGGGCTAGGGAATAGATGAAGCAATCAGCCATTATATTATACCAGTGGAACTAATCACATACAGACTTTCCTTTCTTTCACTTGAAGTAAACATGATAAGAATTATAGAGAACATGGGTCTTTGAACATCTCCCAGTTCATTTGAAGAAATACAAAATTAAATTCCTAGGGGAAAAAAATGGAAGTTCCCCATTTTCCAGCTTTGAAAATATCTCCAAATTTCATTATCTTAGAGAACTCGGATCAAATGTTTCCTCTCAAATCCAGCCCACATTAACGATAAGCCCTGAGTACTACCATTGGGTAGTTGGAGGCAGGCCTTCTGAATAAAATATTTGATCTCCGCCCTGCTCTGAGAAGGCAGACTCCATACTTACCACCATCCTGGAGGAATAAAATGGGAATAAGCATAAGTATTTGTGATGCTTTTATCTTGTTTAGGATACTATTGTCCCGGTAATAATTGAGAATTGACCCAGGGACCTGTACCATGAAGGTAACCAGTACCATCTTTTTCAAAGGCAATGGGGAAGAGATTGACCTTGAGTTACCTATGCCTTGTTCTTGGACTGCTCTTCATTTGTTTCTCCCTTTCTCCTCCCCAACTCTTAACAATCTTTTCTAAAAGGGAATTAAGAGGAATTCAGAAATTTATAATTCAGATACGTCATCTGTGAAATAAGATGATCTTTTCACTTTTTAGGAGCATATGCTTCACTCTTATGTCACTGCCCAGCTTGATGGGAGGGAGAGCATATGGGACCAGGTCACAATATAACCCTTCTACAAGACTCTTCTTAAAAAGATTCCAATTCATAGCTGGATTTCCTGCTCCACAAGAGCTCTAATAGGTACAATTCCCTCACTCCTTCAGCCTCATACAATCATCAAAATTGTCCTCACACCAATTCACTCCCTGGTCACACTCTCCAATCCTTGTTCTTTGCCATATTGCCACCGAGTCCATTAGCAAACCCTCTCTGTCTTTTCCACACTTCCTCATCTCTTTTTCTAACATTCTCCCCACCAGTAAGTGTGGTGTCCTTGGTCCCCTCCATTATGGATAGTTCTCTGTCCCTTCTCAGCTTTCGGTAATGTCACAAGTAGCCTGATCCTCCTTGTATATACCTGCAAACCCCAGAGTTCTTGGCAAACAGATGTTTCTTCCTTACCTTTCATCTGACAACAACCCAGTTTTGGACACTATTTGCCTGGTTGCTTGGGGTATAGAGTCTACCTTTTATACCAGAACATTAGCAGTCATGAATGTAGGAACTCACTCAGGTAAAATAGTCATGAATCTAGGTGAAATGCATCAACTATGAAGGCAGAAAACACAGTCTTCACAGCCATCTTGCAAAAGAGGTATTAATATCCCTGTCCTTTTAAATACAGATGAGGAAACTGAGGCTTAGAGAATTTAAGTGATTTGTTCATAGTTCCAAAGGTACAAAACAGCAGGAGGAAGATTTGCATCCAGGTGCCCTTGACTTCAGTTCAGTTATTCCTACTCCATCTCATTGTATTCTTTATAATAAATAATAATAATTCACTTTGGTAAGGTTTACAAAGATCTTTTCCCATACCAACCTTATGATGTTGGAAGAGAATAATTCTCATAAATATTAGGAGAAATCTTTCCAAGATACTATTATCTCTGTAAGAAATCAGAATCAAATTTTGCAAAAACACTAGATACCCGACCAAATAAATACAAAAGATTAGTGTTTTACAAACCTATAAAAATAAAAACTAGAGAAAGGCAAATGTACTTGGTAAAACTGGTGAGTAATTTAGAAGGAAATGGATCTGGGCCTATATTTACATCATATACTTCAGTGATTTCCTGATAGACTTATGAATAAAAAATTCTAAAGGGATGGAAGAAAATAGAAAAATGTACTTTTCTCAATGGCAGAAAGGAGAAGACTTTTCCCCCCATTCAACAGATAGAAATAATTATTAGGAAGAATATATATATATATATATATATATATATATATATGTGTGTGTGCTTAATTACATTAAAATAAATTCTGTACAACAAAAATATTTATGATAAATGTTACAAATTGAAAACCAAGCATCCAAAATATATGAGGATATAATAAAAAAAAATAGAAAGTAACAATAATAGGTCGCATTTACATAGAGCTTTAAGCTTTGCAAAGCAGTTTACAAATATCTTATTTGAACTTTGGGAGGTATGTGCTATTATGATATCATTATTTATATTTTATATTTATTATATTCATTTTATATTATTATTATGGACCCAAGATTAAATAAGCTTTTTTTCTTTGACTTCCAGATCATATTGTTAAATTGTATTAAATTTGTGATCCACTAAGACATCTAGATCTTTTATAAACTATGGTCTTCTAATGTGTCCTAATCTTTATCCTTGCTCCTCTTTGCCCAGGACTGAGACCCAGATCCAAGTATGGGTAATACAAGAAAGAACTGACCCCAGTGCCAGCAAACGGGCCCCTGTAATCTTCTTCTGACCAGTTGTATGACCCCCAATACCATCTCTGAGTTGAATGGCCCAGAAACTAGCACTGCTGCCATTGATTGCCCCCAAGACCTTCTGCTGGTTTTCTGGGGCAAGAACCGCTAGGTTGGGCTCTACTCTCACTCTGGTACAATAGACCTATTCTGCCGACCTTCTAAATTGTCTTGGACTGGAAAATTGTTTTGTTTCATCCTTTTGTGGGTTCTGTCACTCTAGAATTTGTTTGAAAGCATTATTTATAAAGTAGTTTGAATGGGTTTGGGGGAGAAATCAAGGGTGTCCCTGTTTTTTCTCTACCATCCTAGCCCCACCCCTCTAGTGCCCTTCTTTTAAAAATAGTCATGATTCTATGTGAAGACACATGAATGAAAATGAATTCACAAAAATTTCTGCTAGCAGTGGCTTGTCAGGGGTCACTAAAAAGTTATGACATTTTTATGACTTGAATTTCATTTGTTTAAATGTGAATAGGTGCAAAACAAGTTTAATTGATTCTGTCAAAATCAGTATTTGGTGGGTATATCAGATTGATTCTGTTTCAGAAATGTATTAGTTGTAATAAGTCATTAAAAATTAAAACAAAAGACCTCAGAGTTAATATGCAAATTCCTCAATATCCCTACCCTATTATAATGATTTTGAGGCAAAGGACTAATTTTTTTTTCCTGACCTTGTCATTCAGAAAATTACCTCATTTTCCTCTAATTCACCATAGGCTTTAACAATAACCTAAAAACAAAATAATTAAGAACTTATTCCTCCTTGTAAGGATTCCAGTCATTTTTTTCCTTCTGTAAATACACAGAAACTCAAGTTAGGAAGATAGTTTTAATGAAGGAAACTTGGGTGAATATCATTGACCATAAGACTATTTCTGTAAGAATTATAGCTTTTGGAATTATTAATTTACGAGACCTTTACTGCTCCTTATTCAATCGTTTCTTTTACTGTCATATTTCAAGCAACTCTCATTTATCATCATGTAGGCAACAATAGACCCAAATCTAGTCCTTTGCATCCTTTCATTCTGATGTCTGACAAAGCCACAACTAGGGCAGTATGACTGAGATGTTGCCCTAAGGCACTGACAGCCCTCACAGTCCATCAGTACTGTAGAAATAACTGACCTTATCATTTAGTTAGCAAAAAGTAATTGAAGTGGAAGGCACCAGACAGCAGATTGGAGTGACTCTCCCTATCCCTCCCAACCACAGGCAGTGGCCTTTCCTGGAGTAACCTCTCCAGCTCTGATGTCCCACAGTCTGTCTCCTACCTACAGTGCAGTTAACAAGTCCCATACCAACCTCAACTGAGTATATGCTTTATATTTCTTGTACCAGTTGCCATTTTGGGTGAGATATCAAAATGCATGAAGTTCTATATGCCAGTAAAGTAACCAATGGGGACTGGGCTTCTGAGGCTGTTTTAGAAATATGCTATAGATGAGCGGTTTGATGTGGATTGTACATATGTGGTCATGCCATGCATTATCAAGTTGGCCATGTTGCAGAAGAAAACACAGACCAACAAAAACAAAAATACGAAGTAACCTCAGAATATTAAAGTTAAAGGAAAGAGTATACTTTAATCTCCAAAAAAAAATGCCATAGAAAAAATGAAGTAACTTGCTGACACAGATGGAGAGACCTAGTTGTGGCTAGAATTCCAATTAACTGTACTTCTCTCCATGTCTAGAGCCATAAGGCCATGCTAACTTTCCTTTGCCCTGAAATATCTTGACTTTTAAAGTGTTATTCCTTTCTTTTATTTCTGCTCACTATGTAGAATTGAATGACAATGAGATAGATAACTGATATTCGGAACATTCTGTTAACATTTTGGTGTAGGCCAGATCCATGTTCATAAGAACAGACCTCTGCATATAACTTCAGTGCAGCAGGATTAGAGAAGTGAGAATTTCCAGAGAGTGTAGCCCATCTATATGGCATCATCTAGAGCTGCAGCTGTTGCCTTGCTCCCCATAAGTTATAACATAGAACAGATCCTTAGATCTTGTTTTGTGTCATGGACTCCTTTTAGCAGTCTATAAGACTATAGGCAGTTTTCCAGAATAATGTTTTCAAATCCACAAAATGAAATGCACAAGGGCACAGTGACAGAGTGTCAGACCGGGAATCAGAAAGACCTGAATTGAAATGTAGCCTCAGGCACTTACTAGCTGTATGACCCTGGACAAGTTGTTGGGTTGCTTCAGTCATGTCTGACTCTTCATGATCACATTTAGGGTTTTCTTGGCAAAGGTACTGGAATGGTTTGCCATTTCCTTCTTCAACCCATTTTAAAGATGAGGAAACTAAGGCAAACAGCGGTAAGTGACTTCCCCAGGGTTACACAAATAGTAAGCCTCTGCACTCATATCTTCCTGACTCCAGGCCCAGCATTCTACTGACTGTACCACCTGGCTGCCCCATCAGCTAGTGTAGAAATGGTAAAAATACCTCTTACTGCCCAGAAAACCCAACACCAACTGACAAAAGCAACTGCCTAGTTTGTGGGGCATATGTCTTAAAGTGTGCCTAAGAGCTTTGTTTGGTAATCAAAATGCCGTTTTCCACACACAGTTCCAATCTTTTAAAGAAGGCAAATTTTACTCCATTTAGTTCATGACGCTAATCTTAATGGTCTTCAGTGATTTAATTAATAGTAAATAGGTGCCATTTCTGTTATATGGCTCTTTAGGATTTATATACATGTTCAGAATACACAGTCCTATGATCAAATGGAAGCTGTGTAGTGTGGTAGACAGACATGGGGTCAGGAAGGTTTCAATTCAAGCCCTGACTCAGGCACTTACTAATAGCTAGATTAGATAGTGACTTTTTCACCATTATACAACTGTTGGCAAAGATAGGATTGAATCCAAGTTCTCCTGTCCCTAAGGCCTAACTGTATCATATTATCCACTGTAATAATGGCTACTATTTTAAGATTTGCCAAGAGCTTTCCAAATACTATCTCATTTTATCCCCCCAATAAATCCATTTTGCAGATGAGGACACTGAGATCGATGGAGGTTAAGTGACTTGCTCAGCTAGTAAGTGTCTAAAGGTGGATTTGAGCTCAGATCTTCCCGGCCCGAGGCCCAGTTTTTTATCCACTGCACCACCAAATTTTCTCTACCTTTATGACCCCGAGCAAGTTACTTCTGTAAAATAGGATAGTAGTAACTGCAGCTGCTATCTTAAGAAGGATAGTATGGCATAGTTATAGCAGGCCAGTCTTTGATTGATGACCCCAGGTTATTTTATATGTGTATACACACACACATATATACACATATACATATATATTTGTGTACACATATATATTAAGTACATATATAAATACATATACATATACACACACACATACATATATATATATATATATATATATATATATATATGTCCTCCCAAAGTCATCCAATTCCTGCATGTAATCCACATATGAAAACATACTCAAAGTCTTTCACAATCTACATTTACTTCCTCTGGCCAGTATCCAACTCATTATTGTCCTTCCTAAACTATGGCACCCCAGAATTAATTCTTTCTGCCCTGGGTAGATTATAAAAGGACTATGGAAATACTGCCTTTATTAATGCAGCCCTTTTTTGGCTTCCAGATCATACTGATAACAAATATTAAATTTGTGGTCTGCTTAAACCCCTGGATCTTTTTCAAACTATTGTTTTCCAATATCTTGTCCTTATTATCTTTGTAAGGTTACATTTTTTAAACTTAAATGAAAGAATTTGCATTTACCCCTATTGAATTTAATCATAAAGTGCAGCTCAGTATTCTAGTCTGCCAATGTCCTTTTGGATCCTGACTCTGTAATTCAATATTTAAACTAACTCCTCCGTTTAAAGTTATTTGCAAATTTGACAAAGATGCCACATAAGCCTTTATCTGCTCCATTAGATTTTCATATCAGGCATTCTCCAACTGAAAAAAATTACAAAGCTGAAGGAAACAACATTACCCAAACATTTGAGACTCAAATGAGATTCTATTTTGAAATTTTTAAAGCATTATATGGAGCAGTTCTTTTTGTGGTGGCTAAGAACTAGCAACTAAAGGGTGCCTTATAAGTAAGGGAATGGTGAAACAAATCATGTTATATGAAGGTAATAGAATATTGTGTACCACAATAAATGATGAAAGGGACAATTTCAGAGAAACCTGGGAAAATTTGTATGAACCGATGCAGAATTGAATGAAAAGAACCAGGAGAGCTATTTACACAAGTAGCAACAACTTTGTAAAGGCAAAGACCTTTAAAAGACTTAAGATCTCTGCTCAATGAATTGAGCAACCACAGTTACAGTGGACAGGTGATGACAGAGGAGTCATGGACTCAAAATGCAGAATGAGACCTACATTTTTGGTTTGGGCCAATGAGGGAACTCATTTTGGTCGACTGCATGTTTGTTACAAGATTTTGTTTTCCTTCTATTTTTATTTCAAAGAGAGGAAAATTGGTATGGAAAGAAAATAAATGCTTATTTTTTGGTTGGGGAAAACAGGATTTAAAAAATGTTTGAAAAGTACTACATAAGTCCCAGCAATTATCACTAGAAATATAATAACAATGATGAGGATATTGAGGCTCAGAATGCTTATATGGTCACACTGCTAACTCTTTAAGCAGAATTTGAACCCAGGACTTCTTGACTCTAAATCCACTATGCCAACCTCTATTCCATGTTGCTTCACAAATCAGTGGAGATGTAATAAAATATATTTGAAGTCTTTACTATACAAAAGAATTTCTAGTGGATAATGGAAGCATAGAGAAGTTATTTAAACATTTATTTTTTTCTAAATTAACTTTTCCAGAATGTTTGGATTACTTGCAAAAAGCAATAATGGTACATATTTAAAAACCTGTGATGCCAGAGAAACTGGAATTTCTATATTCTCCAGAAAATAAATCCTGAGTCTACTCTGCCCCCAGGGAAGTGTGCTAAATACAAACTCTCCAGTTAAAAAATAGCTACCAGGATTTACCATTAATAGAAAAGAAAGAAAGCCTTGCTGCTGGGTCTCAGCAAACAGCATATTCACTTCCACTCTCCCACCACATACATATTTAGCTTTTCTTTCCAACCTTTCCTGTTCCGCCTCCTTCTATTCTCAACTAGTATTCATTTTGCCAGTATCTTACCTCACATGAACCAAGAGCTTAAATATTCCAGCCCACAAAAGTGCCTTATGATTGTAAAGGTCTACAACACTACAAGTAACATATGTTCTTTTAAAAATGTGGCACCCGTATAACAACAGATGAAGGGGCCAACTTCATAGAATCCTGGGAAGATGTATTTGAACTGATGCAGAGTGCAGGGAGCAAAACCAGGAGAACAATTTGTACAATAGCATCATCTTTGAATACCGTAAGAGCTTTGATTAACACAACAATCAAATGCAATTCCAGAGAACCAATAACAAAATACTTTGCCCATCTCATGACAGAGAGGTGAGGATACATAGTGAAAAATATTTTTCGGAGTTTGTTTTGCTTGATCATTCATATTATACAGGGCTTTGTTGTTCTTTAAAAAAGGATTCTCAAATCTAAGACTTATGGAAGTGATGGTAGAAAACTGAAAACAAATACATTAATTTAAAAAAAAAAAGATTCCCAGTCTTTGAGGGAGGTGGGACTGAGGGAACATGGATCATTGATAATTGGAGAAAAATGAAATGTAGCACTCAGAAGGAATCCTGCCTTTTTGGAGGGGTGTGGGGGTGATTGAGTAGCACAGTGCTAGGTCTAAAATCAGGAAGACCTACATCTCAAACCAGCCTCAGACCTTACTACTTGTGTAACCTGGAAAGTCACTTCACTCTGTTTTCCTCAGTTCCTTATTTGTAAAATGAACTGGAGAAGAAGATGGCAAACCACTGAAGTGTTTTTGCCAAGAAAATCCCAAATGGGGTTATGAAGGGTCAGACGTTACAGGAACAGCTCAACAATAACATTTAGAACTAAACCTAATACTCCAGATGAGAATTGAGGAAGGAAAAGCATTATTACTATAACAAGACCCTTACTTCTCTCCTTCTGCAGACTTTGCTTTGATATAAACAACCTGGTATTGAGTTACTGCTTTAGCTGCCATGTCAGATTGTTGACCCATAGAACTATCAAGATCCTTACGTTGTTTGTTTTATGAACTATTACTCACCCCCATATCCATTATTTTGTAATTTTGCAGTAATTTTTGATTTCCAAATTGTGTATCTCAGAGCTACAAGAAACGTTGGAGTCTTTGAGTCCAATCCACACTTGTATAGGAATTCACATTATAAAATTGCTGACGGTGGTCATCAACCTTTGATTCCTCACTTAGAGTGACTGCAGCTCTACTACTTACCAAGGCAGTCCATTCTACATTTTGGGTTCTTTTAAATCTTTAGGAAGTTTTTCTTCCCACTGAGACCAAATATTGCTCGTATTTCTGCCTTCTAATTCAGATTTCAAAGGTTAATACAATAGTCCAAGGGAGAGGTGATGAGGGGCTGATCAAAGCAGCTACATGACATAGCCAGCAGAAAATTGGGCTTGGAGTCAGGAAGCACTGAGTTAAATCAATCCTTAGGCTATATATGAGTTCTTAGGCAAGTCAATATAATCCCTGTTTATTTCTTTGTTCGTAAAGTGGTGATAATAGCACCAAGTTAAAGTGTGTGTTGTGGGTTATTGTGAGTATAAAATGAGATCATGTTTATAAAGCACTCAACACTGTACACACTATGCAAATGCCAGGCATTATTTTTATTGTTGCTCCGTGGAAAGAGGAATACATAAGAAATTACAGGATTTGGTAATTGATTCGATATGTGAGTTTCAAAATGGAGAGGAGTTGAGGATGACACCAAGATTTTGAACCTGCGTGACCAGAAGGATGGTGGTGCCCTCAATTGTAACAGAGAAGTTCAGAAGAGGGGAAAGATAAATTCTGTTCTGGGAATGGTGAATTTTATATCATTCATTTTGAAATATCCAATTTGGCAGTTGGTGACATAAGATTGAATCTCGGGTGAGAAACTAGGACTGGATAAAGCGTTCTGGAAATCAACCAGAGAAAATAGAAAGATAAAAGAAGAGGGTCCAGGGCAGAAGAAAACCTAGAGTTAGTTTAGGCATGACCTGGGTGAAAATCCAACAACGGATACTGAAATAGCGAGGTCACATGGGAAGAGGGGAGCCAAAATAAGGGTATAAAATAAATAAATAAAGATAAAAAAAGAATAAAGACCCAAAGAGGAGTGAGTAACCAAGAGTAGAATATGGTCAGCAAACAGCATTAAATGAGGTAGAGAGGTCAAGAAGAATTGAGAAAAGGTCAATGGATTTGGCAACTAAAAGACCATTAAGAACCTTGGAGAGAGCCACTTCAGTTGAATGATTGACACTCTTAATGCCCAGTTATTCAATAAGCTGTGAATCTAATTGGACTATCCGATACATAGCTCTCTATCTTGTCCATCAGGGTATCATAAGATACTTTGTCAGATATCTACTAAGCCTATGGCATTCCCTCTAATCCTCAGTTTCTTTATCTGTAAAGTGGGGTATTAATACCTTCACTATTTACCTTGCAGAATTAAAATGAAGAAAGTCAATCTTTCCAAGTGACCTTTAAATGCAAATTATTATTATATTTGCATCATTACATAAATCACATTTATTATTTTATACTTGTATTATAGAAGTGGTATTTATATACTTCAAGCTGTCAGATAGCTCTAATTATCCTATTTTTATGGCAATAAAATGTTAAATGATGTTTCTTATTAATGCTTAAAATGAGGGAAGAGGGAATGATAAAAGAAGAAGAGAGGGGAAGAGAAAATTGGAAGAAGAGAAAAAAAGAGAAAAAAAGAAAAGGCAGAGAAGAAGAGTAAAGGAACAGGAGGGAAGAAGGGAAAGGAGAAGAGAAGAGAGAAGGAAAGAGAAAATAGAGCTCTAACTATTATTATTACTTATAATAATTATTATTAATTGTAAACCATTTAGATAATTTTTTTGGGTCATGAATGACTATTTCCAGAAAAAAATGTGGATATATGTGACTTGTCACAAGGTTATAAAAATTATGAAATCAAAAGAAATTTGGTGTCACCTGCTCCCCTGACTCTCCCCTAAAAAAACCAAAAAACAAAAAACCTGTCAAACCTTCTGGAATTGATTTTTCAACATTTAAAATCTAATAAAAGTTTGATACATATCCTCAGAAAAAGGCATAAAATTAGCCAAGTGCTACTTTTCTCCAGGATTGTGCTAGTGAATGTTTAACATCTGGCTCTATGGGAATAAAAATATACCTGTGTTGTACTTTTAAACTTAATCTATGTTGACTACCATTTTCCCCATCACTTTGTTTAGTATAGACAAAAATATCTCAATGAATCAAGCTCTGATTTGTAGCCTTTGCCAGTTTCCAAGGTGTAAATGCTCACACTGCAAAATCTGACAGTTGGATCTCCAACTTTGATAAGAGCTGGTTCCAGCACACACCAACTTCTTTCCTTCTGGGATCATCCCTTGGAAGGCCAAAACCTCCTGCCGTTGGTAGGAATGGCTTGATATATCACTCCAATACCACGGTATCATATTCACTCATCCGTTTGAAACTTGGTAAATATCTAAACCTAAGAAGGAAAACACATCCCCACATAGAATTAATCTTGAGCCAAGGTGCTGTACCCATGCGACATATGTATATGTCTAAAACAGATGCAGGGTTTTTAATTAGTTCATTTATCATGTTGATTCTTTATGTTAAAATGATGTTTTTCAACTATCTTGCTTAATATTGACCATCATGCATACACCTTGATACTTAGCCTTCTCCCCAGTATACATGCATATTTGAGAACTCTCATTAGTTTGCGCAATAGGGAATTCTTGGTGTGGGAGATCCCTCCACAAAGTCAGGTCACAGGTCTGTTATTTATAGACCTTGCATGACTCAGTAAGGGTCACATAGCAAGTAAAGAGAGACATAATCTGAAACCAGGTCTTCCTCACTCCAAGCTCAGTTCTTTAGCCATTTTAATAGTGATGTCTATCCAGTGTATATTCAAGAAATAGAAATTGATGACCATGACAATGGTATAAAGGAATGTGGAGTGACTCTGGAATCAGACTAGAAAGTCTGGCTCTTCTGCAAGTCACAAAACCTCCTTAGGCTTCAGTTTTCTCATCTGAAAAATAAAGAGCTTGAACCAGATGAGCTTTAATTCAATTAATCCTAATTTTTCTCTCTGCCTCAATTGCCTCCCACTCCAAATCATCTTTCACAGAGCTGCCAAAGTGATTTTCAAAAAGCACCGTTCTTCTGTTTAATAATCTCAAGTGGTTCCCTAGTATCTCAAAGATCAAATCAAAACTTCTCTGGCATGCAAAGCTCTTCATAACCTAGCCTCAGATTACAGCCATATTCCTCCCTTTCATGTTTCCATTTGCAGCCAAAATAGCTTTCTTACTGTTCATCACATGCAACCCTATGGGGCTGTCCTCCATTTGTGGAATTCATTCCTCCTCACCTTCAACTCTTAGAATCCTTCATTTTCTTCAAGACCTAGCCCAAAGGTCATCTACATAAATTCTTTCCCGACTCTCCCATCTTCTACTGCCTTCCTCTCTAAAAGTCCTTTATCTATTTTGCATATGACTATATTTTGTCCTCCCTGATAAAACGTAAGCTTTGTCTTTGTAGTCTAGAACCTAGCACAATACCTGGATCCTAGCAGGTGCTTGTTAACTGAGTGGTTGATGTTCAGCTTTAAATCCTATGATCTTATGAGTGTCAAAGAATACCCCAATGATTATATTGTCAGTATGCTAGAGACAGTTAGCAAATCAACGTTTCCTAATAGAGTTCCAAGGTCACAGTTTTTTAATGTCTGTTGGCTAAAAGGGTTAAAAAGTTCAGTTGTCCTGTGTTGAATTTTCAAACTTCCTTCTACTTAGTTGCACATTATTTCACTCATTTGGAAGGAGATTCTGTTCATTTTTAAATTTCACATTTTAAAGATAGAGATAAAGAATTCATAGTGGTCTCCTAAAGCAATAAGCAATTTAAACGTACAATGCCTAACTGGTGATAAATGCCATGCATATGTTAAATGTAACTTTGTTTAAACAAAATGCATAATTCTTCGTATTTTATGCTCCCACTTGGAAAGTTTTTTTTTTTTTTCTTCTGTATACTCATCAGAGGAAAGGCATAAATGGACCCAGGAGAAATCCAGAGCATCTTGTCCAGGTCAAGGACTTAATGAAAAGAGGAGGGAGGGAGAGAGAGAGAGAGAGACAGAGAGAGAGAGAGAGAGAGAGACAGAGAGAGAGAGAGACAGAGAGACAGAGAGACAGAGAGACAGAGAGACAGAGAGACAGAGAGACAGAGAGAGACAGATAGAGGCAGAGGGGGAGAAGTGAGGAGGGGAGAAGGAGAGGAGAGAAAAGAGGAGAGGGGAACAGAGGAGAGGGAAAGAGAGATGAGGAGGAGGGCTGATTAATTTTGTGATTTAACTGGTAGAAATGTCCCTTTTCTGAAAAGGTGGTTCCTTTCTTGGAAGCCTGGGCACACATAGATTTGACCTCATTCTGTCACTGGTGTCTTATTTAAAAACTCTGTCAGAACGGGAGTTTAATTTGATTATATGACCTTTGTCCCATAGCCAAAATGGCAACCACTGTATTATATTAGAGAATACCTTTCAGGTCAACCCTGAGCTTAAGTGGGGAACCATAGTGGAATGAGCCCATTTTATACATAAAAGCTTATTATCTTCCATACCTATGCCTAGATACCCTCCACCATTAGGACACAAGAGTGACATGTTTATAGTCTTATCTGGTGTTTACTCTAAGTGGGCGGCATATTTAATGTGAAACAAATGTTGCTTGCTCTCAGAAACACAAATCACTCCTCAGTGAGACTGCAATCTGTATCTGTAGGGGAATGATCGAGTAACATTATCCCCACCTGTGAAGAAATGTCTAGGAGAAAAGCTGATGAATGAGTGGATGAGGCCCCTGTTAGTCTGATGTGGTAGTCATTTATTCCATCATCCTTTTCATAGGGAGAAACAGTCAGCTCTCAGGGCCTGTACATCTTCAATAGGTCTCCTGGGGCAAAGCTCTCTTAGTTTAGCTAATCTGCAGCTTCAGAAGGGCTCCACATTGTGGGTTTGTTCTGTTGGATTATATTCTTCCCCCTGCTTCTGAGTTTCCATTCAGCTGTGTGAGCTGTTTTATTTTGATATTTTAAATACTAGCCTCCTTATGATAAAATGTGCCTGGGCCCTCCAGAGTACATCCTGGCATGGATCCTTTTTGCAAAATGGATATATGTTAATAATAGATACTATGAGAAAGCTACCACCAGGCTCCCACCTCCAGTGAGAGTCTGAAAAGAAATATAGTACTCCATTTTGGTAGTCTCAAAAGATAAGACCATAAATTTAGAGTTAGAAATTATCTTAGAGCTCAATTAATCCAACCCCCTCATTATACATATGAAAATATGAGGTTTAGGAAAGCTTAAATATTTTGCCTAAGGTCACATCAATAACTTCACAGATTGAGTCCACCCTTATCATTTTACAGGAGGAGAAACCTAAAGATGTTGTGGAAACTGTCCCAGGACACACCAGGAGTCACAGATCAAGGGTCTCAACCCAGGTCCTTTGACCAAGAACTCCATGTTCTTGCCAATCTATTTTGAGGTTTTTTTTTCTTTGCCTCTGTGCAGTAAGTAGATGACATATAACACAAAAGCAAGGTCCCCTCCAAATGCTGCCAACCAAGATGTCTGGCAATATCCAGTTTGGAAGAGCCTATATAAGTACTGCCCACAGGCACTGACTATGGGACACAAGAATCACACTTTCTCAAACATCTCTCCCCAAATGCTCTCTTCTCACCTCCCACAGGCTTCCTGAAACCACATCCAGACCTGCCACTGTATGTCCACATGGCTCGACTCCAGAATGGACTTTGACTATAATTTCCAAATCTGATCTCATGCTGGATGGGAAGAGAGTGGCAGTATGGTAGTTTCCCAAGGGGCATACACGTATTACAAATTCACATGCACATACAAAACATCTTGAGAGGCATCTTTCAGAATTTTTTTTTCTGAAGCTACCATGAAGAATAGGGGGGGAAAAGGGCTACGCTTGCATGAAAAATAGATCTGAAGTAACTGTAGCAGTGGAGGGCTGAGAACGCAGGAGAACTCCAGTCATCTGAAAAGACCTCAGCAACCCTGTCAGAATAGCGAGCAGTTTGTTTAGACAGTCACAAATTTCTTATTGGAAACTCCTCCAAAACACTCTCATCCGGCTAGATTTTGGATTGAGATCACCAGATGGGCAGCGTAAACTCCAACAGGAGTTGGGGCTTTTCAGGCCCTGATGACAATGGGATTTTGGTTGACAACATGACTTTGGAGTAAACAGGAGAAAATGAATACCTGATAGGATTAAGAAAAGTTTCTCCTCTCCTCTTCCCTCCTCTCCATTCTTCTCTTTTCCTCTCCTGTTCTGTCCTGTCCTGTTCTCTCCTCTTTCCCCCTATTCTTCTCTACCCCCTTTTCTATACTAAGGAGAAAATATCATCTAATTGTTTTTAATTACTAATAAAAAAGTTGGGCACTTTCAACTCTACATATTGAATAGAAAGAGAGCAGGCTCATTTGTCTTTGGAAAATTACAAAGTCTTTTTTTAATGACCCTAAGATTCTCCCTGAAACAATCCTATATATTTTTTAATCCTCATGCTGTTCTGTTGTTATTAAATGGCTACATTATATATCATTGAACACTAGAGTCTCTGAAGAATTAAAATTGAAGACAAACCAAAGGTAGTGGAAAGACTCATGATAGGACCGAAGCAGCTATTGTATGCAAGGGGTGACAGACAGTGTCATAAAGAACCTATCAAAGAAATACATGAATGAAAAAGAAGATTGTCTGCTTCTGTGTCAGGAATGGGGGATGTGTTGTTTAATCCATGTGTCTCATTAGTATGCTCAAGATAAGAGAAAGTTAGAACATCCCCAGTGTGGATCTCCTATGAAAAAATTATAGGAGGACACATACAAGATTGACACAGGATGGGCAAGTATGGATGACTTTAAAATCTGTACCACTGCAGTTAATCCCTATATCAATGAGGTCAGATTTGCTTGAAGATGTGAATGCTTTCGCTGGTACAATAATATGTCGCCCATTTGCTATGATGCACATTTACACATATGAAAGAAGCTGGTTTTCAAAGGGTAACAACTCTCAAAGTGTGGCCCTGGATCCTCTGGATGGGCCCTGAGATCCTTTCAGGGAGTTGATGAGGTCAAAACTTTTTTAGAATAAAACTAAAACATCTTAATTTATATATATATATATATGTATATATATATTATATAAATATATATAATAAGATAGGCATAAGATAGATATAATCCACATGAGCAAAACTCTAGAGTTCCTGAGACCAAAACATTTGAGGAACATTGGCATAGGCGGCAAGGTGGTGCAGTGGATAGAGTGCTGGGCCTGCAATCAGGAAGACCTGAGTTCAAATGTAGCCACATGTTATCTGTATGGTATTGAGAACTCAATCTCTAACTGATATAATTTCCTCTATCTGTAAACTGGGGATAATAAGAACACTTACCTCCCAATGCTATGAGAAAAATGAAATAATACATGCAAGGCACTTTCAATACCTTAAATAACTATATAATGCTAGCTATTACTATAATGGATAGACATTTGGCCATGGATTTAGGAAGACTTGGGTTATAGTCCAACTTTTGATATTAGTTGTTTAACCCTGAAGAAGTTAGGCATCTTCCATATGATTGAAAGTTACTAATAAATTGATGATATGCATCAATGGAGAGAATTTACAGGTGGAGAATTCCAATGAACAAGGAAATCACAGGTGAGCATCCTTTTCCCTGTATCCCAATGACGCAATGTAATCATCTTTTAGATGGAATTTTTAAAAATGGATTTTTGACAAATTTCCTTTCATGTAGTCCTTTTATTTTTTACCAGAAAGGAAGCTGAAAACAAAAGATACGAAGACTTCCAAACACTTTTCAAGGCAAATTTTTGTGCGTCTTTCCGAACATAAGGGGCTAATTGCATGGGCTGCTTGGAATTAGGAATAGTGTGGGTGGGAACTGTGAAAGCCTCTGCCCCCTCACACAGTTCTGATTTCCTGAAAACCTTACTTTTGATTTCTTAATATTCCTTTGCTCAAATCCTCTTTGGCAAGCACCAGGAAGTCAATGAATCAGTTAGACCAATTATGTTTCACAGGGTTGCAGAAATGAAGTGACTACAGATAAACCAAGACAGTACAACTGTCCTCATTCAGTACTTTCAACCTCCTCCCCAGTTGGTACTTCAAATGCTGAGGGTGAGATGTTGGCTACCTTGGTGGCCTGGGAAAGACTGATCACTGAAGGTAAGAGAATTGATCTTTGAGAGAGATCCACATGCTTCATCATCCAGGGCTTAGCACTCTGCTAGGCACATAATAGATTTAATAAATGCATACTGATTTGACTTGCAAAGGGATGTGTTAAAGATACAAGATCAAGCCTTAAAAAAGATAATGAAGCTTGACTCGAAAATGTTCATGAATCCAGTGAAGCTATTTCTCAACATGTCTTTGCCCTGCTCAAGAAGTTCCAATGGCCCCCTGTTGCCTCTAGTATACAATACAAACTCTTGCAACATTTCACATCCTTTACCACCTAACTCCAAGTGGATGACACATTACCTTTGCTCATATACTGTACCATAGACAAACTAGCCTATGTCAACAGGCAGTCGCAATATCATAAGACTTATTTAAAAATCAGTTTTATTACAAGAGAAATGAACATGTATGTGGAACCCAAAGGGTCCCCAGTCTTAACAAAAGTTTACATATTTATAATAGTAGGACAAAGGGAGGTGGGGATACTGGGAAAGGCTTACATGGGAGGGAAAATGATGCTGCAAAGGTGGGAAAAAACACCATTCCCCACATGGAAGAGCAAGGTGATGGCAGAAGCTGCATTTTTTTCCCTTGGGAACTAGAAGCTATGAAGATAGGAGGGTCTGCTTATCTGCAAAGACCCCCAACTGCACATGCATTATCCTAGCCTGGCACAGACTGGCTGGTGCCTCTCTTGCCTCCCAAAGACACACAAGGAGTCCAGCTTGGAGCGCAACAAGAAATTATGTCAGCTCAGGGAAAGCCTTGTCTGGGACGCCTTCAGGGCTCCTGCATGCTCTGGGGTCGGGGTTTCTGGATCACATGGCAACTCAAAAAGACAAGTTCAGGGAACCCCTTAACAGCCCTTAACACCTGCTTGTGGTTCTTCGTACCTAACATTCCATCTACCACCTCTGGGCCTTTGGACAGGCTGCCTCCCATGGCCTATGCTTCTCAGAATTTCTTCATGCGTCAGATGAAGCTACCTTATCTAAGAGGTCTTTTGTGATTCTCTCATGATGTTCCTCTCCAGTCTCCAATAAGATTGCTTTGCATTTATTTTTATGTATTTATTTTATTTAGGTTTCTATGTCCATCAACTGTTCTCACTGTAGTTTTAAGATCCCTCGAGGGCAGAAAATGTTTTTGCCTTCCAATATGCAGCATATAACACTTATAGCATCTCTTTTCTCCTTCCTTCCTTCCTTCCTTCCTCCCTCCCTTCCTTCCTTCCTTCCTTCCTTCCTTCCTTCCTCTTCCTTCTATCTTTCCTTTCTTTCTTCTCTTTCTTTCTTTCCTTTCTTTCTTTATGTATAGCCTATAGACCTTGACCATCCATTTTGAGGAGGAGGCACATATCAACCATATTTCCATTCCTTTCCAGACTGTACTCCTGAATTATCTTAATAGAACCTTCTCTACCATATCTCCACTCAGTATCTTCAATCCATCCCACCTTCCATTTTTCAGCCCTCTTTTTCTATGCTGTCTTATTCTGTTAGAATATTAGTTCTTCAGTTTCAGGGACTGTCTTTTGGTCTCTGCTTGTGTTTTTTTAGCTCAACACAAGGTCTATCATATAGTATTTAATATATTCATGTTTACATGACCATCAGTAAAAACTTATAAAGTAATGTTTTGTTCTTTATCAAATGTTTCCTATTAGAAAACATAATAATTATGTAAACGTCTCTACATGTCTTCAGTTAATTTTGAAATGCTTAAATTGTATTTGTTAAATGTTACATATGAATGCTTGGTCCACTCTACTGCTTTTTGTATCATTTTTTTTCAGTTCCATTTCAAACTCCATGACAAGCACAACCAGGACTCTGCTATTAGGATTCAGGTATGGTGGTTTTACTGTCTTTGAGGAATAAAATGGGTATTTTTAATTTTTATAAATATTTATCATTTTATTTGATTTATAGTTCTCTTTCCATTTTATCCTTATATACCCTTGGGGTATATTTTGTTGGATTTCTTTTTTTTAAAATATATTTTAAATTTATTTTATTAAATGTTTCCCTATTAAATGTAAAAAATTTAAATCATTTTTTTTAAATTTGAGTCTCTTATTCACTCTCTCTCTACAACCTGTCCACCCTCCTTGAGAAGGTAAGCAATTTGAGACTAATTATACATGTAAAGTCTTGGAAAACACAATTCCATATTAGTCATGTTGCAAAAAACAGACAAAAACAAAACAAGAAAAATAAAGTTTAAAAAAAAGTATGCTTCCATTTGCATTCAGAGTTCACCAGTTCTATGATGTTGGATAGTATTTTTTTCATGGCCCTTTGGAATTATCATGGGTCATTGTCTTGATCAGAGAAAGTGAGTATTTCACTGTTGATTATCATTACAGTATTGCTGCTACTGTGTACACCGTTTTCTTGGTTCTGCTTACTTTATTTCGCATCAGTTCATAGAAGTCTTCTCACATTTTTCAGAAACTCTCCTGTTCATCATTTCTTATAGCACAATAGTATTTCATCATATTTGATCTTGAAAACCACATTTTAGCTCTTCCAGGAATTCCTGTTGGACTTGTGTCAAATTCACATTATTCTAGGAGGCTTTGCTTGCAGGTGTTTTGGCTTCATTGTCTTCTTCTGAGTTTATGTCTGGATCTTTCCTGTCACCATCATAAATGTTTTATGGTCAGGTTTTTGCTGCTGTTAGTTGCTCATCCCCTCCTCCATCTTTTTAAACTTCATGTTAAAGTTGGTCTTTGTCTCTGACATGGTGGGATGAGGGCACTGTCTCAAGCTTCAGGCTTTTTGCACTTCTCTTTTCAGAGCTGGTTCTGGGGATTTGTAAGTTTTTAGTGCTTTCAAGATAGTTTGATCTGGGGAGAAGTATGATCATTCTTCTCCTGGTCTGTGCTTTGGTTCTTATCCAGAAAGTGTTCCTGATCCCTTGGAATTTCAGTTGATACTTTTCTGTAGGACCCCTATCCTCTTGGGTTGATACTGCTTCTCAGGGCCCTTGCTCTATTGGGACTGGAGATGATACTATTCCTCAGGGTCCCTGATCCCTTTTGACCAAAAGTAGTATTATTCCCTGGGGTTCCTTATTCTTCTAAACTCAAATCTCTCCTCACCCTTTGACTATGACCCAGAAGTAGGTACAGATGTAACAGCGAGCTCCCTGGCATGCACAGGAGGAAGGGAAGCAACCTTAAAAGGGGTAAACAATCTACTTTAATCAAGTATATATATATATATATATATATATATGATTCACTTAGTTCAGGGGGAAAAGTCAGCACCCTGAACTTCAGAGAAAATACAAACAGAGAAATAAAGACCAACAGACATGGCTTCAAACTGTCTGACCATAGATAATACATACAATGTTAACCAGAGAGAGAAACGCCGTCATCTGGATTTTCAAATCCACAGGGCTCCTTAATGGCTATCCCGAGTCTCCTCTGGCCTAATCACACAAATACTCTTTCAATGATTTAAGTCCCAAAGCAAAACTTCACCTCAAAGTATAAATACATTTTTCAGAGTCAGAGGGCACAAAACTCATGACCCAGTGCCTCATTAGCAATTAACAAAAAGCGTGGGCCTTCATACAAAACAAGCCTCCCCTAATCAAGCTTCCCTTACCAGTTCCACCAGAGTTCTATTAACATACAGAGAATATTTTTAATTACTAGGCAATGGAGTTGCCAAAAAGTATTTTGTCCAGCATCCAGAGCCAGCCCAAGGGCTCCTGTAATCTCTTCCTGAACAGTTGCCAGGTCCCCTTACCATTTCTGGCTTAAGAGTTCCTGAAGCTGCTATTGATTCTGTCATGACCACCTAGTCCCACCACTGGTGTTTTATCCATATGGGCTCCAGGGCAGTTGCTCCCCCGTGTCAAAAACAGCTCTTTCTGACTCTCTTAAGTTACCTTGGGCTAGAAGAAATGTCTCACTCTGACCTTTTGTTGACTCTATCACTCCAGAATTCGACTGAGACATTGCTTTAAAATTATTTTGAAGGGAATGTTGAGAGAGCTTAGCTGAGTGCCTTCTACTCAACCCTCTTAGCTCCGCCCCAGGCTTTGGTTGGATTTCTTATCTTTCTTAAAATTGGTTTTACCCTCCATTGTTCCTCTCTGTGTTATGAGATGATGCTCCTAACCTTGTAAGATCTGTAATTGAGCTTATATTCTCAGCCAGTGTTGTGGTAAGCAACCATCTCTTCACTGGACAGTATTTGCTGATTAAGGCATTCATTTGGTCTCTTTATTTTGCCATTTGATGTATATGGGTTACATTTCTGGAAAAATTATTATGCTCCATGTTAATGTCTGCATTATTGTTTATTTTCTATTTTTACTTATTAATCATCATCAACACTGGAATATATGTGGGAGCTATACCCAATGACTAGAAAACAAAGAACCAAGGTCTCATTTTAGACTAGCACCAAGGACATCATCTTCAGTGTCAAACAAGGGAATTCACTGACACAGAACAAAAAGGGATGTCACTGTAAAATTCCACCTAAGAAAAATCCTCTGTACTTGATCTATTTCTTTTATTGATTGGTTTATTGTCAGGGGAATAATTAACCAATAGCAAGTCACATGTTAGTCAAGTAAAGAAAGGTAAAGTCTGTGGTTACCTCTCAGAAAACACAAAGCTCTATTTCCATTAAAAATCTCTTTTCCCAGGATCATGAGATACTCTGGAAACTTCCATCCCCTACAGAGACACAAGCAAAAATCATTTTTAAAGAAGCCTGAAGGAACAGAATTAGAAAAAGAAAAACATGAATGAGAATTTCCAGCTTAAGCATGAGGTTTTATATTCTGCTATGTTAGATTAGACTCTAATCTATTATTAGATATCTATAAGAGCATTCTACTTAAAAGCACTGCAGAGTTGGGAGATAATAGCTTTTTAGCAAACCCAACTGGATAATGCTCTGTAGTCACTGGCAACCCTGAGTCCATGATCTATTTCAGTAAATAGTTTGTATTTTATCACCAGTCTGTCTTAAAAAAAATAAAGCCAGAAAGTGACTCAGACTCTAAAATCCCATAAAAAATAAGCTTTACATTCTAAGTGTTTAAAACTTGTATGTATTATCCGATATATTCACTATGAAAAATTATTTCTACAGATAAGCCCACTGGCTTCCCAAATCCAGCAAAACATTGTTTTCATCTTCATATCAATATTTAAAATCCAGCACATGTGGTAGAAATATTCTTTTCTTTTCAGTGGTGCCAGAATATTTTTGATAGAGAGTAATGTGTTATCTGTTATCTTTGCTTCCAGAGTTACTTGGTGTCTTCAAGTACAGTATTTGGTTAGAAAGAAAGAAAGTATGGGGATGGAATTTTTCCTGATTTACTAAAGTTTAATTAACAAGTGGAATATGAAGAACTAAGAAGAACATGTCTAATCCTTCTTCCACATCCCATTAAAAAAAAATATTTGAAAGTAGCTACATGTCCCTCTTCACAGCCTGAATAGCAAGTACATCATAGAATAAATCATGGAAATAAATAATTATGTTAAAGATAATTCTAACAATGAGATGACCACAAAAAACTATGAGATAACTCTAAAACAGCACTTGGAGGAATATTTGTAATTCAGGAAATTTGTAATTTGTAAACATCTTACAAAATAGAAAAAGAAAGAACCAGTGCAGAGAGGATTATACAATTACAAAGGCAAGAAAATAAGCAAATAACAATCTTAAAACAAGTACAAAAGAAGAAATTTGGAAAATTGGAGAAATGGAGAAAATAAAAAATAGAACTGATAAATAAAACTAAACTCTTAAAGAGAGTGATATTATTTATAAAGTTATTCATTAACCTGATCAAATTACTTAACAAAATTGAACAAGTCCAATTCCTAACAGACAGGAAATAAAGATAACAATAACTACTAAACACAATTATGTAACAGAAAAACAGAATTAAAAGCAAGTAGGTATTAGCATAAATATACCTAAATATACCACACATATGTGCATGAATAATATACACATATATACTTATATATCATAACAAACTAATAAAGAGAATTCAAATCTCAAAAAAATATTGAGAAAGTCATAGATAAACTGCCAAACAAGCAGAGAAAAAACATTTATCAAATAAATGTACAAGTGAATTTTATGAAACCTTTTGAAAGCAATCAACATTTAGAATACCATTTTTTTCCTCAAAAATATAAAGATAGCAGGCACTCAACCAGACTTCTTCTATGATATCTCAACAAATGAGAGCCAGAGCAGAGCAATGGAATCAATGTCACTAATGAATGTCATTACAAAATATTAAAATAATGTCCTCACAAGCATACTACAACAACATGTTCATAAAATAATAAGCTTTGATACCAAAAAAGCCAAAAATGGTTCAAAATTAGAACAATTAAAATTTTAACTCATATACAACAAAAATGAAACATGATTATTTTAACAAATGACAGATAAAACCTTTGCATCCCCAAAAAAGTCTTTGACACTTTATATTTTTAACCATTATATGTATAATAGGACCTATCTTCAATAAGATCAAAATTTTATTTTTTTATATGTAATTTATTTACTTTTCAGTTCTCAACATTCATTTCCCCAAGAATTTGAATTCAAAATTTCCTCCCCATCTCTCCCTACCCTGCACCCTGGACAGTATGCACTCCATCCACTTCTTCCTCCAGTCCATCCTCCCTACTATTGCTCCCCTCTCTTCTTCCATCCTGCTGCCCTCTATTTTCTTGTAGGGCAAAATAGGTTTTAATATCACATTATTTGTACATATTATTTGCATGCTAAAACAATTTTTAATATTCATTAATTTATTCATTTAGCATTTATTATTAAAGCTTTGAGTTCCATATTCTCTCCCTTCCTCCCTACCTTCCCACTCACCCTCATTGAGAAAACAAGAAATTGAACATGTGGAACAATGAAAAACAATTCCATGGTTACATTACAAAAGACTAACTGCATTTCCCTCTGTCCTATTCTGCCCTCCATTTATTCCATTCTCTCCCTTCACCTGTCCTCTCACTATAATGTTTGCTTCTGATTATCCCTTTCCCCAATTTGCTGTCCCTTCTATTATCTTCCCTCTCCTATCCCCTTCCCCCTTGCCTTCCTTCAGGGTAAAATAGATTTCCATATCCAATTGAGTGTGTGTTATTCCTCCTTAAGCCAAATCTCATGAGAGTAAGACTCACTTATTTCCTTTCATCTATCCCCTCTTCCCCTCCATTGTAAAAGGTCTTTCTTGCCTCTTTTATGTGAGATGATTTGCTACATTCTACCTTTCCCTTTTTCTTAGTCCCAGTACATCCCACTCAACAGTAAGTTTTATCTTTAAGTCTTATCCCTTCATATTTAGCTCACCCTGAGCCTTCTGTCTATGTGTGTGTGTGTGTATGTGTGCGTGTGTACAGTTCAACTTTAATGAGTTCCTTAAGGCCTCTCTATCCTGTTTACCTTTTCATGTTTCTCTTGATTCTTGTATTTGAAAGTCAAATTTTCTATTCAGCTCTGATCCTTTCAACAAGCATGGTTGGAAGACCTCCATTTCATTGAATTTCACTTTTTTTCCTGAAGTATTTTACTCAGTTTTGCTGGGTAGGTGATTCTTGGTTTTAATCCTAGTTCCTTCAACCTGTGGAATATCATATCCAAGACTTTTGATCCCTTAGTGTAGAAACTGCTAAGTTTTGTGTTATCCTAATTGTATTTCTATAATACTTGAATTATTTCTTTCTGGCACCTTGCAATATTTTCTTCTTGATCTGAGAACTCTGGAATTTGGCTACAATATTCCTAGGAGTTTTCTTTTTGGTGTCTCTTTCAGGAGGTGATCAGTGAATTCTTTCCATTTCTATTTTACCCTTTGGTTCTAGAATATCAGGGCAGTTTTCCTTGATAATTTCTTGGAAGATGATGTCTAGGCCTTTTTTTGATCATGATTTTCAGGTAGACCAATAATTTTTAAATTATCTGTCTTGTATCTATTTTCCAGATCAGTTGTTTTTCCAATGAGATATTTCATATGATCTATTATTTCACTCTTTTGGTTTTGTTTTATAATTTCTTGGTTTCTCATAAAGTCACTAGCTTCCATCTGCTTCATTTAAATTTTTAAAGAACTATTTTCTTCAGTGAGATTTTGAACCTCCTTTTCCATTTGGCCAATTCTGCTTTTTTAAAGCATTCTTCTCCTCATTGACTTTTTGGACCTCTTTTGCTATTTGGGTTAGTCTATTTTTAAAGGTATTGTTTTCTTCGGCATTTTTTGGGTCTCCTTTAGCAAGCTCTTGACTCACTTTTCATGATTTTCTGGCATTGCTCTCATTTTTGTTCCCAATTTTTCCTCTACCTCTCTTGATTTTCAAAATCCTTCTTGAGCTCTTCCATGGCTTGAGACCATTGCATGTTTTCTTTGATTGTTTTGAATGTAGAAGCCTTGACCTTTACTTTTCTTCCTCCTGTGGTATGTTTTGCTCTTTTTCATCTGAAAGAATGAAAGAAAATTCTATAGTCTTATTTTTTCCCATTTTGGGGCATTTTTCCAGCCAGTTACTTGCCTTTTGAATCCTTTGTCAAGTGGAGGGTATACTACCCTAGACTTCAAAGGTTTTGTGCAGCTGTTCTCTGAGATATCTTTAGGGACCTGTAACTTCTCTGTTTCTTCAGGGTGGCACAATCAAGAGAGAGGAGCTTACTACTCTCCTGGCCTGGGCTCTGGTCTGTGAGCAACCAAAAGCACATTTTTCTGCCCTGGAACTGCCTCTCCACAGCTGCCACCAGTTCTGCCAAGTCAGCATTCCTTTTCTCCCCAGGACTGCCACTCAGGACTGACACCCAGATCAGCTGCTCAATTCCCCCAGAAGTTTTAAGCCTGGGGCTCTCAACCAGGTGAAAGAGACTTCTCACTGACCTCTGAAGCTGTCTTTGGCATTTCTGGGTTGAAAAATCTGGAAACCTGGAGCAGCAGCCACCCATGACTCAGTGCCCTGAAGCCTGCTCCAGCACTGTCCCTCATGTGTGCACCCCACACTGAGCTGCGTTCTGCTCTGAGCCTGGTGCAGTAGACATCTCCTGTTGGTCTTTCAGGCTGTCTGGGACTGGAAATCTGTTTCACTCTGTCATTCTGTGGCTTCTACTGCTCTAGAATTTGTTTAGAGTAATTTTTACAGGCATTTTATGGGCTATGGGGGAGAGCTGGAGCAGGTCTGTCCTTCTACTCTAACATCTTGGCTCCAACCCCACATCAAAATTTTATGTAACAAAAATAATTAGCTTTATTTGAAATAAACTAAAAGCTTTCCAGGTAGATGCAGGAATAAAGTATGGATTCTTCTGTCTCTACTATTATGGACATAGTTCTGGAAATGTTACCTATAGTTATTAGGCCAGAGAACAAAATTAAACATATCAGTTATGACAAAGAATAAAACAAATTATTCCATTTCAAATAGGAAATAATAATATAGTTATCCAGAGAACTAGAAAATAAATTTGAGAAAATTGCATCAGAATATTCCCAGAATTTTTTAAAGATGTCCACAAAGTTCATCAATATGAAGATTTCTACAGACTAATAAGAAAAATCAAGAGAAAGACATAGAGAAATAACTTTCAAAATAAGTATTAAATGCTTAAAAGTCAATCTACCAAGACAAAGCCGGAACTTGTATAATTTTAAAATACTCTTCATAGGAATAAGGGCAAATCATCAGAAAGGGCCAATAGGATAATTAATGACATTAAGTAGCAGGATACATACAAAATAAATTTACAAAATTCACCAGTTTTTCTCTGCAAAATTCACAGCAATATCAAAAAGGAAGGAGAAATCCCTTCAAAATAACTATAAAATGCACAAAATAAGTAGAAGATAACTTACCTAGACACACGAAAGATTGATATACATATAAATACAAAACACTCCTTTTAGAAAAATAAAGAGATACACATTTGATCATATACAAAGGTAATAAAAAATAATGATATTGTTTTACTTACAGATTTAGTGCTATGGTCAATTAGCAATGGGATACTTTATAAAACTAGATTAAAAAATCAAAATTACTTGGAGAAGCAAGTTCAAAATCTCAAATAAAATATTTTTAAAATGTATTAATAAGGGGAGCATAGAATTACCAGCTCTCAAACTGTATTATAAAGCAATACTAATAAAACTACTCAATATTGCTTTTTTTAAAAGCAAACTAAAGTATAGACTAAATAAGCAAAAAAATAAAAGTAGAATAAAAGATATAGCTTAGTGCTGGAAAGTCCAGAGACAATTTTACTAGAGAAAGAAATCCTCTTTTGACAAGAACTACTGGGAAAAGTCATACACATTTTTATAGAAATTGAGTTTAGACCATATGCTCCAATAAACTCAAGTGGATATTTGATCTGAGTATATAACCTAAAAGATATATTAAAAATTAAAATATGAAAGTATCTTTCCCAAGTATGACTAGAGAAGGATTATTAAGCAATAAAGATTATGAACAGCCATAAGAGGCAACATAGAAAATGTCAATTACATAAACAAGAAAAACTATTTTGTGCACATCCTCTCAATGAATATGGACAAATAAGGGAAAACGTGAAGTGACAAATATTCATCTTATCATTTATAAGCCTGATATCCAGGAAATATAGTAAAATGTAAACTATGTTACATTTAATAAATATATTAAATTATAATTAAATATATTAGATTTAAAATGCAATATTTAATATCATATTTATATAAATAATAGTATATTGATATAATGTATATTGTTAATTTGAACTGAAATTATAAATTGGTATCAATCAACTATAACGAGAATGAGATTGCCAGCTCTTGATACTTCCTTTTTTCTGCGGGAATCTCTCCCATCATTGCATGCATATGTACACAATATGTTGTATTGTCCCATGTATATAACACATAATAAAGTATTAATAATATATGATCCTGTAGAATTAATATGAAATGAATAATGTATATAATAAATATATAATATTACATTTATTATGTAAATAATCCATTTAATATATTACATTTAATATAATACATATAAATATGTTATATTATATCCTCCATACATTACATAAATACATTATATTAAACATATCATAATACTGTATAAATATGTAGCACTATATTCATAAATATACAAACATATGAGATTGAGTCATTCTCCAAACAGTGAGGTCAAAAGATATAAACAAATAGCTTTCAGAAGACTACAAACTATAAATAACCCATTTGAAAACAAGTTCCAAATCATTAATGATAAGAGAAACACAAATTAAAACTACTTTGAGGTTTCACTTTTTACCTTACAATTTAAAAAGAATGATAAAAAAAAATAGGAACAGTTAGTGTTGGAGGGAATGTGGTATACAGGCACACTAGTACATGACTGACGATCTGTGAAGTAGTCTAATTGTACTGGGTATCAATTTGGAATTATTTTTAACCAATGACTAAACTGGTTATACGCTTTAGCTCTACAATTTTACCACTAGCCTTATACATCATAAAGACAGAATTGAAGGTGCTATAATATATTTACAGGCTGTATTCCTTGTGGTAGCAAAGAACTGGGAACAAACTATATGCCCATTGGTTGGAAAGTGGTTAAAAGATAATTATGATATTTGAATCTAGTTGAACATTTTTAAGCAGTAAGAAATCATTGTGAGCACAGAAGAGAAACAGGAGATTTATATGAGCTGAAACACAGTGAAATATGGAGAACCAAAGATCAGAATCTCCTCTCTGATTACAATAGTGTGCCTGAAAAAGCTTGCTAAAGGGGAGCCAAGCTTTGAGTAGCTGAAGAACTAGTGATACCTATCTCTTTCCTCAGTGAAGGATCAGTGGACCTCCAAGACACTGCATATTCTATGACACACTCACTCTACAAGAGGCTTTTGCTTAATTGCCGTTCTTTTTATGAGGGGAATCAATCCCCCAGTAATGACAGATACAGAGAAAATCAGAAATTATATTTTAAAACATTTAAAAGTAAGAGTAAGTTGTGGGATATATGAGCAACAAGATGGCAGACTAGATAGTTTTTCTAATTCTCATAACTTCTCAAACCTCTCCAAAACATCAATTATGCACCAAATATAAATCAAATTCAGCTGTTTCCATGGTCTAGGGCACTCAGAATCCAAAAGAAGATTTTTTTTTAAAAAGCCCACTGATTTACGCTTCCTGACTCTGAGCACCTACCCCTCACCTGCCCCTCTTCTAGCAGGGAGGCTGTACTCTCTGATCCAACGACAAAACACAGGCCAACGCCAAAAAGAAAGATTAAAACTTAAAGAGTGAAAAAATTGAAGACTAAAAATTAAGAGTAAAAAGTTAAGACAAAATAAAATCTAAATTGGTTGATAAATTCCCAGGGTATTCACATAAGTCTCTTTAAACAGCATCCCCCTTTCATATTCATTCAAATTGTTTTCTTTGTTTCTTCAGAGTTTCATTTCTGAAAGCTTCCGTGCTACCTGGGATGATTAGTCCTATTGAATTTTTTTCTTGTCTTCAAAATCCTTTGGTTTTGTGTCTTTGGAATTTATTCTCAAAAGTTTCTTACTCATTCTGGGATAGATTCCACTATAAAATTTTTTGTTTATGGTTTTTCACCTATCCTTTTTTTAATCAGTCTTTTGAAATCTGTTCTCCAAAAATCCAGGTTTCATGCCAGACAATATCCAGCCTTCCTCTTCTCGATCACAAATTCTAAGATGAAGTGATAGCATTTGTTTCTTCCAAGGTTCCTGTCATTTGCTCTCCAGTGACAAGTTCTTCTTATCTGTGAGAATTAGGTCCTGGGTAAGTTTTCTCTATAAGCTGCCTTCCATTTTGAAAAAGGAAATTAACACGACAAGTTAAGAAATGATTTGATGCTCTTGTGGGGGCAGAGTGAGAGCTAATGTTTGAACAACTGAAGTTGCCTCCACACCCTCCAGACCCCAATCACTTATAAATCCTGCCTCTCTGTCAGGCTTGTGATCTGTTTCCTTTTTCTGTTCAGATAGTCTGTAGTATATCCTGAATACAGCTGGATTCAGATCTTTTAAATATTTATTGATGCATCTGACTTGCATCACCTGTGGATACTTGAAAACATCGAAGTCACAATACAACCTTTTTACCAAAATTTACCTCTGCTACAACTAACCACTTTAGTATCTTTTCCGAGAAAGCCCCAAACTGGGTCACAAAGCGATAGGCACTACCGAAACGATGGAGCAACTGGTCTTCAAACGGCAGTTAGGTGGAGCGCCAGACCCAGAATCAGGAAGACTCATCTTCGTGAGTTCAAATCTGCTCTCAGACACTTACTAGTTGTGTGACCTTGGACAAGTCACTTAACCCTGTTTGCTCAGTTTCCTCATGCGCAAAATGAGCTGCAGAAAGAAATAAT
This sequence comes from Bettongia penicillata ogilbyi, assembly GCA_023548195.1. NCBI lineage: Eukaryota > Metazoa > Chordata > Mammalia > Diprotodontia > Potoroidae > Bettongia > Bettongia penicillata. Next base: position 5,526,371 of record JAJHZJ010000024.1, read on the forward strand.
AAACCACTCTAGCATCTTTGCCAAGAAAACCTGAAATATGGTCATGAAGAGTTGGATAAACTGAAAATGACCAAACAATAACTGCACAATTATAGATGAGAACCTGGTTTGATCATGGAATGAAAGGGTAGATTTTCTCCTTCTTCTAAACTTTGCTTTCCCTAGGATCTAGAAGGAAATTAAAAAAGAAGTGCTGCAAAGAAGCTACATAGTTTCTCAACTGTCATAGAGGAATGTGGGACAGGAAAACATGTTGTATATGCATGCATGCAATGATGGGAGAGACCTGCACTGAAAAAGGAAGCAGCAGGGGCTGGCCCTGTCATTCTAGCTGTAGCTGGTTGATACAAATTTGTAATTTCAGTTCCAATTAATAAGAATTATTAAGTCCTGTTCTAGGCACTAGACATTTACTGTTGTTCTGTTGTTTCAATCATATCCACCTCTCTGTGAGTCCATTTGAAGTTTTCTTGGCAAGATACTGGAGTGGTTTGCCATTTCCTTCCCCAGGTTATTTTACAGATGAGGAAACTGAGGCAAACAGGGCTAAGTGACTTGCCCAGGATAACATAGCTATTAAATGTCTCAAGCCAGATTCGAATTCAAGTCTTTCTGACTCCAGTATCCACTGTGCCACCAAGCTGGGTATTCATGGACAAAAGGTTTCAAGTAGCTGACATTTTGCTGGTTTTCCATTTTTCATCCTGTATATAAAATCATCTAACTCCTACATGTGTGAAAGACCCTATGCATTATGTAGACATTGGTACGGAAGGATGACTATTACAGGAGCAACAGTCTGCTGTTTCTTAAAATTCATTCCTTTGGAATGATCCTTCTTCACTTCCTCCTCACCTGATGTCATTAATTCCCTTCTTTTTAAGGATTGCTTAGGTGCACGTAAATTATAATGTATTATCCGTTCTTTTGCATTCAGTCCATAGCAAATATTGCTTTATAGATTATTTCCAGGTAGCTCAATGGAAGAGATGTTCCTTCTTTTCCTGTAAAAATGGCAAAGACAAGACTACATTCACGTGCACAATCCATCCAGGTTGGCAGTTGAGAGAGACAGTGTGGTCTAGCAGATAGAACACCAGATGGCAAGTCAAGAGACCTGGTTTCTATTCCCAGCTCTCTTGCTGTTAGATCTTTGGCAAGGAATTTCCCTTCTCTGTTCCTAAGTCACTTCATATGTCGGAGGGCTTGCAGACCCTGTGCCCAATGTGTCTCCCAGGTAGGAGATGAGCTACTGCCCAGAAAGCAGTCAGGGCTCCCTAGAAATAAGTCTAAATGAAAGAATATCATCTTAAGGATCTATCTGGAGCTACTATTCACTTACTTTTTCTCCTTCACTCCCCACCAAGTTCCAAATGTTCCTTCACCACAGCAGGTGGTGACTGGTTGGCTCTGTGGTTGTTGACTAGCTCGGTGGTGATGACAGTTGGTTCAGCCTTGCAAATCATTTTCAAGCCTTGTTAGGTCCACAAACCTTCTATTTGGTTCATTAGTTTTGCATTGCCCCACCCACACTTAACAACACAAATTTCCTTTCCTAGCTCTATCTATCTTCTACAAATCTCTTTACTGCTTTCCAAAAGAGTAAAGAAAAAGGGTACTTAGTCATAGTAAATACATTGAGTTCAAATCATTGATCCATCAACAAATATTTCTTATTTTTCTATTAGGAAGTAACTAGTACTATCTGAAATTCTGTAGGAATTTCATCAGGATGTGATCTCTGCCCTAGAAGTGATTACAATGTATTTGGGTCTGAACTAAAAACAGCAAACATTGCATCCAGGTTATTCATATAAGATAAAGGGGTGGGGAGGTATGGAGTGAATCACATCAGCCAAGCATAGTACTTTGCAATTAACTGGAACACAAAGACAACATGAAAAACAGTCCCTTCCCTCAAGCAGCTTATTGTCTATTCAAGGAACTGACATTCATGCACGAAACAATCATCCACACAAATCCATATACTCAATCAGCATTTTTTTCCTGAGCTTCGGTCCTCCCAGCTGACCTGGCTGTCTTATGGGCATTCCATGTTCAACATGTCCAAAACAAAACTCATTATTTTTCTCAGAATTCATCATCATCTCTTCACCTAATTTCTCTAGTCTTTCAAAGCCACCACTGTTCTTCCATTTAAAACAAGTTGTCAAATGTTGTCAATGCCACTTTCACCACATCTCTCATATCCATCCTCTTCTCTCCACTCAGACCACAATCACCAACGTAGGCTCTTATCACCAATTATCTGGACTCTTGCACTAGCTTCCAAATTGATCTCTTTGAGTTTCCTATCTTCTTTCTACTCTGTCTTTTGCATGGCTGCCAAATCAATATCTCCAAAGAATAGTCTGATCATGTTGCTCTCCTAGTCGTACTTCTTATGTAAAATACAAATTCTTGTGTTTGGTATTTAAAGTCTTTTGTAATTTGACTTCAACATGATTATACATTATCCCCTCTCTTGTACTTTTTGTTCCAGGCAATCTGTTCTACTCTTTCCATATGTGACATTCTATCTCCTATCTCCATAGCTTTACACAAGCTGTGCTTCATACCTAGAAAGACAGTATTCCTCAAATCTGACTCTTGGCATCTCTATCTTCCTTCAAGATTCAACTCAGGTGCCACATCCTACAGGAAACCTCTCCCAGTCCAAGTCTGGGGGTTCTTGACACTATTATATGTCATGGACTCTTTTGTCAGTCTTCATGGCCCTGCTTCTGCTTCTAGCGATGCTTCTAGCCCAAGAGCAAGAATGGGGAAAGTAGACAATAAGGTGGTCTAGAATTAGCAGTAGGCTTCAAAGGACAAAAACACTGGATTCCTGGAAATTACAAAATTAATGATGTTGAGCATGGAGTTAGAGTGTGGGGAGGGAATACAAAGTGGTTGAAAGAAAGCTAATATCCTGTGGAGAGTGGGAGAAATTGAATGATGGAAGGTCCCAGTCGGCACAGAGACTAAGTTTGGCAAGTATGGTGGAGAGTGGGAGAGAGTTCAGATAAAAACATATTCAGAAAGAAATTAGAAATCTAATGAATGGAATAGGGTTGTTTGACAATGAGTGTTCAGGGTGTTGTGACACTGCTATATGACTAATGAGCTATGAAGATGGAAGTTTATGGAGCAGAAGGGGGAAAGAAATTGTTGAGTTCAAGGAACTGCAATGATCACTAATTTGGATACTAAAATCATAAAATTATTGATTCTTATAATTGGAAGAGAATTTGGAGTATAATCTAATAAATTAACCCCATACATTTATAGAGAAAACTCATTGGATGGAGGCCCAGAGAGATTGTTCTGGGTTGTGCTTGGTGGTAAACCCAGACCTAGAAGAAGAAGAAGACTTGGTTTCCAAGTCTACCATAGAATATAACCTCCATGAGGGCAGGAATTATCTCACTTTTATATTTATAATCCCAGCGATCTAGTTTAAGACCTGGCACATACAGCAGCATGGGCTTAATGAAAATGACTGCTGATTCACTGATAGTCTGTCCATGACACTATGATGCCTCTGTTTCTGAAGACAATAGAAGGGAGGCCAGATGCACCCCCAGGCTCCAGTCTCAAGTAATGATTTCTATGAAAAACAAATCAAAGTGAAGAGGGAAGAGGCAGAATTTACTTAATTTTCTTTTATCATGTTTCTCAGTTTCCAATAAATATGCTGATTTTCATTGAGCAGATCCTGATTTCTTTTAGGTCCTTGGCATATTGTTCAGTTTATTTTCCATGTCTAATTGTCTTTGATGTCAATTTTATCCTAAGACCTGGAGCCAAAGAAGTGAAAGGAATATGGAAGAAGAGCTTGAAGCTGTTACTTTTCTTTTTCATGGGGGCTCAGTGTGAGGGGGAGTGAGTATTCTCAGAAAGAGGGCCAGTCTGGTAGTTTGATGTTGGAGAGAAGATGAAAGGAGGGAGGAACATTAATGAACCTAGGGCCTATTCGTCAGCACAGTTTCACAGTCCCAGCCTGGAAGCACTGTGGGTTGCTATCCATCGAATGCACATCTGTCCGTGCAAACACATTTCAGCAGTCAATTGACTTCAGGAGTAAACACAGTAGGAAGTGGTGAAGAATCGATATGAACTAAGATAGCTCCCCAGGAGATAGAATTTCACCTGGAGGAGATGCTTAGGCCCCAGGACTCCACAGGACAGTCACACTGGCACATCCCTCATCACTGAGGATGTTCACTTCATGGAATATTCCAGGTATAATATAATTATTATCACTGTGGTTTCATTCTTGAGGTAACTGATCCTTGAACAGTTCTTTGGGTTGGGTTTCAGCATCCCCAAAGTACCTTTAAACAGTGAAGTTCATTCCAGTTTTTAACCACTGTTTATCAAAGGCTTAAAAAACCCTTTCCTGATGGCACCAAATAACCCTGCAAACCTATTAAGGTCCTTGAGCTTGTGTTCCTTGGTCTATCCTCATATCTGGGCTGTTACCTTATATAAAAGTGTATTTGCCTGTTCTATAAATATTTTATCTTGATTTTCAAAATCCTTTTTGAGCTCTTCCATGGCCTGAGCCCACCGGACATCCACCTCGGATGTCTGGGATAGAGAGGCTCTGACCTCCACATCTTTCCCTGATGGCAAGCATTGTACTTCCTCATCAGAAATGAAGGGAGGAAGGAACATCTCTTCCCCAAGAAAGTAGCTCTCTATGGTCTTATTTTGCTTTCTTTTTTCTGGGCATTTTCCCAGCCAGTTACTTGACTTCTGAGATTCCTCTCCACCCCTGCCTAGATCCACCCAGCTAGTGCTTGGGGTCTGAGATTCAAATGCTGCTTCCCAGTCTCAGGGCTTTCCATGGAGGGAGCGGCTGCTATTTAATGTGAGCTTAAGTTCTGGTGCTTGGGTGGGGGCAGGGCTGTCTCCCAGGCTCAGTTTCCTCAAGGGGTTTATGCAGAGATCTTGGGTAATGACCCTGAGCTCCTGCCTGCTGCTCTGGGAGTCCCAGACCGCAGCCACTGCCTCTGCCGCTGCCTCTGCCACTGCCTCTGCCGCTCCCTCCTCCGCTGCCTCCCGAGGGGGCCTGAGTTATGGAGATACCCCGCTCCCCTCTCGGCCAGCCCAGAAGTCTCTCTCACTGACCTGAAGCGCCTGTGGGTGGAGGGACCTTCGCGGTTGCTGGAGGTTCCATCTCTGAAGCCTGCTCGGATCTGCTCCTCTGGGGCCGCGTGGCCAGGGCTGGGCTGGGGTGGGCTCTGCTGTCCGGAGTGTGACGGACCCCTGGGGATGGCTTTCCAGGGCTCTCTGGAACAGAAATCTCTTCCACTGTATTTCTGTGTGGCTTGCAGTGCTCCAGAATTTATGGGGAGTTCTTTTTACAGGAAATTTCTGGGCTGTGGATTCGGAGCTAGCATATGTGAGTCTTTCTACTCCACCATCTTGGCTCCTCCCCCAAATATTTTAAAGGAGCTAAACTTTGGGGGAGACAAAATGGATAATATCTCAATAAAGCACCCTCAAGATAGGGTTCTACCCTCATGGTACCCAGACAAGAAGCTTTAGTGGAAAGAGGACTGAACTTGGGAGTCAGGAACATTGATATTTATATAGCATCTCTAATTACAGAGTGAGATCATGGGTAAGTTAGTTAACCTCTTTGGTTTTAAGTTTCCTTATCTGTAGAATGGGGAATCACAGATTTCAAGACAGAAGCATTCTTAGAGATCTTGACTATGGGTGATTAGTTATGCAGTTCAACTTCTTTATTTTATAGATTAAGAAACTGAGGCCCAGGGAGATTTTCATTTGCCCAAGTTTGCACAAATAGCAAGGAACAGAGCCCAGACTTTAGCCTAGCTTCCATCAGTATGAATCTAGGACTCTTTTCACTGTGCATGCTGACAAGTGTACCTATGCTATCCACCTCTCAGTGTTGTGGTGAAGAATCTATGGAGTGCTTTGCAAACCTTAAAGTATTATCTAGATATCAATCAATTAATGCTGCTATATGCCAGTTACTCTTGCTATGGGCTAGAATACAAGTACCTAGAACACAATTCACAATTTTACATTCCACTAATTTTTTACTTTCTAATATTATTACAATATGGTAAATATTCTTATTCAGTCCAACTGTATTATTAGCAGGTTAGATTATGGATATTAATCCAGAGTGTTTGCTTAGAAATATTTCAAAAGATTATCCAACCAATTCATTCTACTTTTGTGAGAACAAAGGAAAGAAAAGGGAAATGAATGAAGGAAACAAATATTTATGTGCTAGACACTGTGATAAGTAATTTATAAATATTATCTCATCTTATCCTGGGAGGATCAATCCTGGGAGGTAGGTGCTTATGATGCCCACCTACTTGGCATCATAGATCTCTTTATTTTGATCCTGAATCTAAATTGGAATACTACAATTTAAAAAGATAGGGAAATAAGGGAATGTTCCAGAAAAAAATAACAAGGAAGGTAGGGGAGAGGAATGGAATAAGCATTTATATCATGCCTATTATGTGCTGGGCATTACATTAAGCATTTTATAAATATTATCTCATTTGATCCTCATAACAACTCTTCAAGGTAGGACCTATTATCATCCCCATTTAGAAACTGAGGCAGAATTTAAGTGACTTACCCAGTGTCATACAGCTATTAAATATCCCGAGTCAAATATGAATTCAGGTCTTTGTGACTTTGATCCCAGCACTCTCTATTTTGCCATTTACTTTCCAAGCTAAAATATATAGTACAGCATTGAAGACCTACCTCAATACTCAGTTTGATGATTTGACCTGAGAATAGAAAATTTCACCTTCTCCAATGTGGTCAAAGTCCAACCATTCCTGGTTAACATAGTCCTGTCTACAGATGCCAGACCTTTGAAGTTTCGCCCAGCTTAATGATTACAGGATTCTCCATTGCAATAAAACAATGGAGATTTCTGGAGGCAGAACTAAGATGGTGAACTAGGGGAAGCACGATAGCCAAGTTCTTCAAACATTCCCCTCCACATAACTTTAAAATAATACTTCAAACTAAATTCTGGAGTAGCAAGGTCAACAGAATTTTGGGATGAGACATTTTCTAGCCTAAGACAACTTAATAGTTCAGTTGAAAAGAGAGGTCTATGACACCAAGGTAGGGACTAGCCCAGAGTACAGAACGGCACAACAGCAGCAGCAACTTTAGGTTGCTCTCAAACCAGAGACAGGAAGGGGATTGAGCAATTGGTCAGAAAGAGACTATAGGGGAACCCTATTCTAGCACTAGGGATAGGATAAGGCACTCTTTGGCAACTCCATTTTCTATAACAACATCCAGGTCACAGGTCCAGAGTGTAGAGAAGCACTTGAAGTCCCAAGGGGCGAAGAAAACACTGAGAAGTAGTGTAACTTGTGTTCCTAAAGGAGCAAGGTCTCTGAGGAGCAGTTTTATTTGCAGTCCCAAGAGAGTGGTTGCTACACTTATCCCCAGATCACCTTGAAAGTATTGCAAACTTCCAAAACCCCAGAACTGTCTATGGAAAGTAGTGAGAAATAGCCTGAAGCTTGGGACAATGCCCTTCCCCTCACCCCATCCATTCCTAACCTGGGAACAGACTCCAACTTTAACATGAAGTTCAAAGTCAAGATATAGTCTAGAAAAATGAGCAAACTACAACAACAAAAGAATATAATCATAAAAATTATGATGGTGGCAGTGAATTTCAAGACATAAACTCGGAAGGAGATAATTATGTCAAAATAGACAAAGGCAAAGCCTCAAAGGAAAATATGGATTTGACATAAACCTAACAAAATTCCTGGAAGTGATAAAAATTTTTTCAAAACCAAATAAAAGTGGTAGAGGAAAACTTTTTAAAAAAAAGAAATTACAATTATGCAAAAAAATAGTTATGAAAAGACAATTAACAGCTTTGTAAGAGGCACACAAATACTGAAGAAAATGACACCTTATGAAACAGAACAGAATAAATGGAAAAAGATGTACAAAAACTCACTGAAGAAAATAATTCCTTTAAAAATAGAATTGCACAGGTGAAAACTAATGACTCTATGAGACATCAAAAAGTAATCAAAGTCAACGGAATAACAAAATAGAAGAAAATGGAAAAACATTGGAAAAACAACTGACTAGGAAAATGGATCAAGGAGGGAAAATTTAAGATTTATTAGACTAAATGAAAGATATGATCAAAGAGTGTAGATATCATCTTTCAAGAAATTATCAAAGAAAACTGCCCAGATATCCTAGAATAAGAAATTGACAAAATCCACTGACTACTGCCTACAAAAGGTAACACAAAATGAAAACTCCTAGGAATATTATAGTTAAATTCCAGAGCTCCTAGGTCAAAGAGAAAATCCTTTAAGCAGGCAGAACGAAACCATTCAAATACTGTGGAGCCATACTTAGGATCAAAAAATATTTAGCAGCTATCACATGGAAGGAGTGAAGGGCTTAGGATAGGATAGTGTGGAAGACAAAAGAGCTGGAATCTCTGTTAAGGACATATCACAAAACAGCTGAGTATAATCCTCCAAGTGAAAAATACATATTTATTGCAATAGAGGACTTTGAAGCATTCCTGATGAAAAGATGAGAGTGGAATAAAAATTTGACTTTCAAATTCAAAACTCAAGAGAAGTCAAAAAAAGACAAAGATGAAAGAGAAACCATAAGGGATCCAATAAGGTGAAACTGTTTACCTTTCTATGTGGTATAGCAATACATGTATCTTCTAAGAACTTTATCATTATTAGGGTAGTTAGAAATAGTCCATACAGAAACAGGGTGCAGGAGTGAGGTGATTATATTGATATATAAAAATTAAAATGAAAATTATAAAAATGGATAGATAGGAAAGAGGGATATCCTGGGAGAAGGAGGAAGGGAAAAGAAGAATGGGAAAAATATTATCTCATGTAAAACAAGTGCGCATAATGATTTTTTATTTTTTAAATTATTTCATTTGTTTTTAGTGTTCTACAATCACTTCCATATATCTTAGATTTTTCCCCTCCCTTCTCCCTTACCCCTTACCTCCCTACTCCTTTCCTGAGATGGCATACAGTTTTGTATAGGTTCTGCACATACATTCTTATTAAATACATTTTCACTTTAGTCCTGTTGCATAGAAGAATTAAAATGAATGGGAGAAATCATAAAATAAACCAAAACATAATACAAAAGAAAATGATCTGCTTCATTCTGCGATTGAATTCCATAGTCTTTTCCCTGGATGTGGAAGACATTTTGCCTTAAGAGATCATTGGGAATTATTTAAGTCTTTGCATTGCAATGAAGGAGTAATACCAGAAAAATTCCTCACACACTGTGGTTGTTCCTGTGTACAAAGTTCTCCTGGTTCTGCTCCTTTCACTCAGCATCAGTTCATATAAGATTTTCCAGGCCTCTCTGAAGTCTTCCTGTTCATCACTTCTTATAGCACAATAGTATTCCATTACATTCATTTACAACAATTTATTCAGTCATTCCCCAATTGATGGGTATCCCCTTGATTTCCAGTTTTTGGCCATCACAAAGAGAGCTGCTATAAATATTTTTGTACATGTAGAATCCTTCCCCATTTTTATGATCTCTTGGGGATATAGTCCTAGAAGCAATATTGCTGGGTCAAAAGGTATGCACATTTTTGTAGCCCTTTGGGCATGGTTACAAATTGCTCTCCAGAATGATTGGATCAGCTCATAGCTCCACCAACAATGAATCAATATTCCAACTCTCCCACATCTTCTCCATTATTTATCATCTTTCTGTTTTATCATGTTAGCCAATCTGATAGGCATGATGTGCTATCTTAAAGTTGTTTTGACTTGCATTTGTTTAATCAATAGTGATTTAGAACATTTTTTCATGACTATCGATAGCTTTAATTTTTTCCTCTGAAAACTGCCTGTTCATATCCTTTGACCATTTATCAACTGTGGAATGACTTGTATTTTTGAACATTTGACTCAGTTCTCTATATATTTTGGAAATGAGGCCTTTATCACAGACACTAGGTACAAAAATTCTTTCCTAGTTTTCGGCTTCCCTCCTAATCTTGGCTGCATTGGGTTTGGTTGTGCAAAAACTTTTCTACTTAATGTAATCAAAATTATCCATTTTGCACTTCGTAATGCTTTCTATCTCTTGTTTAGTCAAAAATTCTTCCCTTCTCCATAAATCTGATAAGTACACTATTCCTTGCTCCACTAATTTGTTTATAGTATCAATCTTTATACCTAGATATGTACCCATTTGAACTTTATTCTTATGTACAGTGTCAGACATTGGTCTATGCCTAGATTCTGCCACACTGTTATCCAGTTTTCCCAGGAACTTTTGTCAAACAGTGAGTTCTTATCCCAGAAGCTGGGGTCCTTGGGTTTACCAAACAGTAGATTTCTATATTCTTTAACTACTGTGTCTTGAGTACCTAACATATTCCACTGGTCTACCCTTATGTTTCTTAGCCAGTACCAAGTGGTTTTGATAATTGTTGCTTTATAATCAATCTGAGATATGGTAGAACTAGGCCACCTTCCCTAGAATTGATTTTCATTAGTTCCCTTGATATTCTGTATTTTTTGTTTTTCCAGATGAATTTTGATATTATTTTTTCTACCTCTAGAAAATAATTATCTGGCAGTTTGATTGGTATGGCACTGAATAAGTAAATTAATTTAGGTAGAATTGTCATTTTTATTGTATTAGATAGCCTTGGCTCAGTGAACCAGAAGGAGATCTAGAGCCCCAGGGAGGTGGAACCTTTCAACCCCCTACACCAGGACCCCAGGCATGCCTCAGTACCCCAGGTGAAACAGGAAGACACTGGGGCAGCCGGCATCACCAGCTGCTGAGCTTGCCTTTGCTCTAGCTCAGCTGAGGAGACCTCTCATGGCCACCCCTCCCCCACACTAAACAAGCTATCTCCAGAGCAAATCCAGGAAACACATAAAGACTTCACTTGAGCTCTGTTTTTTCACACCAGCCAGCTCAGCACCAGAGGTTGTTTCGAATTCATAGGTATTAGTCAGAATCTTTTTGTACCAGCTTTTAAGGATTACTGTATTCAAGGAGGTAAACAATGGAACTAATCTGTTTTAGTTGCTAAGGGATGCAGTAAACAATCTCTCACTGACTCTATGTGACCTAGTGGATATAGACCCTGATACTCACTTAGAAACTGTATGAGAAAGTTAAAGGAAGAGGTAATAAAAACTGTGATAATGGTTGGAGACCCTGAGGTTTATCATAGCACTCTCTTAACGGTTTCTCATAGGAATATAATAGTGAAATCTGGTCCTCCTCCTTATAAGCACCTAATTTTAACTCTATTAATTGGGGAAATAGGGCACCCTCTTTTGGAAGTGCTGAATGAGATTTCACGGTTAGATGATTTAGGAAAATGGGGAAAAGATAAATTTCCTCAAGAAAGAAGAGCAAATAGCCAGAGCTTTCAAAGTCAGAATAGGAATAAGGAAAGAATTGTTAACCACTTTATTAAGAACAAGGATAGATTTTGGAAGAATAGATAGTATTCCAAATAATGAACTATATAAGATGTACTGATAAAAGGGTCTTGCTATTAGCTGGAAAGAATTGCCCATACAGATTCTCCTAAATCATCATATCCAAGTTTGTCACACCTTCAGGGAGAACAGGAAATTGACCAAGCCCCAGCTCAGATTAAAGAAGTACAGGATTATAGACCTCATATCATTTTAACCATATAATAGAAAAAAAAGATCAACTACTGTAACTGGGGCATTAATTGATACTAGATTGGAAGTCTCCCTTATATGTGGAAACCCTGAAGTAAGGAAGAAAGGAATTAATGCAGTTCCAGTGAGTTCATGGACTCCAGAAGCATGGTTGATGCTACATTTACCCTGCTTCTGGTTATTGTCTCCTTATTCTTTTTGGCCTTTGTCTGTTTAATTTGTTTGCTAGATTTGTCTCCTGAAGGATTAGTGCTCTCCACTTGTAGAATATTGACTGCTTAAGCTGGATGTCACCCTCTGTCCAAGACTGTGATATGTTATGCCTGGACCTGACATTGACCAAACTCTGGATAGTGGCTAAAGAAATGACCCCATCAAATGGGACCTCTTGAGGCAGGGACAGCTCTATGTCCAGTCTTAGCAGGAAGTAGTCATAGAAGAAGAGACTTTTGCCCATTACTCCAAGGGATTTTGTGTCCCATTCATTTGCTGGGGGATTGATGGGATGCTTGTGCTCAAGCCCCCACCCTAATTTATTGTTTTATTTGCTTATTTTGTGTTATTCCTGTTATATTGCTGTGAAGTTATGCCATCAGTTACCCCTAAACTCCCACTGACCTACTAATGGACAGGCAATTTCTTAGGGGTCAAATGTAATGGTGATGGAATTTGAAAATCTTCCCTACCCTTTAATAGGTTCACGTGACATGCTTTTAACTTTGGCCAGGCCCACAACTCAAATCACATGAAGCTGATGGTGGGAGGAATTTGCTGAATGGTTGGAGCAGGAAGAAAAAGTGAGGTTGAATACCTTTGTTGGTAATGTGTACAAACTTTGTTGTTACCATGTTGGAATTGGTGGTTTCATCTTTGAGAAAGAGAGTTTATATTTTCCAAATTTGCCCTGGAAATACACACACATATCCATAGCAGCTACAGTGGGAATCGCATTGGTGTTATAAATATTTATAGCAGCTCTTTTTGTAAGGGCAAAGAATTGGAAACCAATTAGGGAATGGTTCAACAAGTTATGGTATATGAATGTGATGAAATACTATTGTGGTAAAAGAAATGAAGATATGAGAATGGCTTCAGAAAGATATAGGAAGACTTAAATGAACAGATGCAAAGTGAAAAAGGCAGAACCAGGAGAGCACTGTTCACAATAACAATGCTATTGTAACCATGATCAACTGTGAAAGACTCAGTTACTATGACCAACACAATGATACAGTACAATTCCAAAGGACTCATGATATAAAATCTTTTGACCTCCTGAGAAAGAACTAATGAACTCTGAGTGCAGATTAAAAATACGTTTTTGACTTTCTTTATTTTCTTGCTTTTTTCTTCTTTTCTCCACATGTCTGATATCGCTTTTGTATCACTTCAAAAGTATAAATGATATCATATTTCTTTCCTTCTAATTGGGTGGGGATTGGGTGGGAGTGAGAGAAAAATTTGGAACTCAGAATTAAAAAAAGAATGTTCAAAAGAAAAGAAAATATTTAAAAAGAGATAATATTTTGCTCCCTTGTTTGTCTGATTTGATCTCCTCACAGTCATGGGAAAGTGGTATCATATTCACCATTGTTTTGGGGAGAAATAAATATTCTGACATCAGGTTCTCATTTTTAAGTGGCTTTATTTTGGAAAAGCAGCTAGAAAGTGATCAAAATTAGCTCTGCCAGGCCTACCATGTTGTTTATGTGAACTGGAGCACCTCTGCATTGAGGTTTGAAAGAGGAGCTATTATTGAGGCTGGTCCCATGATTTCAGAAACCAAGAGCACATGTTGCCTTGAAGCTTGAATGATCTTTATCAAACAGACAGGATTTAAAGTAACATCAGCTCCATCAAATGATAAAGGAGTGAGAGGGCCCTGTTCTCTGATTCAAGATTCAAGTTCTTTGAAGGACTGGATCCAGGCTAATCTCTATTCCATCACACTGAGCAAACTCAAATAGTTACTACATGCCCCCTAGATGACAGATGATTAATGGTTGTTGCTAAAGGATCGTGATAGAAATGGAGTCTAAGGGAATATCAAGATATCAGATACCCAAGAAAGAGAGGGAAAGGATGAAGGAATGAAATTATTCCCTTCCAGGAAATCTACCAATCTTCTTTGAATGTAGCATATTGTTCACTCTTCTCACCACAGTTCTTTATTATAATTTTTAAGTCTTAAAAAAACCAAATGCACATTGGAGAATTTTGTAATCAAATGGTATTTGAATGACTTTCTTATGCTTTATACAATATGGATTGAACTTCAATGGATAGATAGTATAAGGGAAAAATTACTGGGTTTGGAATCAGAGGAGCTGAATTTAAATCCCATGTGGTAGTATATCAATAATCCAGGAAAGGTATCTTTCACAATTCTTTTTCATTAGGTCATTTCCAGAATTCTTGATGATTCTTCAAGATTATGAAAATCACTTTGTAAATATTGCCAGGAGCTAACCTATGAATGCATGGGTGGCTCCCATCACACAGACTAATCCCTATCAAAATGGGTAGTATGAAAGGCTCTTAGAGAGCACTTGATTCACATAGCAAGTATTAAGAAATGCCTTCTGGTTCCATAGAGCACAAAGAAGGAAAGCTTCACATGGGGCCACCTAGAACAGAGGATAACCCTATGGAGAGGGTTGAGCCTTGGTGGAATCTAGGGTATCTGAATGTCCCCCATGCTGATAAAAATCAAGCATCTGGACTGGAAAAAAATTGTACGGTGAAAATCCTGGAGGTACAAAAATGAAAACAGACAATGCTTCTGCCTAGGAGCTTCCAATACAACAGGGAAAATAAAATTTGGACATGATAATCATCACCCTAGATTTAGAGCTAGAAGGGACCTTAAAGGTCATCTGTTCCAATCCCTTCATTTTGCAGATAAGGAAACTGAGGTCCATGGAGGTTAAATAGCTTTTCCAACACCACATAAAATGTAACTGTGATGGTAGTAAGGGAAAGAATAAGATAAAGTGCTCTAGGCAAAATAAAAAGAGGGACAGAAGATATAAGAGCTAGAAATTTACCAATTTTTTCTAAGGGGTAAATGGAATTGCTCTAGCATCCAATCCAGCAATGTGTTCTTGAGCTAGTTACATATACACAAGTCTCAATCTACCATACTAGCATTAATCTAATGGCTAGATAAGAAATTGTGAAAACTACAAGTACATTGTTAATAAGGGACTTTAAACTATTCCCATATCAGATGTCTGCAGTCAATCAGCTATTTGCTGGAGAAACAGAACTTGACCTTGTCCATATTGATGATATTACTATGCATAATAATTTAAAAAATAGTTTAGCTGTTCCTTCAACGAGGTATCATGGCATAGTGGACGAAACACTGGATTCATGATCAGGTGATCTGGGTTTCAATCTTGATTCTTACATTTGCTAACTGTGTGACCCTGGACTACATGTCATCTCTTGAGACCCTGCTCCCCCTATCTTTAAAAATAGAGCTAATCCTGCTCACAATGCCTACCTCATTAGAGGCTCTGTGAAGAAAGTACTTGTTAAATGGTAAAGTACTTTGTTAATGTTATCATCCTAATGCTTTTATGGTCTTACAATTAAATTTAAATTAAAAAATTTTTTATCCTCATAATGACCTTGCAAAGTAGGTAATACAAGTGTTATCTTTTTATAGATGAAGAAACATAGAAGAGAAGTGAAGTGATTTATGTCAATGACACCACTTGGAAGCAGAACTTGGACTGCATCTCAGGTCTCCTGACTCCAAATTCAGTTATCTTGTGACTATACCATGTTATCTTCACTCATCTTATATCTACCCCTCCAAAAGTGACAGCAGGGACTGCTTTTGTATCTCCAGTGCTTAGTGCCATGACTTACACATAGCAATTGCTTAAAACAACAAATGTTTGTGGCTGGATTGGAAAACAAGGACATTTTTGGTTAAACTTTTTCAGTCAGGATTTGGGCTACTATAATTTTTCAAGGCTTCAAGGACACCCTACTTTTATATAATACAGGTTGAAACTATTTCAGTAGTGTTCTGATCATATGATCAATAAAGGATGCATTTTCTGAAAAGATTTCAGGAGATTCTATTTATTTAAAAACAGAATCTAAGAGGAGGACAAGGAGAAGGAGGGGAAGGGAGGGAGGGAGGGAGAGAAGGAAGGAAGGAAGAAAGGAAGGAAGGAAGAAAGGAAGGAAGGAAGGAAGGAAGGAAGGAAGGAAGGAAGGAAGGAAAGAAGGAAGGAAGGAAGGAAGGAAGGAAGGAAGGAAGGAAGGAAGGAAGGAAGGAAGGAAGGAAGGAAGGAAGGAAGGAAGGAAGGAATCAGAAATCAGAGCCTGCAGGCTCGATCTTCACCCATGCAAGATAAGGTCTCTGCAAACCACCCTGTATCTACTACAAAACCACTGCAAGAACTTCTAGTTTTCCTAGAAATGATTATTTTGAACAGGTCTTTTTCTCCCACATTTATCACCTACTGAAAAAGGTGTCCTACCTTTACAGGGTCAACAGAATAAAGACATGCTCTGGAATATCTATCAACTGTTGGCATCTGAGAAAATCTAGTACATTACAACAAATAGTTACAACTACTCCTTGAACTGAGACTTTACCATGGGGGTAATACTTAGACACAGAATGGTCCCAAGACCAACAAAGGCTTACCGCTAAGGAAGAATTACAGGGACAAGGTGGAACTAGGCACAGATTGAAAAAAAGAAAGGCAATGCTCTTATCCTAGGTATCAGAAATAATTATAGTAACAAAACATAGGTTCATCATAGTGAAGCAGAAAAGAGAACTGACTTGAAGGGAGGAGAGCTGGGTTTCAAAATTCTGGCTCTGATCTTTGTTAGGTTTTTAACCTTAGACAAATCACTTAATTTCCTTCTGCCTCAGTTTTGACCTCTATGAATAGAGTGATTGGGTTTAGAAGACCCCAAGATCGTTCCATCTCTAAGTCTATAATGGCGATCACAGAACAGAATGCCTGAAAGGGCCCATAGAGATGATATATTCAACCTTCTCCTCCCTGCCACACTCTTTTATAGATTAAGAATCTGGGGCCTAGACAGTGAAGTGACTTCCCCAAGGCCCCACAGATGATTAAAAGAAGTTGGCCCCACCCAGGAGGCTTCTTTGGCTGCTGCCACAGAAGCCCTTAATTTCTTAGGCATTCGAGGCTATAGGGTCTCTTGGAACAAAGTCCAGATAGCATGCCAGTCCATAAGGTATCTGGGCCATGAACTCACACCCATCTCTCCCTTCTTAACCTCTGAGAGAAAAAGGACAAACCTGTCTATCCCTGTTCCAGACACTAAGAAACAAGTTCGAGTGTTTTTATGGATTCCTAATTTTGATTTTATTGCTAAACCCCTTTATGACCCTACTCAGAGCATTGACTCAGACCAGGCTAAAGTTTTTGAGACTCTGAAAACTAAATTGACCACCACCCCTTCACTAGACCTACCCAATTTGGGAGAACCTTTCACTCTATATGTTGATGAAAGGAGAGGACCAGCTTTGGGAGTCTTAACCCATTCCTTGGAACCTGACCCCTGGCCAGTTGATGTTTTTATTTACTCAAAATATGCTTTCCTTGTTCTACATACCCATGGAGCAATCTGGAAAGAAAGGGGATATCTGACAGAAAAAAAAACAAAACTGTTCTATCAAACATGCCCTTCTATGTTTTGGCCTTGCCATAGTCATCTTTAATTCTCTCCAGAGAAATTACCTTTTATGACAGGGAAATTGTCTTTTCTTTATATTCCTTTTGCACCTGCTTGGTGTGTGTTTGTCTAACCTCCTTGCCAGGTTTGTCTTTTCTAGAGTGCAAGCCATCAACTTCCAGATGACAGCCTATACTGCATAGCAACCTCCCTCTGAATCCAAGGTCTCCAGCCCATTGGACCTGACACCACCCAGGTTCTGAAGTCTGACCGCTTGAACAGGACCCATGGAAGCAGAGACATCTCTACGCCCCTTGCCAGGAGGAAGAAGTTTCAGAAACTGAGACCTTCGCCCTTTACCTCAAAAGAATTTGGGTTCAATCTGTTTGAGGGGGGAATAATGTGGTTCAGACTCTGGGAACTTCCTTGAACTCCCCTGGAATCTCCTCACTTAATCTGGCTTTTCATGCTCAAATTGAGCTCTCCTTGTATCTCCTCACAGAATCTGGCCTTTCATACTCAAATATGTGACCATTGTCTGTTATCTCTTGATTGCCCTCCCTGCTTCCAGCCCAAACCCTCCATTGTCTAATATCTCCAGCTATTTCCAGCCTTTGACCCTCCTTGGAGACCCTCCTTGGACTTCTCCTCTAGACCATTCCTAATCCCCTCCTCCCATCACCCTGGACTACCAGACCACCCCCACCCCAGACCCCTCCTATACTCTTTTCGGTATTTAAACTCCACCTTGCCTCCATGAAGGCGCTCAGATTCAATCCAGCTCAGACTCTTGTCTAGCTGGGATTCTATCTGGCCCGCTTGTGAATGCAAGCGTTACAAATGCTTAGGCTCCTTAAGAGGCAACCCAATTAGGAGAATCTCTAATAAACTTTGTTTTCTTTGGCTTTAAAAAAAAAAGTTGGAAGTAGAAACTCTTTTAGTCAATAGACTGAATTAGCTTTAATACTGTCTGCTTAGTCCATTGTGATCAGAGATATGCTAGAGTGGATTCCAACCCATTAAGAAAGGTAATTATTACAGTTTCGCTGTGAAAATTGATGCTTTAGAATTTGGCAGCTTGGGACAATGATGTGGCTCAGTGGATAGAGAACTGGAGGACTTGAGTTCAAATCCAGCCTCAGATACTAACTGTGTAACTCTGGACAAGTCACCTTACCTTGATTGCTTTCCCAAAACAAACAAACGAAAAGGAAATTGGAAACTCAGGCCTTTGTTTATTGTTTTGAGGAAAGAAAGTGATGGGGAAGATATTTATAATGGAGATCAAACTTAAAATGACATCATGGATACTTTCTTTTTTTCCCAGAAAACCTGTTGTTAAACATTTGCTAGCACACCGACTGCAATGCTTAACAACTTCCATTTCCATCGCACTTTGTGGTTGGCATGGCTGGTATTTACATTTATTATAGAGCTTTATAGTAACAAAGCAGTATGTAAACATTAGTTCATTTTTATCTCCACAACTCTGCCAGGCACAGGCTGGAGTTATTACTATCCCCATTTTATAGGGAAGGATACTGAAACTCCTGAAGATCAAGGAATTTGGCCAGTCGTATAGCTAGTAAGTGTAATGAAACCAGGGCTCAAACTCTGTGAATTCACCCAGAAAAGTTTTATTTATTTATTTTTACTTTTTCTATCTTTCAGTTGGGGCAACTGGCATGATAATGTCACACTCACGTACCACTTTAAGGTTGCCTAAGCACTTTAAAAAAATAACCTTGTGAGGTTGGCAGCTTGGCATTTAAAACCCTTGACAGCTAAGCTCCGGCCCAACTTTCCAGTTCTGCTTCACCTTCCCCTCTTTCACATACTCTACATTCTATGCAAAGTGACTTACTTAATGTTTCTTGAAATCAATATTCTAGAGCTTAGTTTTGTGAGTTTGCATGGACTCCTGAATCCCTCATGCCTGGATCCTCCTGAAAGCCTCTTCTATTATTGTTCTCTTGTGTCGTTACATGTATTCTACCCTTTCCCTTCAAGGATTATTAAGCTCCTTGAGGGCAAGTATTGTTTTTAATTATTTTTTTTATGTCTCAGCACCTAGTGAAGTACATTTTTCAAGGTAAGTATTGAATAAATTGTCGGATTGTTTTGATTGTGAAAGAATTATAATTTATTTACAATTTATATATTATAATTCTTATTTTTCAAATGAAGAAAGTGAGGTTATAAGAGTTCAAATGATTTGCCCATGATCACCCAAACTGTAAGTGTCTGATGCAAGATTGGAACTAATGCAGCAAGTTAGCATGGTGGACAGACTGCCCAATCTGGAGTAAGAAAAAGCTAAGTTTAAATCTTGCCCCAGACACCTACTACTATTAATATCTCCCTTTTATAGATAAGGAAACATATAAAGAGAGGTGAAGTGACTTATGCAAATTATTCCACATAGAAGTGGGCTACTATTAACATAATGCTTAATTTATCATTTTGTTGATTGTCTAGGATTAGCAAAGTGATGGATAAATGTTATTAATGAGGATAAAACTTAAAATGTTTGATTTCTTCCACAGAACATTGTCTTTAACTTTTACCAGCACTACCCTGCCTCTATCCTTTTAGAATATGGAAACTTCTTTAGAAATGTGGATTATTCCCAATAAGTCCTAAATGACTGCCAAGTATAGGTATGAATAGATTCAGCTGAGATTGGTAACAGAAAGAACCTTATAAGAATCAATCTAGTTTTGAAAGAAATGGTAGATTTGACTTAGGGAAGAAGAGGAGAATTTATTCCAGGACAAAGGAGGGATTTGGAGAAAAGGCACAAAGGTCTGAATTAACATGATCTTTCAATGGGATAGTATAAAATTAGTTTGGCTAGAATAGAATATGCATGTAGGAGAGTCATAAGAGATGAGATTAGATGAGTGAAGGTTGGAGAAATTGACATTGGGGCCTAGAATGATAATAATATGCACTTCAATGATGCTTTAAGGTTTACAAGCACTTTCCCTGGATTTGTATTTAATACAGAGAGGCTTGATTCTGAGCTTTGAGAAAGCAAATTAAGTGTCATTACATGAGCTTCACCTCTAACATAGGAATGGTGGAAACTGTCATTGTGCTTCAGGTGAATTATGGCGGTTGTCCTCAATTTGTGAAGTAGTGCCTTGGGAAATTTCAAAAGTCTTTTATTTAATTGCCAGAAAATGGAGAGATAGTTTGAGGATCTGAACTATCTCCTGTGTGAGTCTTTCTTCCCCCCAACATAGATCACCTCATTTAGCAGAGGGTATTTGAGGTATTTGAGGTCTGATGTGGCAGAAAAATTCATCACCTTGTATCCAGCTTAACCCTTTCCAAATTTAGCTAGCCCAGTACTAAAACAACAGATATACAGTCCATCACTCAACACTAACTTGGTAGAATGTACATTACAATGACATAGACTTAACCAGCCCACCCAAAAAAAGGTACTATAAAAAGACTTAGCTACCTACCACAAATCACTGTTCTATCCTTTCCTTGATATTCCTCATGCCCTAACATTGTTTTAAAATGACACTTCTTCTTATATTTAGAATTTATTTACAGCTTCATCTCATACAGATCTGAAGGATCATGCACAGTTTTAGTCATCTGAAAGTTTTCTTACAGTTCATAGCTATTCTTTTGTATTCATCAGCTACCGACTTTTGCTTCCATTTCCTAAAGTAAATTCCTGTTCTCCCTTTCATTTGGGCCTGACCTGAGAGAATCTGGATTTGGAGATGAAAAAACACTGGTTCTGTGAATATTGCAGGAAATCTAAAGTCACAAAAATGGGTCACTCTAAATCTACTAGCTCTAGAGATCCTACTTGCACTGAAGGCATAATGAAGCTGGAAGCAAAATGACTTGGTAACCAAGGAATCTAAGTTCTAGTTCTGGCCCTCTTCTAATGATTACAGTAAGTCACTTTACCCCATCCATGACTCAGCTTCTTTATCTATAAAATTAGACTGGGCTAAATAATATTGAAAGTTCCTTTTAGCTTTTGTGTTCTGTGAAAATTTGTTTCTTTAAATATCCCTGGTAAGACAGGCCCAGCATTTTACAGCAAAGGGTTGTACAACGAAGTCCAGCTATGGGG
Organism: Bettongia penicillata ogilbyi; assembly: GCA_023548195.1. NCBI lineage: Eukaryota > Metazoa > Chordata > Mammalia > Diprotodontia > Potoroidae > Bettongia > Bettongia penicillata. The sequence goes on from JAJHZJ010000024.1 coordinate 5,547,890, forward strand.
GCACTGATGCTGTCCACCTCTTCAGTGCTGAAATATGCATAAGCCAACTAATCTCAATTTTGCTACAAGCATAGGACATGGACACAAGTATTTCTCTGCTAATTGTCTTGCTAACATAGGAATATTAAATCAAATTAAGTTAATAACACATTGGAAAATACTGAACATCTAATCATATAAATGTATTGCATACCTACTATGTGCTAGGCACTATGGACAATGCAATAAAATGGATAACATAGGACCTTTGTTCTCAAGTTGTTTACATTTGGCCCCATACATTTTAAAAACATAACAACATAGGACAGTATATTTTAAGTGCCAGAATAGTGCTAAAAATAAGTACCATAAAAATCAGAGTAGGAAAAATCATAACAAGTTAGATAAGCTAAGATAAGATGAGGCTTAATGGAGGAGGAGGAATTGAGCTGGGACTTAAAGGATGTAAATGACTCAAATAAGCAGGGAAGATGGGAAAGGATTCAAGGTTTAGAAATGGTATGAGCAAAGGCATGGGATTATGAAAACACCAAGCATCACTTGGGGCTTTAGAGTCTGGTTGGAATTTATACACTATCATATGAAACAAGATAAGAAAACTTTGCAGACTTTTAAACTACATATGTGTGTTTGCAAACACATGTATAATATACATACATATACATGCATTTATACTCATATATATGATATATATATATATGACACTATAATATTCATATAAGGAAATGGGGATTCAAAAATATATTGGAGACAATTATGGAAGGACATGGGCTTCTAGATTATCTGACCTATTCTGTATAAAGTGAAAATCTCCAAAAACAAATATATAATCACTTTTAACATAAAATTGAGGGAAAGATATAGTTGGGAGGAACCTTAGAAGGTAGACATTCCTGATCCTTCCTACCCTAATTTATTTCTTTCTTGGTAAGAAAATTGTGGTTAAATGACTTGCCCAGGGTCACACAGGTAGCAAGTGTCAAGTGTCTGAGACTGGATTTGGACTCAGGTCCTCCTAACTCCAGGACTGGTATTCTATCTACTGTACTACCTAGCTGCCCCTCTCCTAACCCTCCTTTCCCAGAAGCTAATAATTTTCCCTCTGAGGCTAACTTCTAGCTATTCTGAAAATCTCTACATACTAATTTATATGCATACCCACACATACCTGCACACATACATGTATATATACAAATAGAAAGTTAGATATGTCACCTCCCTCATTACTAGATAAGCTCCTTGAGGTCAGGAACTGCCTTTTCCTTTTCTTTGCATTTCTAGTGATTGATGCATTGTAATGCATATTGGTTGTTGAAATTACTTATATAGAGTCACATGGCTAGTTAGTGTCAGAGATAGAAATAAAACCAATGTCTCCTAGTTCCTGTCCTATTTTCATTGCATTGCATGTTTCCTTTGCATTGATTCATCTTGCAGAATATATAAAATAATGAACTTGGGAAGAGGTCAACCATTCAGGGCTCAAAAATCTTGTGCAGATACCTTTGAAGGGTCAACAAAGATAAGGGTTTTATTCATTTTGCTTAGCTGGAGTCAAAGCTAATGATTTTGAACAAACATAAAATGTTTTCTCACTTTGAGGTAGGACAAATGATCAGGTTTCTGTATAAAACCTTAAGGCATTATATAAATGAAAGCTGTTGATATTCTATTGGCTGTCACATATAAATTTTATTAGAGGCCCCGGTTGTGCAAACTCATTCTGGTGGAATAAGGGATCCTTATTTAATCAATTAAAGAGAAAATGTATGCCCCAAAGCATAAAGATTGAGAGTCCTAGCAATTGTTATTGAAGCTACAGCTTTCATGCTTCATAAGTCTTTTCAGGATTAATTACCTAATCATCTCAATTCTCCACTGAAGAGGGAACAGCTCCCCCTTCTCCAAAGCCAAATTCTCTAAGCGTAGGCCTGAAGGAAAAAGAAATCAGGAATTATACCTTGGGAGCTGATGACCGAAGAATGATGATTATTGTATCATTTCATCTATGTTTCCTTTAAAGAATATAATAGAGTATTCAGGGTTCTTTGGTGGATTCAGGATTACATTGCCGATCATACTAACGCAGATCACAGAACCTCTATAATTTCTTATCATGTCCTTTTATTTCCTATTCCATATAAATCCTTCAACCTTCTGAAGGGCTGCCCTTTGTTCTTTTAGTATCTCATCATCACCAATGTAGGTCTTACTGTCCATCTGCCATCATACAAGACCATATGATCTTCACCTCATTTTCAAGTCCTAAATAAACTCAATTTCTAATATATGATTCATAATTGGTAATATATTGCATCCTCCATATATCCATCACTTATATTTCTCTTCCTTTTAGGGTATTTATAATTACAATTCTTATGAGATTATCTTGTCCTACCACTCATAGTCATATAAAATCAATAGGATAAATTGGTGTTACAGAATTGGGAATTTGCAACAATGAACCATGTGGGATTATAAAAATGAGTTGAATAATTTTCCAAATATAATCCAGCCTAGTATGTTTCCATTACCCAATTATGGTTCCAGGTCATTGTCTGCCTATAGTGTCTACCTAAGATATAGACTAGTTACATGTTGTAGTCAAGGTAAAGTGTGTTTTTATCCACTTTGTTTTTCTATTATGGATTGTCTGGGTTTTCTAAGAAAATCTCCAAATATATGTGCTGCCTAATTTTTTCATTAGTACCTCAACCCATTTTGGAATACTCACAACCTCTTTTGAGATATGTGGATAGCAGATCGGTGGTGTATAGCATTATTGGAGAGACAAAGAAAGTGTTTCTTTTTTCCTGCCATAATTGAGTATGGGTACAATCAATTTAGGTTTTTATAAACTTGTTTTCCTATTGAAGGGAGGAGATTTTTGGAAGAAACATAAACAAAATATTATAGATTTGTGGGATATCCAGGGTTTTCACAAAATCTGCATGAGTTTTTTTAACTTCAGTAACTTATGTGGTAGGCAAAATAGATCATTTCTAAATGCCATTTAAGTGAAGTTTCTTATTAAAGATCATTACACAATATATACTTATTTCATATTCTGTAACAAAATAAAGATTCCCACTGAAGATTAAAAGGCAAATTTAATTCCTTTGCTAGCACGATTAAAGATCCCATAGGTCCAAGGGAAAAAAAATCGCCAGTCATTTTCAGAAACCTGACAAACAAGTTATCTTATCCCTGAAAGCTCAAGTTATTGAAAACTTTTAGTTGGAAATGTTAAAAAAAATCCAATAAATGTTTTATGGCAATGGCATTAATATGTGAATATTTGTAATTTTGTTTAGACTTTGTATTTTTATTTTTTCTCTAAAATTTCCTCAATAATAAAATATATTGTTGTAGCCCTAGATGTTACAGAATAGCCTTTATAATTTTGTCAGTTTAAAGTGATCACAAAACATAGAAATTTCATCCCAAAAGACTCAAGTAATGCACAGATTCTCAATTATGAGTTTCTCTAAGACATAGATAGTATAGTCTAATATATTGGGAGACTTCCAGATTCAAAACCAGAAAAACAAAATATGTTCAAGTATTGTTTCTTCCCTTTTTCATTAAAATTATTGATATATTTTGTTTTTATACCACCTTCAATTTCCAATATATCCCCTCCTACTTCTCCACTTAGTGGAGAAGAAATAAAAAAGGAAGGAATTTTTACAAAGGAATAAAAAAGAAAGGGAAAACGAAAGAACTTCATCAAAACTAATACACTAATTGAGTCTGAAAGCATACATGGTACTCCATACCCCTAGTCCTGCACCTCTGCACAAAGAGGAGGAAGAGTCAATCTCATACCTCTACTTGGTTCTCATTAATTACAATGCATTCAGTTTCAAGTTTTTGTTCTTTTTCATTTTTATTGTTGTAGTCATTGTGTAGTTTGGTTTCTTGGTTTCCTTATTCACCTTATATCAGTTCACATGTTTTCACATGCATTTATGTATACTTCAGTCATCATTTATTACATAAAAAACTTCAAATTATATTTAATTTCTGTTTTAGTCTTTTTTTAAATAATAGGATAAACTACTTTCTCAGTTGTTCTTTCATTTGAATTTAAAAAATTCTGTTCCTTGGTACCTTGCCTTTTCTAATAATTGCTTCTTTGGGAATATAATGTTATTTCTTCTTCTGAGTAATGTTCATAACATCTCCATCCTCTAAAACTCCTCCCAGTTCAGTGGAGCACATTGGACACTGAACTCCAAGAAGAAGCCTGAGCAGCAGTGATATCACCAACTGTCCCAGATCACTGGGGATAAAAAAAAAAAAAAGGACACTTTTGATAAGTCTTATACCCTAAACCATCCCAGATTCTTCCTTTCATTGTTTCTGGTCCTTGCATACAACTTCTAGTTTAGCCACATAGTTCTTGCTGTTACCAGTGGAGAGGCAAATCTATCCCAGATAGAGCAACAAGCCCTTCCAAAATAGTTCATTTCAATTTGAGGTAGCTCCAATAGTAAGGAGGTACATAACTTTTAGCAGAAATCTATCATCCTGCATCACTGCCACCTGTTTGCCCTGGTACTGTCCTTTTTGGCTAAGCAGAAAATGTCTACTATCCATTTTGGCCCTCTTACAAGGATTTGGAAAGTTGATTCAGAAAGTAATCAATTAAGAAAATTATTTTTGAGTGCCTATTGTGTGCCCAGACTTGTGCTGGTCCTATAAAATACAAAGTTATAAAAACAAGCCTTCTTAAAAGAAGTCATCATTATAATTATGGAAACAAGACTTATACACTAGATCCTGTTATAGAGGATGTTCCAAAAATTTTAGTGAAAACTTAATAGCTTAAAACTTCATAAAATATGTGTATCATTACATATTCTGATATGATCAAAGTTCTAAGGATACCCCATTATGAGACTAAAGAGAAGCCATAATAAGGTACTAATTATGTAATATAGAAGTGAGTAGAATGTTTTGATGTGTGTGTGTGTGTGTGTGTAAGATCTTAGTTTGGACTTATTAATGCACAAATTTTAATTCAATTAAATTCAATAATCATTTAATACATGACTACCATGGACCAGGTTCCGTGAGAGGCAGATACACAAAGACAAAAACATAACTCTCCCGGTTCTCCAAGGATTTATATTCTACTATATTTTAAAGGCATAAGTTTTTGTTTATATAGGAAACTCCCATTTGAGGATACTACTAATTTAGGCAGATCACTTCTCTGCAATTTAAAGTTCCAGAGAGCTGCCTAGGGCAGAGGTGTCAGACTATACAGGAGGATCTCTGCTGGCTGCATATTGATAGTTTTGAAATGGTCTGTTATTTGTGTTTTATTGTATTTTTATTTTGATAAATATTTCCCAACTATATTTTAATCTGATTCCAACCACAGAGGGCCACATGTATGACACCTCTAGCCTTAGAGATTTACCCAGAGTTGCACAGACCATATGTCTCAGAGTCAGAGTTTCTCATGATCTTCTTGGTTCGGAGGCTGGCTCCATACCCATCACACCCCACTGATTTTTCAATACAGTGCTGTATCCCTATTTTATAGAAGAATTAAGATGAGGCTTACATGATAGCCAATAAAGAAACTCAAGCCTGTCACTATGCCATGCTGTCTCACACACCTTCCTGTACAGTTATAGAGAACCATTCATTTTAAGACCTTCAGTTTGTATTGCCACAGGGGTGCCCAATTCTGACTTCTACCATCTACCTCCCTTGGTGAAAAGATATATTAATTGCTAGTGACTTGCTTCTATTGAGCAGATGGAGTGACATGAAGTTCCTAGATGTGTATTCCTATAGAACTCATTGATTATGAGTAGAGTTTCCCTGCTTCACACATGGCCCTGATCTTCATAAAACAATGAATTGGGAGTCAGAGGTACTGGGTTTGAATCTTCCCTTAACAACCTGTGTGACCTTGGGTATGTCACTTAAATTACCTGGGCATGAATTTCCATATCTGCAAAGTGAGGAAATCAGGCAACATGATGTCTAACGTTTCCTTCAGCGTTAAGTCTTCTTGCACATGTGTTTCAAAAGCTCACTCATCAGAAGGTAGCAATTATCAGATGACTGTCTCTATAACTCCTCTTCATGATCATGACCTAATGATTTGGAAGCTTCCTAGAGGGGCAAAAAAATATTCTAACAGAAGCTTCTAGGTAATTCCTTTCACTTTTCAAATGCAACAAAATAAAACAGATTGAGGTGGTCTGATAGAGTGGAAAGAGTACCTGGACTTGGAGTCAGAGACCTGAATTTAATATCAGGTCTAATACTGCTTAGCAGTGTGGCCACAGGAGATTCACCCAAGACCTCTGAGACTTGTCCTTTCCTTGTCTTTACAATTCACAGAAAAATACTTATTTTCACTACCTCACAGGGTTATTATGAGGAAAAGGAGAGGAAATGTAAAGCCTTAAGTACATATTAGTTATTGACATTATTGGTATGTTTTCCTATATTTCTACATATTTTTGCATGATATATTTCATTATTAAACTGTAAATATACGGTCCTGGACCCAACACTGTTTTCAAGATGATAATTATCCTCTTAGATTCTTGAATTCGAGGGCTTAAGAAGGGTGTGTTCAGTACCATAGCAATTAGTGGTAAAGACACTGGAATCTTGATCTCCTACTCATTTATTCTTTCTACAATACTTCCTTACTACTCAGTGTAGCTGACTAATATATAAGCAAGGATGTTATGTTTGGTGGAGATAAGGCGGGGCATCAAGGAAAAATCAGATGTTTTCAAATATTTTAAAACAAGAAAGAGAAATTGTATTTCCTAGAGGGTAAAAATAGGAATAGTGAGAAGTTGCAAATAGGCAAATTTAGACTTTGTATCAGAGAAACATCTTAACAATTAGCACTTAATCAATTAATCATTTAATCAATAATTTCTATGACAATATACATCTATGCACTTCACATCAGTCCATCTGCCCAACTTAAGCAAGTCACTGCCAATTAATTGTCCAAAAGTGGAATGGGCTACCTTAGTAGGTGGTTGGCCTCCCTGCATTGGGTATCTTCAAGGAAATGCTATATGACCGTGGGTTGGGTGGGCTGTAAAGGGGATTGTTAGTCAGGTGTGGACTGATATAACTGGTCTCCAAGATGCCTTCTAATTCTGAGAAACTATAATTTTGCAATAGTTTTTGGAATTGAAAGGTGATACTTTTGTTCAAGATTCCCCTTCTTTCCAATGTTCCTGTATGATATTTTAACAACTTTTGATACAAGAGAATAAAGATCAGTCACCTACTGCAGCCCCAACTCACTAATCCTGTCTTCCCACAGGGTGAGAAATGAATCAGGAAGCCCTAGATGTCTAGCCCACAGGAAGAAGGAAATAATGCAAAGATAAGAAAGAAATGAGATGGGTGAGAGACAGCTGAGTGAATGAAACAGACCTTTACACTTGAAACCTTTCCCTTTTAACCTCAAAAATAGGCCTCCCACAAAGTAAGTATTTAATACTTTTTTTTGTTAGTGAAGAGGAAGAGGATGGTCATATTTTAGAATCCATTAAGCTACTCCAAAACATTAAAAAGATTCCCTGCTTGTTATTTCTAGAGAATAAGATAATTGTGGTGTTTCGTATTTCCCTTCAAAGCTTTAAAAATCATGCAAATTTTGATTAATCTATGTATTTATTAACTCATACAGCCTAATTAGCTTATTAAATGAAATTGAATGTATTTTATGGCTCTGTCCCTAATTTTCATATTCAGTAAACAATATGTGTTTTGCGCTGTCTATGCCAGGATTTTTAAACATTATTCTGCATAAGCTAAAGCTAAGTGTAGTTCATGGAAGTCATCAAGCTTTGTTCACCAGGATTCATAGATTCTCTGAGTTGGTAGTAGTCTAAAAAATGCCCCTAGTTTCTAGACTTAGCCTTTCTTGTGAAAGGTTATCTTCCCTCTTACTCCTTCAATTTGGAAAATTCCTCTCTCCTCCAAGTAGCAACACGTTCCTGGACCCCTAAACACCTAGAGTCTGTTATTCCTCTAACTTTCAACACTGGTGATTTCCGTACTCCACACATTCTTGGTGGCTTCCTTCCTACGACAGCAGAGGCAAAATAATAACAATATCCATAATGATAAGGAGGAGGAGGAAGAGAAGAAGAGGAGAAAGAGGAGGAGGAGGAAGAGAAGGAGGAGGAGGAGAACGAAAAGAAGAAGAAGAAGAAGAAGAAGAAGAAGAAGAAGAAGAAGAAGAGAGGAGGAGGAGGAGGATGAGGAGGATGTGGTAAACACTCCACTTTTCCCAGGCAAAGCCATAGCCCCTCACTGCCTCTACCCTTGAGTTGCCCTACTGTGTGAGACAGGATGTGAGTATGCCTGTAATGGACTTGTGAGGATAATCAAAGCTCGAGGTAACTGCAATGGCAAGTCTAACAGAAAGCTGTCATCATCAGTCCTCTTCCTTCTTTCTAATGCTTATCATCCAGGTGACTTTTGGCAAGGCATTTATCCTCTTTGGGTCACATTTTCCTCTCTCTCTCTCTCTCTCTCTCTCTCTCTCTCTCTTTCTCCATATATATATATACACACACACACACACACACACACACACACACACACACACACACATATGTATATATGTGTGTGTGTCTGTGTATTTAAATAAGGGGACAGGGTTCATTAGCTTGAATTCTATTGAGCTATGATCCTATGATCTAATACCTTTCCGTTGTATATTTTTGACTGTGCCATAACTCAATTGTCATCCCAACTGAAGCCTAGTGATGTCTATCTAGTAAAGATGGCTCAGCAATTTCATATGCCAGTCTTCTTTTTGGTGGTGGGTGTGGTTGTTTTAATGGGAAATAGTTCCTCTAAGAGGAACAGGGCAGCTCAGTAAGTTCTTATTACTTGTGGACTTAACTCCTCATAGTCATCATTTTCTTCACTTTCCCTGTACAAAAATTTGTTGTCCCTAGCAGAGGAAATAGATGCATTATTGGAGCTGGGTTATGCCAGCTCCTATTACTATTCATCTCCTATTACTATTGTGTCATCTACACCAAGGAGCAATCCAGACCAACTTTGATCCTTTTTCTTTCTCCAATACAGTTTTTAGAAGCCTTTGATAATTTCCCCTATCTTTTCTTGCCAGTTTCCATTCATTCTGAGCATCAGTGCCCCTGATCAGCATCCTCCTGAACTATCTTCCCTCAGACAAACTCTGGCTCCTCCCTGTATTGTCTTTAGAAAGAAATATTGCCAAATGAATATTTGGGTTCCCATCTATATCTATCTATGCTTACATGATAAGACCCAATCTTTAATGAATATAGGATTCTGGCTAGAATGAATCTCTAATCTGTCCCTCTCATTTTATTATTAATAACCATTATCAATATTTGTGGTTATCAAATCTATCTGAAATCTCATAGATTCAGGTCAAAATATTGGTCACATCGGTCGTCTGACTAGATTGTTTTTTTTAATTATGTTGCTTGTCAGAATGACTATTCGTGCATGTAGAAAGCCTTCCCTAACCCCATCCCAAACCACATGAAAGAATGCCATCAAGTGTGTCCTAACAAGGTGGTCCTTCCCAAGACTGAATATCCCTTTATGCAGTCAGAGAAATAAATTGAGACCCTGTTCACTGAGGGGAAAGGGTACAGGCTTCCAGACAGCCCAAAGTCATTCATCTCTATAGCCACAGTTCTATCACCCCCGGGAATTTATAACCCAGAACTATTACTTAAACCAATGGAGTCTATTCTCAGTCCATGCACCCTAAGTCTGTGGCATATTGCCCTGGCTGAGTACAAATGAATGGAAGGAACTGCTGATTCAACACGAGTTGAAAGTTAAATGAAATTCAACAGGAAGTGGCAAATAAAATGGCTGTCATAGACATAATGTTTTTATGCATCTGGTTGATTTCCAAAGACCATTTTCCAGGCTAAGGCCAATGGAGGGGAGAGAAGGAGGCAGCTTGTTCTCCATATGGGACTTCCTCCAGGGGTTAACAAATGCTTCTGAACCACAGGTCTTCTACAGAATCAATCACTTTGCCAACAAGAGACATCAGAGAAATGTCTGCCTGTCTGTGCTTGGCATCAGTGCCACCACATGGATTAATGAATTCTGTGTCCTCTAATCCCCCTCATTATACACCTCTGTTTTATACAAGTAGCCAAATGTCTCAGGATTCATTTTAATGAATGTGAGTCATTCCTTAATTTCCAGTAGACAGACTATCCAGTTTGTAAGGGAGTCATGAATAAGACTAAAAATGCCATGTGGCACCTGTAAGAAAAGTTGTGTAATACAGTGACACATAGTCAGGCACCACCCTCCCTTCCTATCCCCCTGAAATGAGGAAGGAATAAAGAGTACCTAAAAAGCTAAGCTAAAACAACCCCTTTTCTAGAATGATTTTTAAATGTTCTGGATCAGCAACACCAGTGAGGCATAGTGAATAAAGTGCCAGACTTTTAAAGGTCAAGAAGCACTGAATTCAGATCCCAGCTTTGACACTAGCTATGTGACCTTGGCAAGTCACCAACCCTCTTTGCATTTCAGAAAACTCTCTGTTATTTAGGTCAACTAAATCACAGACCAGTTGCAATCCACATTGGTAAAGGACACTGTTGAAACTCCCTATAAGGAAATCTCGACTCCTTCAGGAATCTACATGGATCCACATTATCCCCACATTCTGGAAACCTCATTTTTGGTTTGTCTAATAGTTCAGAATTCAAAATGTTTACACTTGTTTCCTTATTTTTTTAAAAAGAACGTCATGCTGAATATTTATGGTCATAATTAGTCTTCCCCCTCCCAATCTCATGCTTTGTCATCCTCAAAAAAAACAAAGATAAATCTAACAGAGTTAAGTCCCACATTTCCTAGCAGATTCAAGCAGAAAGGATTGCTAGCTTTCAAATCCACCAGAATTCAGGTACTATATATTAGGGAAATAATTTTGGACTATATAGTATTTAGCTCCAATCTACACCCGATATTTCATTATGGTGCAGAGTATGTGTTCAGCAAAGGGGAAAAAGTTTCAAAAAAGTAACTTCATTAGTCAATGTAACAATTAAAAACCTGGGCAATTAATTGGCTTTTTAACTGGATGCTATGTAAATAGACACTGAATATAAAATTAGTAAAAGACAGATAAATCATTGGCATTTTAATGATTGTTTATTGCAAAATATAAATTAAATGGACTTCTGACATATCAGATTTACTTTTAGATAAAGTGTCTTTACTTTGCTAAGGCCATAAATTCTATCTCATTACATTGCTCAGCTACTTTGGACAAGTAGTATCTGAAATTTATATGTCAAGTGCATTAGAAGTTAAAAGAAAATGTTCCCGGTAAGATGGAGCAGATTATTATTTTTTTTAAATTTAAAAGTCAGCTTATACAGCCCTGCCATTAGCTACCACCATTTGCACCCACAGCACATCACATCACGTTTTGTCTTCAAGTTCTGCTCCAATATTTCACTGGCTCTGTGAGAATATCAATGTGGGTACTCCTTTTAATGAAACATACAACAACCCTATCATACTTATTCATCGAACCTGCCCTATAACAAATTTGCCATGCAGACTCTAGCCAACTTGTTAAGGACCTTCTTCTGACACTGCATAGATACCATGGAGATCAAGAAGACTGTCTATAAGTTATCTTGCATTCCCCTATATGAATGGTCTTTTTTTTCTGGTCATATCTGATAGACAAGATCCTTTATACCATAAATCTTTGCATCCTACTAATGACCAATATGCCACCCTCCCTCATCAATGCAATGATCTTCAACTTTAATTTCACTGAGACTATAACATTCTATAACCTCCAATCATAATTAGCATTAAAAAGATGTCTTTCTTTCAGGGAAAAAATGAATTCTTTTAATTAAAGAAGTATGCAGTTTCACTAAATCAATTGAGGCTTCATTTCTCCAGTTCAGTTATGAGGTTATATCATCCATTTGCAGTATCCACTCAAGACATACCAACTCTATGCATTTCTATCTATCTATACAGAACAATGTGGATAATAGGCATTCTGCATCCACTTGGTTTTTCCTATATGAATAGTTAGGTCAAATTATTCTGAATGATTCTGGTTTTCATCTAGAAGGTTCTCAGATCACTTGCAAATATTAATTTTATGCTGAACATGCAATTCTTGTCCAATGATTAATGATTGGAGGTACTACTGGAGGAATTAAATTACATTTTTATTAACAGGTTTTCTATAAATGAAATTAGGAGATATAAAGATACCTTAGATAAGTAAAAAGCCTCACAGCCTCTCTTCCAAGTATACACAATTGGTTTCATCACTGTGTTCACAAAGGTAGCAAGAATCCATTTTGATAGTAAATTATACCTTATGTGTAAAAAGTGCTAACTAAATGTTTTTATATTGCATCAAATTGATGAGGCAATGTAGTCTTATCTTGTAGTGTTCTTAGTGAGAGTAAGGAAACAGACCATCATGAAGACAACGTATCAACATAAATTGCAAAGAATAAAATTGTGGCATAAAGGAAAAATATTGGATTTGACATCTCATAAGTTTTTTCATGTGCAGGATAGTAATGGACTAACTGGCTCCCAGGGTTCCTTCAACCCTTGAATCTAAGATCTTAAATACAGAAATTATGTTTAAAAAACTAGACTATATTCTTCAAACTAAATCAATATACAACTTCTTACCTATGACTTTAATGAGAAATAAAGTACAAGAGAGGGCAACAAAACCTATGTTGGAAAATATGATTTCAGAATGAAAAGGGGTTAATTGATTATTCAGAAGCCACAAACCTGTACATTTTTAAATATATATATCATATAAAATTTATTTTTCAGCTCACAACATTCACTTCCATAAGAATGTGAATTTAAAATTCTCTCCCCATCTCTCCCCATCCTCCAACCCAGGACAGTATGAACACTATCCAAACTTTCCTCCAGTCTGTCCTTCCTTCTGTCACCCCTCTTCTCCCATCCTCCTCCCTTTGATTTTCCTGTGGGGCAAAATATATTTCTATACTCCATTGCCTGTACATCTTATTTTCCAGTTGCATGTTAAAGCAATTTTTTAACATTCGTTATTAAAGGTTCTAGTTCCATATTCTCTCCCTTCCTCCCTTCCTGTACACCCTCATTGAGAAAATAAGTAGAAAATAAGAAATGTAGTATAGGTCATACATGTGTAACCATGCAAAATACTCCCATAATAGTTATGTTGAGAAAGACCAACCACATTTCCCTCTGTTCTATCCTGTCCTCCATTTATTCCATTCTCTCCTTGACCTGTCCTCCCACAATAATGTTTGCTTATGATTGTCCCTTTCCCTGATTTGCTGTCCCTTTTATTAACTTCCCTCTCCTATTCCCTTCCCACTTGCCTTCCTGCAAGATAAAATAGATTTCCATATACAATTGAGTGTGGGTTATTCCCTCCTTAAGCCAAATTCCATGAGAGCAAGTCTCACTTATTTCTTTTCATCTCTTCCCTTTTCCCCTTCATTGTAAAAGCTTTTTCTTGCCTCTTTTATGTGAGATGATTTGCTACATTCTACCTCTCCCTTATTCTTACTCTTAGTACATTTCACTCAACAGTAAATTTTATTTTTTTAGGTATTCTCCCTTCATGTTCAGCTCACCCTGTGCTCTCTCTCTCTCTCTCTCTCTCTCTCTCTCTCTCTCTAGATATATATATATATATATATATATATAATATATATATGTAATGTAATATATATACATACACACATACACCCATGTACATATACATACCTACACATATAGTAATGTGAACAGTTCAACTTTAATGAGTTCCTTAAGGCTTCTTTTTCCTGTTTACCTTTTCATGTTTCTCTTGCTTCTTGTATTTGAAAGTCAAATTTTCTATTCAGCTCTGGTCCTTTCAACAAGAACGCTTAGAAGTCCTCCATTTCATTGAAATTCCATTTTTTCCATGAAGTATTATACTCAGTTTTGCTAGTAGGTGATTCTTGGTTTTAGTCCTATGTCCTTTTACCTCTGGAATATCATATTTCAAACCCTTCAATCCTTTAGTGTAGAAGCTGCTAAACTCTGTGTTATCCTAATTGTATTTCCACAATATTTGAATTGTTTCTTTCCGGCTGTTTGCAATATTTTCTCCTTCATCTGGGAACTCTGAAATTTGGTTACAGTATTCCTAGAAATTTTCCTTTTGGGATCTCTTTCAGGAGGTAATCTGTGCATTCTTTCCATTTCTATGTTAGTCTCTGATTCTAGAATATCAGGGCAGTTTTCCTGGATAATTTCTTGCAAGATGATGTCTAAGCTCTTTTTTTGATCTATTTTTTCATTCTTTTGGTTTTGTTTTTTAATTTCTTGCTTTCTCATAACATCACTAGCTTCCATCTGCTCCATTCTAATTTTTAAGGAATTATTTTCTTCAGTGAGCATTTGAACCTCCTTTTCCATTTGACCTGTTCTGCTTTGAAGCATACTTCTCCTTGACTTTTTGGACTTTTTTTTGCCATTTGGGTTAGTATTTTTAAAGGTGATATTTTCTTCAGCATTTTTTTGGTCTCCTTTACCAAACTGTTGACTCACTTTTCATGCTTTTCTTGCATCCTTCTCATTTTTCTTCCCAATTTTTTCTCCACATCTCTTACTTGATTTTCAGAATCCTTTTTGAGCTCTTCCATGGCCTGAGACAGTTACATATTTTTTTTGGAGACTTTGGATGTAGAAGTCTTAACCTTGCTGTCTTTCTCTGATTGTATGCTTTGCTCTTCCTCATCTGAAAGGATGAAAGAAAACACTTTTCACCAAGAAAATTACCTTCTATAGTCTCATTTTTCCTCTTTTGGGGTATTTTCTCAGTCAGTTACTTGACTTTTGAGTCCTTTGTTAAGTGGAAAGTATACTACCCTAGGCTCCCTGTCAAGCCTATACATTACAAATACTTTCTTCAAGCAGAAACTTAGAAGATACTGGATGTAGTGAGCATCAATGACATAATGGGGAAAAAAAGAAATTCCCCATGCTTTAGACAGGAAAAGACTAGTTAGAGAAATAGCAATCATTTCAGCATCAGCTTTCTTGTGCAGATTCTGATTATTTACTAATAAGAGCAAAGATCAAAGTAAATAACAAATTTAGAAGAAAGGTTAAAAACGAAGAGGTGACAGGGAACTTACAGCACCTCCAACCTGATCTGTTTAAATAAGCTTCCAGTCATTTCCTCATCTGTAACATGAACTGGAGAAGGAAATGACAAATCACTCCAGAATCTTTGCCAAGAAAACCCCAAATGGGGCCACAGAGTCAGATGGGACTGAAATGACTCAATCACAAAAACAGTACAAGAAGCTTCTCATTCTCAAGAAATGGCCTCATTTCCCCTAAAAATTTCTTTAACCAGAAGGAGATTTAGACATCATTGAAATTACGCCTTTCTGGGAAAGCTCAAGTCAATTAGTCAATAAAGATTTAAGTGCCTACTATGTGCCCAGAGGGAATTTAATCTACCCAGAATCACAGTTTGTTAATGGCAGAATGAAGCTTTGATCTCATGTCTCCTAACAACTAATTAGTATTTGTCTTTGTTTATATTATTAAGAGGTCAACAATGAAACTCCTACATCTCCCCCCAAAAGGTGCTTTGTTACCCTATAGTTCATTTTTAACCATTTAAAATCAGCTAATCAACTGATGAAGAAAATGAAAGAATCATACAGGGAGAAAGGAATTCTGGTAGAAAATTGTTCCTGATGAACTTAGCATCTCAAGTTCACCCTTGTTTGCGCTATTGCATCTTTTAAGATTCTAGCATGATTTCCCTCATGAATTGTTGAATTAGAACACTAGATGTACCAACAAAGAATCTGATCTGAGAAATTTACTTGTCTGATTGCCTATATAGAAAATATCAGAAAATATTAGGGGAATGGATGAACAAATTGTGAAGTATACATGTAATGAAATATTATTTTGTTATAAGAAAAGAAAAATATAAAGATTCAAGGACATCTGAGAAGATCTTTATGAATTGATGTAAAGTGCAAAGAGCTAGGAGAACAATGTACAAAAATGATCACAGCAATAAAGGTAAAGGCAGGTAAATTGAAAGAAATTAGTATGTTAGACAGCACAGTGAACAGAGGGTTGAACCTGGAGTAACGAAGAGCTGAGTTCAAATCCAGTCTCAGAAACTTGTCAGCTAGATGACCCTGGCAAGTCATTTACCCTTCTGCCTGGCTCAGTTTTCTCATATGTAAATTAATAATGGCACCTACCTCACAGGTAGGTTGGCAGGATCAAATCAAATGATGACATTTGTGAAGTGCTTTGCAAAATTCAAAGCCCTATCATAAATTCTAACTATTATTATAATTCTGACCAGCACAGTGATTAATAATGATTTTATTGGATTGTTGCTGCTTTCCTAAATTTGACACAGAGAGGGTAGGCTAGAGCTATAGGGTGATCATCAGAAATGATCAATGCATTTTGTTTTGCTTAACTGTACTTCTTAGTTATAATAATGGATCTAATGGTATTGGGAGAGGAGAGTCATTTGCAAGTGTGAAAAAAATTTTTAAAAAGCTTTTTTTAAAAAGAGAAAACAATGGATTCCAGTAGGGGTGCCATCTGTAATTGGTGAAGTAGAAATAGGGTATTTTGGTGACTCCTTTTCTCTCTCAGTTGAGAAGACTGAGAAGAGAGAAACTCAACTACATTTATTTATAGTTTGTAAAAAAATTAGTTATAGAGAGTTCTCTCTCTCTCTCTCTCTCTCTCTCTCTCTCTCTCTCTCTCTAATTGAAGCAAAGGCACCCACAGCAACCACCTCCAATCAAAGGGCATCATGCAATGCCAGGCACCTGGTGTGCATTCAATGCATATCGATTGGTGCTGCTGATCAGAAAAGAAACCCACTTACAGCAAACTCCAGGGAAGCATAAAGAAGCATTGCACTCACATGCCTGCTTGACACAGGTTGTCCCACCCCCAGACACCATGTTGTGATAAAGCTGGGAAAGCCATGGTAGCAATGAGCTCAAGCACCAAACTGAAATAAAAATTCAATCCTCGTCTCTCTGGAAACACAATGACTAGCTTCTCCTATTTCCTTAAATGACAGTGATTAAGCAATGGTTTGGGAGCATTTTAATTCCAGCTTGGCTTCAGAATTAAAACAAATGATTCCTTCTTTTAAAGATGGGGTTATTAGCTTGTCTGCACTGGACTACTTAGGTGGACACATCTGAAACAAACAAAAAAAAAACCCACTTGCTCGCCCTTTGACTTTGATCTGTGTTTCAGTCCTTCTGGTCAACATTTTTCAGTAGCAGCAGCAAGCCATATCCTTCACAATCTAGGTCTAGCTTGCCTTTCCACACTTCTTATATTATTTTCTTTCATACACACAACATTCCAGTCAAAGTTGCAATTTTTCTTGTAGACAATATTACCTCTCACTAGCGTGGAATTGTGAAGGCTGTGTCCCACATCTGGAATATTTTTCCTCATCACCTTTCCCTGTTTGTATCCCTAATTCTCTTTAAGGTTCAATTCAGTTGTCTCCTCCCACACAAGGACTTTTCTGATCTTTAGAGCCTGCCCCTATTTTTTGTATTTACTTTATATGAATTTTATACTTTTCTATGTAGACATTATATCTTCTTAGTAGACAGCAAACTCACTGAGGTCAGAGATTGTCTTGTTTTTCTTTCTATCCCCAAAACCTAGAATCGCACTTTTCACATAGTAATTTTGATAAATACATGTTGAATGAACAAGTGATTCATGGAAACCACTGAGGTTACCATCTATGACAATTTGGGGTTAACTTCAATGAGAAAGTTTGAAAGAAAAGACATCTAAGACAATGCCTCCCTACTCATGTCTGAAGTCTTTAAGATATGTTGGACCAGATGAACATTCTTTCATGTTCGCAGTCATAAAAGATTGTTGTTTGTTCTTCATTCTCAAAGAGGAGCAATGACTTTAGGAAGGTGATGGCTTGACTTGTGCATGAATTAGATTTAAGTGAGGCAGAGTCATGCAAAGTCATCAAGCCTCACTCTTTACCTCAGAGTCATTGGGGTTAGTGGCAAGACCCAGGTCAACATGACTGGCAATGGCCCCATATGCAGTGAGAGATTGTGGACTTTTTCAAGGTATGAGCTTTCCCACTTTTCAATTTGTCTGAGGCAGTGTCCATTCAGTAATTAAAGGCTGGTTAAGAACGGAGGCAAAGATGGTCTGGTTTGCCTTCACAAAAGAATGAGTCTGAGAGGGGAATATCCTCAGAGTTTCTGGCCAGTACAGAAACAGCAGCTGTTTAAACTCATTCTGAGCCATCAAAACCCAAACAATCTCACCATGGATCCCCCATGAAATGCATGTTCCTTGAAAGCAACGATTGTGGGCTTTTACTACCTTTCTTAGAGGGCAGGGCACATAGCCCATTGTTTGGCACATGCTAGGCACTTAATACATGCTTGTGGGTTGACTTATTTAGTTATGGAGAAGCACTCAAAATTCTTGGGGCTGTTTATATCCCTGAATGATCTAGAATTCCAACTTAATATCAACTTCAAACAGCAATGTGACTTAGAAAATTCCATTTCTCAACAAGTCAAATTTCCTCTGGAATAGAAAACCATAACTTGGTATGTAATGCCTTAACCTAGTGTCATAGCTTATGGACAGGAACAACTTGTATGAATTTAAATTCTGTGTTCCCAAGACACACTGTTAACAGCAAAATAATCAGATAAGCACTAAAAGGAGTCCATGGAATTTGATGTGTGTCCCTGTGATTCATAGCATTAGAGGAACCACTTGAGTGAGTCTGCAAAAACTTTAGCACCTAGGAAAAGAGTTACGAAAAACTGTATAGATGCAGTGTGTGTCAAAAGTTTAGGAGAAGAAACCTGGAGCACTTGCTGTTCAACTTGGCCCTCTTGCTAATTAGATGATAGCACACTGGACAGGCATCATAACAAATCTGCTAACACATTTATATACCAAATAAATTGGCTGATACGTGTAGAGAATATAAGAGATGACTGTTGATGTTTGCTGATCTTTTTAAAAAAATTTGAATTAGCAAAGCAAAAGGCAGCTTTAAAGGCTCTCTCTTCCCTCATGAATATGTTAAGATAAAACAAGATTTCACAGGGTTTACTTTGCTCAACTATTCTCTAGTCGTTATGTTAAGGAAAGTAAAGGGCAGAGTGTTCACTAGTGTCCTGGAAGGTATCCTGCAGAGTCCAAATGGAAAATAAATTCCCTAATATGGTAAGGTGCTCCAAAGGACATTGCGTTGATTTCATCAAGTCCCCAGAATAATACAGGATACACTCAATGAGATCTTTGACCACTCAAAAGGGTGTGGCTTATCAGTTCCTATAGGAAAGACCAAATGGATGGATGTTGCTCAAAGTGACGTGTACTTATTTAAGTAGTTCATGGACTTTTTCCATTAGTATGTATCTTAGGTAAGGCAGATGGACAATGAACTGGATCCAGAATTGAATCAGAGGAAGAGAATAGGCTGAATTGCATTTGGGAAATGGTGCAATATATTTCCAAATTGCTCTTAGATACCAAAAAACCCTATTCTTTTAAAGATTATTCTTCTTCTAGTTATACTATGTGCATATAAAATACAGAATATCACAATCTCGAAAGAATCAAAATTGTCTACCCAAATGCAACTGAGAGATGCATGGTAACCATCCTCAGCTGAACCGTATCACTAAAGGTGGCTTACATGCAAGAGGAAGTTTGCAACATATCTAGGAAAGGTGTGATAAAGAAAGGAACTGGTTTAGTCATGTAGCGAGATGAAGGACTGCCCATCAGACAGCTCCTGTCCGTCACTGGTAGACATGCAAGGCCTCCAGCATATTGATGGGGACTTTATGAAAAGTCATGAGCAAGAATTTCATAGGATGGGAAAGCGTATTGGACGGTTGTGATTAACCCTCCATTCCACTCCATCCTCCACTCAGATGTCAAACTAACTCTGTTTTGCTCAAATTAGGTCACCTTTCTAGTCAATGAAATCCAATGACTCCTTATTTCTTCCAGGATCAAATATAAAATGTTTTTTTTCTTTGCATTCAAACACTTTAGCATTGAAAGTCCTTCATAACCTATTCCCAACACACACACACACACACACACACACACACACACACACACACACTCCCTGTGACTGTGACCTCCTTCCTGTTCCTCAAGTAAAACACTCCATCTCCCTACTCCTTGTATTTTTACTGGCTATCTTCTGTGCCCCTACATCGTACCCTCCCTCTTCATCTCTACCTCCTGGCTTTCCTGGAACCTTCAGGCCAAACTAAAACTCTGTGTTTGTAAGAAGCCTTTCTCAAGCCCCCTTAATATTAACACCTTCTCTCTGGGGCTTCCAAATTTATCCTTTATGTATCTGTTTGTATATAGTTGTTTTTATGTAGCCTCCTGCATTAGACTGTGATCTTTGCCTTTCTTGTATCCCAGATGCTTAGCATGGTGCCTGGCACATAGTAGGCACTTAATAACCAGATCTTACCACAGGAGAAAGTACCCGTATAAGTGAGACCACAGACGCATTGAAGCATGTATTATAAATATGTAGATATTGCTATATATAGTAACATACATAAAACACGAGGCATGCATTTGTGTATTTGTGAACATAATCAATTCATTTAAAAATGACATTAATAGATGACACTTAGGCAGTGTTTTAAGTTTTAAAAAAATGTCTGTCTGCCCAGCATCTCATTTGGCTCTTATCACAAACCTAGAAGATTAGAGCTACAAGTGTTACTATTCCCATTTTAGAGATGAGTTGACATGTTAAGGGAAGTTATGTATTGTCCAGAGTCACATAGCCAGTATACTTCTCAGAAAGGATTCCAACTCAGGCATCTTCTGACTCCAAACTAGCCCTTTTAACACCACCTCCAGACTACCAACAAACATTTATTAAGTTTAAAAGCACTCTACTAGGTCAGGGAAAGAAAGGAGGAGTAAATTAACTGAACTGAATTGTCCACAGGTAGCTACAATACACATCAATAAATAATAAGTTTATTGAAAGGGCAACGTGATATAGTGAGTAATATCAGAAGACTGAGAGCTGAATCTCAGATCTGCAATTCCTACCCATCTGACCTCAGATAAGTCACTTCTTCTCTCTAAAAAGAATACAGATGGACTAGATGACTTCTAAGTTTCCTTTTAGACAGACAGACAGACAGACAGATAGATAGATAGATAGATAGATAGATAGATAGATAGATAGATAGATAGATAGATAGATGATAGATATAGATAGATAAAATTACAGATATATATTCAGGAAGGAAGGAAGGAAGGAAGGAAGGAAGGAAGGAAGGAAGGAAGGAAGGAAGGAAGGAAGGAAGGAAGGAAGGAAGGAAGGAAGGAAGGAAGGAAGGAAGGAAGGAAGGAGGAATTATGTGGGGCAGCATCATTTGGACCTTGTCTCTAGGAAGTGAGGTAGAGGCCTGGGTCCTGGCAGGATAAAGTGAGGGCTTACCTATCAGAAATCCAGGGTGGTCCCCAGGGCAGAGTACAAGGTTCATGGGGGGAAGAGGTAGGGAGGCTGGCCAGAGAGGAGATAGCAAAGTCTAGAGATAGTATCTGGAGCATGAAGTAGAAGATTTTATTTTTCTCGTCGTGATTCATAGGTGCTTTGTTTCTCCCAATTAGAATGCAAGCTTTTTAAAGGTAGGGACTTTTATTTTCTTTCTATTCCCAGTCTGGCATACAGTAAGTACCTAATAAATACTTATTGATTAATGGACTGGATGATTCTAATAGCAGCAATTAATGGAATTTAGTCCATTAGGAATTAATGGAATTCCATCACAACATTTAGAAGAAAATCTCAAACTCCCACAGAGATAATTTCTAATTCGCATTCATTTTACTCTGGGAAGGCAAGTAAGAGTCATTCTGTTCTTTGGAAAAGGCAAATAACACATTTCAGATTTCCTAATTAGATTTGAAAATTCATTTAGGAATGGGATCTAACTTTTAGGCACAGTGTTAGATCATCTTTATAGCAATAAATGCCCTTCGCCCCTTCTCTACGCTACTCCTGCTTTCAAGACTCTTGACAGAAGCCAACTTATGAGTCTCACCTGTAAGGATGAACACAGGTGCCAAAATGGTGGCCAAACACTTTGTCCTATTTTCCAAAAGAAGGTAACTTTGGGACCATCCAGTAAGGAAGGAAGCTGGAATGATGGAAAGTAAATAAAAGCTCCCCAAGAGAATGGTGGAAAGAATGGAAAACTAAGGGGGGAAATGAAATGAAATGTACCCACCAGACCAGGGATGTCCACATGTGGCCCTCTAGGACCTTAATTGTATCCCTTTAACTGAATCCAAACTTCATTGAAGAAATCTGAGACCTCAAGGTCGCAGGTTGCCCACCTCTGGACTAGACTATTAAACCTCACAGTAGAAGGAAGTGCTACTGCCCTCTTCCAATGTGTCACCCTATATCTCTACCTCCTTAACTTCAAATGTGAGCCAATCATCTCATGTCAATTTATGTCAAATCAATAAGCATTTATTAAGTACCTACTATGTGCCAGGCACTGTGGAAGGCAAAATGAAAAATACCTTCCTACGCATTTCTGCTCAGTTCTCTAGTGTTCTCTACAAAATGACTCCATTCCGCTCTGTTCCTGCCTTCATCTCTGCTCTCAGTCAGCTTCCCCCATCACTAATTTCTCTGTCAAAGCCAACTTCTGGCTTCCTAGGGGTCGCAGGCCATCTTGCAACTCATCCTTCAAATCTTTGCATAGAATCAGCAACACATGGCCATGACTTCACCAAGTGCCTCTGACAGACAGAAAAATATTTGAGTTTTGGTTGTGATCAAGGATTGGTAATGCATAATTGGAAGTAAGGAAATTGTAAAGTGATTTTTATTTCAGAGTCATTATTCAAACCCCATCTATGAATTCTACCACCTATTAAATGGCAGAGCCTCCTGGACATTAACTTCTAAATAGAAACGTCTTGATTCTCCAAGTTGTAAGAAGCTCAGTGGTGATTTCATTAGCCTTTTGTCCATATAATAAGTTCCAAAGCACAGTGTTAAAGTTTCTTAGTATTATTTTACCTCTGCCATACTCATTCTGTAGGAGGTGAAGATAATACAGGGAAGTAAGTCCCAACAGAAAAATAACTAAGCATTTAACTACTGGGAACTAGACATAAGGATCCTTATGAAGATTAGTCATAATATAAGAGCTGGAGTGGAAGAAAGGTAACAAAAATAAATATATGCTACTTACCCCCTACTAACAAATATGCTAGATGGCACAGTGGATGAAGTGCTTGGCCTGGAGTCAGGAAAGACTCATCTTCCTGAGTTCAAATCCAGCCTCAAACACTTACTAGTTGTGTGACCCTGGGCAAGTTACTTAATCCTATTTGCCTCAGTTTCCTCATCTGTAAAATGAGCTGGAAAAGGAAATGGCAAACTACTCTAGTATCTCTACCAAGAAAACTCCAAATAAGGTCATGAAGAATTGGAAAGGACTGAAAAATTTGTAATCAACAAGAACAAATGTGGTCTTAGAGAATCAATATGGTCACTTCAGGAGTCTCTGTAGCAGAGGCCCCATATGTCAATTCTAGCAAGATATTTATCCTCTTCTTGGTGCAACACATATACCCCAGTTCACATGTTAAAATGGGATTTGTCATCCACATCTGCCAGGGCTCAAAAGAGTTTCAGAACTCTCCTTGTCTTCAGAGCCTGTGGCCTATTCTGAATATCCTCAGTGCTAATAAGATTTCATTTTTGAGAACAGATTTGATTTTCTAACAATTCCAAGTCATCCACAAATAAATTTGGTTAAAAAAGTATTGGCAATCAAACCTAGGAAACCTTTTTAGGTCTAACTGTTAGGTGGCTTTGAGTATATGCTGGTGTCAGGAAGATTGTGAATTAGGAAGATATGAATTCAAATTCAGCCTCAGATATTTACTGATCGTCAAACTCAGACATTTCCTAATGATGAGATAAGTCATTTACCTTCTCTCAGTCTCAGTTTTCTTATCTGTAAGGTGATCACGATAGCCCCTGATTCAAATGGGTTGTTGTCATCACTCAATAAGAATATATGTGTGTGCGTATGTATATACGTATTTATGTATCTATGCACACACATACATATATATCAGGCCTGCACAACTTATGGCCTCTGCTTGTGGCCCTTGGGCCAGATGTTGTGCAGGCCTCTTTTACATCTTCTACATTTTTCTCAGGCCCCTCTTGGGCAGTATGCTGTGCAGGTCTGCTCTAAAGGAACTTCTCATAGTCAGTTTTACTGAGGGATTTGCTTTAACACAGGCCACCTGAAATCTCCTGGTGGGCGGCAAGCAGTGCATGGGCTGGAAGCAGCTCATGATGTGCAGGATTGATACATGTCACTTTGTAGGTTTTAAAGAACTATATAAGTGTAAATTATTATGGAGGCAGCTCAGTGGAAAAGTGGACAAACTGCTGGCCCTGGAGCCAGGACGACTTGAGTTCATAGATACTGGCTATGCGACCACGAGCTGGCTGTTTAACTTCTGTGTGCTTCAGTTTCCTTATCTGAAAAATGGGAATAATAACTGCACCTACCTCCTATGTTTATTATAAGAATCAAATGAGAACCTTAAGGAGTTGTTGAGATATCAATAAGGGGTTATAATAAGTTTTCATCTTCATCATCAGTGTTATTATCATTATTGGGCATCTAGGTAGTACAGTGGATAGAGCATCAGTACAGGAGTCAGGAGGACCTGAGTTCAAATCTCACCTCACTAGCTGTGTGGCCTTGGGCAAGTCACTTAACCCCAATTACCTCATCCTAGGTCATCTCCAGTCATCTTGATGAATATCTGGTCACTGGATTCAGGTGGCTCTGGAGGAGAAGGATACAGCTCTCCCTCACTCAAAACAAATCAAGTGCAAATCATATAATTATTTCTCTGATGGCATGGTCTTCTTCGGCAACAAAGGACAAACACACAACAAAGGACAAACAAACACACAATATCATTATTATTTTAGGTAAATATTTAATTCAAATTTTAATACATGATGTCTTTGGCATTGCAATTCACTCCAGCAAATGCTATCAGAACCCCTGGTTGACAGTTCATGAGTTGTTCTGCCTAAAAAAAAAATCACTGTGTCACCTACTTTCTAATGAGAAGCCTCTGCATCCTTATACTGAAGGTTCCAAGGCTGGTTCAGAAGCTGCAAGCAAGCAGTCCATCATTAGGCTTATGCCCAGTGACAGCATTCCAGGTAGGTAAGAACATCTGGAGCTTGTTTTCTGTTTACATAGCCTTCAAAATACAATGGTATCTCCAATGTAGTATCGTGTTAGAACTCAGAGATTTGCTGAAAAAAAAACAACTGTTAAAGTAGCTGTTAAAGCTACTTTATGTCAAAGCTCACAATGTAATGCGCTTGGTTTTCTGGTATGGCTTGCAAAATAATGTGTTGAGTACTTGCCACTTAGGTGTAACAAGAGTGTAGTCTGAGGAGGTAATGACTCTGAAGGGTCAATGCTCATTTGGATGTATGGAAAGGCAAGAGGGCATTGTAAGGAGGGCTGGCCTTGAAGTCAGGAACCAGGGTTCAAGTGCCCCTTCTGACCCTTGCTATGTGGTAGTGTTTAGCAATGGAAAGAGTGTTGAATTTGGGGTTCATGGTCCTGAATGTGAAAGAGATAGAGATATAGATAGTCACATACATATATGCATGTTTATATGAGTATATTTCATGTATGTTATACATATACATATGATAGGTATACCTATACCCACATATCCACATGTAAACATGCACATATAAGTATACATATACACACTATATACATATATTTATATGTATGTGTGTATGTATATGTGCATATGTATATGTATGTGTCTAGTGTATGTGTCTATGAGAGAATTCAACCGCTTTGTTAGATGATGAGGTTTGACAACTTTTAGATCAGAGGCGAAATGGCAGGACTATGCTTATCCAACCCTCCGAGCTGGAAGCTATACAAACTCCCTTCCTCAAGTTGCTCCAAGTTCTGCGCGTTTCTCCTCCCCCTTCCTTCTGTTGCCCTTCCTCTTCCCCATCTAAACCTCTCCCAGTACTTCCCTTCATCAAGACTAGGTGGATCATTTTATTGGTTCCAATTCCAAGACTTCCTGATACAATTAAAAAGCGAACTCTAACTTTGAAGTCATACCCATAGGGCCTGGAAAGTTCTTGGCATTAGAGGGAGAGACCTGCTTACCCACAGGTGCCCATTCTCTGAAGCATCTTGTAATCCTCTGATTACAGTGGTTGAATTATGACTGGTGAGAACACCAATACTCTGAGATTTCACTAAGCCAATAGGTGCTTGGGCATTATTTGGAAGAGAAAGACCTTTACCATTATAACCATACCCTGCAACTTAATAATTAACTGCAATCTCACTAATCACAGTGATTTTATTGACAGTCTCTTAAGCAGAAAATTGATTTCCTTCTTTAGTGTAGGAAGTTTGCTTAATTAGAAGCAGCATTTAATAAGGGACACACATTAGCATCTTATGCTATCATTTTTTCTCACAAAGCAGAGTAACCTGACTGTTTGATTTCATTCCAAAAAAAAAAAAAAATGCCACTAACTTGTGTGATATGTTTATCAATTGCCTTCCTTTATCATTTGAGCAGCTAAACTTATTGCCTGGAAAAGCACTAGTGGATAAGGAAAAGTGTCTCTGTCTATGTACTGAAGTGGCGAAGACCAAGGAGGAATGTTTGGGAAAGCATTTCCTTTCCACACCACAGACATCCCGCCTCTGTACACACATGGAGGTATTATTCCTACCATTGGTAACACAGAGCAAATCAAGCGACCAGAGGAGACCCAAGGAGATTTCTCAGAAATGTGTGCATTTTTCCTTTGAACTTAAATGATGTTTTCAAATGTTTTAAGAGGAATAAATGTTTCATTTGGGTAAAGAAAGGGTAAACTGGACCCTATGAAAATCTTCTGAAAGATGGGGCCAGTTTGTATAAGATACTTTCGGGTTAAATGCAGGCATGAGTTTTAATGCAATACCAAGTATTGGGGGTTTTTCCCCCTATACTGGGAGATCAGGAATTTATATAGATTCTACTTGTTCTGGACTGTGGAGAATTTCCTCCTTAAATTTTGAGTGGGGCATAAGCAGTTCTACCTCTACCATTACTGTCTTTTATATTTCTGAACTCACCAAGAGTAGATGTTCAAAAGTTTCAGTGAACACACTGAAGTCATTCTTGTCTTTTAATTCACTGAAAGCAAAACAACCCATCTAGTGAAGACCAAGTCCAAAAACTGAGATGAGTCAGTTACAAAAGCAAGTAACCAGAAAGTCTTGTCTCCAGAGCACAAAGAGATATAAATCATTTCATGAATCTCTTGACTATTCGAATCATTTTTGAAAGCTAAGTGCCCACAGGAACCAGGTTAACCACACAATTTGTGATTCTTTCCATCACACATGGCCAGATTTAAAGAGGGAGAACACAAGGAACACCCTTTTTTCTCTTCCTTTAATTGATGTGGTATGTAAAGCTATTTGAGGCAGATTAAAACAAGAGCCTTACATGAAGTACAAAATGTGAAGATGAAAACCCTCAATTAATTGAGGGATTGGTTGACTTGATTGTTACTCTATAGGTGTCTTTATGTGGTTTAATGAGTCAGAAAGAATGAGATTCAAGTGCCATCTCTAATACTAGCTGGATGCCTATGGACCACTCATATCACCTTATCTATAAAATGGGGCTAATGGTATCTTTAGAACCTAGGTTTTTGGATTGTTGGCAAGTTCAAATAAAAGACATAATTTCAACTTTAAAATGCTGTGTAAATGTTCGATCCCTAGAACAGAACCCCAAACTCAGTATCAGCAGACCAACGTTTGCCAGGAAGTCCCTGTATGACTTTAGGCAAGTCATTTCATTTCTCTGAAGTTTTTTCATCTATAAAATGAATGGATTAGACTTGGTAATCCCGAGAGACCTGGAAGAACTCTAATTTTCTGAGACCATGAATCATTTCACTGTAATAAAATATTTTCAGAAGGAGCAATCTTGACTGTGTATATTCATGGGCTATAACTCTTTCATAATGAAATTGGATCTCAGTGATGAGTAACATTTGCCAGAGATACTGATATATTAGAGATATAGATCCCAAGACAAGCCCGGTTATCTCTCAGGACTATCGTACCCTATAATGGTCGGTAAAAATTGCTAAGATTTCTCTAACCCTAGATGATATGCATGGTCTTAAATATAGTTAATCCTCACAAAGTGAGGTAAGTGCTATCATTATCTCCATTTTACAGATGAAGAAATTGAGACTGAGATATTAAATGACTTGCCCAGAATCATACCGCTAGTAAGTGTCTAAGGCAGGATTTAAACCTGGGTCTTTCTGACTCAAAGTCCAGCTCTATGCCATTCTGCCTTCTTGTTGGCTAAAAATCCCATTCAAAAAGATTCCAGTGGATGAGTTGTAATTGGCACCATTTTCCCCCAGTTGTTAGTCCTTAGGCCATGAGATACTGAAAGAGAACTTTAGCAGTCTAAGTATTAGGTTGTAAAGATAGGAGTTGGTTACAAGTCCCGCAATTATTATTACCCACAATCTCTCATAGGATGAGGAACAGAATTGTTGTTTCATTGAAATAGAGAATTCCCAAGTGAGAAATCTCTCCACATAAATGCAAGTTAATACCTTTTTACAGTTTTATGGAGTTGCCTAGTGCACTTAGAGGTTTGATGACTTGCCCACGGTCATGCAGACATTATATATCAGAAGTGGGGCTTGAACCTAGACTTTCCTGGCTCCAATGTCAGTTCTCTATCCCCTCACATGGGGAAAATTCCATTCCTATAAAGACTAACGTTCCTCTCCTTGGTCCCAGTTGAATAGTAAATACTATTCTGCTTTTTCTTTGGTCAGTATTCTGTCCTGGGTCTACATAAGAGTTCACGGAATACCAATTACCATATTCTGTCTCAATGAAGCAATGAAGTCCAATCATGTTCACCATTGTTTGGTTCTTCATGGATGCTGCAGCCAAACTTTCAAAATAGATAATGATTTCTGCTCCTTCCAAACTCTTCTAGGCAGGTGTCATAACATTGAGCTGAAGAAATCTCACCTATTTCATGATCTTCTTTGAGATGGGTTACCTTTACCTACAGAATCTTTCAGGCATAGTATCTTCTCCTCCATAGAGTCAGATAT
This sequence comes from Bettongia penicillata ogilbyi, assembly GCA_023548195.1. Lineage (NCBI taxonomy): Eukaryota > Metazoa > Chordata > Mammalia > Diprotodontia > Potoroidae > Bettongia > Bettongia penicillata. Next base: position 5,577,261 of record JAJHZJ010000024.1, read on the forward strand.
CCCTTTCCTTAATATCTCCACCCATTGTGCTGTATTTTACTCAAGTGCCAAAATTTGTATCTCATCCATACTACCTTGTGTTTTTTTCCCCAGAAACTCTACAATGAAGTTCAATACGGAACTCTGGGAACTAAGGTTCCAATTATCCAGGAGTTGGCATATTATCCCATTCATTCCATAGTTTCCTCCCATGAAACACCTAGTCAAATTACATATACCTTTCAAGAAAATATGTCCAGACAGGCCACCACCCTAATCCCAATCAAGTGGAACCACATTCCAGGAACACGCCCAAGGAGTGACATATGACCTGAGGGTCTGGTGCTCTCATTTCTCCCACAATGGATGTTTACTGCTTCTCAGAACTTAGAGGGGCTCTTGTTGCAAAAAAAATATTTCTTTCAAACTGGTACAATGCTGTTTTGAGACAGGAACAATAGATAAGCATCTCGTAGTCTGAAGCCACTATTACAGGATAATTCCTCATCCCTTCTCACTCAATTTGATGGAGGTTATCAATTAAATATTCAGCACTTATTAAGTACCTACTGTGAGCCAGACACTATGCTAGGAGCTGAGGATGTAAAAGCCAAATAAATAGTCTCTTTTCTCAAGAAGCTGACATTTTACTGGTAATATACAACATGGTTACAGATAAATAAATGCACATTCTATGTAAAAGAAAATCTGAAGTCACTGGAGGGAGAGCATTTAATAATGATAGTAGGATATTATGAGTAATAATTATATAATCATAATATAATAACTAATACTAGTAAAATTATCCATAATAGAATCAGAAAAAAATAATAACACAGATAATAATAATGGGAGAGTTAGGAAAGAAATTTTAAGGGGGTATAAACTGAGTTCAGTCTTAAAAGACGTAGGCATGGAGATGGATATAAAGGAGGAAAGCACTGCAGGCGTGAAGGACAGCTACTCGTGGTGGGAGATGGAATGCATGTGAACAACGAATCAAAGTGTATGATGACAGTGAATGCAACCAGCCTGAGACATAGGTGCAGACCAAGTTAGAAAGGGCTTTAAATGCCAAAGAGAGTAGTTTTCATTTTCTTCCAGAGTTAATAAGGAGCTGCTGATGTCTCCTGAGGGAATGGGTGGATATGATCAAACTAGGATCATCTGGGCAGCTGTGTGGAATATGGAATAGAAGGGAGGGATTATATCCAGAGAGACAAAATAATAAAGAACTATTGCAGTAGGTCAAATAAGAGGTGAGATGAACATCTGGGCCAGAGTGACTGTGATAGTAATGGACAGAGGAGAGTAACGGGAGAGATGCAGGTAGAACCAGGAAGAATTGGGCATTGAATGGATATAGAGCAAGATGGAGAGTCAAGAACTGAGACTGGCTTTGAGACTGAAAATCCGAGTGATTAGAAAGATGGTGTTGTCCTTGGCAAAAACAGGAAAGTAAGGAAGAGGGTGAACCAAGGGAGAAACATAGCAAGTTTGATTTTGGACATGTTAAGTTTGAGATCCCCACGGAGCAAAAGAGTAGAAGGCTCAGCAGGCATTTGGAATAGTAAGACGAGACCTCAAGAGAGATAGAAGGCTGGACAGAGAGATGTAAAAAGATTTTACATATAGATCATAGCCAAATCCATGGAAGTTGATGAGATCACCTTTATAAGTAACAACCGCAATACCTACTAAGTGTGTATTTTGTACCAGTCACTGTACTAGGTACTGAGAATACAAAGAAAAGAATTTTGCTTTCTTCCCTCAAGGAACTTACCTTCTATGGTGGGGGTTGTGGAGAGGAGACACACATACACGTTCAAGGAAATACAAAATTGATTTAAAGCGATTTCTGGGGGAAAGATACTTCTAATATGAAAGGTGGTTTATTAACCTTAAAACAAGAGTTCCCGAGGGCACAGTGGAGCCCAGAAGAATCATACAGGATCGCTGAGGGGGAGGAGGATAGGGTTAATATAGATAGATATGAAGGAGTAGAAAATGTGTATAGGGAATGGAGATTTGACTTAGGCAGTCTATAACTGAGAATTACAGATTCTCTGGTGAGTCAAATGATAAAAGATTGGTGATGCCCACACAGAAGCAAAGGTCATAGGATCACAGAACCATAGATTTAGAGCATGAAAGACCTTAGACATCATCCAGGCCATCCCCTTATTTTACCAATGAGCAACTGGAGCCTAGAGAAGTTAAGTGAGTTACCTAAGGTCACACAGTTAGTAGGAGTGGGAAATGAACTCAGGTCCTCTGATGCCAAATCCAGAACACTTTCCACAGACTCTTGATTTGAATATCAATCCCTGAGAAAAAAGGAAGGAGGAAACATCAGTGTTAAGGCATATGTCCAGTCCCTAACAGCATAAGCAGAGAACAGTGGATTCCTGGGTCCAGTGTGATTATGTAGAGATAGGCATGGTTGAGGTACTCACCCTCAACTAGGTCAGCTCTGCTATGAAGAAAGAAAAGAGAGCCCAGTTCAGGATCTTTGAACATACCCCAACTTAGGAGAGGAAAGGAAATGATGATCCTATAGATATGATTAAATAAAATTGTTCAGCCAAACTAGAGGATAAATATGATAGAGAAGTGTTAAGAAAACAGCAGAAATAGAGAATACACAGAGGAAAGAAATGGTCAGTGCTATTCAAATGCTGCAAAGAAGCCAAGATGGATAAGGTCTGAGAAAAAGCCTGGGAACTTAGTAAGAAACAAATCGTTGGTTACTTTGGAGGGTGCAGTTTAGGCAAGGCCAGAAACTAGATTGCAAGAGACTGAGAAGTGAGTGGGAGGAGAGGAAATTGAGATAATGCAGTTTTTTCGGGCTGTGAAAGGGAGAGATATAAGACAATAAGGAAAAGTAGCATCAGATGATGAATTTTTAATGATAAAAGATATCTGGCACATCTCTAGGCATCAAGGAAGGGGTCACAAAATAAGGTGAAAGTTGGGGAAATAAGATGATAGAAGGGATAAGCTCTTGGAGGAGGTAGGAGAAGATGAGATCAGGAACACAAATAGAGAAGCTAGCATTAGCAAGGAAAATGTTCACCTCATTCTTCAACTTGAAACAATGGAAGAGAGAATATGGGATGACGTTGAGGAGATTTGAAATGTCTGGCTGAGGAGAACAGGGAGTTCACAGCCAATGGACTCATTTTTTTCAGTGAAATAGACAAAGTCCTCTGACGAGAAGGAGGGGAAAAGGGATGGCATACATGGCTTGAGAAAAGAGTGGACTTGAAACAGAAGCTATAGAGAATTAAACAAAAAGCTAATTATCATAGAGAAGAGGGGGAAACAAGCAAGGATTGCTGTGCAGTAGTGATGGCCCGGTTAAGATTGGGTAATAAAAAGTTACTGTGGGCCAAATTGTTTGATTTTCTCCATCAGGGCTTAGCAGTTCTAGAGTAGGAGTAAAGGAGGTAGATGGTGGGAATGATACAATACTGCAATTTGGAAAGGCATGGGCAGCAACAGGACAATTGGAATTCAAGGATGGAGGACAGTGTGTCAACACTAAGGTCAAGATTTCTAAGAGAAGAAAGTGAAGCCAGAGCTGGGGGATCATGGATGACCTGGAAGAGGAAGGAAGGATATAGTGACTGGAGGTTGTGGTGAGGTCTGTGTGAATGAAGTTTATGAGATCAGGCACAGAGGAAGATAAAAAGGAAAGAGGTTTTGGTCAGATAGAAGAATTTCAGAATTATGAATTAAGGAAATGATATTCTTGGGGATAATAATATCAAATGTGTGAACATCCTTGTGCATGGCTAAGCTGGATCATCATACTTGATGAGAAGCAAGAGTATTTGAGAGGAATCACCTTGCCCAAATATAAAGGTAGGGGTAGTGAGAGAGAAGACTATGAACTCCTTGAGAAAGGAGGGAAAATAATCCTAGTACTAATAGAGAACGGCAACCAGGAACTAGACAGTGTGATGTATCTATATAGTGTGAACCTGAAAGAGAAAAGGTCTCTCAGTGACTCTAAATATGTAATGCTAAGATCTGCAGTATACACAAAGAAATGCAAAAATAATACAAAGAGGGAGAAAATGAGAGTAAATGAGTTGAAGTGTGATATCAACTTAAAGTCTCCCTGACATTGGGTCTGGAGGCAGCAAGAAAGAGGGACAAAAAATGTTGTTAACTCCTCCTCCTGGCAGAGGATGTAGTGGGGCTGGGTGTCACAGTATCAAGGTATCATGGCCATGTATGCAGCATCTCCTCAAGGGAAATTAGGGCAGGCCATCCAAGAAAACTTGCTTATTAGGATTCAACTTGGCCCAACTCTGACCCCAAAGTTCTATACACTTGATAATCCCCAACAATTTCCTTCCATTTTTAACTGAAATGCATCTAAACAAGACGGATTGAGGGAAAAATGCCCAGAGACCATAATTTACTATACTTGGAAGCTCTTACCTGGTGTCAAGGCAGCTATGGTCATGAGAGCATTATGAGAAAGGATTAACATCTTGCTACAGTGCAATGCTTTCTTTGGCCCCACAAATCCAAAGCCAAAATACTCAAGTCCATGCCATATGAGGATCAGGTTAAGGCACTAGGAATGTTTTACCTGGAGAAAAGAAGACTCAAGTGGAACATTTTAGCTATCTTCAAGAATCTGAAAGTTTGTCAAGTGAAAAATACATTGTACTTGTTTTTTGTCAAAAGACTCATTACCACTAAAGTCCACCAGACTGGGTGATAAATTTGTATTTTTTTGGGCCAAAAGAGTCAGAGTCAGAGGCTCTGAGTTCAAAACCCAACTTGGCTTCTGACAACTACATCCCTCTTTGATTTTTAATTTCTTCTGTAAAATTAGAAGTTAGGACTCAGTATCTTCTAAGGTCCCTTCTGCACCTACATGTATGATTGATTGTATGATCTGAATTACATATTACAAAAGCAGAGAGTGCTAAGAAATGGGTAGAGGAGGTGGGATATCAACTCTAATAATTAAAGTATCCATGATATTATCAGAATAGATTCCTCCCATCACAAGTATAGCAAATATAAAACTTCATACTTGGGTAGATGGTTTCCTGAGCTATTGAAGGAAAAAATAAAAAGGAAGAAACCAAACAAAACAAATTATCTTTCAAGTAAAATGCCTTCTGAACTTTAACTATGCAGACACTTAGCCTGCTACCCAGCCCATACTAAAAGGTTTGCTAGCCTGGCATACCTGCCAGAGCTTGTGCTTCCCTGGCACAAGGCTTTGAGCACCCAGGGGCACCTTTATGCTACAATAAAACATCCAGATTTTTATAAGGTGGCAAATAATTGCAATAGAATTAATGCTATGCCATGGCATATTTTCTTTGGATCCGTTTTCATCTCTCCCTTCAGCAATTCTACCCACTTCTTCCACCTGCAAAGCTTTCCTTAAAATTGACTTTTTTTTTTCTGAGACGAGATAAGGGAAATTCAAAGACAAATTATAACCTGAGCCCTGGAAAAGGTGTTGACAGAAAACAGAAAAGCTGTTGACTCTAATTGCTGAGTGAAACAGCTCAATAAAGGTATATTCTTCAGGAAAAGTATTCACCTTCACCCAATTATACATTTGAGATAGGTTAGAAAGAGGTAGGTCATAGGATCATATGTTTATAGTTCTCCTATGTTTTCTAATCCAGTCCTATGGTTACAGAAAAGGGACCAAGAGGTCAAGTGAATCACCCATGAGCACCCAGATTGAACATATGACAGCCAGGGTTTAAAGACAGGTCCCCTAACTCCAGAATTGGAGTTCCTTCTTTGTCATGCCAATTCTTCTTCATTTTACAGCTGAGGAAACTGAGACAAGGGGACCTTAAGTGCCTTTTCCCAGTACTACCAACTGAGTTAGTGGCAGAGCCAGGGCAGGAATCCAATTCTCTCCAACTAATGCTCTTTCTCCCCAACAGACAAACTTCAAAATGAAACAAAAAGAGGTTTTCTATTATTGCTTTTAAAGGACTTTGTAGGATTTGAAATGCAAAATGCACAAGTAAATATTAGGCTATAATCGATCACCATATTACATAAAAAGCCACTTCCCGGGAAGAATAATGTGGCTTTATGAGACGAGGGCTTTGTTCTGTAAGCAGGCTTGGCAGGGTAGCATGTCACGTTGCACACTTATACCCTGGGCAATGAATAGGATGCTTGTATCATTGATTTCAATGAAACTTGGCTTAGGGAGAAGACTACCCAGATGCAATGCATTCTCCTATGCAGAAAGATGGCAAACCGTGAGCGTGATGGGGTGCTGATGTCTCTTCCAGAGGTCTAAGAGATGACAAACCCAAAAGGCAGAGGTGTTTCATGGTGGCAGCACCCACCTTGTTATGCATGGCCTGGTCAGGAAGTTTTGTTTCAATAAACAGTTTGTACACAGGGAGCTGTGAGGCTCAGGGTAGCACAAGCAATCTAAAATGTCAAAGTGAAAATTCATCCTAACAGACTGTTGAATCACAGATTTATAGGATGGCTTCTTATGGCTTATGGTCCACAGAGTCCCTCCCACCCCAACCTAGTGGAACTGTGGTTAGATTTCACGGGGATCCCTAAACATATATGAGAACAAAAATTACATCTTTGGTTTTTAACTAACCTGTAACTGAACTTAGTACTTCTTTCAATTATTAATTATTTTGTTAATTATTCTGAGAAGAGGTCCATAGACTTAATTACTATATAGCGCTCTCTCTCTCTCTCTCTCTCTCTCTCTCTCTCATACACACACACACACACACACACACACACAAACCTTGCTCTAGAGCTAGAAAAAGCCTATCAATCTAGTCCCCATTTTACAGATGACAAAACTGAGACCCCCAAGAGGTTAAGTGACTTGCCCCACGGGTTCCCACTAGTAATAAATGACTGAGGTGAAATTCAAAACCTGATAATCAAACAAAGAGACGTACTTAGAATGCCCTGTGGCTTTGGTCATTTTAAGATGAACATGGTTCCTATGTTGAAGCCCTGCCCCCTAAAGAGTACATTAACCCTTTAAGCAGCATACTGTAGTGAGAGGGAAAAAAACAGACCTGAACTCAGATCTATAAAACCTGTGCTGAATCCCAGCTCAAGCTGTGGGAACTTAAGAAAATCACTTTATGAATCCATTTTTTTTTTGCTCATTTTAAAGTTTTATTTAAATTTCTCTTTGCATTATAAATATTTCCAGATGACCCCTCCTCTGTGATGGCTTTAAGAAAGTAAAACAATTAAGCAAAACTATACAATGACCTCATCTGAAACTGTATGTAACATTTCACGTCTGTATTTTTAAACATTTTTTCATTGACAGAAATTATTTTCTCTCCCTCCCACTTCCTATTATATTGAGTATGAAAAGAAAAACAAATTCCTTGTAACAAATATGCATAAATCAAACAAAACAAATCCCCTCCCTGGCTGTATGCAAAGATAGATGTAGATGTATCATCTGTATCTTAAATATATATTTCCTTCTATGGAGAGATGGATAATGTGGTTCATCTTTGTTTCTCTGGCTATATGAATGATGATAGCTTTTACAATTCTCAAAGCTGTTTGTTGGTGGGATCCCGGGCTCTTTTCTACCTCTATACTACCTCACCTGGTGGTCTCATCCACCCCCGTGAATTTAATTGCCATTTCTAAGCTAATAATTCTCAAATCTATCTTTTCTGCCTCAATCTCTCTGCTGACCTCCAGTCTCACATCTTCAATTACCTTTCAGACATCTGGAACTGGATATTCAGAAGACATCTTCAACTCTCAACATCCAAAACCAAACTTATTCTTTTTCCCCCTTAACCCTTTCAGTCTCCTACCAGTTTTTCAAAGACTCACAACCTAGGAGTCATCCTGGACTCTTCACTATCTCTCACCCTACATGTCCAAGCTTTTGCCAAGGCCAATTGATTTCATCTTTGCAATATTTCTCAAATGCCGCCCTTTCTCTCCTCTATTACTGCCAACCCCCTGATGCAGAGCTTCATCCCCTCACTCTTGGACTACTGCAATAGCCTGACAGTGGGTCTGCCTGCCTGAAGTCTCTCTCTACCTCAGTCCATCCTCCATTCAACTACTAAAGTGATCTTCCTAAAGCACAGGTCTGATTATGTCACTACTTTACTTAGTAAACTTCAGAGACTCCCTATTGCCTCTAAGAACAAATACAAAATGTTTTGTTCAACATTCAAAGTCCTTTGTAAACTAGCCCCTTTCTCCCTTTCCAATGTTCTTACAACTTTCTTTTCCATCCTGTGACATTAGCATTCTGGTTGTTCCATGAACAAGATACTCTGTCTCTCAACTCCAGGCATTTTCTTTCCTTTTGAAAATTTTTCTTTGGCTATTCCCCTTGCCTGGAACACTCTCCCTCCTTTACTCTGATTACTAACTTCTTACGTCCTTTCATTCACAACTAAAACTCTACCTTCTAGCAGGAGCTTTCTCCAACCTCTCTCAATTCTAGTGCCTTCCCTCTGTTATTTCCCATTCATTCTGTTTATGGCTTTCCTTGTACATGTTATTTTGCATGTTGTCTCTCTCATTAGAAGGTGAGCTCTTTGAGGACAGGCAGGGACTGCCTCTTGACTCCCTTTATATTCCCAATGCTTAGCACAACATCTGGCACATAGTAGGTGTGTTTTATTCTTCGGTTTATAAAAGTCCTCAAGAATATCAAATGTCTACTACTGATTTTATCATATAAATTGCTCTTCTATTTCTGTTCACTTCTCTCTGTCTCAATCTATGTCTTCATTTCATATATCATAGCAATACCCCATTACAGTCATGCAACACATCTTCTTCAGTCATTCCTCTAATTATAGGCATCCTTAGTTCCTAGTTTTACCATCAAAAGAGAGTTGCCTTAAATATTTGTGTGTGTATATATGTAGTTATATATCCTTTTTCTTTCCGATATCTTTATAGCCATGTCAAATAAAATAATTAATCAAATAATAAATAAAAATAGAATAATTTTATTAAATTTTGGCTCATCATTTCAACGTGCCTATTTTCCCACAGCCCCACCAGCATTTAGAATTTTCCTTTTTTGCCATCTTTTCCAATATGATGGCTGTCAGATGGAATCTCAGAATAACTTTAATTTGCATTTCTCTAATAAATAATGATTTGGAGTATTTTTTTCCGTAGGCTATTGACAATCTATTTTTTTCTTTTAATAAGAATAATTAGCATTTATATAGCACTTCAAGGGTTGCAAAGCACTTCATAAATATTATCTCATTTTATCTGCACCAGAACCCTGGGAGGTAAGTACTATTATTTTCCCCATTTTATAGAAGAGGACACTGAAGCAAAGAGAGGTTAAGTGACTTTCCCAGGATCACACAACTATTAAGAATGTGAGACTGAATTTGTACTCAGGCTTTCCAGACTCAACACTCTATCACCACTCTATCTTTAGACTATTTATCAAGTGATCAATTTATCGAGTGTATTCTTGTAAAGTTGAATGATTTCTTTGTATATCTTGAAAATAAGACCTTTGTCAGAGAAACACTATAAATATTTTTCCCAGTTAATAGTTTTCCTTTTTAATCTTAGCTTGATTGACTTTGCTTGCACAAATACAGTTTACTTAACTATAAAGTAAGGATTTTTAAAGATCCATTTATTCAGACTTCAACAAGTATTTATTAAGCACCTACAACTAGGTGCCAGGCTTTGGGCTAGGCACTGGGCAGCTAAGTGACACACTGGATCAAGTACGGAACCTGGAATCAGGAAGACCTGAATTCAAGGTTGACCTGAGATACTTGCTAGGTGTGTGAACCTGGACAAGTCATTTAATCCTCAATTTGTTTTTTTCAGTTTCCTCATCTGTCAAAAGAACTAGTTAAGGAAATGGCAAGCCACTCCTTTACCAAGAAAAATCCGAATGAGGTGAAGAGTCAGACGTGGCTAAAACAAATGAATGACAACAAGTGGGCATACAAAGATCAAAAATGAAACAGTCTCTGCCCTCGTGGAGCTTACTACCAGAAGGGAAGTAGGTCATAACATACACAAGGAAAATTAAATATGAAACAGTGACTTCTAGGGTCAAGACTCTAGCTATTGGGGTCATCAGTGAAGACCATAGAATCTTAGAGATGGGAGGGACCTTAGAAGCCATTTATCTCAGTCTATATCAAAAGAGAAATTGCCTCTCCAATATATTTGACTACTAGTCATCCAACATCCACCTGAAGATCTTTACTCAGGGAAAACCACCACCTCCCAAAGCATCTCATTCTACTTTTAAATAACTATATATTGCATGTCCTTATCTCCTGCCTCTCTCCAACTTCTACCCATTGCTCCTAAAGCTGCCTCCTGGCTAAGCAGAGTCATTCTAATAATGATCACATGCCAGTCCTTCAAATAATTGAATTTTTACAATATTTGATATTTATATAGTGACTTAAACTTTGTGCATTATATTTGCATATATACAGACACATATGCATCTGTATATGTTTTATATTACATATATTTGTATGTTTTATGTATACATATATGTGCGCACATATTTATATACACACATACACAAACACATACACACACACACATATATATGCACATAAAATGTACATTGTCTTACTTGACCCTCAACACAAAGCTGTTCAGTAAGTCGTGCAGGGATCATCACGGGGGTAGTTAAGTGGTAAAGTGGATACAGTCGTGGATTTGGAGTCATAAAGACCTCGAGTGCAAATCCTACCTCAGGCACCACCTCATCTGTAAAATAGGAATGATGTTACCATATTAAATGAGATAACATGTGCAAAGTCCTTAACAAACTTTAATGAGCTATGTAAATGCCAGCCATTAGTATCCCAATTTTGCAAATTAGGAAACTGAAGCTCAGAGATTTTTAAGTAGTTTACCCAGGGTCATAAAGTTATCAATATCAGGGATAGGATTTGAGCCTAAATTTCTTCCTGAAACATCTAGGTGACATTATGGGAGCTAATTGCTTCAGTGAATACAACACTGGGCCTGGAGTCAAAGGAGACTTGAGTTCAAATCCAGCCTTGGGCTCTTAATACTTCCATAATTCTGGACAAACCATTTAAAATCTGGCTGTCTCAGTTGCCTCAACCATAAAATGAGGATCATGACAGTACCTACCTACCAGGGTTATTGTACAAGACAATATTTGGTCAACTACACAAAAATTAACAATGTCGTAGGGCATAAAAACATCATAATCCAATGCAGAAAGGCAGAAATATTAAATGCATCCTTTTCAGATCATGATGCAATAAAAATTATATGTAATAAAGGGCCATGGAAAGATAGATTAAAAATTAATTGGAAACTAAATGATCTAATCCTAAAGAGTGAATGGGTCAAACAACAAATCATAGAAACCATCAATAACTTCACCCAAGAGAATGACAATAATGAGACAACATACCGAAACTTGTGGGATGCAGGGAAAGTGGTTCTTAGGGGAAGTTTAATGTCTCTGAAAGCTTATATGAGTAAAATAGAGAAAGAAGAGATCAATGAATTGGACATGCAACTGAAAAAAACTAGAAAAAGAACAAATTAAAAATCCTCAATTAAATAACAAATTAGTAATACTGAAAACCAAAGGTGAGATTAATAAAATTGCAATTAAGAAAATTATTGAACTAATAAATAAAACTACGAACTGGTCTTATGAAAAAAAAAAAAGATAAATCTTTGGTTAATTTGATTTTAAAAAGAAAGAAGAAAACCATATTTTTACTATCTAAAATGAAAAGGGTGAATTCATAACCAATGAAGAAGAAGTTGAAACAATAATTAAGAGCTGCTTTACCCAACTGTATTCCAATAAATTTGACAATCTTGGTGAAATGGATGAATATTTACAAAAATATAAATTTCCCAGATTAGTAGAAGAGGAAATAAAATACTTAAATAACCTCATTTCAGAAAAATAAATTGACTAAGCCATTCAATGAACTCCTTAAGAAAAAATTCTCCAGGGCCATATGAATTTACAAGTGAATTCTATCAAATTTAAAGAACAATTGATATAGACTATTTGGGAATATAGGTGAAGAAGGAATCCTACCAAATTCTTTGTATGATACAAATGTGAGGGAAGAGTCTAAACATAGAAAAAATTTATAGACCAATTTCCCTAATGAATATAGATGCAAAAATTTTAAATAAAATGTTAGCAAAAAATTACAGCAAATTATTATGAGAATAATACACTGTGATCCAGTAGGATTTGTACCAGAAATGCAGAACTGGTTCAATATTAGGAAAACTAGCTGCATAATTGATCATATCAACAACAAAGCTAACAGAAATCATATGGTTGTCTCAATAGGTGCAGAAAAAGTTTTTAACAAAATACAACACTCATTCTTACTAAAAACGCTACAGAGAGTGGAAATAAATGGAGACTTCCATTTAGGTGGTAACATCTACCTCAAACATCAGCAAACACTATATGTAATGGGGATAAGCTAGAAGCATTTCCAATAAGATTAAGTACGAAACAACGATGTCCATTATGACATTTATTCAATATGGCACTGAAAATGTTAGTTTTACCAATAAGAGAAGAAAAAGAAATTGAAAACAGAAACAAAGCTATCACTCTTTGCAGATGATATGATGATGTACTTAGAGAATTCTAGGGAAGCAAGGATTGAAATAATTAACAATTTTAACAGTGTTGCATGCTATAAAATATATAAATATAATATATAACACTATTATTTATTTATATTTCATTGTTTACATATTTATATATTTATTTATATGTATATATTGTTTATTTATATTTATTATACATTATTGTAATATATAATATAATGTATAATAAAAATAAAATATATAAGTATAAAATATAGCATAAAATTTAAAATAAGCCCACATAAATGATCAGCATTTCTATATATTACTCTATATTTCTAACAAGACCCAACAGCAATAGATAAAATGAGAAATTCCATTTAAAGTTACTGTAGACATTGTGAAATATTTGGAAGTCTACATGCCAAAACAAACCCAGGAACTATATGAAAACAATTAGAAAACACTTTTCACACGCAAAAAGTCAAATCTAAATAATTAGAAAAACATCAGTTGCTTGTCGGTAGGCTGAACTAATACAATAAAAATGGCAATTCTACCTAAATTAACTTATTTATTCAGTGTCCTACCAATCAAAATACCAACAATTATTTTATGGAGCTAGAAAATGATAGCAAAATTCATCTGGAAGAAGAAAAGGTCTAGAATATGAGGGGAATTAATGAAAAGAAATGCTAGGAAAAATGACCTGGCCATATCAGATCTTAAATTGTATTATAAAGCAGCAACCATCAAAATTACTTGGTACTGGCTAAAAAATAGAGTGGTAGATCAGTGGAATAGGTTAGGTACACAAGACACAGGAGCCAATGACTATAGTAATCTACTGTTTGATAAACCCAAAGACCTCAACTTCTGGGATAAGAGCTCACTACTTGACTAAAACTGCTGTGAATACTGGAAAATAGAATGGCAGAAGCTGGCCATAACTACATCTTACACCATCTATCAAAATAAAGTCCAAATGGCTATACAATTTAGCTATAAAGGCTGATTGATACTATAAGTAAACTGGAAGAGCAAGGAATAGTTTAACCTGTCAGATTTATTAAGAATGGAGGATTTATGACAAAACAAGAGATAGAGAACATTATGAAGTGCAAAATGGATAATTTTGATTGCATTAAATTGGAACGTTGCAAATGCAACCAAGATTAGGAGGGAAGCAGAAAATTGGGAAACAATTTTTAGAACCAGTGTCTCTGATAAAGGCTTCTTTTCTAAAATATATAGAGAATTGAGTGAAATTTGCAAGAATATAAGTCATTCCCCAGTTGATAAATGGTCAAAAGATATGAACAGGAAGGTTTCAGAGGAAGAAATTAAAGCTATCTATAGTCATATGAAAAAAATGCTCTAAATCCCTATGGATTAGAGAAATGAAAATCAAAGCAGCTATTAGGTACCACATCATACCTATCAGATTGGCTAACATGACAAAGGGGGAAAATTATAAATGCTGGAGAAGATGTGTGGAGATTGGAACACCAATTCATTTTTGGTGGAGTTGTGAACTGAACTGACTATCCTGGAGAGCAATTTGAAACTATGCCCAAAGAGCTATAAAAATGTGCCTACCCTTTGACCCAGCAATACTACTTCTAGGGCTATATCCCAAAGAGATCATAAAAATGGGGAAAGGACCCATATACACAAAAGTATTTATGACAACTGGTGGTGACCAAGAACTGGAAATTGAGGGGATGCCCATCATTTGGAGAATGGCTGAACAAGTTGTAACATATGAAAATACTAATGTGCTATAAGAAATGATGAGCAGGTAGACTTCAGAAAAACCCCATATGTACTGTTACTGAGAGAGCATTTTACGCAGTGACAGCCACATTGTGCAATGACTGACTTTGACAGACTTAGCCCTTCTCAGCAATGCCAGGACCTAAAACAACTCCAAAAGACCTATGATGGAAAATGTCATCCACACCCAGAGAAAGAACTGTGGAGTCAGAATGCAGATCAAAGCATGCTGTGTGCTCTCTTGTTTTGTTTTTCTTTCTCATGGTTCCTCCCACTAGTACTAATTCTTCTATACAACATGACTAATGTGAAAATGTTTAATAGGAATACATTTATAGAGCCTATATCAGACTTCTTGCTGTCTTGGGGAGGGGGAAACGGAGGGAGGTTGAGAAAATTTGAAACATATTGAAGTTAATGTTGGAAACTAAAAGTAAATATATTAATTTAAAAAAAAGATAATATTTGTAAAGTGCTTAGCACAATGCCTGGCACCTCGTTGCTTTTCATTCATTTCATTTATGTCTGACTCTTTGCAATCTCATTTTAGGGTTTTCTTGGCAAAGATCCTGGAGTGATTTGCCATTTTCTTCTGTAGCTCATTTTTACAGATGAAGAAATTGAGGCAGAGTTAAGTGACTTGGCCAAGATGACATAGGCAGAAAGTGTATGAGGCTGGATTTGAACTCAGGAAGATGAATCTTCCTGCTTCCAAGTCCAGTGCTCTGTATACTGACTCCCTTTCCTATTCCTAATCCAGTACTTTTTTCATTACATCATGTCTCCCCTACATCTTTTATTTTTTTCATTAAACATTTCCAATTCCATATATGTTGTGGTTTCTAGTTTCCTCACCTTTCTACTCACCTTTCCTCCACTCATCAATATTCTTCCTAAAATGCTTTGTCACCTTAAAGCATGATGCAAATGTGAATCATGTCATTAAACAAGGGTTTAGGATGCTGGCAAGTGGCATTGCAACCCCTAACAGAGAGAAAAAAAGGAAAGAAACCAACATGGGAGAATGGTGGTAGGAGAGCAACAGTTCCAAGAAAAGAATCTTCTTTTCCTCTCAAATATTGGCTCTTTAGACAGATACCAGGAAAACCTGAAGCAATATTCTGAGGCATTGTCAGCAACAATATTAGGGCTTATCTATTCTATGGTCTAGATCTTTTCAGAATTCTATTTATTTACTTATTTTTTAATCACACATTGTCATACAATTGTGTCATTTTGGTGATGGATGAGGGTATAGCCCATGACTGTTTCTTATGTGAGTGCTTCAATGCCTCATAGAAGTGTAAGATGTCCATCATTTGTGGTTTATGCAGAAGGAATAAAAATTCCCTCTGGCTTCTAAAGCAAGAGTCCTCTTATACTTTCAAGTCCCGTCCTCTCACACCTTCCTCTCTATGTATCTTCAAAAGAGGAAGGGGACTTCTGTAGTCCAGCAATGGGCCGCTCATCTGTCTCCCTAATCCAAACTAAGAATATTAAAAGCCTGGTACACTGGGGACAATGAGCTAGTTCAGTATAGTTGGAAAAGACAAACAATGTGCTTTGATTCAGAACCATGGATTGTGCTCATAAACTGAATTACTTCTAAAAAACAAAAATAAATCTATTGTTTTCTTTGCATGCTTAAATTTAAGGAAAGTGGTATAGATTGCTCTGGGGCAGCATAAAGAATAAAAAAAAAATTGTATAATTCTCACTCCTTTCAATTTGATCTTCCAGGAAGTCAATTAGAATTTTATGGGGCTGTATAGTCAATTATTCCTGTCTCACTGAGTGGGGATTTTGGCAGTTCCTCCAAAACCAGTACCCTTTGTGGAAACAAAGTTGAAGAGCAATTCCATAGTAGAATCTTAGATAATTGAGTAGCTTTGATTGAGGAAGATGCTTGCTAGTTCAAACTCTGAGCATTTATAGTTGTTTTAATTTATAGAACATTGATTTAGACCTGGAAGGGAACTTAGTTTCGTCTAGTTCAAATTTCCTTATTTTACATGTGATGAAACTGAGGAACAGATGATCTAAAAGGTTTACTCACCCCCAGGTTGATAGGAAGTTAGTGGCAGAGCTGGGCTTTGAACATATGTCTTTCAAATTTTGAGACCTTTCTACTGTACCATATTGACTCCCACATTTTGGTTATGCAAGGAACAGGGAAAGCTTACTCAGCTTTCCGGATATTTGACTTCCATTAGATTGTAAACTACTTGAGGTAAAGAAAGATCATCTGGTTTTTTGTTTGTTTTTATACAGCCCTCTCAACACCTAACTCATGTTTAGAGGATGAAAATGAGAACCCTAAAGAAAAAATGACTTACTCATGGTTACTTAGCTAATGACTAATATAGCCAAGATTTCAACCCAGTCCCTTCCACTCTAAATCTATTGTTCTTTCTACTGCTTTTTGCATATGGTATCAAGTTACTAAGTACATTTCCAGAAATACCCAACTCATATTCCTCCTTTCTTCACCTATGAAAAATGAAAAGACTGAGGTTAGCTCAGAGATCACAGCCAAATGTCTGGTTAACCCCTGGAAGATTTTTTCCTATATTTAGGAAATGAGAAACATTCAGATTCAAATATGAATGAAAGGATTTTAGAATTGGAAGGGACCTCATTGGTCAACAAAATTGATCAATACTTAAAAAGAATCCCTGCTGAAGCATCTATCAAGATGTGGCTTGAAGACCCTCAAGGAGGTGGAATTCACAGCTTCCAGAATTTGTTCCTTTTCCTTGTTAGCTCTGCCCTCTGGAATTAAGCAGAACAAAGCTAAGCCTTCTTCCATGAGAAAGATGGCTATTACGATCCTGTTAATCCATCAGGCTAAACATCTCCATTTCCTTTAATCAGATCCTCATAGTATGAACTTGAAGCTCTTGACCATCCTGCCTGCCTTTTTCTGGATCTTTATCCAGAATGATAACAGAGCCCTCGATGATGAAAAGCTATCTCAGGCATTCATTTCATATCCCCTTCTATTTTGTTCTTTCTCCACCTCCCCCCTTTCCCTGCTTCCTTTTTGTGTCCTAATCTCTATTTACCACATTTGATTCCTTTTCCATTTTCCCTCTTTACTGACATTCAGACCTTCAAGTGGCATCCACAAAAGTATGAACCTGACACTGTGACTTTTGCTGAGAAACCACTCATTATAATGCATTTATAGTCAGAGGGTACTGCATTCTCTGGGATGGACTGTCTGGTTAATTACAGCAAACCCAGCACATGGGTTTATTTTCATTACAAAGCGATCATTTGTGCTTCTGGCTTTTATCGGTGCTTTCTTCAAACGCAACAACAGGTATTCACTAAAATGAGGAGTTGATCATTCCACATGGCTTCACTCCCCAGTCTTGTGGCTGTGTTTTCTCTCTTGCTCTACCACATTCACTCTCTCACCTCCATCCTCCTTCTAGTTAAGACTTCACGATATATCTCTAAAAGATAGAAGGGATTCCCACTTACAGGACTGGGAACTAGCTGAGAGGCATGTAGTAGATGGTTTAAATAGTTAATATTTTGGCACCTAGCTCTTTTATTCATGTCACCAAATGGGGAATTATTCAATCAATTAATCAGCAGGTTTTTATTCTGCACCTACAATATGTTAGGAACCATGCTAGATGCTAAGGATATACACATACACAGACAAAAGAAAAATTCCTGCCCTTAAGGAGTTTATGTTATATTGTAGGACTAGCATGCACATGTATAAACATATATAGAATATATGCAATATAAATACAATGTAATTTGGAATTGGGTGAATCAAAAGCATGTCTGTGTAAGGTGATCTTTGAGTTGAAGTTTGAAGGAAACAAGGAATTCTAAGAAACATAAAAGAAAGGTGAGGGTATTCCAAACATGCCTGATTTTTTTTTTCAGAGTAGCTTTGGATGATGTAACAACCGTAGCTTACATTCAATGTGGATTTTAAATCTTAAAAGCACTTCCCTTACCAATGACCCAGTGAGGTATTCATTCAACAATTAGGATTCTCATTTACCAGACGAGGAAACTGAAGCTCAATGACTTGTCCAATTAAAATGTGCCAGAGATCAATCTCCACAAGGGATTTTGACTTTTGCTTTAAGAATTTGAGCTTTGGATCCCATACATAGAGAGATGAGCCACAATTGCATGTCCAAAGGGTATAGAGTGGAGTGATGACATGTCAAGTGTGCTGGGTTTGAAGTCAGAAGGTTTGGGTTCAAATCTCAGCTCTACTGATTACCATAAGAGGATCATACGGCAGTCCAAGGAGTCTCACTGAATTGCTCCAGGTCCCAATAGTACTAAGTGGCCAAGCTAATATTCAAACCTGGGTCTTTTGATTCCAAATTAATCACCCTTTCCACCATGCTGCATCCCTTACTAGCTGTATGACCGTGGACAAGTCCCATAACTACTCAGCTAAGTTGGTTAGATCAAGGATTCTTAATCTTTTTCTTATGGTAGAACATTTTGGCACTAGCCTATGGTATCCACAAAAAATAGTTTTATGTACATAAAGTAAAATACATGGGATTACAACAGCCAATAATATTGAAATAAGTTATCCAAAAAATAAAATAAAATTCCTATAAGCCACACAAAGAACTCCTGGTAGATTATCTCTGCAGCCCTTTTCCAGTATCTATATTCTACATATCACAAGCCCCTTCAGTTTCTTCCTCTGCTTGGTCTGGCCGGACACCACAGAGTTAAAGTCCTCCTCTCTGACCTCGAAACACAGACTATTAGGCTGAGCTTGCCAGGTTGAAAAGATTTGTGGTATGTGTGCTGGGACAGTAAACAGACTCAGATCCAATTTCCTCACATCTCACATCATTCTTAGTCTCAGACAACCCTCAACACAATGGCAGAGGTGCCAAGGAAATAATAAAAGAACAGGAGTGTAAGGAGAGGGGTGGGGGTTACAGTCAAAAGCAGCAGGTGAGTCAATGAAATCTGTTGCAGCTAAGGCTCTAATGAATGAGGGCTGGCCACTCCAGACCCCAGTGACAGCCATCTGGCCTTGAAGCTGATAGATGGCGATTCCAAATCCACCTTCTCATCTTCTAGTCCTAAAGCACATAAAAGAGAAGTGTGTGTTGGGGGAAGGGGATGTGGAAAATTGGGGAAGGCTCTTCATAGCATTTAAAATTACTTCAGCTCAACTATAAAGGAAGATAGTGGTCAGTTGTCACATCTTTGCAGATTATGCCACATCAATACCCTCAGAGTATTTAAATAACTAACAAAAATACAAATAGAAAAGAGGTCCTCACTAAAGGATGTTGTTTAGCCAAAGCGCCCCAACACAAGTTTTTCATGCTGCATGAGTAAGAAAATAAGAGAGTTTTTTATTAGGTACACTGTTACTATTACAACATACAATTATATTTTCGCTCTCTGGTTCCGAATACATGCTTCCCATATGTGGGAAGATAATCCAAAAAGTTCTCTAAATAAGGAATTTTTAAAAATTCATTTAGTAAAGTATATGAGGTACTACTGAAAGGAAGATGGGGGGAGGAGCCAAGATGGCAGAGTAGAAAGACTCACTGTATGCTAGCTCTGAACCCACAGCACATAAATTTCCTGTAAAAAGAACTCCCCATAAATTCTGGATCAGTGAAAGCCACGCAGAAACACAGTGGAAGAGATTTCCATTCCAGAGAGCCCTGGAAAGCCATCCCCAAAGGTCTGTCGTGCTCCGGACAGTGGAGCCCACCCCTGCATCCCCAGAGGAGCAGATCAGAGCAGGCTTCAGGGACGGAATCTCCGGTGGCCGCGAAGTTCCCTCCACCCCCAGGTGCTGCAGGTCAGTGAGAGAGACTTCTGGGCTGGCCAAGAGGGGAGCGGGGTGTCTCCATGACTCGGCCCCCTTGGGAGGAAGCAGCAGAGGCAGAGGCAGCCACAGTCCGGGATTCCACAAGCAGACACGAGCTCAGGGCCATTACTGAAGGTCTCTGCATAAAACCCCTAAGGGAACTGAGCCTGGGAGGTGGCCCTGCCCCGGCCTGAGCACCAGAACTTAAGCTCACATTGAATAGCAGCCACACCCACTGCTGAAAGCCCTGAGGCTGGGGAGCAGCATTCGAATCTCAGACCCCAAGCACTAGCTGGGTGGATCAAGGCGAGGTTGCAGAGGAATCTCAGAAGTCAAGTAACTGGCTGAGAAAATGCCCAGAAAAGGGAAGAAAAATAAGAACATAGAAAGCTACTTTCTTGGGAGACAGATGCTCCTGCCTTTCATTTCTGATGACGAGGAAAAATTCTTACCATCAGGGAAAGACGTAGAGGTCGGGGCCTCTGTATCCCAGACAGCCAAGGTGGATGTCTGCTGGGCTCAGGCCAAGGAAGAGCTCAAAAAGGATTTGAAAATCAAGTTAGACCGGTGGAGGAAAAACTGGGAAGAGAAATGAGATTCAAGAAAAGCATGAAAAACGGGTCAATACCTTGGTAAAGGAGACCCAAAAAAATGCTGAAGAAAATAACACTTTGAAAAATAGGCTCACTCAATTGGCAAAAGAGGTTCAAAAAGCAATGAGGAGAAGAATGCTTTCAAAAGCAGAATTAGGCAAATGGAAAAAAGGGTTCAAAAGATCACTGAAGAGAATAGTTCAAAATTAGAATGGAACAGATGGAGGCTAATGACTTTCTGAGAAACCAAGAAATCACCAAACAAAACCAAAAGAATGAAAAAATGGAAGAGAATGTGAAATATCTCATGGGAACAACAACTGACCTGGAAAATAGATCCAGGAGAAACAATTAAAAAATTATGGGACCACCTCAAAGCCATGATCAAAAAAAGAGCTTAGACATCATCTTTCATGAAATTATCAAGGAAAATTGCCCTGATATTCTAGAACCAGAGGGCAAAATAAGTATTGAAGGAATCCATCGATCACCGCCTGAAAGAGATCCAAAAAGAGAAACTCCTAGGAACATTGGCCAAATTCCAGAGTTCCCAGGTCAAGGAGAAAATATTGCAAGCAGCTAGAAAGAAACAATTCCAGTATTGTGGAAATAAAATCAGGATAACACAAGATCTAGCAGCTTCTACATTAAGGGATCGAAGGGCATGGAATAGGATATTCCAGAAGTCAAAGGAACTAGGACTCAAACCAAGAATCACCTACCCAGCAAAACTGAGTATAATACTTCAGGGGAAAATATGGTCTTCAATGAAACAGAGGACTTTCAAGCATTCTTGATTAAAAGACCAGAGCTGAAAAGAAAATTTGACTTTCAAACACAAGAATGAGAAGAAGCATGAAAAAGTAAACAGCAAAGAGAAGTCATAAGGGACTTATCAAAGTTGAACTGTTTACATTCCTACATGGAAAGACAATAATTGTAACTCTTAAAACTTTTCAGTATCTGGGTAGTTGGTGGGACTACACACACACACACACACACGCACACACACACATGTGCATGCACACACACATACACACATGCACGCACATACAGAGACAGAGAGCACAGAGTGAATTAAATAGGATGGGACCATATCTTAAAAGAAATTAAGGTAAATGGTGAGAGAGAAATGTAGTGGGAGGAGAGAGGGGGAAATGGAATGGGGTAAATTATCTCTCATTCAAGAGGCAAGCAGGAGACTTTTTAGTGGAGGGAAAAAGAGGAGAGCTGAGAAAAAAAACATGAAGTTTACCCTCATCACATTCAACTAAAGAAAGGAATAAAATGCACACACATTTTGGTATGAAAACCTATCTTACAATGCAGGAAAGTGGGGGAGAAGGAGATAAGCAGGGAGGGAGGGATGATGGAAGGGAGGGCAATGGGAGGAGGGAGCAATTTGAAGTCAACCTCTTGGGGAGGGACACGATCAAAAGACAGAATAGAAACAATGGGGGGCAGGATAGGATGGAGGGAAATACAATTTGTCTTACACAACACGACTATTATGGAAGTCATTTGCAAAACTACACAGATATGGCCTATATTGAATTGCCTGCCTTCCCAAAGGGAATGGGTGAGAAGGGAGGGATGGGGAGAATTTGGAACTCAGAGTTTTAGGAACAACTGTCGAGTATTGTTGTTGCTACTGGGAAAGAAGACATACAGTTAATGGGGAATAGAAAGTCATCTGGCCCTACAGGACAAAAGAGAAGATGGGGACAAGAGAAGGGAGGGAGGATAGAAGAGAGGGCAGATTGGTGATAGGGAAAATTAGAATGCTCAGTGTATTGGGGTGGGGGGAGGGGATAAAAGGGGAGAAAATTTGGAACCCAAAACTTTGTGAAAATGAATGTAAAAAGTTAAATAAATAAATAAATTTATAAAAAAATAAAATAAAATAAAAAAGGAAGATGGGGTTTACCCCACAGAAGTAAATTGAAAGGATAGCAAAAACATCTTCCTCCTACTATCAAGACAGAGTGGCTTTCAAAAGTCTTAACAGGTGAGACTTTAAAAAAATCTCTGATTTGTTTATGTCAAAAATATGAAACCATTTTGGATTTTTTACAGGGAGAATTCTTTCCTTCCTTATACATCTACCCATGCTCCAACTTCTGACTCCTGGTAGTAATAGCAGCAGCTACCATGAGCCTTATTCATAATTGCCATTTCACATGTACCTACCCTGACTGACTGACAGATGCAAGTTGCTTTCACCAATGCATAAACCTTGGGGCAACTAAGAATTTACTTTCTACTTCTGCTGGTTCTGTCCTTACCTGACCCAACCCTTTCTCCAACAGCGGTTATTCCAAAAATAAAACCTCAGATGCCATGCTCTCACTGAATTCCAATCTGCCTCTTATCTTAGGTATATCGGATGCTTATTTTATACTTGTGTATCACAAAATACAACAATGTTCTTTAGGACATTTTGACTTGGATTGTAATCTATACTTCAATGATAGGCACCAAATGAGAGTTTCAGTTTCCTCATTTTTTTAAAAAAATGGAAATAGCAACACTTCTATTACCTACCTCCCTCGCTTGCTTTGGCTAGAGTATTTAAAGCTAAGCTTTAAACCCAATAGAAACATGGGTGATGATGTGTGATGATGATGAGGATGACAAAAATAGCTTATTACACCTAGAGTTAGCCAGATGTTGACCTATACAGTGAATTCACCTTGGGGGAACTTCAGTTATTTTTTTCATACTGCTCTGTTGAGGTCTGTTATTACAATTTCCCCACACAATCAACACAAGCTTTCAAAGTTGTTGACAGGTGAGGCTTTAAAAAAAAATCATATTGTGCTATGTCAACAATAGTGAAGCCACTTTTGATTCTTCATAGAGACAACCATACCAGATGTTTTTCAATTCACAAAGTCTGTTCCCATGATCTCCATGAAGCACTCCCAGGCTGATGATCCAAGGTAGATCCCTTTCATCCAGTGGGTAATTCATTTCTTTTTCTTTCCATTTCACTTAAATAGGCTTCCTCTTTGAGACTCTTAATTCTATGAAGGGAAGAGAGTCTTAATAATAAGTAGTTTCTATAATGCCTTAAATTTACAAAGCATTTTCTTCCCAATAATCCTATAAATTAGAGAGTATGAACATGAGTATCTTCATTTTATACACAAAGAAACTGAGGTTCAGAGATTAAATAAGTAAATAGAAGATAAAAGTCTAATCTGTATTTTATTTTATATTGATTTATCTGTGTACATATTGTTTTCTTGCAGTAGAAGGCCCTTGAAGGCAGGAAATTCCCTTTTTTCTTTGCAACCCCATAGACAAGCATGGTATCTTACACATAGGGCTCAACAATTGTTTGACAATTATTAATCAAAGCTTTTAATATAGGCTCATTGTACTACTGAACCAAAGGGTCACCTTGCTAGTAAGCATCAGAACCAAGTCAGGTCTTCTAACTCCAAGACCAGATGGAGACCTTTGCATTGCCCCAGGGAGTTTCTTAACTAATTTTATATCTGCCCTAGCACTGAGCACTGTGTTTTGCATGTCCTTCAATACATCTGTGATTAAAAGATCAAAACTATAATCTGTGTTTCCACTTCACTAACACACAGTGCTTCTCAGGGACTTATTAGAAAATCACTATGAGTTGTTGGAGTCAAGTGTGAGCAACCTGGTAATTAACCTCTCTGAACTTAGCAGGGTTGGTGTTCAGACTACAGACATAAATCTACGAAATCCTAATGCACCTAGGTAGTGAATAGAGCACTGGACCTGGATTCAGGAAGACCTGTGTTCAAATCCAGCCTCGGACACTGGCTAGCTTTGGTGACCCTAGATAACTTACAACCTCTATCTGTCTCAGTTTCCTCAACTGTAAAATGGGAATAATGGCACCTGTCTCTCAGGGTTGTTGTGAGAATTGAATGATATAAGTTGCAAAGTATTTAGCAAAGCATCTAACACAAAGCAGACACTTAAACAAAAGTTTATTCCCTTTTCCTCCCTATATTCCTTCCCCTGCCTTTTTGTCTTGGTAGGACCTATCTACTGCCCTATGCAGCACTAAGGCAGCTAGGTGGCGCTATAGCGCACAGAGCACTAAGAAAGATTTCCTGAGTTCAAATAGACTTCAGATACTTGTTAGCTGTGTGACCCTGAGCAAGTCCCTTAACTCTGTCTCAGTTTCCTCATTCTGTAAAAGGAGAGAAAGAAGGAAATGGCAAACCACTCCAGTATCTCTGCCAAGAAAATCCCAAATGAGGTCACAAAGACTCAGACACAACTAAAAACAATGGAACAAGAAGAGGACATTCTATTGTGTTCTGTGATATAACACTCCAAGAATCCATTGTAAACTCCAGGCTACTATGAGACATCAGAGCTGGATGATATTTGTGACTTCTGTATTGTGAAGTACTCTTATGGAACTGGGATCTCAGTGGTATGAGTGTTCCCTCCAAAGGGGCTGATTTACACCTTCATATCTCACCACAGCAATCCACATTTTTTTGTCCTGTGCAATTGGTTTCCATGTCTTCCCATAAATACTCCTCAGAGGATCTAATCAATGCACAGAGGTCTTTCTCTAGGTTTTCCCCCATTTATTAGATACTGGTGCAATGCTAGAGTTTTCAATCTCTCCTCACAAGAGTAACCCACATCCTTTTCCCACTGTACCTTTCCTTGATGCTATATTTCTTGGCATTTTTTGCACAAAAGCCATCAATTGTAATAAGCTGAAGTCTGGTTGATAACCACAGTGAATCTCTCTATCACTTATTAGGTCGGCTACCATTTTGAATCTGCACATCTTATAGTAGTCCATGATGCCAGAAACAGGAGAACATTGGAGCCTTCAAAAGGTTTTGTGCATATGTATCTGGGGTGGTCCTGGGAATGTTGAAAGCTCTGTGTTCCAAATGAAATCCAGATTGCTCTTTTCCTTCCTTTCAATTCTGGGTCTAGGCATCAGCTTGTCAGTACTTAGCTAGCCTGGGACCCTGACAGCAAAGAGTTTTTTATTCAGACTGTCCATGGAGTCAGACTTTTTGACCTACTAGCATATCCTTTGTGATGTCAGGGTATCTCCATGACAGGTTGAGGCAATAGAGTAGAGCTACAATGATAAGGTACTTGGTAGGTTGCCTTCTCTATGCACTCAAAAGCAACAAGAAACATCATTTCATGAGTGAAGTAGTCATTATCCCTCAATAGTGGATGCGATATTAGCTAGCATGGAGGTTGTGCCTAACAATTGCAAGAACACAATGTACATACTATGGGTGCTTTAATGGCCACATAGTTAGTAAGTTTCAGATGTAGGGTACTAAGCACAAACTCTTTCCACTGTAACATGCTGATATTGAATGAATGAATGAATGAATGAATGAATGAATGAATTGATTGTTGATAGGGATTTATTAGTCATTGATATTAATACTTCAAACATGATTTATAATATATGATGGCATATATGATATAATATGATGCTATATGATTATATGACATGATGATACCTGATATATGATGTGTGACACAATATAAATTAAATTAACCATATAATACATATCATCATATACATTAAATGGCCACATAATTTATCTATAATATAATTTAATATGATTAATTATATAATATACTTTACTATCTACAATATAAAATTCCTATATATACATGTATGTGTATATGTATATACATACATCTACATGCATATATACTATATATGTGTGTATGTGTGTATATGTATGTGTGTATATATATATGTATATATATATGAAATGAGTTCAAATATGGCCTCAGAAACTAGCTGTGTGATCCTGGGAAAGTCACTTCACCTTGTTTGCCTCAATTTCCTCATCTGTAAAATGAGAAGGAAATGGTAAACCTCTCCAGTGTCTCTGCCAAGAAAACCAGAAATGGATCACGTAGAGTCAAACATGACGGAAATGACTAAAGCACAGCAACAAAACTATTGTATTGTGTATTCATGCACATGTGCATATACTTATATACACACATAGACATATATATTTCCTTTAAAAAGGCTGACATGCTAAAGTTGCACAAACATTGTCACAGAGACAAGGACATGTAGTCATTCTATGCTTTACCCCTTATTTAGTAGGTAGTGGATAAGAACCCCAAAGAGAAAACTGAGAATGCTGCAAAAGGGTAATTAAATCATGTTGACTAGTCTTGACAACAAATTCAATGGCTCAGGGCAAGAAAAAAATCTGATTTCATAACCACAAAGGTGAATTTATAATCCATATCTGGAAGAAAATATCTAATAGCTTAAGCAGCAATATAAGCTCCTCCTCTCTCTGCGCTTGCAGCCAAATCATAACTCACCAAGTGTAGTTTTAAAGATAATAAAATGCAAGAGGCATGCACAAAAGATAACCCCCATTATACCTGTTCAGAATCCATAATGACCTCCATGACTGAAACTATTCTCATCAGTACACACACACACACACACACACACACACACACACACACACACACACACACATCTTCACCTATACTTCCTGTCTCCTTAAAGTTGCAATGCCTAACCTAATAAAGGTAGACTTACAATTATGGGATTTTTGGAGCCAGAGGGAACCTCAAAGCCCATCTAGTCCAATTTTCATTTTAAAGGTGAGGAATTGAGACCCAGAGTGGATGAGGGACTTGTGAAAGATCACATTGGCAGTTAGTCTGTGGCAGATGTGGGATTTGAACTCAGCTCCTCTACCTCCAAACCTTTTTCATTGCATCTGATCACAGGTACAGAGCTTGAAGGGACCTAAAAGGCAATTCTTACTAATTCCTTCATTTTACAAGTGAGGAAACTGAAATCCACCAAGAGTATATGACTTCAATAATATTCATGACCCAAGTTTACTGTTTGCTATCCTAGTGAAATATTTTTTCATTTTTGTTTCGTTTTGAGATTTTTTTTTAAAGTAAGGGAACATGTGCTATCAGCGATTTGTTCAGGATAACAGCAGGGAAGGTGTAGTACTTGAAATCAAGAAGATCTGGGTTTAGATTGCACCTTGAATACTCAATACTATCAAAACCTCAGTCTCTTAATCTGTCAAATGAACATAATAGACAAGGTAGCTATCTCACAGTGTTATTACAAGGTTCAAAAGAGATAATATGTGAAGATAATATGCAAACACATATTCCATACAAATGTCAATTTATTATCATTATTATCATATCCAGGCTTCCCCTCTACCAAAAATGAAATGAAACTCAATAGTAACCAATGCCCCATACTCTGATAGTGGGGCTCTCTAGCTAACATGAATGACAGAGAATCTTTTCAGATTGTCCTATGACTCAAAAAGGGTAATACATCAACAACTCTGGCCTTAAACTTCTGGGTCACCTTGCATCCGTGGGCCAGAACAGCCCCCTCCAAGAGAATTAAAGAATACTCTTCCTCCAGAGTATGGAGGTCTAGATATGAAGGGTGAGAACAGCTGCCAACTTCACACATGATTTCTTCCTATGAGCCTCCCTTTGGTGTCTTTTGGATTTCTAATCTCTCCTAAGGGGCAGTCATGTCTGTACATGGGTGCTTCCCTAATTGCAGCTCCCTACACACATCAGTAGCCTGAGTTATATGCCTTGAACTCAAGCCATGTTATTGATGTGAGCCAGCCTGACATGCTAATTAGAAACACACTTACCCAAGCACGTCAGCAGTTATTGAAGAATAAGTACAAAGGAAACTTACTTTCAACAAGTCGCTTTGCCACTTCTTCATCTTTTCTCCTACCAGATCCGGGGGGGTACCAAGAGCTTAGGAACAGGAATTTCTCAGAGTACTGCTACAATTTCTGAAGGAAGGAAGTCAAATAAAAATTTAAGGAGTTGGAGTTCTGATCCTCAAATGAAAATATATCTCTGCTTTTGAGAGAACGTGTTTTCTACAAGGTGGTAGAACCAGAAATAGAGTATACAGTGGTGTAAATGATAAGAACACCAAAGAAAAGCCAAAAGTTGTACAATAATAATAATGAAAGTAGCATTTATGTAAAACATAGTGCCAGGTATTGTGGTAGCCCTTTAGAAGTATCAATTATTTCATTTGGTCCTCACAACAACCTTGAGAAATAGGTTGTTGTCCTCATTTTACAGATGAAGAAACTGAGGCAAAAGTGTTAATGACTTGTCCAGGATCATACAACTCTGTGTTGTACATGTCCCTGTGTGTATGTGCATGTAAAGATAAAAATTAATAGAGAAGAGACAGACACTGAAGTGTGCCATGGCACTTTTGTGCCTCTTTCTCTCTTCCTTGGAGAAGTGGGTAACTATGGATGCAGAAAGCTGTGTGTATGATCATGCAATAAGTCAACTGGTTTTGTTTGTATTTTTCTCTTATAAGGAAAGTTTAATTGAATATGTGTACATGGAATGGGATGGAGTGAGTTAAACAGAGTACATCCAGAAATGAAAGTGATATGGAAATAGAAGACATTTTAAAAAATTAAAGAAAAATTATAAATGTAAGCTTTTTAAACAAAGTGGAAATCATCATCTCTTTATTTTGCTTATATACGTATTTCTCTCCATCCATTCCTCAAGAGATTCTGTTGAACATTCTTTCTTTTACTGTCTTTCCTCTCCTTCCCTGACTTTTGGTATCCAACATCCCTCTCATCCTATCCTCATTCTTTATTGATATGTGAAAAATATAATTTAGTGGCATGTGGATTTTGCCCCTTTCTCAATCAACTAATCCCAAACTAGTTAGAATAGAGATCTCACCACCAAACAGTCATCCGAACAGTGTCCAAAGTTCTATAAGCAAGAGGACAGAATTCTAAGCCGGGGGCTGGGTCCCACCTTATCATTAGGAAATGTTGCCATAATTTTTCTCATTTGTCTCAGTTTTTCCCAACACTGTTTTATGGTTTTCTGCTGGGAAAGAAAAAGATGTGACCTCAAGAAAAAGTGGGCACATATCCGATGGCCTTAATGTACCTTAAACCCTCACTTCTTTCACTTTCCCTTCTCCCTCCTCTCCCACCACCACTTCCTTCATCTTTGATTAAAGAAAATCTCTTTGGCAGTTGTGTGGAGGATATGTTAGAGAAGTGAGAGACTGGAGGCAAGAAGAGGGAAACAGTCAGGAGGTCATTGCAAAAGTCTGCAATTAAATGTTGAGCCTGATCATTTCTTTCAATACAATACAGTTCAACCAAAGCATTAATTAAGTACCTTCTAAGTAACAGGCACCATGCCAGGTTACAGGGACATAGAAAAAAAATCCAGACAACATTTGCCCTCAATGAACTTATATTCTATTCAGAGCAGGGCCACGGGAGATGGAAGAACGGAGGGGAAGAAATGCCATGAATATGTATGTACAATATATATATACAAGGGTCATGCAATAATCTTTACCTTTAGCCACTCAAACAGTGCCCATGATGCCCAATTGTTTTTAGTGGGGTGTGTGTGTGTGTGTGTGTGTGTGTATGTATGTAAAGATAACCATTAATAGAGAAGAGAGAGACACTGAAACATGCCATGGCATGAAAACCCAGCTGAAAAATGTCTCTATAAATTTTCAATAAACAAAAGCAATTCTCCAAGTGTTTTCTGCGTGTCACCAATGATGAGGTTTTATGGGTGTGATATCATCACTTGGCTGCCTTTGACCTGCCTCTCCCCGCCATTCCAATTCTGAGGACATTATGCAGACATCCCGCCAGACCACACAGCTGCATGCCAAACGCCTGCTTTATTTGGGCACAAATCAAGTGGCCCCGTGGGTTGAAGGAGAGGCAAGAACATTTACTTTCCACAGCTTTCCCCGTCTCTGCTGGGGATAGAATTTCTCACAGAATGACCCCCGTTTGTAAATAGACCTTGAGTTTACTTTTAACTTCCTCCCAGCCCTCAAAAAAATAAGTGAATGAATTCCTAAGCATGTTTGTGCCTGCAGATTTACAGATTTATACACTTCATGCCACTTTAATCCTTATTAAGCTAATCTGAAGTCATGTCAGGCCAACTATCCACAGTCAAATGGATTAGACAAGCTCCTTGATGAGATGGACGGGCTGAGGAAGCTTTTCCCTTTTGGCTTCCATGAATTTAGAGTATCCCTTTCAGACTCATGTTGGTCCCTTTGTATTCTTCTGTGACTCAGCTAACTCTCCAATGGAATCTTTCTTGAAGAATCTTTAAGTTACTAACATGTGGAGCACGGCTGGTAAAGCCTAAGTTAGTATATTTCGTACATACCCATCAAGAAACCATTACAGAAATAGGTCCTTATCTGAAGGGAGTTTTAAAGTACAACATCTTATGGAAAAGAAAATACTTTGGAAAGCTTTCAATTTCAAGCCAATTTGGCTTATGCATCATCAACTTTTCCTGATTCCCACTACCCACAACAATAAAAATCTGCAGGGGTTTTGGCAAAATTGCTGGTGAGTGGATCCAAGACATACACAACTTGTACAGTAGCTTCTTTGTGTTTTCATTTTGCCTCAACTATACCCTTATATGTTAATGACAACTATATAAAGGATTCCTCTGATAGCATCCAGTAGTCTATTAAATACAAATGAATTTACTGATTGCAGAAGGTGGATAGGTCAAGAGAAAGCTGAAATATGAGCAGATGTAGCTTTTTTACTTTCATACAAATTGATGTCTCATTTCAATCTCTCACTGTGGCATGGAGGGGAGCCAGTAGAACATAAGCTCTGAAATAAATTTCTTACTAGCTTAGGAAGGCATCAGTTTATGGGCTTTGGATAGACTGTGCCTGTCTCTGGAATACCAGCCTGGCTCAGTTCAGAGAGGCTCATTTCCAGAAGGCTGGCACCAAGGAATGACTTTTTTGGTCTACAGCATCTCTTAAGAAGCTCTATTTTTTTTTTTTTTGGAGGGAGAAGAATGGAGTTGGAAAAGCCCTATTAATGAAATCATGGCTGTTTTAAAGTATCAGTGGAGTACTATTTTTCATCCAATCTTGTTTTGGATGAAATTTGGCTAGATGTCCCCCTGCCTCTAAGTTCACAAAACTACATGGTTCACAAAACTAAACGGTCCTTTCCTTTCCTTTCCTTTCCTTTCCTTTCCTTTCCTTTCCTTTCCTTTCCTTTCCTTGTCTTCCTTTCCTTTCCTTTCCTTTCCTTTCCTTTCCTTTCCTTTCCTTTCCTTTCCTTTCCTTTCTTTCCTTTCCTTTCCTTTCCTTTCCTTTCCTTTCCTTTCCTTTCCTTTCCTTTCCTTTCCTTTCCTTTCCTTTCCTTTCCTTTCCTTTCCTTTCCTTTTTCCTGGCCTGGATGGAAGGTCATCATCCTTTCTCTACTTCATTCATGCACGGACACTGCTTTCCATATTCAAATGTTCTCTTATTCTTGATCATTCACACCTTTCCCATTACATCCTACCATTCCTCTACTTACTCCCAAAGCCTTTTTTGTCTCTTCATTTTACATTCCTGCTCTCACTTTTCTGTCTCAGTCTATGGCTCTTAATTTACATCATAAAAATGTAAGATACAATAAAAATGAAATTGAAATGAAAGAAATTTTTGGACTATTTTAATGATGCAATCAGATGTAGAGGACCTGTTGGATTTATTGCAAAAAAAAAATCAATATTTAGCATAACCAAAGAAAATTATTTGACCCAAAATATTTGATTCAAAGGTCACTTAGCAGATGAGGAGAAAAGAGAATGATGGAGGAAAGAATATATTATGTTGAGATAAATAGACCTTGCAGAGGAAAAAAAATGGGATTCATGTGACCTACTATGATACTCAGGTTATGTAAATATTCAAACATTCAAGTAACTAGCATTTATACAGTGCTTAAGGTTTGTAAAATGCTTTATACATGTTATTCCATTTGATCCTCACAATAAACTTAAGAGGTAGGTACTATTATTATCACCATTTTAGAGGGAAAATACCTGAAGCACAGAGAGATTTACTATAATCAAATTAATAAAACTAAGCTCTTACCAGGCAAAAATCAAGAAGCAGAACTTGTTGGGTTTTTGTGAAGGTTGACAGAAAAGCTTGGACTGCTAATTAATTAAGACTTACATTTCTACAGTGTTAAAAGGTTTACACAATGCTTTCTTCACAATAATTCTATTGATATAGGTAGTATATTTCAACCACATTTTGCAGATAAGAAAAATGAAGTTCAAGGAGTTTATATAAGTTGGCCAGAGTCATACATCTAGAAAGTCTCAGAATGAGGCTTTATATTCAGGTGTCCTAACTCAAAATAGTGCTCTTTCCACTATATCATGTTGTCTCACTAGAGTGAGTAGAGGAAAATCTGATGACATGATTGAGAAAAATTAGGATGTCAATTCACCCATAAAAATCCATGACTAGAGAAGATATCATGAGGGAAAAAACCAAGCCCAAATATATAAATGCTTCCAAACAAATGCCATAAATCTAAATAATAAAATGAGTAAATTGAAAAGTTTCGCATCAAGTGGAAATCTCGATCTAATGAGCACCTTAGAAACTTGATGGTATGAAACTTACCAATGGGGTTTAGTATTACCCTAAGGGAAAGACAGGAATAATTATATATGTAAGGAGCAATTTTTTGCCACTTAGATTAGCTATATAACAAGAAGGATAAGAACTGTTTCATTTTTACATGTCTTTTCTCCCCAGATAAATTGAAAACCCTTAGAAGCAAAGATTTTAGTTTATATTTCTTTGTGTTCCTAATGTTTATTTATCTATGAAGATCAATAAGTGAGATGATAAAAATCTTACTCAGATGAGACAGAGTTAATGGAAAAAACATGTGGTTAGAAATCTCATGCCAATAGAGGAGAAAATGAAAAGAAGGAAGGAAGGAAGGAAGGAAGGAAGGAAGGAAGGAAGGAAGGAAGGAAGGAAGGAAGGAAGGAAGGAAGGAAGGAAGGAAGGAAGGAAGGAAGGAAGGAAGGAAGGAAAGGAGAGAGGGAGAGAAGGAAGGAAGGAAATAAAGAAGGAAGGAATGGAATGGAATGGGAAAAGAAAATGAAGAGAAGAAAACAGAAGATGAGAAGAGAGGAGAAAATAGTTATACTAAAACCTAGGATAATTTGAAATATTCAGTGTCACTGGGTAAACTCCAATGGAATTGTGAAAAATGAGAAAACACCTAAATAAATATTGGGAGATGATACTGGAACAATATGTAGAAAAATGTTTTTGGACAAAACCAATGACTGCTTCCTAGAACAGGCAGTTCATTTATGTCACTAAAAGGAAACGTATCAGACTTGGTGCTGAGTGGTGAATAAGAACTGGTTTAGGATCTGTGCCTAAGTGAATGAAAGTCTTTTTGTAGGTCAGCTATTTGGAATTTAGATGACATTTTCTTATAGAACCTGTCTGAGTGTCTGTGTTCATCCTTCATTTTCGAAGAAAACTATGACATCAGAGGAATGATGACATGATTTGCAGTTGATTTTGTTCTGAGTGAAGGAGAGCTGTGCAAGGTCAACAACCTCACTTTTCCTCCTGAGCCATCTGGGTCCAGTGACCAGATATTCATCCTTCCTTCCTTCCTTCCTTCCTTCCTTCCTTCCTTCCTTCCTTCCTTCCTTCCTTCCTTCCTTCCTTCCTTCCTTCCTTCCTCCCTTCCTTCCTTATAGAACCAATGTTATGAGCAATAGTATGACACCCAAGCTAGCATCACATTCAGGTTAACCAGAGAGTGGGGTCCATGTGATTACACAGTCCAAAGGTGCTTACTTTAGTCAGGTAGCAGATTCTTGCACTGTGTGATCACAGCAAGAGGAAGAATGGAGAAGGTTAGAGAAAGGAGTGGTAAGGAAGCAGCCAAGGTAAACCTGAATCTATGCTGAGCACAGATAACCAGTTCAAGTCTTTGCTAATCATGGATATCCAGCTCAAGCCTCTGCTAATCACAGATAACTCTCTTGAGTTTCTGCCAATCACAGCTAGCCCACTTAGCCACTCAGGAGGATCAGTGTCTGCATAGCACTGAGGAAGCTTCTAAGCTTGCTCCATGGCTATTACCAGAGATTCTATGTCCTATAAGCTCTCCAGAGGAGCGAATGGCACCCCTCATTAGTATCATACTACTTTCCCCTCCTCCACATAATGGTTCCCAACCTTTCCAAGTATATGTCTTTTTATTCATCAAATGAACCTCCCAAGCTCTGATATGACAGTAACTAATAGCTGTTGACTGAGGAAAAAAATAAATGAGAAAAACTATCAATTCAAAAATATTTTAACTGAAATTGAAAAAATAGTAATGCATAAATATATTAGGACTATCATGTATTCAGCTTATTTCTTATTTAAATATTTGTGTACGCCTTCTAGAAACTCCTTCCTGACCTCTCCAAGGTCCTAATCCTTCACGTTTTCAATGGCTAAGAAACTGTGTACCCGAGCAGTTGAGCAGACAAGCTCTCAAGCCCTCAAAGAAGCGTTTTTATGGGCAAGGAAAAGTAGGCATTCAGTCAGTGGCAGGAGGGCAACGGTGGCAGTTTCACTGACCTGCTAGTAAGTTAGATGTTCCTCACTCAAGGAGCAAACATCGTATTTGATTAAATTCAACATTCTTCCATGAGAAAGAAACCAAAAAAATTCATCACAAAGTAACAGTTTTAGAAAAGGGGATCACGAAAAAAAGAAACACAGCTTTAACTAGGAGGGGAAATGAAAAGAAATAGTTTAAAAAGTAAAAATAATCCACAGGAATTCTAGAGACTATTTAAAAATACCTTATTGGAAGTTAAGGGGAAAAAATGCCTGCCACAGACCAAAAAGACTGGGTCCTTGAAAATAAACACTAAATGGCAAAGTCATAGAAGAAAAGAATCTTCTTAAAAAATCAGAAGAAAAGAATCTTCTTAAAGTGGGAAGATTGTCTAAGTGAGGTGAACAGGGAAGCCCATAAATATGGTAGCTCAGATGCGAGTCCGTAATTAGGCTGACCAAAAAGGAATTCAAGGAGCACCTTGTGAAGGATTCCAAAGCCAAAAAAGGAAATTCTTAAAATACCTCTATGAAAGGAAATGCTACTAGGAAATCAGTGGAACTTTGGCTAACAGCAGTAAATAAATAAATGAATGAATGAATAAGGAAAGGAAGGAGGGAGGGAAGGAAGGAAGGAAGGAAGGAAGGAAGGAAGGAAGGAAGGAAGGAAGGAAGGAAGGAAGGAAGGAAGGAAGGGAAAGGAAGGAGGGAAGGAAAGAAGGAGAAAGGAGGAAAGGAAAGAAGAAAGGAAGGAAGG
Source organism: Bettongia penicillata ogilbyi (assembly GCA_023548195.1). Lineage (NCBI taxonomy): Eukaryota > Metazoa > Chordata > Mammalia > Diprotodontia > Potoroidae > Bettongia > Bettongia penicillata. The sequence continues at coordinate 5,613,308 of JAJHZJ010000024.1, forward strand.
AAGGAAAGAAGGGAGGAAGGAGGAAAGGAAGGAAGGAGGAAGGGAGTGAGGGAAGGAAGGAAGGGAGTGAGGGAAGGAAGGAAGGAAGGAAGGAAGGAAGGAAGGAAGGAAGGAAGGAAGGAAGGAAGGAAGGAGGAGTGATATGTATCTGATGATATAAGAATGGGGGCAAACACAATAGTAATTATTCACATTTCTATGGTGCTTTAAAGCACAGAGTATTGAGAAAACCAGAGGATTTTTTTTAAAAAAACAAATATTTATTGAATAAAATTGCAAAGTCCTTTCTTCACAGCCACTCTGTGAGGGAAGAAATTGCAGTGATTATCTCCCAAGTTTAACAATGTGGAAATATAGCCTGGAAGGGCACAGAGGTCTATAGCTAGCACCAGAACTGGGATCTGAATCAGTCACCTAACTCAGAATTCAATATACGTTTCACTCAACTACATTATACATTGAATCTTTTTCTCTGTTCTTACAGAAGATTTAGGGGGATTTCCCCCTCCCAGATCTGTCTTCTGAAGCACAAAGATGCTAGCTCAAATAGAGGGAAATGAACCCGTTTCTTTTTATATACATCATGAGCACCAGGTAATACATACATAGAGGTGGTTAACCTCCTGTAGTAGTTTATGTTGACATTGCTGCAAAACGTGCAGCCTCACGGGTGGTAACTCATTGGTATATTACCAGGGGTTTTCATATCTTTAAGTGGGACTTCAGAAGGGACCCTAAAATGTACCAGTCCATCTCATTACCGTACTAGACAAGAGGCCAGATCATTAGAATCACTCCTAGAAAGTTGTAGGGGTCAAGGAAAATCATGCTGCACACTGGAGCCTGAAAAGCACCTGGCCTAGGTATGAAGGACTTATGGCTAAAATGAACATCATAGGAAGCCTTAAAAGGTTGCAACCCACACGTGATATGAATTAGAGTTTCATCACAGATTGTCTCTACCCCTATACTCGACAGGGTCACCCAGGACAGCTACAGGTGCACACGTCTCCGTGTATCAAAATTCCTGACCGTGGAGTATAGAATCACCAATATAGAACAGGAAAGGACCTTTGAATGCATTAAAGTGTAACCCCCTTATTTCACAGATTAGGAAACTCAAGCACAGAGAGATTAAGTATCTCTCCCAGGGCCATACAACTAAGTGATCTCTGAGGTGTTCTGACTCCCAAATTTATGCCTTCTGTTCTCTACCTGGAGGAGCGGAGAAAGGGAGTCATAGATATATTACAACCACTCCTCTGTCATTTTTTCCCCAAGTGGGATAGCATAGCAATAAAATGTACGACAGTAAAAGGAAGGAAAGGCCTGAGATTACCCAGATTAGCTGCAGCTACACCCTTCTCCATATGCCAAAATGTGACTTGGGTCAGTTCTTTTCTCAGCTCATCGTTAAACACACCCAAATACAAGAGGCAGCCCATGCAAGCCATCAATGTGACGGGGCTGTGGCCAGCCTGCATATGCATCAGCTTCAACCACCAATGCTTACTCCCTCTTCCTTAAATAAATATGCTGGGAATGATAGTGCAATGGCTCATGTAGCAGCCTGCTCACCCCAGATTCCTCCACTACTCTGAGGTATGTCTCCTGGTTAGGATTTGAACAAAAGGGAGAGAAACAGACAGAAAGAGAGAGACAGAGACAAAGAGACATAGAGACAGCGACAGAAAGAGACAGACAAATTGACAGAGACAGACAAACTGACAGACACAGAGACAGAGAGAAAGAGACAGAGAGAGAAAAAGAGAGACAGAGACAAAGAGGGACACAAACAGAAAGAAAGAGAGAGACAGTGATAGACAAAGACAGAGACAGAGACAGACAAAGATGAATGAATAAATGAACAAAGCCCTAAGTCTGGGGAAAAAAAAACAAACAAGCAATGCTATAAAATCAAAAGGTATCTGCATAGAATCAACAGGAACCCAGAATAATAAAAATAAAGGAAAACCCCTTAATGCTTGTAAAGGTTAAGTTCAGAATATCTCTACCCACATCCCATCAAAAAAAAAAAGAGGAAAAATGTATATAGTCTTAGAGAATTTCTTGAATCATTAAGATAGTAAATGACCTCCCCATGCTGACACAGCAAGTATATTCTAGAGGCAGTCAATAAGTATTAACTACTTACTATGTGCTAGACTACTATAAATATTTTAGTAGAAATAGATCCTTTCCCCCTTTTTTGGTATGTCTTTAGGATATAGACCTAGTAATAATTGGATGAAAGGGTATATTTATAGCCTTTTGGGCATAGTTCCGAATTGCTCTCCAAAAGTGTTGCATCAGTTCACAACTCCACCAATAGTGCATTAGTGTCCCAGTTTTCCCACATCCCTTCTAAAATCCAACATTTTTCTTTTTTTGTCATCTTAGCCATTCTGATAGGTGTGAGGTGGTACCTCACAGTTGTTTTAATTTACATTTCTCTAATCATTAATGATTTAGAGCACTCCTCGATATTCCTATAGACAGCTTTAATTTCTTCATCTGAGAACTACCTTTTCATATCCTTTGACCATTTATCAACTGGGAAATGACTTAACTTTCACAAATTTGATTCAGTCCTCTATATATTTGAAAATCAAGGCTTTTATCAGAAATAAATTTTCCCCCCAGTTTTCTGCTTTCCATGTAATCTTGGTTTTATCAGTTTTGTTGGTGCAAAAATCTTTTTAATTTTATATAATCAAAATGATGTATTTTACATTTTGTAATGCTCTCTGTATCTTCTTTGGTCATAATTTTTCCATTATTCATGAATCTGAATGATACACTATTCCATGCTCTCTAAGTATATTTATACATGCTTATGATATCATTCTTTATGTGTCAATCATGTACCCATTTTGACCTTATCTTGGTGTATGGAGTGAGATGTTGGTCTACATCTAGTTTCTGTCATACTGCTTTCCAGTTTTCCCAGTAGTTTTTATCAAATAATGAGCTTTTCTTCCAAAAGCTTTGATCTTTGGGTTTATCACATACTAGATTACTATGGTCATTTACTATAATGTAATTTGTACCTAATCTATTCCACAAATACACCACTCTGTTTCCTAGTCAGTACCATATTATTTTGATAATTACCACTTTGTAATGAAGTTTGACATCTGGTATGGCTATACCACCTTCTTTCACATTTTTTTCAATTGATTGCCTTGATATCCTTGAACTTTTTTCTTCCACATGAATTGTTACTGTTATTTCTAGCACTATAAAATAGATATTTTTATTTTTATGACACTGAATAACTAGATTAATTAAGATAAATTTGTCATTTTTATTTTATTGGCTCAGCCTCCTCATGAGTAATTAACATTTCCCCATGGTTTAGATCTGATTTTATTTATGTGAAAAGTGTTGTATAGTTTTCCTCATATAATTCCTGGGTTTGTCTTGACAGGGAGACTCCCAAGTATTTTATATTGTCTGTAGTTATTTTGAATGGAATTCCTCTTTCAATCTCTTGCTGCTGGACTTTGTTGATAACATATGGAAATGTTGATTATTTATGTGGGTTCATTTTGTATCCTGAAACTTTGCTAAAGTAGTTAATAATTTCAAGTAGGTTTTTAGTTGATTTATTAAGATTATCTAGGTATAACATCATATCAAATAGTGATGGTTTTGTTTCCTCATTGCTTATTCTAATTCCTTTCATTTCTTTCTCTTATTATTATAGTTAACATTTCTAGTACAATATTAAATAATAGAAGTGATAATGAGCATCCTTGCTTCACTCATGATTTTATTGAGAAGGTTTCTAGCTTATCCTCATTACAGATAATGCTTGTTAATGGCTTTACATAACTGCTACTTAGCATTTCAAGATAAGCTCCATTTATTCATATGCTCTGTAGTGTTTTTAGTAGGAATGGGTGCCATTTAAAGGCTTTGTCTGCATCTGTTGAGATAATCATATGATTTTCTATGGATTTTGTCATTGATATGGTCAATTATGTTGATAGTTTTCCTAAAAATGAACCAATCCTGCATTCCTGGTATAAATTCTACCTGATAATAGTGTATGATCCTTGTGATATATTGCTGTAATCTCTTAGCTAGGATTTTATTTAAATTTTTTTTTTTTGCATCAATATTCATTAGGAAAATTGATCTATAATTTTTTCTCTCTTTTGGCTATTCCTGGTTTAGGTATCAATACCATATTTGAGTCATAAAAGGAATTTGGTAGGACTCTTTCATGTGTTTTTCCAAATAATTTATATAGTATTGGGTTTAATTATTCCTTAAATGTTTGGTAGAATTTGCTTGTGAATCCATCTAGTCCTAAGGATTTTTTCTTAGGAAGTTCATTGGTGGCTTGATCAATTTCTTTTTCTAAGATTGGATTATTTAATTATTTTATTTTTTTCTTTTATCTGGGTAATTTATATTTTTGCACATATTTTTCCAATGACTTTTTAAAATTAATTTATTTTAAATTTAAATACTGAAACTTAAACATACAATAAAAAAGAAATATTATAAAATAAGATACTAGATCTTGAATACAAAATAAGAAAAAAACAAACATTGCCATATGCACAGCAAAATGTAAGACAGGATTCAAAATAGAGAGTGCAAGGGGGAGGATCCAAGATGGCTGAGTAGAAAGATACACATATGCTAGTTCCTACCCCACAGCCCATAAAATACCTATAAAGAAGAACTCTAAACAAATTCTGGAGCAGCAGAAGCCACAGAAGAATGGAGTGGAGGATATTTCTGTCCCAGAGAGACCTGAAAGACTGACAGGAAAGGTCTGTTGCACACCGGACGTGGAGCAGAGCCCAGCCCTGCCTTGGCCACATGGCACTGAGAGGAGCAGATCCAAGCAGGCTTCAGGGACAGAATATCCAGCAACAGTGTGAATCCCTCAACCTGCAGGTGCCAAAGGTCAGTGAGAGGGTCTTTTCAGCTGGCCAAGAGGGGAGCAGGGTGTCCCTATAACTCAGGTCTCCTCAGGAGGCAGCAGTAAAGGCAGCAGCAGATGGAGCTCGCAAAGCAGGCAGTAGCCCACATCCATTGTTGAAGGTGCCATCAGAAAGCCCCTGAGGGAACTGAATCCCGTGTGGTGGCCCCTGCCCCCACCTGAGCAGATGAACTAATCTCACACTGAATAGTAGCCCTGCTCCTGCCTAAAGCCCTGAGGCTTGGGAGTAGCTCATTTGAATCTCAGCCCCAAGTACTGGCTTGGTGGAGCTGGAGGCCAGGAGGTTATGGAGAAAAAATTCAGTAGTCAAGTAATTGGTTGGGAAAATGCCTGAAAAAGGGAAGAAAAATAAAACCATAGAAGGCTACTTTCTTGGGGAACAGGTGTCTCCCCCCATCCTTTCAGATGAGGAAGAACAAAACATACTGTCAGAGGAAGTCAAGGCCTCTGGAGGCCTCTGCCTCTAAAGGGAACTTACACTGGACTTAAGCAATAGAAGACCTTAAAAAACAAGTTAGCAGCTTACTAAAGGAGAACCAAAAAAATGCTGAGGAAAATAACAGCTTTAAAAAGAGGCTAACTCAGTTGGAAAAAGAGGTACAAAAAGCCAACAAGGAGAAGGAGGTTTTAAAAAGCAGAATTACCCAAATGGAAGAGAAGTTACAAAAGCTCACTGAACAAAATAATTTGTTGAAAGAGAGAAGTCAGTTCATGGGAAAATGAATGACTATGAGTTAAACCAAGCAGTTAGTAAGCAAAACCAAAAATTTGAAAAAATAGAGGATAATGTGAAAGAACTCATTGGAAAAACAACTGACCTGGAAAATTGATCCAGGAGAAATAATTGAAAAATTATTGGACTACCTGAAAGCCATGATCAATAAAAGGACCTAGAAATTATCTTCCATGAAATTATCAAGAAAAACTGCCCTGATGTTATAGAATCACAGGGTAAAATAAATATTGAAAGAATCCACCAATCACCTCATGAAAGACACCTGAAGAGAGAAACTCCTAGGAATATTGTGGCCAAATTTCAGAGTTCCTAGATCAAGGAGAAAATACTGCAAGCAGCTAGAAAGAAACAATTTGAGTACTGTGGAAATATAATCAGGATAACACAGGATCTAGCAGCTTCAACATTAAGAGAGCAAAGGGCTTGGAATGGAATATTTCAGAAGTGAAAAGAACTGAGATTGAAACCAAGAATCACCTACCCAGCTAATCTGAATATAATACTTCAATGGAAAAAATGGTTATTCAGTGATATAAGCAACTTTCAAGAATTCATGTTGAGGAAAAGACCAGATCTATATTTAAAAATTTGACTTCCCAAGACAAGGATCAAGAGAAGCATGAAAAGGTAAACACAAAAGAAAAATCATAAAAGACTCTCTAAAGCTGAACTGTTTACATTACTACATTGAAAGTAAATATTTTTAACTCTTGAATCTTTTCTCAGTATTTAGGTAGTTGGAGAGATTGTACATACACACACATACACACACACATAGATAGATAGATAGTACAGGGTGTATTATATCAGAAGAGACAATATCCACATGCAAAACATAAAATATAAAATTAAGGGGTGAAGGAGGAAAATTCTGGGAGGAGAAAGGAAGTAATGGAATGAGGCAGGTTATAACTCATAAAAGAGATAAGAAAAATCTTATTCAATGGAGGAGATAGAGGAGAAGGGGAGAGGGGAAAAATGAAACTATTCTCCCCACATGTGGCTGAAGGAGGGAATAATATGCTCCCTAAATTTGATATGAAAATTTTTTATCACACCACAGGAAAATAGGAGAGGAGGCAACAAGTGGAGTGAGGGGAATGTTAGAAGGGAGGGCAAATGGGAGAAGGGAGTCACTAGAAATGAACACTTTCAAGAAGGAACAAGGTCAATTGTAGGGGGGGAAATAAGAGGGATAGGGTGGGACAGAGGGCATATAATTAGTATTATACAACATAATTATTATGGAAGTCTTTTGCAAAAGAACATATATTTAGTCTGTATTGAATTGCTTCCCTTCTTGGTGGGGCTGGGGAATGAAGGGGTGAGGGAGAGAAGTTGGAATTCAAAGTATTAGAAATGAACGTTGAGAATTTTTATTGCATATAATCGGGAAATAAGAAATATAGGGAATGGGATATAGAAATTTATCTTTCCCTGCAAGAAAAGAGAGAAGATGGGGAAAAGAGATGGGTGAGGTGTGATAGAAAGGAGGGTACACTGAGGGAAGGAGTAATCAGAACACAAGGTATTGGGAAGCAGGGGGAGGGGAGTGATGGGGAGAAAGATTGGACATGTTACAAAGTGAGGTAAAAGCAATTAGTATTAAAACAATACACTGAATTAATTACTGAGAACAAATCAATGACATCTTTAGTTTGGAGAAAAGAATTTCAGTCTACATTTCCTAGAGGAAGGTAACGTTGGGTAAAATTTGGCACTGATGGAAAAGTCAAGGTTTTAATGGTAAATTTGATTTTATGATTGCCATTTAACCAGGAACTACAACATGTATAGAAAGGCATGTAAGCCACTTAAGACTTGCCTCAAAAGATGTTCTTTAGCCAAAGTGAAATTATAATCACATTTGAAACCTGGTTATTGGAACTTGCCATTTTTAGATGCTATGGGACTATTAAGTGACTATTCTTCTGAGTCTAACTCCAGGTATGGGTAGCAAGAAAGGCAATCTGAGCCTCCAATCCATGATGCCAGTAAGTTGATGAGATGCTGGTCTGAACTGCATAGGTGACCTCAGGGGAAGGGTGGGAGAACAATTGTTCAGCATGGGCTGAGTCTCCTGACTCAGTCTTCCCACTGACACCTGGCAGACTTTAAGCCAGTGGATGCAAATGGATAATCTAATCCTGCCTGGAATTGACATGAAGTTAAAGAGATATTTTATCCCTGCAATGTCCTTACTATTGGTGGCAATTTCCTATAGTCAAAAGATTTGTAAGCTTAATACCAGATCTATTCAATTATAGATTATGGGTAGGGGAACATCCAAGGTTGTCTAAAATTAAGCTATTAGGCATAGGACTTTAGACCAACAACAAGAAGTTAGGGTCCTTTAATTCTTAGTAATACTGTGGAGACAATTAGGTCAAGAGCTCGTGAAATTAGCAACATAAATATTATTTGTGTCTCAGTTGGTTAATGTTTTAAAAAAAATTCTTTTGTGGTCCATATTGTAAATGCTTTAAAAAGAAGTATCACCTGACCAAACGTTTAAATTGCTTTATCTGTTATAAACTGTGTTAAAAATAAATAAAAACAAAACCAAAAAAATAGAGAGCAATAATTTTCCATTTCAAGAAAACCTATATAGTAAATGTGTAGCATCAATGTGATATTCACAGTGCTGACAGCAGACACATATATGCCAGTGCAATTCTGAATCACAAAATACAACAGACTCTCCACATAGAAGACAAAACCAAAACATTTATTCAAACACCAGAGAGCCAAATCCTTTGCAGCAACAGAGAAATCCCTACACAATAACAAGTCAGGGGGCAACACTATCCCCAAGTCTTCCCTCTGTTAGGCTTTCCACAAACCAGCTCCTTTAAACAAATCACCAACAGGCTCCCCCACTCACACTAGTTGATGCCTTTCCCAATTCTGGTTACTCTCTAACTTCCCACTTCTTCATGTTCTACTCTTCCTGCTCTACTCTTCCTGCTCCATGTGACTTGCCTCATGTGACTCAGGCTTCCATGTGAATTAAACAGGTCACATGAGCCTGTTAATGGATGGGAAAGATCTTCCCATTAAGAGGCAAAATTACATTAACAATAAGCAAAATGCATTATCAATATAAAATAATACACATTATGTTCAGAGCTGTCTTTGCTTCCTTGTAGGTTTTCTTTTGTTCTCTACTATGCACTTTTTATTTTATTCTTTCTCCCCCTTCCCCAAGAAAGCTAAAATTAAGCATGGATATATATCTATCTATCTACCTATCTATCTACATACACACATATATACATACATAGATACACATTCATATATACATACATAAACACACACACATATATATATACATATACATATATATATATATATACACCCATACATACACATACATATCTATAACCACACACATGCATTCAAATGCATCTATGTAAGACGATACTATCTATACTTGTTTGTAATATTTCTCTGAAGGTGAATAACATCTTCCTTCATAAGTCCAAGTCTTTCCATATTTTTCTAAATTCACCAACTCATCATTTCCTACATCACAACAATATTCCAACCTTATCCCGTCTAGTAATTATTTTAAATAATCTAAAGCAATAGTGATTAATTTGGATGTCAAATATTGTAGACGCCAATTAATCTATTGATTAAATTTATTTTAGTTTTAACTTTGTCTCAGAGTATGATTACTACCCTTGCTTATTTTCTCCTAATAAATTCTACTCTTGATCATTATTTTGTATTTGTATGTATCTCTTATTGACTAGACCTACTGACTCCTTGACTTTTCTTCTACATACTACCTTGCACTTCTATTACTTAACCTACCCCCTGCAAAGATGCCTCCCTTATGCTCTCCCCCTTTTCCCTTTGCCCTCTTGTCTCTAGCTGAATTTAGAAGACTTCTATAGCCTTCCAAACATGTTTGCCTCCTCTTTATCCCATTGACATTGATTCCCTCACTCTCTATTTTCTTTATAAATTTGAAAGACTTTTATTCCCTTCTAAATGCATATATTGTTCTCTCTTTAACCCAGACCTGATATGAGTAAGGTTCCCTGAAAAATTCCCTTCTCCCTCCCTATAGCCTTAGCCTTTTAGTTCTTTCTGAATTTAGAAGACTTTTATACTCTTCTAGATGTATACGTATTGTTCCTTCTGTATTTTTTTGAAGTATGATGTATTAATTATTTTAGAAGTTATAAATGCTATGCTCAATAGAGGTTGTAGAAAAACGAGTGTTGTTTTTATAGAAAACCCTGAAAATGCATACTGGCACTACCTCTGCAATGTAGTCTTAGAAAGTTGCCGAATTAACTTAAAATTTAAGTGGCTTGCCAAGGATATCATAACTAGTATCTGTCAAAGGCAAGATTTGAATTTAGGCCTTCCTGGTTTTGAGGTCAGCACTCTATCCTACTAGGTGGCATAGTGTATCGGATGCCAGCTTTGGAGTCAGGAAGACTTAAATTCAAGTCATTATTATCGTTATTATTTTTATTATTAATGTATTTATTTTTAGTTTTCAACATTCATTTCCATAAGATTTTGAGTGCTAAATGTTCTCCTTCTTCCTCACCCCTTCTCCAAGGTGGTATGCAATCTGTTATAGGCTGGACATATACATTCATATTAAACATATTTTCACATTAGTCATGTTGTAAAGAAGAATTAGAACAGGAAGAACCATGAAAAAGAAGAAACGAGAAAGAGAGAGAGAGAGAGAGAGAGAGAGAGAGAGAGAGAGAGAGAGAGAGAGAGAGAGAGAGAGAGAGAGAGAGAGAGAGAGAGAGAGAGGAGAGAGAGAGAGAGAGAGAGAGCAAATAATATGCTTCTATCTGCATTCAGACTCCATAGTTCTTTTTCTGGTTGTGGATAACATTTTCCATCAGGAGCCTTTTGGAATTGTCTTAAATCTTTGCATTTGATAAGTCTATCAAAGCTCATCATTGCACAGTGTTGCATTTATTGTGTACAGTGTTCTCCTGGTTCTCCTCACTTCATTCAGCATCAGTTCATATCAGTCTTTCCATGTTTCTCTGAAGTCCACCTGCTCATTGTTTCTTATGGAGCAATAGTATTCCACTACATTCATACACCATAATTTGTTTAGCCATTTCCCAATTGATAGGCATACCCTTAAATTCCAATTCTCCACCACCACAAAAAGAGATGCTATCAATGTTTTTGTTCATATGGGTCCTTTTCCCATTTTTATGATCTCTTTGGGATACAGCCCTAGAAATGGCATTGCTGGGTCAAAGGGTAGAAATGGCATTGCTGGGTCAAAGGGTATACACAGCTTTATAGCCCTTTGAACATAGTTCCAAATTGTTCTCCAGAATGGTTGGATCAGGTCACAGCTCCACCAACGATGTATTAGTGTCCCAATTTTCCCACATTTTCTGCAGCATTTATCATTTTCTTGTTTTGTCATGTATGCCAATCTGAGAGACATGATGTGGTATCTCAGAGTTGTTTTGATTTGCATTTCTCTAATCAAAAGTGATTTAGAGCATTTTTTTTCATCTATGGATAGCTTTAATTTCTTCCTCTGAAAACTGCCTGTTCGTATCCTTTGACCATTTATCAAGTGGGAAATGACTTCTTATAAATTTGACTCAGCTCTCTATATATTTTTATATATTTCCCTGAAAGATTATGCTCAGTTTCACTTGGTAGTTGAACTATGGTTGCAATCCAAGCTCTTTTGCCTTATGGAATATCATATTCCTTTTTAAGCTCTTCTAGGAATTCTTTTTGGGTCTTACACCAAATGGCATTTCTCACTGAAGTTTCACATGTAGTCATTATGATACCACTGTCCTCTTTTAAATTTATGTCTTGATCCTCCTTGTCAGCATAGTAACTTTCTATAGTCAAGGTCTTCTTTGTTGTTTTTGCTCATTTTTTTTCTGCCTTTTTGTGACCTAGGGTTTTTATATGAAGGTTGGGCTCTGGCTCTTCACTGTCCCAAGCTTTTTGTGCTAGGACTCAGATTTTTACTGCTGGCTTTCACTGGGCTTCAGGGCTTAACTATTTGCTTTCACCAGAGGGGAGGCTATGCTTCTGCCTTGTACTGGGTGGGTAAGGCCTCCCTGTTGGCCTCCCCTGGGTATGGGATTTGGCTGCTTGCCTGCCCCAGTAGTGGGGCCTTTCTGCTGGGTTGCAGTAATAGAGTCTTCCCTGGTGGCTGGCTCTACAGGAGGGATCTTGCTGGTGGTCTACCCCAGGGATAGCACCCTGCTGCTGGGTTGCAGTAATAGAGTCTTCCCTGGTGGCTGGCTCTATAGGAGGGATCTTGCTGGTGGTCTACCCCAGGGATAGCACCCTGCTGCTGGGTTGCAGTAATAGAGTCTTCCCTGGTGGCTGGCTCTATAGGAGGGATCTTGCTGGTGGTCTACCCCAGGGATAGCACCCTGCTGCTGGGCTGTTATGAAAACAGGGTCTCTCTGTGGTAGGCCCTGGGGACTGGGTCTTGGAGTTGGCTTCACTAATGGTCAGAAATGAATGATGGCTTTTTCTGGGTGTGGGATTACGGGGGTGGAGCCTCTTTGTGCTGCACAGAGTACACACTTTCTTAGGGGTCTACTGGTTTGCAGAAGGGCAGGGCCATTATAGTTGATTGCCCCAGGTGTGGAGCCTAGCTGCAGGCCCTCTGCTGTGAGGCTAGCTGCTGCTGCTGCTCTTGGACCTTGCCCCTCTCCCACCCCAGAAAGATAGATCTTTCCTGTTTCCTGGTAAGCTGTTTCCCTGTGCCTAGATCAATTCTGAGACAGTTTCTAGTTGTTTGGAGGAGAATTTGGGAAGGCTTCAGAGGGTTCCTCCCTCACTTCATCCTTTTGGTACCAGAAATCTCACATTGATTTTTAAATCTAAAATATGGAATATTATTTTGCAGTTGGGGAAAAACTTTCAGTGCATTCTAAGAAAAATGTATGTGTGGGAAATACTTCATACCAGCTTCAGTACCACCATCCCATCCTACATGCTCTGCCATCTTCCACACATATACGTACACACATAAAAATACCCCAGAATGAACTGACTCAAAACCAGGAGAACAATTTATAACAAGACTCTAATAAATATTAATGAAAACATGGCTCACAGACAGCTGATCTCAGATGTGAGGGACTACAGGTGTTGAATGCCACATATATTACCTGACAGGTTTGCTGTCTGTCTTGCTTTAACTAGTTAACTTGCTTAACTGGTTGTGGCAAGGGGATTTTATCACTGAGTTGTGGGTGAAGAAAGATAATGGGACAGGGTGTTGATAAAGTTCTGTGGTGTTGAATGATAATAGTCTATGGTGTTGAAAAAGGGGCAGCAATGAAATTTAAGCAAAAACAAAAAAAAATTAACTTGTCTGGCCACATTGTACCTCCATGACATCTCTGTCTTGAGTATTACCGCCTTCTTTTAGATGTCAATGTGCCTATTAAATGTCTAGACCATGAAGCCACTAGGCTAGAACCACAACTGAATCATTACATAAATTAAGATTTCGTGGGAGGCCTTCTGCTTTGGTTGAGCTCCTTTTGGACAAAGCCATAGTTGAAGACATCGGTGGTGATATTACCCAGCATCCTATACCTAAAAAGCCACAGGACTGATACTTCCTTGAATGCAGAACCAGGATAACTGTGTGTTTCCAAAAGAACTTACATGCTTCCTTTTCATCGAGCAATCTTAGCTGTGTTGTTGTCCAGTGGTGTTCTACTCTTCATGACCCCATTTGGAGTTCTCTTGGCAGAGATATTGGATAAGTTTGTCATTTTCTTCTCCAGCTCATTTTACAGATGAGGAAACTGAGGCAAACAGGTTTAAGTGACTTGCCCAGAGTCACATAGCTAGTAAGTGTCCGAGGCTGAATTTGAATTCAGGAATATGAGTTTTTCTGACATCAGCCCCAGCAATCTTTCCCTATCAGACAATTAGAACTGGAAAAGAAGTGGTATGGTGTGATAGAAAAGGTATTGAGTTTGACATCAGAAGACATGAGTTCCATTTCAGGTTCTTAGTCTTACAAGTATAATTGGGGTTGAATGGGAGGTGTATATCCAAAGGTGCCCTTCCTTATTCCAACTGACCATATGTCCTAGCTCCATCTACTTCTAGTCATGTATGACTGAAGAGAAGAACTCCTCTGCTTGGAAAAGATGAAGTTCTTCCCTTTTGACTTCTGAGGGGGAGGAGTAAATGACTCAATGGATCTTTAAAGGGAGTAGCCCACCCTGTCACATTTCTTTTCTCCTCCTGGCTACAAGCTATGTGAAACCTCTTCTGGGGAGCCTGGGGGGAGCAACTGCCTTTTAAACTTTAAGTTTTCTTTCCCACCTAAGTGATCATACATTTATCTAAAGACGGATGTGTCCAGGGTTAAATATGTCTTTGTGGGTTGAATAGGTCTAGAGGTCACAGGTCCTTCAGGAGGGTGTGATTGGTAGCAAGGAAAATTTCTCTGTTGAAGAAGGTCAAGAAGCCTTGACCTTGATCTCCAGTAGATATAGAATTTAGGAGACAAGCAGACCTGAAGTGAAATATAATAATGCCTGTCACAGTCCCATCAACTGCATTATGTTCTGATGGAGTTAATGACAGTAGTTACAAACTAAGTTACCAAATCCTATGTTATGTCTTTCTATCAATGGACATTTGTGTTTGCCTTTAGATTTCCTTTGGACATAGGAAATAAAGAATTATCCCATACATAATTCATATTTGTATGTTAAGTAGTACCTTTTTACTGCCTTCTTTTGTATGACATGAATCATGATATGAGCCAAAAATAAGCTAGAAGTAAATCATCTCTAGAGAAAAGCAAAGTAGTGGGATGTAATAAACTGAAGAATATGAGAAAAGGAAAACCAATCTATCTTATTAGAGGCCTGACTTTCCAAGCACTGAGTCCGGTCTGGTCAGTTACTCAGTTCACAAGTCCAGAGTTGAGAGGAACCCCCAAAGAAAGGTACAAGACAGAGACCCCAAGTTCCCTGAGTCCAGCTGTGGTTTATTGCTAGCCAAGTACCAGACTTTGGGCAAACCATGGAACTTTCCTGAGTCCTAGTTTTCTCATCTGAAAAATGGGGATAAGGCTTTACTTATAGGGCTATTTGGGGAATCGCACGTATGAGATATAAGCTACAAAAGTGGATTGGAACTATGCAATTCACAGGGTCAGTAGGAATATTTGGCATATCTCTTCTTTCCCCTGAAGCTTCCAAGTTCTTCCTTTGTCACTATGACTGGCAACCTCTTCTTGAAAATTCTGCCACCTCATTTTAATCTATCAGCTTTTGGGTCTGAAACTGTATCTCCTTCAGTTACTTCAGGACTTGACTCACAGTCTTTGTTTTTACCTCAACCCCTAATTCTCACTGATTTCAATATTTACACTGATGAAAATTCCAACACGCTGCCTTCTCAACTGATCAGCCTCATCAATTCCCATGTCCTCGGTTTCACTAGATCAGCAAGCCACAGAAGCCCAAATAGGGTTTCACCTTCACCTACAACTATTTGATCTCCAAGTTCTGAAATTCTACCTCTCCAATCACAATACCCGATCTTCCCATCTTTCTCACTACCTAACTTCGCCTAAGCCTGCTCAATATCCTTGACTCTCAATCCCTTCTTATTCTTCCAATCCATCATCTTTATTTTGGCAACATGCCCCTTGATCCTCTAGATCACAATTCAACAATGCACTTTCCTTCACCCTTGAATCCCTTATCCTTCTTCCTTTCATGCCTTGTTAATCCTAAATTCTGGGACACCCTCACTACCCATGCAACCATGAGGATTACATTTAATGCAAATTCATGATATCTGACCTTAACTAGGGTCTTCCCCACTAGATAACTATCCTTTTATTCATTCTGATTGACTTTCTATAGTACTCAGGTATTCTATCATAGCAGCTATTCCAAATGTTTTCTCTTTTCCAATCTCCAACCTGAACCCCACACTCCTCTCTCTCAACAGAAGGATCTACCGCCTACTTTACTGACAAAACAAAGAAGTACCATTATCTTGCCTCCCTACCTGCCAACATAAAAAGATTCCTTTGTCTTTGCCCCTCTTCTATTTCTTAGCTCAAGTGTCAGAGGATGAAATGGCCCTTATCCTTTCCGAGGCTGAGCCTCATACTTCTATCCTCAATCCCACTGCTTCCCATCTCCTTCTGAATCTGGCTGTACCCACCCACCCTGACATGCACACACACAGACACACACATATGCATGTATGTATCGATCTACATATACATGTAGATCGATACATATATCTCTATCTATATCTATATCAAACCTCTCTTTGAGCTGATTTAAACTCTAATGGCCTTGCTCTTGGTTTTCATGTCCTTTTCTCTTTCTATGACATTCTTTCTTCCTGGATGCTTTTCCCTTCCTTATATGACACTGTTCTCTCCTGGTACCAACTGTCTAATGACTTCTTTTCAGTCTCCTTTTCTCCTTATCTTCCTCCTCCCACCTACATATTTGAATGTCCTCCAAAGCCCTCTTCCCTTCTCTTACATTGTGATGTTTGATGATCTCATTGACTCTCATATGTCCACTTTTCATCTTCGTGAAGATGACCCTACAGTCCTTATCCACTTTCACCTTACATTTCCAAATTCCATTCCCTCATGTCAGGCTGTCTTTTGCATCCCCATATTTTTGTTTCCTTGGTACCTTGAATCCAAAATAATATCCTCGCTCTGCCAACTACCCTGTTTCAATTAATGGAACCACCATCACCCTAGATTCCAAGGCTCAAAACATCATGGTCATTTTTCACTACCCTTATCCTTCCATCCAATCACTTACCAAGTCCTGATAAATTCAAACTCAACATCCTCTCAAAGATATACATACATACACATGTACATGCATACACACATACATACACACATATATACATACATATGTGTGTATATACATATATGTTATTTTTCTGGCACTAGACAGGGCCCTAAAAGTGTCTAAGGCATGAATTACCTGTTAAAAAATGTTTCAATATAAATTGGGGCAGCTAGGTGGTGCAGTGGATAGAGCACCTGTGCAGTTCAAATCTCACCTCAGACACTTGATACTCACTAGCTGTGTGACCTTGAGTAAGTCACTTAACCCCAATTGCCTCATCCTGGGTCATCTCCAGTCATCCTGATGAATATCTGGTCACTGGATTCAGATGGCTCTGGAGGAGAAGTGAGGCTGGTGACCTGCACAGCCCTCCCTCATTCAAAACAGTCAAGTGCAAGTTATGTCATTATTTCTCTGATGGCATGATCTTCGGCAAGAAAGGACAAACACACATCAATATAAGTTAAGAGACTCTTTTGCTAGAGTCTTCCTCATGTCTCCTTGTGCTATAGAAGTTTAGAGATGATCTTAAAGTCAGGGAATTGCCAGGGAAACTCACTCTTGAGAAGGTCTCCCCATGCTGGAAAGTCTTCAAGCAGAGCCTGGTGATGGACTTTATTTCCATAATCTGAGTACATGCCTTATCAAGTCTGAAGAAATTCATCACCAATCTGGCTGATGATTATTATTTTTTTGCCTGTAGTAAGTCCCGAAAACCTACTATGTCAAAAGGCTGTTATAATTCATGGATAGAGTATCCACACTGATGAAGGCATGTCTCTTTTAAATATTCAAGTGCTTTTATTTTAGTGTGAACCAGTGGTTTCATTGGTGTAGAGAGCTTCCTGGTGAGAGAGGTCTCTCTGAAAATGCTGATTGGTGAAAGGCCTGCATTCTCCAGTGTTAGAGAATTGTCTGGAACACTCAAAGTTTAAATCAGTCAATCAGGGTCACACAGCCTGAATGTATCAGCGGGAGAACAAGCTTCAGAACTGCCCTTGCCTACCACCTCCTTCCCCCAAGGTGACCTCATCTTTAATTTGGGTCCCCAAATAGTGTCTGACATAGTAAGCACTTAATAAATTTGTATATCTATCTAGTGTCTACTTATTAGCAGGCTATCTATCATCTAGCTACTTCTTTATAGATTTTTTATCTATCATCTCTCTCTCTCTCTCTCTCTCTCTCTCTCTATATATATATATATATATATATATATATATAAATCCTGAAATTATCCTGAATTATCCTGAAATATCCTGAATTATTCTGAAATTGTCCTGAAATATTCAGTTCAATTCTTCAATGCTTGCTAGATGCAGGGATACAAAGACAAAAATGAAAATACCCCTGTCCTCAAGGAGTTTACATTCCACTGGAAGGTGAGAGACACTAAATGGGGTCCTCTTTAATGAACAAACACTAATGAAAATATAGATTAGTATCGATTTTTTTCCTTTCTCCTTGGAAAAAAAAATGAGTCAGGTTTTGTTTTTTGGTTTGCTTGTTTGGTTTTTTTTTTTTTGCTTTTTCCTTTCCTTTCTTTTTTACTGAGGCAATACTAAAATGATTGATCCTGGAGCTAGAAGGAACATTAAAAATATAAAATAAAATAAGATAAATAAGAAATTAAACATAAATAATAAAATAAGAAATATAAAATAAGAAATAATCTGCCTATAGTATACTTTTAAAAAAGTGGTAAGTTGAAGTCCAAGTAAGTAAGTGCCCTGTTCACCAAATGAGGGTCACAACCCAGATGTCCTCTATCCTAGGGCAGTGTTCTTTCCTCTCTGCCCCACTCACTGCTCATAGCAGGAGAATTCCTCTGCAAATGAAACATTCTCAGAAGGTTCTAAGATGTGGCTAAACATCCAACACTGTATTAGGTAATCTGAAACTCTTGGCTTGGAAAACTGGGCGGTGAGTTTCATGAGGCTAAACCTTCTGACTCCGGCTGTCTACTGGCTCTCGCCAGTTTATGCCTGTCATGAGATCAGCTTTAGCCCTATTTCCATAGCTGATCCTTTGGTTCCTGCAGAAACCAGGAAGTAAAGAGATTTGGGCTTTTACTATTTGTTTGTTAGGATATTGTCTTTGTCTTTAATTTATATTTAGCAAGGTCCTTATGTTTGGAATTTAATTATTTCATGCCTTTCAAGGAGAGTTCAGTTTCATTTGACTTTTGGCAGGTTATACTCCTCCATACTCCTCCATGACCAGTTTGTAACACTTGCCCAACTACTAGCTGGAATGAACTTGCTTAAACTAGTAAGTGATCATCACATTCCCCGTATACCTACCTTTACCTGGTAAAGCCAGGTGTTTATGGGAGAACTGATTTCCGTTTCTCATGCGTATCTTTAGCTATTCTTAATTTTGACCACTACAAAAGAACCCCTTTCTAAATCGTTCACTTACAAAAACATCATTTTATTTTGTACTTTCTTGAAAAGATTGTTTATCTATTTATTATTGAGAAGATGAAAGCAGCCACAATTTTCCTTCTCTACTTGAGAAGATGTCTATTATCTTTACACTCCCTACCCTCCTTCAACTCTTTCTTTAAAGAAGAAAAGCTCTCCTCCCTGCCAAGACTAAGAGACTGTGTAGAAGATCAGGTTTTGGAGTCAGAGGATCAAGATTGGAATTCTAACTCTGTCACTTCCTGTTTAATTTTAAGCAACTCATTCAACCCCTCTATTGCCTCAATTTCCTCATCTGCAAAATGAAGAGGTTGTAATAGGTGACCTCTAACATTTCTTCCCATTCCAAATCCATGGTCTTATGACCTGTGCTCTTGATCCTAACTCTACATCCCTCATCAAAGCCTTTCTCATTCAATTATTCCTTCTTTCCCTTGCATTTTCAATCCACTTCTCACTACTCATTCCTTTGACTCTGCCTACCAATATATTTAGGTACTCCTAAAAGAATACTAAGTCCTTTCAATCCTTCTACTTTCTCAAGCTATTTGTTCATCTTTTTTTTCTTTACCAAAGTTCTGAGAAAACTGTTTACATTTTACATTCCCATTTCCTCTCTGTATGTTCAGTTCATAAACTCTTGCAATATAGTTTTTGCCCCCATCACCACTGAGAAGGCTCTTTAAAAAATTAATAGTAACATTTTAACTAGTAAATCAGAGATTATAAGATTTAGAGATGGACAACTGCAGCTAGGTGAGGCAGTGGATAGAGTCCTGGACCTGAAATCATGAAGACCTGAGTTCAGATTTGACCTCAGACACATATTAGTTGTGTGACCCTGGGCAAGTCACTTAAACTTTTTGCCTCAACTTCATCATCTGTAAAATGATCTGGAAAAGGAAATAGTAAACTCCTCCAGTATCTTTGCCAAGAAAATCCCAAATGGGGTCATGAAGAGTCAGACATGACTGAAACAAGTGAACAGCAACAAAGAGATGAACTAGATATTAGAGGTTATCTAGTATAACTCCTACCTCACACATAACAATTAAGATTTTTAATTCCACTCCACTGACTCTAGTCTCACACATGTTCATAGAATTTAAGAGTTGGAAGAGACCTCAGCGGCTTAATACAAACCAAAATCCAAAAAATAATCATGGAGAATAGAAGAGATACTCAAGGAATGAGCAAGGTCAAATGACATTGGCTCCCTCTCTGAAATTCCTTGCCTTGCACTTAAGGTCTGATCCAATATGGTCCCAGATTCTAGGAAATACTTTGAATTACTTCGGATTAGCAAAAATTTTGATATCCACTCTTTTGTGTCAGTTGTCTTGTGTATATTTGTATGCACTTCTATTGAGGCTACGCTAACTCAGAACATCTGACCCTTGACCAGCTGAAACTGATTTGAGCTGGTTTTCCCCTCTTTCATTTAGTGCTCTGTCAACTGAGTACTCAATTTCATTCCATATTCATTTGGTTTTTTTGCTCTCTTTGGCTATGTCTTTAGTTCTGTGAATTTTAAGAATGGATATTACCCAAAGAAACATGCAAAAGTGGTAGTTCTTAAAGAGTATAGATAAATGTCTGTTACAGATATTGTAGCAGCTGTTGGAATAAGGAAATCAGAAATGTCAAGTGCTATTCAAGTCCACAAAGCAATGAGATCAGTTAATCTAAAGCACAGAGGAAAGCATGGCAAAAATAAATAAACACAAAGTAAATAAAGAAATAAACAAATGAATAAATAAAGCCAAGAACTGATGAGATATTGCCGCCAAATGGCTTAATTAATTACCAGAAAGCAAGCAGGCCCTCAGAGGGACCTGGCAGCTAGAGTGGCTACTAATTTCTCTATAGTTCATCTTAGTTTTTTTGAAGTTATAAAAACAATAAAATCAGTTTAAAAAAAACAGATACTAACTATTGCTACAAAGAAAACAATGCTCTTAGACAATGTGAATGTAATATAAATATCGGAGTACTAAAACTGGAAAAATATAATTTTGAATGATGAAATTTAGTATTCACTCAAGAATATACTAAAACTGTTGTCAGAAGAAACACAGGAAAACCTGTAAGATGCATCTTAATTTGATGGTAAAAAAAATCCATCTCTCCCCCCAAAAAATATGGGGAATCTTTTTTTTTATTTTCAATGAACCTGGAAGTCTTGACCACACTGAGGGAATGAGACTCTAGTGAACATTTTGACATACTGGGAAACAGAAATTCAAAGAGATGGAATGCTGAAACAAAGACTTTTGTGATGCCATGTGATAAGTGCTGTTTCAAGATAGTTTCATTTCACCCAATGCCAAATCCTTTAGAACAAATGATTATAACAAAAAAGATATATTGTACATTCATTTTTTTTAAAATTAGAAAAGGTTGCAATTATAATGTAATGTTATTTCATATGTCAATAAATAGAATTATTTTACTTTGCACACCATTCTAACTGCTCAACCTTATTTTTTACTAGTCCCATACAAGTACCTAAGTTCCATCCAAATTGGATGGTTCATCATTACCTGAATGTGCCTGACATCTTTTCATCTCCATCCTTTAGCTTTCGATGTTGCCTACACCTAGAATGCCTTCTCACTTTGTCTTTGATGGTCAAAGCCTTACTCTTCTATCAAGTCCTCTTGAAAATACTCTATTCTACATGAAGACTTTCTTGATCCTGTCAACCAGGTATGATATTTCCCTCTTCTGACTATACAGAATATGTTGTTTGCATCTCTACTGTGGCACACATCATGTCATTATACTCTGATTATTTGTTTTCATCTTATCTCCCCACCCACATTCTCTCTAGTCTGTATGTAACCTCCTTCAGGCCAGAAACTGTCTCGTTCATCTTTGTATCCTCCAAGGCCTTACTTAATGACTATTATTATAATAACTGATATAATAAAGTCATGTAAATATCGACTGAACTTGATTAAATTGGCTGGTAATATGTAAATGATATTAACTTTGAGAGAAACTGATGATGTTATCTCAGAATTCTTAGAATTAAGGAAGAGATCACTGTAGGCTTTTTTAATATTTTATTTTTTCCATTTTCATGTAAAAACAATTTTTAACATTCTTTTTAAAATTGAGTTCCAAATTCCATCTCGTCTTCTCTCCTCTTAAGCCCTCCCTGAGAAAGCAATCAATTTGATATAGGTTACACATGGGTAGTCATGCAAACTATATTGCCGTATTAGTCATGTTGTAAAAGAAGGTAGTAGTATTTCTGAGTATATACAAAAGGTATGTACAGTTTTATAGCCCTTCAGCATAGTTCCAAACTGCTCTCCAGAATGGATCGATCAGTTCACAACTTCACTGACAGTGCATTAGTGTCCCAATATCCTTAATCCCCTCTACTATTTGTCATTTTCCTTTGCTGCCATATTAGCCAATCTAATAGGTCTGAGGTGGTACCGCAGAGTTGTTTTAATGTGTATTTCTCTAACCAATAGTGATTTAGAGCATTTGGCGTCGCCAGAAAGATTCTAGAACAGATTAATAAGGTAAAAGAGAAATTAGATGATCAGTATGGGCTTAGTGAGAATGAACCATGACAGTTTAATCTAACTTCATTTTTAAAATTGGGTTCTTGTGCTGTTACACCAGAAAAAGACCATGAATATGGTAAATCCTGATTTCAAGTACTTATTTGACTATCTTTCTTGCAGTGAACTCAATGCTAAATTTGGATAATGACACTGATATCAAGGACTTGCTGTTTTAGCAGAGTGGTTACTCCTTCTACCAACACCATTTCCAAGTCCTTTATAGATTAGCAGATGGCTACTAGTGTTACAATTGCCAAAAAATTCGTCCCTTTGTGGCTGACCTGATGGAAGAGCCTCCTGGTTCACAAAGTGGGGAAATAAGTGGGTTTTTTTTAACATACAGTTAAATCCATGTGTTTAGTTGAACAACTTTCTCCAAAACCATTTTAATTAAAAGATTAATGTCAACTTGGATGGAGAAATGCAGTGGGCTCTTTTCTCTCCAGCATTTTATCAGTGACTTGGATAGAAACCTAAAATACCTACTGGTACCATCAAATGGTTCAACACCAAATGGAAATATGGGTTTATCAGTGATAATATACTAAAGAAGATACATTTCCTCCTCACCTCATTGTGCCCTAATGACTATCTAACTTGCAGCTGAATCCTCCTTACAATGTGTCCTTCTATATATCTCTCCATATTAGAATATAAACTCCATAAAAGCAAAGATTTTCTTAGTTTTCTATCTCTAGCCCCAGTTTTTAACATAGTGCTTTTCATATTAACTAGCATTTAATAATGCCTTTTCATTCACTGATTCACATTTACAAAATTTGCCAATGACACAAAGCTGGGATGGATGCCTGATACATGCTTAGTGACAGAAATGGAATTCAAAGAAAAATCTCAGTAGTCTGGGATGATGGTCAAAAATCAACAAGATGAACTTCTAAGATTTAGATTAAAATATAATTTGCATAACATTTCTCATTTCATTGTGAAGGTAGAAGTATGGGCTGAATATGTGAAATGCTGTATATATGTTAGGCACAGAAAATGTATTAGTTTTGCTTTGCTATTAGATGGTTCATAGAAGGGCATGTCACATTCAGAAACAAATGTAATGTAAAAAACACAGGGTGGGATAAAAATAAGAAAAAAACTTAAATAAAAGATGAACTGGCAGCTTCAAAATATGAATTGCATAAAGACAGAGCTGGTGTGATAGTAGTTTAATTAAAAAAGAGCTAGAATTTTCAATTGACTGCATTAGATATTGTAGAAAGAATCCTTGCATTGAGAAACCCTACTGGGTAATACCAGTTAACCTGTAATATTCCTTCTAGAAGTAAGATTTCATGACCATTTAACAAATTTCCCCAAGGAAGAGAGGTGAAAGGAAAAGTAAATAGCAAGTCCATCTCAGCTAGAAAACAATTGGCTCCCATATATCTCTTTACACTTGGGAAGATATCAAAGGTTTGCTGACTAAGAGGGTTTGGGAACTGGTTGTGGCAACTGCTTTGTATCCTTAAGCCTTTGCAGAAAATGGTGATGATAATGTTCAAAATCTTTGCCTTTTGCCAGTTTCCAGTTTTTTTATATCAACAACCCATCTGAATAGGTAAGGTTGAGTTGTTGCAATTGTTCGCTGTCACTTCTTTAAAACTTTGTAATTTCTTCTAATTTAATACCTATTTTGGTCTTTATTCTTTTGTATCTGTGTTCTGCCTACACATAGATGGTTCCTATAGGATTTCCTTTTCAATAATCATTAATTTTCTCTCTGGTCAATTTCATTTATAGTCAATTTCATTTTTGTAATGACCTTCCGTATTCTCCATATTCGGTGTCTTTTGACTCTTCAGGAAGTATTCATGATGTAAAAAGACATAAGAAGTCTAGAACCTTTGACTACTCTTATTTCTCAAACCTGATTTTTCCCGTACACTTTTTTCTTTTCTTCCTTGTGCTCACTTTGTCACTGAACTTAGGAAGTACCAAAATGTAAGTTGATTTAGTTTTAAGAATCCTATCAATTCTTTGAAGACTTTCTCTAGCTTTCATCTTCTGCAACATGATATTGGTATTTAAATTGCAGTTATCTTCATATTCATCTATTTGCTTATGTTTTTATTTTCAAGTTCTCTCTTTTTGACTTTGTTTAAAAGTTGGTACATTTCCCCATCTTCAATCACATTGGTGGAATAAGTATTGCATTTATTGACCTGGATGACAATACCAACTCTGCTACTTACTAGTTACATGACTTTTTTAAAATCAATTTTATTTCATTTTCAATTTCTAATTCTTTTTAACCTTCCCTCTCATTGACAAAGGAATAAAGATAAAGCCAGTTATAAACACATATAGTCAAATAATACAAATTACTGCATTTGACATAGCCAAACTCTCTGTCTCTCTTTCTGTCTCTGTTTCTCTGTCTCTATCTGTCTCTCTCATCCTTATGTCCTTGGGTAAATCACTTCACCTTTCTTGGTCTCAATTTCATTATCTGTAAGGTAAAGGCCCTGAACTAGATGACCTCTAAAACTTTTTCCAGTTCAGGATCTGTGATCATGGGTCAGAAATCCCATAGTACTTGTTTTCCAAGATCTTCTACAGATGTCCTTTCACAGTGCCTCAGCAATCATATCTGCCCACTTGTATACTTCAGAACTTAACAAAAGTCTGTGTAATTGATCACATTTTCTCAAAGGCTTTTTTCTTGATCAATGCTTTTTCATGCTTGCTGTAGTCAAAGGGGACAGGCTAGAGAGTTCTTAGATTATATCTTAGCACTCAGCAAAGTGATTCTCACAGAGGCCAGGGATCCTCACTAAAGGGAAGTTGATAACCATACCTCTAGAAAGAATTAATCATTTTTACCCATAGTAGATATAAGTGAAAGGGATGATTTGACTGAGATGAGTTCAGACAAAGACCCCAAATTGTGTCACAAACTTGATTTTAAAGGAACTTCATGCAAACTTTTCACGGTTGGTGAAACAGATGAATGACATTTGTAAAACTAAAAGCAACAGCTGGCATCTGATCTATGAACTCTGCCAAATGCAAGTGTCAGGGTGAGTTCAGCACCCCAAGAAATAATTTCCTTGAGCCTTGGGCTAAAGGAGCTTCTTTAGGTAATCAAGTAAGTGACCTGCATTCACTCAAGCAAAGTGATCAGAAAGTTAATCCAAACAGAGAGCACTAGAGACAGGCACATGGGGGAAAAAAATAAAGAGAGGAGGTGCAGGAGGGAGGAAAGGGGGAGAAGAACAGTGACATTTGGTGATGAACCATATGTGCGTGGTTTGAAAGACATGACTGAATTGTTTTTGGTGCAGTATTATTCTGACATTTAGAACAAGGCATTTTTCCATTTCCATTAATGTACTGCCAAATAGAAGGAGAACTGCCGTGAAATGAAGACTAAAGAAAGCTGTTCCTCAAAGTTGTGCTGAGATATTATTGATGAACTCATGGCAAATGGAGATTCAAGGTGAAGTGTGAGTTGGTTAGCCAGTGGAGGAAGAGAACATGATAACAGCTCATGCTTTTGCCTTTCTTTGTATTCCTAGCTGTGTCTGACACATAGTAAACAATTAAATGCTTGATTGTTTTAGCTGTTCCAAAAGAAAGACAGGTCAGCACAAGGCACAGAAAGGCTGCCTCTTTGCAGTACTTTATAAACCTCTCAGTTTCCCCAAAGAGAGACACTTGTTACTAATCAAATCATACCTTTAGAGAAGGAAGTGAACTTGGAGATCAGGTAGTCCAAACAAGTAGTCCAATCTAGAACCCTGAAGGAAACTGAGTCCAGAAAAATAAAGTAATTTGTCCAAGATCACATGGGTTCTAGGATATAAAATAAAAGAGAAAACCATAAATGGAAACAAGTTGAAAAATATCCTTTGCCTTACCTAGCACCCATGTGACCTTGGACAAGTCAATTGTGAACTAGTCCAAATACTTTTTTTCCACCTTTCAAATCCATCTAAGACAGTTCCCAAAATATTAGGTACACATAAGTAACTAGTAATTGGCTTATCCTTTTTCTTTTATTCTGATTAGTTCAAGTTAGAGACAATTTCACACTTGCATAGACAGAATTAAAGAGCTAAAAAGACCCTCAGTAGCCATCTCATCCAGATTGCATCTGAAGGATCCCCCCTCATAACATTCCCCCAAAAAGGCAATCAAGCATTCACACTTCAATGGGGAGAAGGCCACCTTCTCCCAAAGCAATGTGTCCTTCTTTTATATAGCTCAGATGTTAGGAAATTTTTTTGCTTACCTTAAGCCAAAAATCTGCATCTGTTTAGAGGGGATGAAGGTACCCTATAAAGGCCATGGGAAAGAAAGCTCAGAGTGCAGTTTGGAGACATGTTTAGCAAGAGTGGAGGGTACTCCCAATGTGGAAATTCTGAGGCTGAAATGAGCCTCCCAAGTTGAAGAACTGGGACATAGTAGAGGAAGTGTGGAGTGCAGCCTAAAGAGGAATGAAACTTGTTAATGATTCAAGCTATTCCAAAGTGAAATGGGTCTTTCAAGGCAACCTCCACTGTTTTCCCTCCACTAGAGATCTTTAGCCAACTTAAATCAATTCAATCACCATTTATTATCTATCACTGTGTACAGTGATGAGCAAAGATACACACACAAGAATGAAAGTCTTTAACCTTAAGGAACATAGATTCAAATTCCAGGAAGGTACGTCAGACAAGGGATTCTTTCTAGGTCATAGGTTAGATCAGACATTGCATAAGGTCCTTTCCATATTGAGAATTTTGAGATTTTCTGCAGTTATCTTATCAAAACTCTTCATTGCAAAATTAACAGACATAGCAAGATTCTTCCCTAGTGAGTCTACAGGATGTTCCAATGATCAGTAAAGTCATGGTCAGATATCCCAATGAGGGAGTAGAGTCACTATGACAAGTGCATCAAGAAGACAATTCCATGTCTGTGTAAAGGACAAGACTTTCTAACACTTTCTATACCTCTAATGTAGCTAAAGACAGAATTCCCATTGTTATCTTATTTAATTCAACACCTTTTACAGGTGCTAAATTAAATAGTCCATACCTCATACATACATACATATGCATACTATCCATAGTTTATAAAGAATCAAAATGTATCTTTTTTATGGGAAACCAGGATGCTTACTTTTCCTTGTCAGATCAAACTCTTCCATTCGTAGACACTGTGATACTTAGGTTGCAGCTCACTGATTTGGTAATTATACCTGCAGAGAAAATGACCTGACTTTACAAGGGAATGTTCCAAAGAAGAAACCCTTTCAAAGAGTGACTAAGTGAAGGACAAAGAAAAACACTTTACTGCATTTATCTCCCAAGTAGCTGGATGAATAATAGTTCTATGGGAAGCAGAAAGCTTGAATGTCACTAAGCCAACAGGACTGAAACATTTCTGGCTCACAGGTGCATTTCCCCCCAACTTTATTCTTTGCCACTGAGACGTCAAGCCACTGACTCTGTGTTGCTCCTGAAATCACCGTGCTCATTTGTAATCCAAGTAAAGTCACCAAGGACCATAAATAGTCCCCTGACCTCCTTAGGGCTGAGCTCCACGCTCTGTTACCTCACTAAGCAGAGCATGGTAAAGTCCCGTCTCACCCAGTACAAGTAGTTTTCCAATGACTTTCCCTGCCTGTGTTCAAGTTCAGAGTCACCAAGTTGGGTGTGCATACTGGATTACATATAAACATGGTGCCCCATGGGCGCTACTCTCTACAATCCTCCGTAAGCATTTACTCTAATTGGAGACTGAGTACAGCATGGAAGATTAGAACTGAAGGGAGCTTTAGCAGACATCTGCTATAATTCCCACATTTTACAGATCAGCAAACTATGGCTCTGAGTAGTTAAGTGATTTAACCAAGGTTATGCAGATAGTGTGTGACAGAGAAGGATCTCAATCCAAGGTGCACCAACTACTCATCCAATATTCAATGCCAAGAACTTATCACAAATTAAATACCTTTATGCCCCAGAGAACAGATTTAGAGGCAACATGGTACAGTAGAAAAAAGCCCTTAGTCAGAAGCCAAACCTGGGTTCAAATTCTGCCTCTGTTTTTGTTGTTGCTGTTATTTTTGTTTGGGGAGCGTGTTGTTTTTAATTTGTTTTGTTTTTTATTTTATTACTGGGCTACCTTGGGCAAGTCAGTTATCCTTCTGGAGTTATCATCTTCCCCATCTGAAAAATAAGCATATTGCCTCTGAGGTCCCTTCTATCTAGTTTTTAATCTATGAACCTATGCATTTTGGGCATCCTTTTTGTGGGGTTCAGATAGAAGTATTCCTAGGAAAAGTCAATATCTTTTTTGAACTCCTTAATAGTGAACATTGCACATCCTGCTGCATAGTGGATAGAATATTATTAGGCCCAGTCTTTTTGGTTTGGGCCTATGATTTCACTGGTGAAAGGAACTCTAAGAGTAGACATTCTCTCCACTGATTTAGATAAGCAACTGATCTGTACCAATGTTTTTGAAAGTTTCTTGGAGTACTGATATGTTAGGTAACTTGCCTATGATCACACGACTAGTGTGTGAAAGGGTCAGGATTTGAACTCAGGTCTTCTTGATTCTATCTATTACACTTCACTGCTTCTTACCTACCTGGTATGGAGAGGCTCATGACTAAAAGACTGATCCCCAAGTGATGAATTTTTTTTTCTATTTAAGGAGAGAGCTTAGCTCAGAGATGTCCTTATTTCTCACCTCACTGCATAATTTGGGGATTTCTCTTTTTTCCCAGTCACCTAGGAAGCTCAATTTGGGGATAAGCTCATTACCCTATAAGATTTCATCAGTATTAGCACTACATGCCATTACTATTTGTCAGCTCTCTGGTTAGAGGTGAAGAATTCCAAACCTCCATGTAAGGAGAAAATTCAGTTCAGACATCGCCTCATTTCCCACCTCATTGAACTACTTTGGATTTTCTCTCATTGTCTTCTCCGTTGTGTCCCCAAGTTGGATACCATTGGAGGAAAGTGTAAAAAGTGGTGTTGAATGATATCAGCAGAGGATGTTAGGTGCATAACGTGTACTCTGATGATCTCAACTACCCAAATGGATCTCTGATCTCAACAATGTTGGACATCCTCTTTAATAATGGGGATCACAGTTGATTCTTTCCTGCCTATCCTGAGAGACCCTTTTCCTTGACCTCTCATAAGTTCAGGCCTGGAAATCCAGTCAACATAGTAGTGGCATTCCTCAGTTTCCCTTGATGTCACAAGCACATCAGTGAAGCACATGAATTGTTGAAAATTATCTTTCACTGATGAAATCGTAGATTCTCAAAGACCTTACATATATCTTCTTCTCTTGGGTTAGTGTTAGTTCCTCAGTCTCTATATTCTTTGCATGTGGTTTGTGTGCTGGGCCTCAGTTGTAACCTTGATAATAAAATGATGTTTAAAAACAGTTATAAATGTAATAGTAGTACTCCCAGAAAGGCAGCCCCATAATCAGAAAGCCTCCATTCACAAGTAAAATGAAACAAAACTTTCCCTAGACATCTTTCTAATACTTGTCAGTTCAGACCTGGACAATATGAATTTGAAGATATGGAGCCTGATATTAACCCTAATCTCTGTGGTACAGCAGTGATATTGATTGCAGTAGGATATTTTTATAGAATAGACTCCTAGGGAAATATTCAGTCCTTTTCAGGTTCCTTTTAGGGAACTCCTAGCTCTCTAATAAGCAATTCACACCAATTGCCAAGGTTTACTCTTTATGATGATTCTACCCTATCTGTGTTTTGGCTTTGACACAGTAAACAATTCCTTCTATCTTCTCCAAATCCTCTGTAGTGTACTTTCCTGACCAATCTCTCTGACATGTTGTCAGGTATCACTTTCAAAAATGCTTTATCTTTATTCCCTCTACTGTCTCTAAATCCCTCAGGGACTCCTAAGATTTTCCCTTTGTACTCTGTCCATAACAGAGCTTACTTTCTTCCATTATAGCCAATGGCTACTTTTATGATAGTGTCTATAAAAATCTAACTTTCTATTTCCACTCTGATTATTTCACTTTTTTTCAACCTTGTAGTTTCTCTCCTAGTTCAATAACTGAAAAAGACTTCAGATGTCCATCTGGTCTGATCTCCTCATTTTGTAGAAAAGGAAATTGTTAAACTACTCACCCATGATCATAGAGGTAGCAAGTGTCAGAGGCAGGATTTGAATCCTGGTCCTGTGATTTCAGGGTCATTGTTCTTTCCTTTAACCATACTTATCATCTAGTCTATTGAAAGGTAGCTTTGTGTAGTGAAAAGCATGCTAAATTTGGCATCAGATGATATGTTACAGCCCTATGTCAGTTAGTAGCCAATAACCTTCATCACTTAAGTCTAAACTTCAATTTGATTTGGATAAAATAAAACATTTCATTAGATTATTGCAAAAATCAAAAGGAAATTTATATGGAGATGTTCTGTAACTATAAAAACATTATACACATATATACATTATCAGCTGTAATTGTTATGTAAATTAATGATACTTGGCTTTTCAGTTAACAAGATTATTCTCACAAATGAACCTATTGGAGATATTGCTCTCCCCTATTACTTCCTGAAAATAGTCACATGAGATATTTAAAAGACAGATTAAGTCAATACAAATTGATTTGAACTTTTGTTTCAACATTTACTAGTCGTGTGACCATGGATAAGGCACTTAATATTTTGAGGGTCTCAGCTTCATTTGTAAAATGAAAATGATTATCTCTATAGTCCCAGCCAGCCATAAATCCCATGATCCCCAATCTTTTGCCCAAATATTTGCTACTTCGGAAATGTCTGTTGAATTGAATTAAAGCTTGAATACTTCTCTGTCTTCTCACCACTTAGTATTGATATGACTTCCTCTAGAGTATCTCTCATCATTCCTAAACATTCTTTTCCATACCCAGATGGATTTTTTTCTTTGGGTATTAGATCATCTTATATCACTATCTTCTCACCAAATTCTCTGACAAGCAGTGCATAATCCTTCTGCCAAAATGTTTTCACCTGCAGCTTTGACTGCATCAGCTCCCTGCTCCTGATCCCTATACTCATGTTTTCCATGAGTTTCTCTCACTTAAAGGAATCACAGAATTTCAAAGTTGGAAAGCACCTGAGAGGCTTTCTAGTTTATCCCACTAAAACACATCCAGCAAGTGTCCATCAGCCTCTTCATGGACACCGCTGGTGATAGGCTGTTCAGTACTGACTCCTAAGATTGTAGAAGAAAGTATTTTACAAATCTTGAAATAGCATAGAATTGTGAGCTATTATTCCTTGAGACAAAAGCACTCAGTTATTGGACTACTATGACTGTTCAGAGCATTTCCTAATATTGAACTGAAATCTTCTTCCCTGTGATTTCCATGCCTTGGCTCTAGTTCTGCCTTCCTTAGCCAAACCAAACAAGTCTAGTTTATTCATCCACATAAGAATCCCTTAAATCTCTGATGATGGCTATTGTGTATCCTCAATGTCTTCCTTTTTCTGGGTTCAATACCCTCAATTCTGCCAAACAATCTTGAAAATCCCTTTACCACCCTGACTTCCTTCATTTGCCTGCTTTCCAATATGTTTCTTCTGATATATGGCAATCAGTAGTGGATGCAGATTTGAGATATGTTCGATCGGAGTGTATCACATTTACTTCCCTCCCATTGGACAGTAAGATACCATTTGTTTTTGCTTTCGTTTTTCCTTTGACTTCCACACCACAGTGTTGACTTATACTGCACTTTCAGTCCATTAGGATCCCTATACTTTCTCACATGAAACATAGTTTTGGACTCAGGTTTTTCTGACTTCAGGGCCACATAGCTTTCCCACAATCACACAACTAGAAAGTGTGTTAGGTAAGATTCAAATTTAGGTGCTCCTGACTCCAAGTCCATCACTCTAATCTGTGCCATCTTCCTCCTTTTCTAAGGGTTCACAAACTATGCTTTGAGTAATCTGTTCTGGAATCTTACCAAGAACTGATGTGACATCCACAGACCTAAAGCTTAAGTATGTTATTTCTTCTCCATTTTGAAACAAGGTCTTCCAGAAAATTATTTCTCACTTCCCTATCTCACTCATCTATGCTATACTTACTCTCATCTAGCCATAACTTACCTAATATGGCCTTACTTCATTGTATTCTTTTTTAAAAAATATTTATTTAAATTTTAATTTATGGAATAAAAAATCATTTTCATAATGTAGTATAATAAAAAGATGACTGCACATGAAACTACATTATGTACAACTTTCTATTCCTTTTAAATATTAATAAAGTTATCATGTAAATTTCTTTTTTTTCTTCCCTCCAATGTACCATGTCTCACATATCTGAGTCACACACTGTTTCAAAAGATCATCCTATTTCATGAATAATGCTACTTCTAATTTGAGTCAGGGATGTGAAGACATGATTCTCTTTTGAAGGATCTAAAGATGTTGCCACAGAAAAACTGAGGGGCATGGAGAGGACAGGAGGAGGAATATATTAGCTCTCTTTCAGTATTTGAGATCATAGGATGTAAGGTCATAGATTTAAAATCAAAAGGGACCATGCAAATCATTTAGTCAACCCTTTCATTTTAAAGGGAAGGAAACTAAAGACCAGAAAAGTTAAGTGATTTGGCCAGGATTCAAACTCAGATCCTCTCTCTCCTATTAATGCATTCTTTCCATTACACTAATCAAAGAGTTATCAGAGAGGATAGATCAGACTCTATTTGAAACCAAAAGAACTGTAAGTGTAGAAATTGTGATGAGACCACTTTAGGAATCAAGTGAAAACTTCCTAAAACTTGGAGTTACCCAAAGGAAAGAGGTTAGATGAGCACTTCTAAGTACGATGCAGTGAAGGTTCTTGTTCTGAAATGCTTCCCAATAGATGACTTCTGAGGTCTCCTTCAATTCGCAGATTATACGAGTCCTATTACTGATCCCCAGGGCCATCTTTCTTTCTTATTCAGCTGCTTAATTATTCATAGCTGAGTCTAAGAAAAAAACAAAAACTTTGGTCACTAACTTCCAACATGTTTTTTTACTCTGCACCAAATGCACAATGAATAACCTGCTCACCAGGAGAGGGATGAGGCAATTGGGGAGCCAGTATAAGCCCTCTTTTTCCTTTGTATACAATCATGATAGCCAGGGAAAGCTACCAAGGCAACAAACAAAGAGAATGTAAAACTAAATTACAAATTTGGAATCAGAGGACTTTAAATTCAATCCCCATCTTACTACTTTTGTGACTTCAGACAAATAACTGAACCTCTCTGGACCTCAGTTTCCTTATGTGCAAAATGAGGCACTTAGATCATCGGACTCCTAGCCTAGAGCCCTTTCTACCATCCTGTGCCATATCTGGTCAACTTAACTCTGAAATGTGGAGCTCAAAATGTTAACTGGTTCCTGCTTTTCACTTCAGGGAAGATGGGATTGCGTTAAGGGAAGTATTTATTGTACCTTTAGCCTAGAAAGCACATCAGTCCACTTGACCGCTCTGGGAGGAAAAATGCATGTAACCCAAATATAAATCACCAGCCATGGCAACTCCTGGGACAAATAAACGCCCTCCATCATGAAAAGACCCCACTGTCTTTTCACTCAGCTCAGGCCTTTGTCTAATAATAGAGTTGTTTCTTCTCATTGAACTTTTCTCATGTTGTTATTACTGTGCATTGTAATTAAACATTCTTCCTGTCTCTGCTTGGCAGCTGTCACTGTGTTCTGAGAAACCATTCATAACCCTATGCAGTATTAACCTATTCCTCTATTATACAGAGAACTTCTTCATGCGAAAAAAAAAATCAGATACATATCTTGAAAGAGCTTCCCATTTGTTCAGATAGACTAGATATTAATTAGCAAATTAGGCAGGGGGAAGGGGTGAGGATTCCTTTAAGTCACTGGACCTCCATGAGACTGAGAAGAGCAAGAGTGATCAGTGTTCTTCTTGAGTTATATTGGGCTCCTGTGTTAACTTCAACATAGCTTGGGAGCCTTTGTCTCACTGAATATTCATGGGCCGTGTATGATACAGACACTGAACCCAATTTAGTAAATGAATACTTGTAATTTCCACCAAGGGCCCGCTGAGAGATTATTATGCAGATTTATGAAGGAATATTGTTGAGCAATTCTTGGCTCTGTCTCCACTCACTGAGGACCAAAAGTATGTAAACCTCGAATAATTTCAGACTTATTTACAGGGAAGACTTTTCATCCTTTGAACTTTTCTGATGTGACTTCTCCATCTCTGCTTTGTCTCTCATATTATCCTCTCTATTCTTGCCCTTGAGCAAAGAGCCAGCATCACACCATGGGAGAGTGCTGCCAAGCAGCTCCCGACAATATCCTGGCTGCCATAATGCCAGCAATCTGTTCCCGATCCTGTCCCTGTAAAATCTCATTAAAGGCAAAAAAGGATGCATGGACACAAGCCTGCAGGTACATGGCCTGTCAGGCACAAGGCTCACGGAGTGGCTCCCCTTGTTCAGGGGCCTCCTGGTGACTTCAAAGAAGTCTTCGCATGTATTGGAGATCTGTGCTCAGAAAGCACAACCCAGTGTCAACTGCAGAAACAACACTATATAAAATTCATGCGCTTCCTCCCCCCTCCCATTCCCTTGGGTATCATTCTACATGCTTGTCCAGATCCTTAACAAGTCCATTTTCTCCACACCTGAATGTGGAGCATCATGTACAACACCACTGTAACCCACGTGAGATTTGAAAAATGAAGTAAACCCAGTGTGTTCCTTAAATATGTGTTCCTTAGCCACTCTAGATTTGGTGCTATCATGGTAATGCATGCAACTGGACATTGAAAAACAAATATGTCCACACTATAGAGATCAGAGTTGCCTGGCGTTCCTATAAGTCAATATCACTCATTCCTTGCTGGCTGTGCTGTGACTTACTGTGATCTGATCCAGCCAATCTAAAAATTCCTTGGAATTATTCAACAAAATGATTCCATTTGTTCTTATGTTTTGACCCAGATTTTGACCCAAAGGAGGTCAATGATGGCAAGGAAAGGTAAAATGTTCACTAATATTCGCAACATTAGTTACCAATCACCATTATTATTCACCAACATTATTGGCAAGGGTAAAAAGCAAGAAGCAAAACCTGAGTCTCATGATGAGAGAATGGCTGAGTAAAAGAGTGCTTCATGAATACAATGGAACATGATTGCACTTTAAGGAATAACAGATATGAAGAATTTGGAGAAAGACTTGAAGCAATTCCGAGCAACCAAAGCAAGGCAAAAAAAAAAAAGCAATCTATGCAATGGAAATAAAAACAACCTTAAAAATCAGGCGGGACGTTTGTTGGCATCATACTACCAGAGTTAAGATACACATCCTTCCTTTTTTCTCTCCATAAAGCATCTCCTGATTCTCCCCCCACCCCAGCTAGTGCCCTCCCTCCCTGACAAATTACCTTGTAATTATTTTGTACACACATATATGTATGTCAATGACATAGCATATAGCACATGCATGCATATATGTAATATATATTACATGTATTATTATATATGTGTAATATATATGCTGTCCTCTGATGAAATATAAACTTCT
Organism: Bettongia penicillata ogilbyi; assembly: GCA_023548195.1. Lineage (NCBI taxonomy): Eukaryota > Metazoa > Chordata > Mammalia > Diprotodontia > Potoroidae > Bettongia > Bettongia penicillata. The sequence goes on from JAJHZJ010000024.1 coordinate 5,649,460, forward strand.
TGAAGTCAGTAACTGATTCATTTTTATCTGTCTAGATAGAAAGTAAGACATTACCAGTAACAATCACTGTCTTTATTTACCACTTCTGTTTACACACACACACACACACACACACACACACACACACATATATATATATAGGATATATTTATACAAATAGAACTATTGTTCTATTTACCCAGTTTGAAATAATGTGCTTAGTTGTGGTATTTAGGTATTTTATTTGGAAGTGCTTACTAAGTTGTGCTATACACACATGTATATGTGTATGTGTGTGTGAACATATATATGAATAAATACACATACATACACATATATACTGTACAAATATGCATATATGTGTATGCATATGTGTACATGTATGTATGTATCTCTCTCTCTCTATATATATATATATACAATTTTGTAAATCTTCCCTTGTACGTATGCAAAGTAATATTTTTAAATATCTCCTATTGAGCATTCCTACATGGTGTACTGATAATGGCTGTTGGAATTACTTATCTGTATTTATCTAATTTTCCCATGATGAGCCTTTGGGGATATCATTGAGCTTTGCTGGGCCTCAGTTTCATCAACTGTCCATGAGAATAACAATAGCTGAACGTCACATTGTCTTTGAGGTTTGCCAGGTGCTCTACATATGTAGGTAGGTCCTGATTAGTGTAAATAATCAAACCCTGTGGAAGGGTCTCATTATTTGAATTGGTTGTACATATTTCCATTGGACTGGAACCAATGACTGTATTTTACATAATTATAACTTTAAATATTTTTAATTCAAAGACCTTCACCCATGTCACAGAACTCATTAGTCTCACTAATTGGGACTTAGCTGCCTATTCTCTCATATGATCAATACAACAACCTTTCGAGGTAGATGTTATTACTATTCCCATTTCATCAATGAGGAAACTGAGACAGAAAGAGGATAAATGACTTGCCCAGGGTCACATAGCTAGTTTTGAATTCTGGTCTTCCTAAATGTTAGTTTCATGCTATATCTGTTTTTTTGTTTTATTTTGTTTTGTTTTTTTTTTATTAAAGGGGCCATCCCTTGACTCACTTCTTAAAGAGACCTATTCACTGAATGGGTGTTGCCTCACTCAAAGTGAGAACTTGAAAAGACCTTAGCTTAAAAGGGCCAAGGTCTCTCATTGAATCCTGGGCCATTTCCAGTTGTCTTGATGGATGTCTGGCTACTAGACCCAGATGGCTCTAGAGGAGAAAGTGAGGCTGGTGACTTTATTCAGCCCTCCCTCACTCAAATCAAAATCAACTGTGAGTCATACCATCCTCTCCCTGATGTCATGGTCCTCTTTGAGAGCAAAGGACAAACCACATTGACATTGATGGAGGGAGTTTCCACACTAGGAGCACCTTCACAGGTGTCCATGATTTTTTTTAAAGATAATACTGAATAAATTTATATTTTTAATTCCAATAGAAAGCAATCTTCTTAAGGGAATGTAATTGTATTTTCTTTCATCTTTGAATCCTAATGCCTACCACAACATCTTACAAGTAGCAGTCATTTAATAAATGTTTATTGGGTTCGATTGGATTGAATTGGGTTGGAATGGATTGGATTGAACTGGATTGGATTTTATTTATACTATTATCAAGGAAATAGAATTTGAAATGAATGCTTGACTGCAGGGACTTCTGTCTCACTTAGGTGCCAAATTTACTGAACCAATTCATTAGCAGTCTAAAGTAATATTTCTCCAGAAGTTGGCTGAAGGCCCGAAGGGTTAAAGAGAAATTTCCAAAGAGGTCAAAGAGCAGTGACACAAGGTATCTGAAAACAATTGTTAGGAAAATCTTTCTTTAAGGTTCTTTGACAGTCTTAGAGGCAGCATGGCTTAGCACAGAGGTCACTAGATTAGGAAAGGGGAAAGATCTGGATTGAAATGCTCCTCAGACCCTTATTAGCTGAAAGATCTTTGGCAAATAATTTAACCTCTCTATTGCTCAGCTTCCTCATCTCTAACATGAGAGAATTGTACTCAGTGGTCTCTCCAGTCCCTTCTGGCTCTAAATATGTGATCCCATGAACTTTGCCTTTTTCTCACTGCCCCTTCTCTCCCCCTGTTCTTTTCTGATTCTTAGCAGACATACTACTTTGCTTTACAAAGGGGTTCAACACAAAACCGCTGGACCTTGAAGAAGACCTTAGAGATATCATGTAACTAGGAAATACAAACACCTGGTGACTCAGTGGATAGAGAGCTAGGCCTAGAGTCAAGAAGACTCTAGATCCTTAGATACTTACTAGCTCTGTGACCCTGAGCAAGTCACTTCACCTCTGTTTGCCTTAATCCACTGGAGAAGAAAATGGCAAACTACTCCAGTATCTTTGCCAAGAAACCCCATAATGGAGTCTCAAAGAGTCAAACATAACTGAAATTCAACAATATTAACAAGAAGTCTATACTTGAAGCTTCTACAACTCAGAATTTTGGATTTTAAACTTTAGAGATCACATATTACACTAACTAATATATAACAAATATGCCTTCAGCTCGTCCAGTTATATGTGCAAAGGACAAGATAGTGGTAACTTTATTGAGTTCTGTTTTAGGCATGTTGAGTTTGAGGTATCTATGAAATTACCAGATGGAAATCATGGGATCATTGATTTTAGAGCTGCAAGCTACTTTGAGTGCCATCAAGTCTGCCTGCTCATTTTTATAGACAAGGAAATTAAACAAAGAGAAGTTACTTGACTTGCCAGGGACACACAACTAGTATGTGTCTGAGACAGGATCTGAAACCAGGTCTACCTGACTCAAAATCCAGCGCCCAATCCATTATACCATGGAAATATCAGGCCATGTCAAGGTAATATGGAATTGGAAGTCAGGAAATAGATTTGGACTGGATATATTGTCCTGGGAGTCATCTGCATAGTGATGATTAATCCAAAGGAACTGATGAGATCAATGAGAGAGGATGTGGAGAAAGAGAAGTACAAAAGTGTGGTTGGTGGTCAAGTAAAGGAGATTGACAAGGACCAGCCAGGCAGGTAAGAGGAGAAGCAGAAGAGCATAGTATCACAAAAGTCAAGATGGGAGGGGGGTAGAGTAGGCTGTTGGTATAGGGATATTATTCAGGAAGTGGAAGAGGAAGGGATCAACAGAGTAAAAAACTGCAAATAGATCAAAGACAGTAAGGCCTGAGAAAAAGTCTTCACACCTAACAACTGATTATCACTAACCTTATAAGGAACTGAGAAATATGTGGGAGATAAAAAATTAGAGATAATAAAGGTAGGCAATTTTTTTCTTTCAGGTAGGATATGAAGAGAAGTAGTGTTACATAGTGGATAGAGTGCCAGCTTTGTAGCCAAGAAGATCTGGATTCAGGTTCTGCCATTGACCTATACTGACTATGAGACCTTGAACAAACTACTTACACTTCCAGTACTCTAGACAGCTCTCTAGGACTATAAATTACAGAGAAACTAACACAAACCTGCACTGGTAGGGGGAGCTTCCCCATCTTAAAATTCCATATATCAGTTATTTCCCATGTGCAGTCCCTGTCACTAGTCTGTGAAGAGAAGAAAAGACAGATGAAATGCTTGAGGGGTAGCAGGGTGGAAGGAAGGCTTTCTGAAGGATGCTAAAGAACTGGGTATTTTGGTGGATAGCAGGGAACAAGCCCAAAGACAAGGAGACACTGAAGATAGAGGACAAAATCCCAGAAGTGGTAGGAGGAGAGGGCATCATGGGCACAAGTACCATTTCTTGGCAAGAAGTTTGTCAGAAACTGAATGAGTAAAGAAACACATAAGGGAGTGAAAAGGTCTTTTATTAAGCGCTTCTTATATTCCAGATACCAGGCACAATGCTAAGCACAGGTGACACAAAGACAGAGCTGACAAGAGGCTTTCCCCTAGAAGAGCTTATCTGGTGACAAGCAGGAAAATGGTGACTAGAGAAGAGTACCAGGGATGTAGGGTGGAGCCTCAGGACATACCCTTTCTAAAAGCAATAGTAGGGTTGCTTCAATTACTTTCCCAGAAGAAAAAAAAGGCATAGGTGAAATATGCATGGCAGGAATGTGACCTTAGTGAAACATTGTGAGATACTATGAGAATAGTCAGCCATGTTGGGTTCTCACCGATCAGTACAGCAAAGCTCTAGGGCAAGAGCAAAGAGGAGAAAAATTGGATATAATCTAGCTGGGCCAGTGAAAAAGAGGCCATTATAGATGACTTCTGTTTTCTTGATGTAGTAAAAAAAAAAAAAAAAAATGCCTGCCATTTGGAGGAAAGCAGGAAGGGATGGCATTCCCTTCAGTGACTTGAGGAGAAAAGAGAAGTTTTGGAAGAACTGTATTTGGAGTATACTAAAGAGTCAATCAGAGAAGACTCAAAAGAGTAATATGCAGATGCAAGGATGCAGTTGAGATAACATATCTTTGTAATGCTCCCAGTCAACAAAGCTGTTAGACTTTTTAGCTTGTGAATAGGGGAAGAGAAAGCAGAAAGGAGAGGTAAATAGAGATTGGAGGTGAGCATAGCATAAAAGTCTGTAGGACAATGGGCAAAGGATTTAAAGAACAGGGGATAATGAATAACTGAACAGAGTGACCACAGTGTCAAAATTACAATGGGAGGGCAGTGAGGACAAAGCAGGGTGCTAAAGTCACTCCAAGAGTAGATAGGGTAGAGTCACTAAGTCAAGGACAGGACAAAAAAACAGAGTTAAGATTAGGGAGGCATTAAGAGAGATAAGAGGTTGCAACCAAAGAGGAATTTCAGTGTTCTGGATTTTCTGGATTTTGGAGGCTGATGGTGAGAAGGGTGTGAGCACCTCTCTGTGTGGCTGAGGTTCAGGGAAGGGCTAAGTGATTGGAACTGAAGAGTTTGGAAGTCAGAGTATTCAAAGGGAAATCACTTACACAAAATCTCCAGATATAAGAGAAAGGACTGAGAAGGGAAGGAAAACAGTGAGCCACATGCTTGGAGTCCTTGAGAAAGGAGGAAAATTACTTTGGGCTGGTACTGTAGACAACTGGACAGTAATAGCTATCATCTTTAAATTTTGCAAAACATTTTAGATGCATTATTTAACTTATGCTCATAATAATGGTAGGTGCTATTATTATTCCCATTTTATACATGAAGAAAGTAAGACTGGAAGAAGGTAATTGATTTGACTAACCTCCCACAGTTGCAGGAAGATTCAAACTCAGGTCTTCTGGACACCAGTTTCAGTGCTCTTATACTTAGGCCATGATAGACAATACACATATGGTACCTGAAAGCATTTGGTGGCTTGTATTCTGTTGACATGGAGTTCAGAAAAACAAGGGTCTGGAAGGTCTAGGAAGGCTTCAGGGTTTATTTAGACTTTCCTAAACATTAATCAATCAACCTCAAAGTCAATAACTCTGGGAGCACGAAAAGTCAAGCTCTCCACCCCTATTAATAATACTAGTAGCTAATATTTATATAGTGCTTACTGCGTGCCAGGTACTGTGCTAAGCACTTTACAATTATTATCTCATTTGATCGTGACAACAACCCTGGGAGTTAAGCAAATATTATTATTATCCTATTACAATTGAGGCAAAGAAAGGTTAATGACTTGCCCAGGGTTTTACAGCTAGTAAAAGTCTGAAGTCATTTTTCAAGTCAAATCTTCCCAACTTGAAGACTGGCACTTCATCCTTTGGGACATCTAACAGCACACACATTAGATTTAACTAAAACAGTAAAGGTTTCATCAAAGTGGATTCAGAAGCTCAAACTATTTTTGGTGTCATGGAACCCTTTGGTACTCTGGTAAAGCCTTCTCAGAATCATGTTTTTAAAAACATAAAGTAAAATACATAAGATAGCAAAGGTAATTAAAGGTTAGTGGGAAAAATATAATTCTTTCTTTTTCAAGTTTCTGGACCCCTTGAAATCTGTCCCAGACCTTTTGTTGATCCATGAATCCTAGGGTTAAAAATCCTTGCTCTTGAATATTTTCCATGAATTGGAAGACTTGTGACCAAATATACTGAGCTCCATGCGGTTGGATCCAAGGGAGGACATTTGAATAGCAATACTTTTCTTCTGAACTTGAACCTGGGATGAGGCATGATGGTTTTCATTTGGTTTAGTTTTGGTTTTTCTTAGAAGTTACCTTTGGTCTTTTCTAACTCATTTGGAGAAATGCTTGTTCACATATGCCTGAAAGGCTAACCCAAAAGACAATAAAGTTTATAGCACTGAGAGATCCAACCTGGTCGTTGGTAAAACTTTGACAGTAAGAGACAATGTGGATGAGTAAATAGAGTGATGGCCTTGGTTTTTGTAAGACCTGACTTCAGATCCTCTCTCTAACACTTGCTAGTGATCCTGGGCAATTGAACCTTAACTCCCTCATCTGAAAAACAGGAATAATGATTTTTCACCTACATTATAGGGTTTCTTTGTGATGCAAATGAGATATTAAATCCAAAATACATTAGTATATAAATAGCTGTTAGTGATCTTGGTCATATCAATTCCTAGAATATACATTCAGAAGTGTAGGAATGAAATGAATGTTTCCCCTAAAAGGTCAGCTCTACGCAGTTCCCTCTTCACATAATCATCAATATCGTTGGAGTTGTTTTTTTTCCTCCTGTTTTGTTTTAAATACAAAATAAATTTGGTTCCATAAAAAAAAATTGGTTCCCTATATTGCAAAAAAGAGCTACTACACATCTATTCCTCTACCATACCCTACAACATCCCCTTCCCGAAGGCAGAAGGCATTCTTAATTTTTATCCAAGATGGATAGGCATTGGAACCAAGGATTAGGTTCTTTCGATGACAGAGATATTGAGACAGTATTTTGACACTTTCAGTGTCTTGCAATGTTTGTGAATTCAAAAATTCTCTCTGCTTTTTCTTTATTTCATCTCTTAAAAAATGCCATTTAAAAACTTACAATTGTACATCAATACAATTAAATTTAGTGATTATTTACAATGAAATTATTTTAAATTAATTCCAGTGCATAAAATATCTGAATATTATTTCATACCTTCATTCTGAGTCCTCATCAGAATTCTTTACCCATTCATTATTTTTTTAAAAAAAAAAAAATATATATATATATTCACTACAATCTTTTGATTTTACATCATCTGCATTTCCCAATTCATCTTCTTTTCCTGGTGCAGAGAGTCCATTCATAACAAGGGACAAAAAGAGGTAAAAATAGTTCAGCAAAACTAAAAAACATATCAAAAATATTTGTCATTTGCATGCTCAGTATCCATAGTCCCCTACCTCTGCAATGACACACAGGAGGTATGTTTTTATATTTCTTCCTTGGGGCCAGGCTTCACTGTGATTTCTCAGTATTTAGTAGCAATTATTTGGTTGTTGTGATTCCTTCTATTTACATTGTTGTAGTCATTATGTTTATGGTTTTCCTGCTTTTTCTGCATACTTCACTTTGTACTGTGTTCATATTTTCCATTATTCTCTGTATTCATCAGACTTATCATTTACTATTACACAGTAATATCTCATTATATTAACTTGCTTAGCCATTCTCCAATCAGTGATCATCCACTCCTAGTTATCTGTCCTTATATCACTGTGGTTAGTGGTAAGTTTGTACCCTATTCCTCTGTTCTGCTTTGCTTTCATTTATATATGTCTTTCAAACATATTCCTCATATTATTCATCTTAATTCCAGCGTAATATTTCATTACAGCAATCTCTTTGTTTTATAGTTTTCCCTTTTTTTTTATTCTTAGACTGAGGACAGCATGACTTGATATTAATCAACTCAATTCAGCAAATATTTATTAAATACCTACTGTGTGCAAGGCTAGGGATAGGGAAATAAATTCAAAGATTACATATATGTGTGTGTGCTTGTGTATGTGTGTATGTATGTATGTGTGTGTGTGTGTACATGTTTGTGACTGTGTGTATGGTTTCTGTCCTGGATAGTGAAGAACCTACAAGGTATCTTTGGATAACAGTCCTTTTATGCATACATGATATTTTGACACCCCTCTGGATATAGCAACTCCAAAAGTTTGGAATTTGAGGGTGCAAGAATGCCCCCAAAGAAATCAGTTCTTCATAGTTCCCCTTCTGAATAATGATCAAGTTTACAGATCCTACACAGGAAAAACATGGTTCATTTTTTTTTAATAGGTTCTGTTACAAATCCTTCCAATCCATTGAAAGACATGTTCTAAATTATGTGTATCTGTCAGTAGCCTACAATATTCCTGAGTGCAGGTGAACCACATTAAAATGTATTTAGGAGATATTTAATAAGATAAAGAAAAATACAATAGAACACAGACAATGTTAATGTGTGGTTTTCTAAATCGATACGTGACCAAAGGGATCCTTAGAGTGAAGCTTAGGGACCCTGATTCCTATGTGAGTTTGACGTGACTACTCTAAGCCCTCAAAGTGTGTGCTTTCCTTGTCCTTCAGTCACCTGAGACCCTCATTCCATGGCAACAAACACAAGGACAGAAGCAAAATAAATACCTTTGCATTTTTTCTTACCTTATTGCAATTGTAGGTTGCTTTTTCCTCTTTTTTCTACAGCAAAAGTTCTTTCTTGTCTTAAGTTCATCCTCAAACACTACCACCCCAACACACACATACACACACATACACACATACACACACTGCAATGTGTAAACAATGTGGATAGATTGATAGGTGACTTTAAAGGAGTTTTGAGGGAAGGTAAGCAACTGATCCCTATTCCTTTCAAAGCAGCCTCCATCAAGAACACACCCAATAAAAAGTAAGAGAGGAAGCCATCCCTTTCCAGTTTTTACAGCCTATTTGTTCCATAGTGCACTCTTGGTCCTCCCAAGGCCAATTATGGAGGCAGTAGTGATGGGTTTCACATACACAGAACTCACTCCAAAGGGATTCCAAATGCTTTCCAAACATCACTAACTACTGGATAGATTAGATCCACCTGAGACTCTTCAGTGACCCAGGGAAGCGCAATGATGCCTACAAGAGTTTTAGAGAATTGTGTGAAGGACAAAGTGCCAGGAAGGACAGACAGAAGCAGAGAAGAAATAGTTCATGGAAGCAGGGATAGATGCCAAGCAGAGACCATACACAACAAATGAACAGCAAAGAAACAACATTTGAAACGAAGAGAGAAGGCTGTCCATGTTATTTTTCAAAGAGAAGAAAACAGAGAGAAAATAGCAAAGAGCCTAGCAGAGAAAAAGTGATAGCTGAGAATGAAAATTGATGCAGAGCTTATGTGTTAAAGGAAATTGGGCCTGAGTGATTGGCAGAAAAGGGTAGAAGAAGGAGGAAAAAATACATTTTAGTTTGTGATTTTCCTTTTAGTGTGCTTCTTTTAGATTAATTTTCCCATTATCTTCAAACATTTAAATAAGGGGGCATATCAGGAAAGGTTGTTCTGTCTCTCTAGATATTGTAAATATCCCATCATTTTGGACCCTGCCATTTGGAATTTCTCATAGTTTGTGCAAAGGTTGAGTGGAAGGCTACAGTTTGTTAACTATGGGGAAAAAAGAGAAAATGTCTTCCAAACAAGATGCCAAGGAGGATATTTGCCCTACCTTTTTCATTTTCTGTTATGCATGCATCCCTGTCATTATTGATGGATGAAGGAAAGGGAGAACAATGATAGAACTTGAGGGCTGGGATATTAAGGATCAGCATGATAGAACAGATGTCTAAATGAAGGTAGAGTCTAGAAGACTTAGGTTCAAGTTGCCCCTTAGGCATTTTTCAGCTGTATGACCCATTTAAGTGATATCATTTAAGTTTCTGGGTCTAAATTTCCTCATCTATAAATTGAAGACATTGACCTTGATGACTCTGTCTTTCATGGGAGCTTTAAATCTAGGATGCTGGGATTGTTTGGTCTAATACCCCTATTTTGCAGAGGAAAAACTGAGACCCAGAAAAATTAAGTAAGTTAATTACCCCAAGTCACCCAACTAAGTAGAGACAAAGAGAAGACTCAGGTCTTCTGACTCTTGGTTTAGTGCATCTAATGGGCAAGAGCCTATAGATATCTTCCACATCCGTGTATTTCCCCTTGATGGTGATTAATCAAAACGTAGATTTCATTTTTTTTTTCCTCTGTAGATATCTAAAGTCTACTTGAGATGTTGTGGTATAGAGAAAAGAAAACTGGTCTTGGAAACAAAAGTCTTAAGATTTCAATTCTGGCTCCAGTATTGGTTTACCGTGTGATTTTGAGGAAGTCACCATTTCCTCTTTATATATGTTTCCTTGTTTGTAAAATGGGGTCAATAATATTTGGGGGTATTGTAAAATGTTTGTAAAATTGGGACAAAGAGTACTTTCTTGCTGGACTCTGTTTTTGTTTTTTATTTGTTTTATTTCTAATTTATGGAATAAATCAAGCTTTTGTAAGAAAATTGCTAACTGAAGGTGTCATGTTGATATATGCTGAGAAATCTTTTGTAGATTTCAATGTATAGTTAATGTTCTGTCTCTCTTTCTCCCTCTATCTCTGTCTCTCTGCCTCTGTTTATGTCTCTGTGTCTTTCTGTCTGTCTCTGCCTGTCTCTGTCTTTGTCTTTCTGTTTCTACATCTCTGTCTCTGTCTTTTTCTCTGTCTCTGTTTCTCTGTCTCTGTGTCTCTTTGTGTTTCTCTGTCTCTCTATGTCTCTCTCTGTCTCTGTCTCTCTCCCTCCTCCCTATCCCAAATCATTATGAATTCTGTTTTGGGAGTCAGAAAGACCTAAGTTTGAATCCTACCGCAAACATAGACACCAGACAAGTCACTTTAACTAACATCTCTCAGTTTAAGTTTCTTCATGTTAAAATACTAATAATAACACCTAGCACAAGGTTGCTGTAAAGATAAAATGAGATAATATGCCTAAAGCACTTTGCAAACCTTAAATCACTATATACATTTTAGTTAATATTATTATTAAATTTCTTTAGATCAGGAACTGTTTTTCTTTCTGTAACCTCTTATCTAGTTACAGTGCTTAGTAGGCACTTAACTACCATTTATTGGAATGGATGGTATTGTTCCAGAAATATTTACTTGGAGTCCTGGAATTATGACCACTGTATACCCTTGTCTCAAAACCCAATGTGGGCTGGTTATTGGTCTAGCCTTAGAAAAATGTCACATACTCTCTAATGACCACCTCATCTCCCTTTGTTGGCTCAGTAAACACAATGTGAAGGCATTTGTCAACTTCAAGCTCTAGTAATCATATTTTATTGACTTGAGGTGGTAGGAAACCACAGAACCACTTATCCCTTAGGCTGACACTTCCCTTCATGCCTTGGGTGAGGAGAGAAATTTGACCTCCATTTTACTCTCCCATATTCCTTCCTTCATACTTTTCACCTAGTTTAAGAGAGACAGACAGAGACAGACAAACAAAGAGAAATAGAGACAGATAGAGAAACAGAGAGAGAGAGAGAGAGAGACACTTGTATCTGTGTCTCAAAGCCATCTCCTTGTGATTCTTCAGGACGTGGGGCATGTAAATTCCAATGAGTAGGGCATACTTTTTAGCAAGGCAGAGAAGTTCTTGTCATGCACCATTTTGCACACATTTATTGAATTTCTACTAGTTGCTAAGCATGTGGTTGGTTCTGAGGATAACAGAGACAAAAGTAAAACTGTTCCTGACCTCAGAAAGCTTGCATTCCACCAGAAGACACAAATAGGTTCCTATTTCCCAGTATGGCAATGGCCTACTAGCTGCTAGCAAGTCACTTCATTCTCTAGGCCTCCGACTCCCCACATCTAGTGGAGACCATCACAGTCCCTTTCTCGTAGATGGGTGTAAGTACCCAAGAGGCAGTGTCTGTCTCTGAGGCAAATATACAATCTTAAAGTGCTAAGTAAATGTCATTAATATTATGGGCTATGCAGAGTTAGAAATGACTCCAACGAGTTGAGGGCAGATAAGGAGAAGAAAAAGGTACAGTTATTTTTTCTGCTCCATTTACATTTTAATGCAGCTTCCTTTTATCCCCCAAAAGGGATCATAGATTTCTGGCTAGGGTGTTAGGAAGTGATCTAACTCTTTGATTTTACAAGGAACAAAACTAAGAGACAGAGTGGTTAGGTGACTTGTCCGAAGCCACACAGATAAGAAGTTATTGGAGCCTAAAACAAGAAGATTGTCTGAGAGCTGAGGTTTAAGCTCGGCGCCAGTTATGGATGAAGCTATTTCTATTTTGAATTCCTTCAGTTAAACATCACAAGTTTGCTTATCTAATACACACTTAATCTACAGTATGTGCCTACAGGAGAAAAAGAAAAAAGAAAAATGCCCGGTAATAGAGATCCCTGAGGATCATTGAGGGCGTGGGAGGTGATGAAGTATGATGGAAGGAACTCTAGACTGAGAGTCAAGAGACCTGGGCTCTAACCTCAGATGTAAAGTTAATGAAGTGTATGACCTTAACAAGTCATGTCACCTTTTTAGACCCAAGAAACCTGATCCGTAAAAATCTGGTCTCTTTCAGCCCTAAAATTCTGGGATTGGTCTATAATACTTGAATGATCTAAGTGATTAGCAATTAGATGTTTGATGTGTGGGGCTGTCAAACCAGGTGCTCTGAACCACCGGATTTCACTTCATCATCCCTGAGCATCTACTCAGTCCTGTTTCATGTAAAGAAAGCCTGCATCATATGTTTCTTCTCCGTGAAGCCCTCCTCAATTCTATCCGCATTAAAAATGGTATCTCTCCCCTCTCTCCTTTCCTTAGAGCATTCTGTCTGGGTTTCCTCCTTGTGGTATGCTATATTCCACAGCATCACCAACACATAATCATTGCATCCTGGTATTTTTTCTAGTTCAAAAATTGGTTTACAAACTTTCATTGTAGTCATCGCATAGTATAATTAAAAAGTAAGTAAAAAAGTAAGCAGAGCAAAAATGTATTCACTACTGGTATACGTATCTCTCAGGCATTATAAGCCAGGAACCTAGGATTCTCAGCACACATGCACTGTCAGTATTTAATTTGAACTTATATTCATGAGTATTCCAGGCATCCTAATCTTGCACCAAGGACAGATTAGTAATAAGTGATTTTTAAGTAATACCATATAGTTTTAGGAGCTTCACATAAATGGTCACACATCACTTTTTTGCAAAATTTTGGCATAAAATCTGTGGCAGTTATGTAGTGAAAGATACTTATCTGTACATGCAGTAAATTTGCAGTAAAAGGTAGATTCCTTAAAGTCAGAGATCATGTTTATTTCCCCTTTTCTTTCTCCTTACATAGCACCTTAAGCATTGTATACTTTTGATAAATGTTTTATAAGTTGAATTAACTTTTAAATAGTAATAATAACAAGAATAGCAATAGTATTAGTTAACATATATATGCATATGTATGATACTTTGAAATTCACAAAGTGATTTAAACACATTATCTCATTTTATCTTCTAACAGTCCCGTGAAGTAAGTGCTGTTTTCCTCACCATTTTATAGATAAAAAAACAGAAGTAAAGAGCTTGTTTCAAAAGAAGGATCTGAATCTAGGTCCTTCTTGCAGGGCTCTGTCTGCAATGGCCAGTTCTTCCCCTTCGTAAACATGATGAACGTATTAAGCCAAGCATCAGAATGGGACATTAAGTAGGGAGCTACTCTGGCTCTTGAGCAACTGATCAATCAATAGATCAGTCAGCAAATATTATTAAGTGCCCACCATGTGCCAGGCATTGTGCTAAACATGGAGACTTGAAAGACAGTAGTGAAAGAGCTGATATCATGGCAGGAAGACAACTACTTGCATAAGTAGCAAGCACTTAGCACAACTGTTGTTCAGCCGTGTTGTGAGATTCTGATGCCATTTGGGGTTTTCTTGGCAAAGATACTGAAAGGGTTTGCTATATCCTTCTCTAGCTCATTTTACAGATGAGGAACTAAGGCAAGCAGAGTTAAGTGACTCGCCCAGGGTCACATAGCTAGGGTCTAAGGTTAGATTTGAACTCAGGCTTTCCTGGCTCCAGGTCCACTGCTACCTTGCTGCCCTCACTTAGCCCAGTAATGGGTACATAGCTGCAGATTAATAAATTATTGGTGATTGAAAATATAGGAAGGAGACTAAACCTGTGATTTTATTGATATAGGGAACTCCTAGATGAGGAAAATCCTGCTACCAATGCAGAGGGGAAATAAGTTGTCCAAGGTCAAATAACTAGGGAGCCGAAGAATCAGGATTTGATCTCAAGTCCTCTAATTCCAAATTCAGCCCTCTGTCTTGTCAGTGGAGTTGAAAGTGGCCCAGCCCTACCACCCCAAAGAACTGTGGTTTCACTCAGTAGCTTACAATGTGCCCAGGATTCTCCCTTCTCCCTCTGCCTGCAACTCATGTTATTGTTTCAGTGGTGACTTCCCGGGTAGGAACTGGAGGTGGGGGAGGGGAGGAGTATGCTTTCAGAGACTTGGTCTTGGGATGCCAGCCAGTATCTTAAGACAAGAGAGCTATGCTGGGGCTTTCAGGCTTTTGCAGAGTCACCTAAGGTGAAGTCAGATGATTCAGCTCTTTTCTTGGCTGCTTTTCCTTCAGAGCCTGTGCACAGACATTCACCCTTGACAAAGTTCTCCCCTCCCAAGATTCCAAGCAGCCCCCTACCCACACTTCCTGCCCTTGCCTCCCTTCCCCCAGGCACCTCATTGCTTGGACTTCTGCTTCATAATAGGCTACATGGCTGACTGTCTCAGCACATATCCACTTCTATCAAGTTCAGCTTCTTAGATTTCTAATACAGCAAAATCCACCAGGCAGATTGTAGAAACAAACTGCCATCCCTCTCTAACTGTTTGGAACCAGACTCTCTCCCTGCTTCACTGGAGACACACGGCTGTCCTGAGGCTTGGCAAAAAGCCTCATAAAATGAGGCCACGTTTCTGTGTCTTTGCCTAGTAGTGATCCATTTGGATATCCCCCCTTGCCTCTCCTACAGTCTACCAGAAAAGGGCTGCTACTGATGAGACAATCTACCCACACACATAGATGGACTAGATATTTATACGTAAATATTTTACCTTACCCTTCACCTTGGTGTCAGCAACAAAATATGAGAAGCCAGCAAGCTTGTCATTTAGCCTCTAAGCCTGTTAAACCAGGCAATATAATTGTTCTGTTGGTCATTCTCAATAACCTTGTTCAACAGTCACCATATTTAATGGAGATCTTTCTCTTTCTTCATCCAAGAAAGTCAAACTGTAAAACAAACCAAGAGATCTTCACCTTGTCCTTAACAATACTGTGATACAGTTTGAGCAAAACAGTGTGAAGTGGTAGAGAATGGGCTAGATTTGGAGTCATAAAGCCCTGGGGCTGGATGCTAATTCTGTTACTTGATATATGCTCATGCTCAAGTTCCTATACCTCTTTTGTCAGAGGTTTCCATCTGTAAAATGAAAATAATATCCAACGAGCCTCCCTCACAGAATTACTGTGAGGTTCAAATGATACATTTGTAAAGTACTTTACAAAATGGCAAAAAAGAAATGGAAATTGAGGAGAAGTCCATCAATTGAGAAATGGTCAAACAAGTTATGGTATATAATTGAGATGAAATATTATTGTGCTTTAAGAAATGATGAGCAGTATGGTTTCAGACAAACCTGGGAAGACTTGTATAAAGTGATGTAAAGCAAAGTGAACAGAAGCAGAACATTGTATACAGTAACGGCAATACTGATCAATACTGATCTACTGTAATTGACAGCTATTCTCAACAATATTCTCAACAATTCGATGATCTAAAACAATTCCAAAGGACTTAGGATGAAAAATGCTATCTGCCTCCAGAAAAGAACTTAAACAGTCAGAATGTAAATCAAGGAATACTTTTAAAACTTTGTTTCTCTTGTTTGGGGGGTTGGGTATTTTTGTTTGTTTGTGTTTCCTTTCCAAACATGGCTAATATGGTGGTATGTCTTGCATGACTGCATATATATAAACTATATCAAATTGCTTGCCTTTTCAGAGAGAAGGGAGAGAAGAGAGGGAGAGAATCTGGAACTCAAAAATTTTCAAAACAAATATGAAAAATTGTTTTACATATCATTGGAAAAATAAAATATTAACAAAATGCAAAATGTGAAGTGCTAAAGTAATGTGCTATCACTTTGAGAATATGATTGATAAAGAGGTCTTAAAGCCTGAAAGACCTGAATTCATCTTCTGCTTCTACTATGTAGTGGCTGTCTGACCCTGGGAGGGCACTTATCTCCCCCCAAACCCCAGCTCCACAATCCCCAATGCTTTAGGGAGCTCTCAAAGTCTAGAACCTGCAGAAAGGATGTCAATATGCATTGGTAGAGGAATTTCCTCACCTAAGAGATCCTCATACAGATCCAGTACTTATCTTTACTATTAATACTTTAATGACTTCATGTTATCAAATACTCACCAAAGGTATTCCCCAGTTTCATAGAGGATATCCTTCACAGAAGCCCCCCCAAAAAAAGAGGGACTCCCTATAGGAGGTAAGGTGTGCCAGATAGTCCTATTTGTGCACTGATCCACACAATAATATAGGGCCACCTCAATAATATCTATAATCACTCTAAAGAGATTGGCCTGACCAATCCTAGTGGAAACAAAGCATTTCTATTAAGAATGTCTAACCCCAAGTTATGGCTCACAGATGGACAGATAGACCTTCCCATTGTTCCATCAGTATATCTGTCTTCAATAGGTGCTCTGCAGATGGGTGGTGAACAGGAGAAACAAGAGTAGCCCACATCACGTCTGGAAACCTCTAACATGTTTTCAATTGCCCCAAGCTGCTCCTTGACACACCAGTCTCTTTTTACCATAGGAATTCTTTAGTGAAACCAAGGTACAAATATCAGCCTCTGTGTGGCCTACAAACCCTGGGTGGACCTTGGACCTCACAGAGGAGAACAACCAGAATTAAAAAGGCAACACCTGTTCTCAGAGGGCCTAAGAACCAGACACCCACACCCACATAATATTATGCTTAAGGAGACCAAACAATGTTGTCTCCTGCCATATGTACACCCATACCCACACCCACAACTGCACCTACACTCTCACCCATCATCAGACCATTCTACTCTATTTGGTAAGAAAGTGTTGCCTACATTGTCTATTCCTTTACAGACTTCTCCTCTTAACCATCTGTGAGCCAACTCTTACCGTTTCCCTTGCCACATTTCTTTATCCTCCATCTCACTCCCTCAACCCTATTTCCCCTTCACCTCATCTTCCTTCTACAATTTGACTCTGAAAATTGAATTTTGATTTTTAACTCTGACCCCAAAGGTAGGTCTCCTTGAGGTTCAGCAGAGACATTTCCTCCTACACTAGGTCTATACTCATCTCCTACTCCCAGCTGTTGGTATTCTTTGCCTTCCCCCAATTACTTCGTATTTACTCACCCCATGTCTGTCCTATATCAGTTTCTTCATCTGTAAAATGAGGGAGTAGACTGAGTCACCAATACAATCCTTCCGGCTCTAATTCTCGAGAATATTGTGATACCTCTAATAGAATGTGAACTATTTAAGCATTGGGGCCACTTTATTATCTTAGTAATCCTGGCACCTAGTACTGTATCTCACACATTGTTCAATCGTTTCAGACGTATCTGACTGTTCATGACCCCATTAGGGGTTTTCTTAGCAGAGATATTAGATTGGCTTGCTGTTTCCTTCCCCAGTTCATTTTGCAGATGGAGAAACTATGGCAAACAGGTTTACATGACTTGGCCATGATCACAGTTAGTAAATATCGTAGACCAGATTTGATCTCAGGAAGAGGAGTCTTTTGGACTCCAAGCCCAGTGCTCTGGGCTCTATGGCACCACCTACTGCCCCCTAGCTGCCTAACACATAATAGACGCTTAAGAAATACACGTTGAACTAATCAGTCTTCTGATTCCAGGCCTAGCTTATGGATGAAATCATTCCATCCAATAATATTTCAGATCCCACCATCTGAGAGTCCAGAATAGTGACATTGCCTATGTGACAGGGGCCATAACTAGCAACTATGGATCCAGTTGGGTCAGACAACAAGAAACATGCCCAGGATGAACAGTATGAATGGGGTACTCTGAGCAGTTCTCTTGCTCATGAGGTGAACACAATACAAGAAGTAAATCAAAATTAGTTGCCAATGGGAGGAAGAATCAGTTACTATAGTGAATTCAAAGTTGTTTAAGGAATGTATAGTTAAATTCTTGTGCATTCTAAATTTTAGAACCTTAGGGAAAAGCCCCTGTTATACTGCCCTAGTTCCAGCTTTGTTTAACAGCATCACACAGAACATATAGCAACTCTAACTCTATTTCCTGTAAGCCATCTGCACCAAGTCCCAAAAGATATTATGTTCTACATTGCTTGTCTGCATGACATAGTTTTTTTTGACATGTAAACTATCATTTATCTTGTCACTGATTCCCTTCTCATGACCTTTCTCAGAGTGGTGGTCATATAACACCCTGACTATGGCAGTCTCCAAGACCATTCGAGGACAGGCCTCATAAAGTCTGCCTTTAACATTAATCCATAGCCTTATTATAGGAGTAAATCAAAGCAGTTAAACTTCATTTTTCTGGGAGTTGAAGGTCAAATGGGGAGGGGAGACAAACTTTATCCTATTAAAAAGAAAAGCACTATTAGAAAATCTTTCTTAAGTTTTCTCTGTCCCTTTGCCATTGAAGGCGTTGTATGGACTTTGTGTGCATCACCAGCATATTATAGAGAAACAAACCAACAGGACATGCATACACTTGTCCTCATTCTGGATCCTCTTGTTGAGAGAAGCTGTCTAAAATACTTGTATCTTCTATAAACTACATATGAGGAGGAAAGGTGAGAGGATAAAAGGAGGGAGGAATTCCTAAGAGCAACTAAGAGCTAGGACTGTACAGGATTGTAGTCTCTGTCACAGAAAATGAAACTTTTGGGATGTAGTTCTGAAAGGAAAAAGGATAGTCCAAAGAGTTTATTTTTAATTATAACTCTGACTTTTAAAAGGAGTAGCAGAATTATATTTGTGGTTGCTGGAACATGGAAAGCTCTGTGAAAATACCAATTAACTCTTCCCCATGCATTGACTTACAGATTGATCCCTGTCAAACCCAAAAGGCGAGGGGGGGTGGGGCAGGACATGAATCACATGTGTTGATAGTATCAGGAGTGCAAAGAAATCAGTCACTACTATATATTGTACATACTCTTCAACCCAGAGATCCTACTGCTTGGCAAAGAGGTCAGAGACAGAAAGGAAGGTTCCATATATATAAAAATATTCATATAAAAACCAGTCGTTTTTGTGCTTACAAGAACTGGAAACAAAATGGATGCCTGTAGATTAGGGACTGGATGAACAAACTCTGTTTGGCACATGAATGCAATAGAACATTTATTGTTGTCTGTTGCTATGTTTGTCCTTCCTTCTCAAAGTGGACCATGACATCAGGAAGATGATAATATGACTTACAATTGACGTTGATTTGAGTGAAGGAGGACTGGAATGTTTATTACACTACAGCAAATGATGAATAAGAACAATTCAGAAAAACCTGTGAAAACCTACATGAACTGATACAAAGTAAATGGAAATAGGAAAATTATAGATATTGTAACTACAAAAATAAAAAAGAACAAAAGCAAAAGTAAATTCTCTGCAATTAAAATAACTCATCTCAGATGGGGAAAGAGATGACAGAATGGGCCACTCTTCTTTCACTGGATAGGTGAGAATCTATGGATATCCAGATTGCATACAGTGGCAGCCAAAGTCACTGTGTTGGTTGGTTTTGGATGATGCCTTTTTCTTTGTTATGAGAGAAAGCTCCAGGTGTTGGGAGAAATATTTAAAAATAAATGTAGTGAAACTAATTTTTAGAAGGATACCTAATCATTTTTTTAATTGGCCAATGCCCTTCAAGATGATCAAGTTGTCAAATGGCACTGATTACCATGAGTCTAAGAGTCTAAATTTTCCATGGTGTTCTGTGTTGGTGGAGGAACTCCAAGTGTGACTGTTCCAGACTGAATCTTACTTCCTGAGTAAGGGAGCTGTGTGGATGAGTGTTTGTGTTTACAAAGCAGTAATTGGAAGACAAATAAAAATTATACAATTTCAAATAGACTTTATGGGTCCAAGAACTACTTCAGATCAATGTCCAAGATGGGTGTGGGTCATCATTCAACTTTGTTTATAAATGAACTCTTTGGCTAGTGTGTACCTGACATAAAAAAAAAAAATAATTGGATACTAAGATCATGCTGTCTAACAGAATTCCATGTCACTGATGAAAACCAGTAATAAGGGTTGATAAGCTCACAGAAAAAAAAAAATGAGTAAGGATAATGACAGACTGTTTATGTAATACCCTGTTTCTCAAGACCTCAGTACACAATACAAGGTGTTTTGTCATGTCTTTCGTATGTAGGATGATAAGCTATCTGTAGTCTGGGGCCATGCTTTACTTACCCTTAAATCTCCCCCAATGCCTTGCAGAGGAAGGAAGAGAGGTGACACACTAAAAAAAAAATATTGCTAATGCAGTCCAAAGACCCAAGTTTGAATTTTGACTTAGAAACTGATTAGTTTAACAACATGATACTGAGCAAGTTATATGGGGTTTTTAGGCTCCAGATTAGGATTATAGATTTAAAGCTGGAAAAGAGATGATCTGGTCTAAACTTCTCACTTTACAGATGAGAAAACTGAAGTCCAGAAAGGCTAAGTGATTATCACAAGCTCACACAGGTCCACTGCTTCCACTTCCCTATCCAGGACCTCTTCCATTATCTTTGCTTCCTCTCTCCTTATCTATAAAATCAAAGGCTGAGAATGGCTGGTATCCAAGGTCATTCTATTTCCAACATTCTTTCTGGTAACATATTTTCATTTAATCAATCAACATGTATTTATGGAGGACAATACCAGCAAAAAATTATTTATTGCCTACTGTGCGCAAAGCATTGTAGACCACCACAAATATTTATTTGGCATCTATTATATATACAACACTATTTAGAAGTCTCATAGGAAGATGATCTATGAGTCTAAGAAAGCCTCAGTTACTAGCAAGCTTCTAAAATAAAAAAAAAATGAACTGTTAAAATCATCATTGTTGTAAGGGACTCGTGACTGATAGAAAATGATTAGTGGGAAAGTTCTAATTTGAATCCACATTGCAGAGTACTCAGAATTATTTTCTAGAATACATCTGCTACTATAGTATAATGTTCCTTCCCATTTCTTTGGAAATGACTCAAACTCAGAAATCACTTCAGCTGGCCGCACCTAGTTTGCAGGGCTACAATAATGGACTTGCCCTGTTCTCTCATCGTGTCAGATGCCAACAAAAATGGCTCCAGTGTCCACAGGTGCATGATATTAATCTCAGGCCCTATATCACAAAAATCGAGTGCCAAGTATACGGTGGCATAGCAGCATGTGGTATTAGGAACAGATGAGGTTATTAAGGATATATAAGACCTTTCAGAGTTACAAGGTGTTTTATAGTTATTTTATTAAGTGAGACTCCCCTTCTGTCCCAAGCAGCCTTGTGTGCCTTTTAAAATACTGAAGGAGTGAGAAGGGGTAACAGTGTAAGGGGGCAGGAGTTTGTGAGTGAGAGAAATAGAGGATTGGAGCCAGTGTGAAAGTGTTGCCCACATAGTTTTGCTGCCTCACCCGACCTTCCATAACTGTTTTAGGAACAGAGAAGATACAGTGTACTTACTACAGCTAACAATGACATTTGGGAATATATACCTACACCAGAGACAGAAAGTGCAGAGATTGTCTCTACCTTCTCTGTGTACATATATACAGTACCTGCAAGCAGTGTGCCAGGGCCACAAATATGGAGTCTTTTACCCAAGAGAAATTCAGCTAAGGAAGGAGGAACATAGACAATGGTAGTCCATTATAGTTGAATTCCAGTATCCTGAGCAATTCCTAGACAAAGGGATCTGGGGCAGCTAGGTGGTGCAGTGAATAGAGCATCAGTGCAGGAGTCAGGAGGACCTGAGTTCAAATCTCCCCTCAGATACTTGATACTCACTAGCTATGTGACCTTGGGCAAGTCACTTAACCCTAATTGCCTCATCCTGGGTCATCTCCAGTCATCCTGATGATTATCTGGTCACTGGATTCAGATGCCTCTGGAGAAGAAGTGACGCTGGTGACATGCACAGCCCTTCCTCACTCAAAACAAAGTGAAGTGCAAGTCACGTCATCATTTCTCCGATGGCATGGTGTTCTTCAGCAACAAAGGATGAACACACAGGCAAAGGGGAGAGAGAAGTGACAGGAACAAGGAAGAGTGTTGTGAGGTAGGAATAGGATGAGATCCTCCTTGTAGTGTGCAATCCACAGGGGACAGGTGGGACATTTCATGGTGTTAACCAACAAATCAGTATCGCATTCCAGTCGCTTCACTTACTTAGTGCCCACCTAGTGACACTGAAAAATCTTCCTGGCAACTATTGCTGTTCTTTTCCAAATGAAGAGCTTATTTTCACTCTGAATGAACCATAGTATGAATTTAAATTGATATGAAATGACTAATATGGAAATATATCTTACATGATTGCACATTCCTGACCTATTTAGAATTCTGTCTTAGGGAGGGGGGAGAAGAGAAAATTTGAACTCAAAATTTTTTATATTAATGTTAAAATTGTCGTTACTTGTAAAGACATTGTATAGTATTATACTTGTAAAGTATTACTTTACTTTTGTGGAAAACACAAAATACTGTTTAAAAAATGGATATGAAAGTAGTAATTGGTAAATAAAAATTGGGTGCCAATGAAATGGTTCTTGATTAAGCTCGTTCAGTCATGCCTACTAAAATTTCTTGAAATAGTAAAACAGCGAATCACTGATGAAAGCCACCTGTGCAGACAAATAACTTTGAGAATTCAGGTCCAGATGAAGTATAGTTTCTTCTTCCACAGGATCTTGTAACACTCTCCCTACCTCCCTTCTCCCCTCCATATACAGTTTTTTTTTAATTTTTTTGTTTTGTTTGTATCTCATTGTCACTGCGTCATCTGATCTTAAAATGCCCACAGACAGACAGACAGACACCTGCAGAATGTTGTTTGATCTGAAAGATCATTTCTATAAAATTTTCCACAGCAAAACTGTCCCATCATTATATTCCTTTACCATCTGTATTCACCAGTGCCATGGCCAGCTACAATGAAGGACAGAGATACCTGATTGTGTAACAGATAACTGAAAAACATCAGGGACTCCTCAGCAAACAATGGCCAATAAATTTTTTGTGTAGATAGAACAGCAGTAAATAAGCAAAAGTTCTGAGCTCAGCAATTTCTGCAGAATTCTCAGTCCTGGTGGATTAAGATCGGCACATAGAAATATATCAAAGTGGGCCTTGATTCTTTTAAAATGCTAAATGTGGAAGTTTAGAGAATTTTTTGTTTTTTATTTTTATATAAGATTTTTTACTTGGGTCAACAAAGAAAATTGTCAAGGAACTCAAGGAGGGAACTTTCTTGTGGCAAGTCGTCTTAACTGTCTGACCATTTGTGTTACCCTTCAAATAATCCTGATTTTGTCTTCCCTGGGATTCTTGAGTTTTTCAAAAACACACTCAATGACAGAAGAGGGAAGGAATGAAGATAGAAAAACATAATGAGCAGCCAGTTCAACTTGTTTAGGGTTTTAAGGGCAGAACAATATTTAACTTAGGAATAAATAAATAAATTTAAATTTGAATAAATAACTTGCTGTCACATCCATTTTTCTTCGCCCAGAAGAATCTGGGAAAGATCATTTCACTTATTCAATGTGGTTTCTGTTTCTACAAGGTTGAAAATTTCCCTGTCCCATGAATGAGATGTTGCCCTTACTTAGTTATTTGTGACTTCAAAGAGCCACGTTCCCATAATTGCTGACCAAAATGGCCCTGGACATTTTTTTTTCTGTGGCACATTATCCTTAGGCAACTATTTATGACTCACAACAATATTCCTCAGTGAACAGCTCCAGGAACCTTCTGTTGTTTGGCTGCTGAAGAATTTTTAAGGTCATGAAACTATTGAGCCCATACAAATTCCAAAGGCACGCTCGATTCAGAATCGAGCATCTTCCCAATCCATACTATAGACCTAGTCACTTTTTACCACAGGGAGTAACTATGGTTATGAGCTGATAACAAGAGTGAGGTATATCCTGTAAACCATCCTCATGATATAGTGGAATTTTTGTGATGTCAAGAGAAAATGAGAAAGTTGCCAGTGCTTATATAAGGAAGTAGATGTGAGCTACTGAAGGACAGTCATGGACGTGTTGCAGTCTATGAAGTTGAAGGAAATAGCTACAATGGGGAAGTAATAGATCTTTTGGAGAATTGACAACTTCCCTTCATTCCAAGACTTGCCTCTCTGCCTTTTATTTCTTTGAAAATAAAAAAAATGCCTACAATATTTTTTTTTCCTGTAACTAAGCTGATATAGTTTTAATAATAGTACCTTATTGTCTGGGGTGGAGGGAGTTCTTTCTTAGTACTTGGAGAATTTTCCAATTCACTCAGTTGTCTGTTTTGGTAGATTGTCTTCCCTAGTTACTAGGGAATTAAGGAGTTAGAAATGAACAGGGTACACTCCCAGACAAGACCTCTATTCTTCACCCTACTAAGAGTTGACTAAATATTAGCAAATATCTCGACACAAGTCCAGTAGTTCTCCTAAAGATTGCTTTGTGGTATTGAAGTGGGGCTTAGCTGATAAGGACAGGATCCCTTCTTTTGAGTAAGGACTGCAATGAACATATCCCAAATAGACTTTACCTACACAATAGAGAGCCGCCGCTTCCTTGATTAGCCTTGCTCTCTTCCCACAATTCTAACCACCTGTGTTGTCTGGCATCAACGCCTGTTGCTATAGTCCTGGCTGTCACATCCACGACAAATCCATCCCTGTGTGGGCGAGCTACAGAGACAGATGGTTCCTGGGTACAGGGTAGAAGCTGACAGCCACGTGGGGAGGGGTGAAGAAGAGGCTGGAGCAGGGAGCAGTTCTTACGTTCTGTCCAGTAAAGGAAGGTGAAAAGAAATTCTCTATGCTGTCATGTCTCTTGGAGAACCATTGGCCACCTGTATGGGAGCAATCTGCAAGATCACTAATTCTGCCTAAAATTAGAAGAGGAAAATCTCCATTTTACCCCTTACTTTGATAACCCAATTTCAGAGGGCAACACATCAATAGATTCATAGGATTATAGAACTAAAGCTTGGAGGGACTTTGAAAGCTATGGAGTCCAACCCTTTCATCTTATAGATAAAGAAATTGATTCATAGATAAGTTTGATTACTTCCCCAGGGTCACGCAGCTAGGTGTTTGATGTAGAATTTGAACCCAGATCTTCGTGACTGCATGCTTAATGTCCTATCCAGGGCTACATCATAGTGAATTCAAATTCTCTAAGGATCTATGCCTCTAATTCTCATGCTATTATTCTGAAGGCCATGACTGAACTTCCCATAATTTAAGTGGTTATAGAGACCCAGACCCAAATTGGGGAGGCCAGGACCAGAAATTTGATTGTAGGATGCTAACGTTTATGACTTGAATAAGCGTAAGTTGTCCAGATTGGACCATACATTGCTCAGATGTGGTTTTGTCCATGAGCTGAAGGACAATCCTAAGGGGCAGGAGAGAAAATGTTGACCAGAGCATGTAGGCAACAATCTTTCCCATTCCTGCAAAGGAGCCTTAACCTCAGAAGACATATTTGTGATTAGTTGAAATATTTTTGTCCTGCTTAAATTTTTTCCACTGTAAGTAGATTTTGACTTTCTTCCTTTGTAGATCTGTGAACAAACAGAAAGGAGAACATATATCTCTTAGGGGCTCTGAATGGCCCAAGGACAAAAGCACAGTGGAATGAATGAATGTAAAAATAATTTACTAAGCACCTACTATGCACCTGGTATTATGTGAGATGTTGGGCATACAAGCACAGAATTTGGACAGGCATGCCATTAAGATGTTTATAATTTAATATGGAATATCTACACACACACAGGAGTGATAACTAGGGAGCCACAGGGGACTCAGCTGTTTCTCTCTACTGTTCCAGGAACAGTCATAGCATGGATTTTGATTATTGTTCCTAGAGTAGGAGTTCTTAACCTGTGGCCTATGAACAACAAAAAAAATTTTTTTAGTATTTTAACAATATTCTAATAACTGCATTCTAATATTATTAGTTTTCTTCACAATCTGATATTTTATTTGATGTATTTTAAACATTATGAGAAGGGTCCATAAGCTTTGCCCCTCCCCTACCACATGCACACGGTTAAGATCCCCTAAACTAGGTCAAGGAAGTGCAAGCTATATCTGGTTCATCGTGCATGGTTTGGGACCAGGTAGCTATTGAGGGGTAGGTGAGTTTCCACACATTCAATGAGGACAAACCAGCTCTAGGGCGGAGTTCCAAAGAGAAATGAGTTAACTGCCCCACTTAGGCAAGGCATGGTCTCTAGAGGTCTGCCTGGAGGACCTGCTGATTCAGGTGGAGAGGAAGGTTACAGCATCAGGGCAGATAGCAAGAATTCTCAGGGAAATAGCACATATGGGCTCTCAATTCTTGCAGAAAATAAAGTGAGATAATTGCAAAGTATTATTGTTTCATTCATCATCACACAGTGATGATGCACAGTGGATAGAGCACTTAGTCTCGGACTGGAAAGAGATGAGTTTAAATCCAGACGCAGACACTTGCTAGCTTGTTGTGACCTTGGGCAAGGTGCTTAATCCCTATTTGCCTCAGTTTTCTCATCTGTAAAATGAAATAATAAGCACCAACCTCTCAGGGTTGTTATGAAAATCAAATGAGATAATAATTGTAAAACACTTAGCACAGTGCCTGGAACATGCTATATAAAAGTTATTAACCATTACTATTAATAGGGAGGTATACAACTTCTTCCCACTGGTCAGGAGCTAGTTATGGGCATTTCTTGCTGCTTCCTCCAGTTGTTCTGGATGTGGTCACTGGCAGCTCTCCTCCATAGTTCCCTTGTTCCCAGCTCTGGTCAGCTCAAGGGAAAGCTTGAGCTTGGTTGGCAAACAGGACCCTAGCAAATCATTACTCTCTCCTGCCATAAATGCCTTGCCGCCATTTTGGAGGTGGAAAGACTTTTATTCATTCTGGTCGTAACTTCCTCCCTTCCCTTCTCCAGAGATGTTGCACATAGTGGGCACTTCCAGGAAGGAAGAATATGGGAGAGACAGCCATGCTTTAGGCAGAAACCTCAAGGAAGGGTTGCAGAAGGTGTAGACCTTAAAAGTGTAGCCCTAACACTGAACATGATGAATCTTCCTCTTACCCTTTTTCTGGGCACCATTTCTGGTCAAGATAGGGAGGATTTATTATCATTATGCAGGGCCTTAGATGTTCTTCACAGGGAAAGATGAGAAAGACAAGAGATGTAAACAATTGACCATGGAAGTGAGAAGAAAGAAGGAAATAAGCATTTATTAAACCCCTGAGCTATGCATTCCACAGATATATCTCATTAGATCTTCACAACAATCCTAGGACATAGGTGATATTGTCCCCATTTTACAATTGAAGAAACTGAGGCAGATAGAGCTTAAGTGGCTCCTCAGAGTCATACAGCTAATACGTATCTGAGGTTGGATTTGAACTCAAGCCTTCTTGACTCCAAGTGCAACTTCTAACATTATTCAACCTAGCTTCCACTAAAGGAGACAGGAAAAAGACAGCTGAGATTAATAGCAGCAAGAACAAAGGTAGGAGAGGTTTGCTGGAAGCGACTTATCCATATCCCCGAGAGCAGATTGTTAAATTTTCAATGTATGTACACCCCCAAAAATCAGCTAACACTGGAAACTCAGGCTTAATTGGTTGATTTTATTAATTGATTAATTAATTGATTTTCTAGACTTAAGAAATCAAAGGAGACAAATGTTAATAACACATTTTAAATTTCTTTTTTTTCTGAAAGCAGGTTGTTAAACATTTACCAGCAAACCCCTGGAGAGGAAAGAGAGAAGGGAACCAGGAGATTAATGAATGTACTGTCAGGTCTGTGAGGTCAACCAGCCCATCATTTCTTCTGATATTGATCAGGATAAAGACCCTGAGATAAAATGTCTTTGGGGAGAGACCAGTCTAGAATTAAATTTCTCAGTCCACTTCTCATCCCTGGGTTCCTGAAATTTTCCTTTGGAGATCTATGCAATTCTTTCTCTGGCCTCATGACCACAGAGAGAGATGACCCAGAGAGCTGGCTTTGATCTACAAGAGACTGAAAATAAAAGCTGAATCCTGGGAAAAGCACACAGTAAATAGGGTAAATTTCCCTGAATTCTGGGGTATCTGGGCCCCCAAAGACCAGGTCAGGGCTATTTTTGCCAATTCAATTCAGTTCAACTAGCATTTATTAAGTCTCTCATACATGCCCAGCCTGGTTCTAGTACTGAGGTTACAAAATAAAAAACAAAGAGCAACAACTTTTGCCCTCAGAGAGGATTCTTTAGGGGAGGAGCTTCAGCCACTGGAACCCTCAAGGACTTCTTAACCAGTGGTTACTGGAAGACCTTTCACTCCCATCTCCCTAAAATGATGGAGGTGACACTGTGCTTTTAATGTAATAATTCCTCATGAAAAGATACTCATTCTGGTCCATGCAACCATTTCACATTCCTAACTCAGAAAGGTATGACTTACCACGGGTCACATTTTTTTTTGCTGTCAAGTATCTTCAACATGGTCACAGCATGTCTACAGAATGAGAAAAAATGTCATGAGGCAAGAAGAGGAGAGAGGGGAGGAAGAGGAGAGGAAAGGAGGAGAAGGGAAGAGGAGAGGAGGGGAGAGGGGTGGGGAATACGATAAGGTAGGGGAGCCCAGGGGAGGGGAGAGAAGGGGAGAAAAGAGATGGAGAGGGAAAGGGAGAGGAGAAGAGAGGGAGGTAGAAGGCAGGGGAGTGGAGGAGAGAGGAGAGGAGAGGAGAGGAGAGGAGAGGAGAGGAGAGGAGAGGAGAGGAGAGGAGAGGAGAGGAGAGGAGAGGAGATGTCAAGGGAGGGAAGGAGTGGGAAGAGGAAGGGAAGGGGAGGGGAGGGAAATGGAGGGGAGAATGGAGAGAAGAGAGGAGAGAAAAAGAGGGGATGAAAGAGGCGGAAAAAGGAGGAGAGGAAGAATAGAAAAAGAGAGAAAGGGGAGAGGATAGGGTGGAGAGACAGAGTGAGCAAGACAGAGACAGAGAACCTGAACAATATGTGGCTTGGTCCTGAGATAACCTCTAGAAGTTAATCCCCAGCACCAGCTTTTTCTTCTTTGCCAGACAGATGCCTCATGAAGGACTTGGCAGGGATCAATCGATAACTGGAGCCATACAAGTAATGACACCAGTGCGAATACTGCTGGCTTAGATATTTCCTGTTTTTCAGAAGAAACAAGCACCCACTCTTTCTGTCATTTTCAAAGAAAGAAACGAGGACCATTCTTCCTTTGGCTTGATACTATGTGGATGCCCATAAAATGTCACTAGTCAAGATACATTGACAACAGGAGCACTTTCCAGTCTGTGTAGCCTGAAGTATTCTCACGGGATATCACGCTCACAACTGCATTTTTCAGCACCCTTAAGTCTCAATAGGTATTTGGGGGTGGGGGAGGGAGGATGCCCAAACTGTTGCCAAAGGGCTTTTCATGGGGCTACTTGGGGATGAATAAATCCAGGGAGATTCATTTCCCTTCTGCCCTGTGCTTTGACATCATTCCTATTGAGGCGATAAGATGCACAGACAGAAGAACTCTGTTTACAAGCTGATCCAAAGTTCTGAAGGAAAGGTGCCTGTCATTGTCACTGCTCAGCCCCCACCCCCATCCTCACCTCCACCCCAGGGGGACTGGCCTCATTCACATGCTTGTGTTATTGTAAGTTTGTTAGGTTGAAAGGATGGTTTTTTCCATGAGTGATATTACCTTCCTTGTGTTGGAAAAGCTAACCATTAAGAAGAGTGGGGGAAAAGAAATTGCGAGAGGAGGCAGTTGTGTTTGATTAACCAGGCATTTTAAACAGACAATGGCATCTTTTCTCTGGAAAACAATATACTCCAAGAAAGATTACAAAGCGGAGAATAGGGGCAGATAGTGGTCTTTCTCTGTTTTTTGCAGATGTTACTACCATAAATGGAAGGAGCAGAGTTCCATCACTAGTCCTATCTCCAAAGATGCCAATATAGAAAAGATCTGTGATTTCATAATCCTGGGAAATTCCCAGTATGACATCTCACCCCAACAAGGCATATCACCATCAGTGACTTATTGAGTTAGAGAGTTGCCTAGGCACTGAGTGGTTAAATGAGTTGTCCTGACTCATATGGCTATTATTTGTCAGAAGGGATTTGAACCCACATTTTCCTGAATCCTGTTCATTACAACAGCCTGCTTTTTCCCTCCATAGACGCCTATATCCTGATAATAACTAGTATTAAAATGGAGGATGAGATGACTATGAGAATCAAGTAGGAAACAGAGGAAGATATCTCATGTTGATATTCCCTGAAAGAGCCCTGATTTGGAGTCAGAGTACCTGAGTTTAATCAATCATTTAACAAGCATTTATTAAGCACCTACTATGTGGCAGGCACTGTGCTGAAGACTAGGGATGCTAAAAGGGGGAATATAGTCTTGGTCCTCAAGAAGTTCACAGTCTAATAGGGGAGACAACATAAAAAAAAACTATATGGAAAGACTATGTGAAAACTAGATATCTAGATGTATGTCTGTTGTATGTAAGGTGAATTTTAGTGTAAGGTGGATTTTATTGCGTGCAAATTGAAATTTTGTTATTATTTCTTAGAGTTCAGTTGCCCAGGATCCATAGACATAACAATCTCTTGTTCCTAGGTATTAGATAATTATGGCTCCAAACATCTCCACCATGCTTGCACAGCATTATATAATGATAAATAATAAACATCTACTGCAGCTGCACAGTGAGATACAGGGATGAGGTAATGTAAACTTGTGAGGCTATTGCTGGCAATACACATTCTCTGTTTACTGCCCCATAAAACAGGTGGTCAGTAGTCAGTGAATGGGGAACCTCAGGGTTGAATACACAAACTGGAATGGTGTGTGTGACTCAACTGGACCCCACTGAGGCTTGGGGGGAACCTGTGTTTGCCTCAACTGACCCTCCATGAGGCTTAAGGAGATTTAAGGGAAGCACAGGTCAAGCTTCTCTCAATTGACCCCATCAAGATGTAGGGACGGTTCACACCGGGCCCCTGGGAGAAGATGATTAGGAAATGCTGTAGGAGTTGGTGCTCCCATTATCAGCAATCCTCTTCTGAAAAAAAAATAGACTAGAACAACGTAAGATTATCAGCCCCTTCTTGATGTCTTTCCTGTCTGACCAGAACAAGAGTGATCCTGTGGTAGCAGCCCTCAAGTGTGCTATGTGTTTAACTATCTTACAGTCTGCGTATAGGTGTGTGCGGATGTGTGTGTGTGTTACATTGGAGTTGATCTTAGTGAGGATATCATTCTTCTCTGTCACTTAAAGGATTCTATCTAACGTTGGGCAAGACACAACCTCTCTAGATCAGAGTTTCCTCATTTGTAACATGAGTTAATTGACCTAGATTATCTCTATGTTCCTTTCAAACTTTCAAGTTATCATCCTTGCATTTAGGAGGCACCTACTATGTGTCAGGCACTGTGCTAAGCCCTTTATATGTTACCTCAAATGATCCTCATAACCTTGTGAAGCATGTACTCTGTTGCTCCCATTTTACAGATGAAGAAATGAAGGCAGAGACAGAGGCTAAGTAACTATTCAGGGTTATACTGCTAGTAAGTATCTGAGATCAGATGTAAATTCAGGTCTTTCTGAATTCTGGTCTAGTTCTTCATTCAAAGCACCATCTAGCAAGTACCTGGAGCCTAATGGGTACTTAATACAAGGTAGGTAAAAATAAAGTACCAAAAAGTATCAAAGATTGTTAAAACTAAAAGAGACCTTAAAGAAGATCTAGTTTTTACCTCCTCCTCCCATTTTACCAAATCTCAGAAAGATGAAGTTACTTGTTCAAGGTCACACAGCCAGTATATGATAGAAATGGAGAAAGAAAGAGCCCGATTCTCTTAATTACCAGTTCAGTGCTCTTCCCTTTAAATCTTGCCAAAATACAAGGGAGTAGGTGAGGCCCCCTGAGCCCTCTGACTAAGAGTTACTGGAAACTCTCCTGGTTTATGCTGAAACACTTAGCCGAAGATCATTTCATAAATCCCCAATAGCTAAGACATGTAGTACAAATGGTTTCCAGGAAGAGCAACCAGTGACCACTGTCCTCTTTCTGGTTCCCCTTTTAAGACGAAGATGGAGAATTTTGCCTGTAATCAGGTGATGAGCTTTTCTTTGAACCTAACTAACTGAGGGATTGAACCTGTAAAGTAAAACTCTCCTGGCATTTCATCAGTCCTTTCCCCAGACACTGAGATAGGGCAAAGTGATTGCAGTAAGACCAGCTTAACATTTCATACTGGAGTGAGAACATTGGTGCACTTGTTGGTTGGAAAGCCAGACACTTCCAAAAGACCCTTTGTTCATTTCACCTTTCAAAAAAGGATACAAAAGATCATTTTTGCCAGACTTGAAGTAAAGTTTTAGTTTGACCTATGAACTTAAGGCTGCATGAGATTTTTATTTTTCTTCACATTTGTGTTCTTGAAAAAAACAAACACCTGTGTTTACTCATTTCATTTCCTTTTCCCATTTCCCTCTCCAGTTCTGGTATTTTCATTCTAAAATGGTCAGAGAAACCAAACTCATTTATTTGGAAGGGACCTTAGAGAGCATCTAGCTTGACTCCATCATTTTATAGACAAGGAAGCTAAATAACTTGTTCAAGAGATTTGAATCCAGATGCTCTGACTCTAGAGACAGCTCTCTTATTAAGTGACAGAGCCAACATTCCACTCTACGCCTTATGAATCTAAATCCAGCTTTCTGTCTACTGCCTCTCAATTAGAATAATCAGATCAATTGCAATGGCTAATAATGCAAGAAAATAGGTGATAAGCATACTTCCCTAAAACATATCTAGAAAGGTGGTGGGTTCTCCATGTTTGGAGATCTTTAAGCAAAGGCTAAAGGACTACTTCTTGGATGTGTTGTGCTGGAGATTTCTTCATGCATTGGATTAAACTGGATGGTCTGGGTTGTTGAGGTCCCTACATCTCTCAAATAAGTGGAAGATTATAGGTATTGAATGTTTCTTGTGGCTAATCATTTTATAGGTCACTTTTGCTTATCTGTTTTTATTTGTTATTGGAAAGAACTCAGTAAGTGGTGAGAAGGTTGTTTATCAGAAAATGATTGTGACATTAAAAAAAACCCAACAATATTAACGTGACTTTACCATGATTAGTTGACCTGCATGTGGGGTAGCTGGAGGAATGGAATGGCATGACATGATCTGTCACCATCTTTGGCAACTTTTTAACATATCAACCCCATTCTTTAAAAAACCCTGTAAATCAGTGGTGTCCTACTCAAAGAAAAATGGGCACCTCTATGTCATAAACATCTCTATCTGCTGCATATTGACTCAGAAAAATATATATTTTGTTGTTGATGTTATGTAATTTCAGTTCTGTCTGACTATTCATGACCCCATTTGGGTTTTCTTGGCAAAGACACTGGAGTGATTTTCCATTTCTTTCTCCCATTCATGTTACAGATGAGGAAACTGAGATGAAGAGGGTAAACTGACGTTCCTAGGCTCACACGGCTAGTAAGTTTTATAATTTAGATTGTTAAATAGTCCTCAATAAGATTTTAATCTGGTTCAGGTGTACCCAGGAATGTTGTTGTTCCCATGGTATTTATGATACCGCCCTATAAATCACCTGCAGTTATGCAGAAAGCAAGGACAAAGTCAATGGAAATCTTAAAGCCAATTTCTTCAAGTCTCTTTCAGTTTTAGAACAAACATTCTCCAGGAGTGTTTGTATGGGATTAGGAGGGAGAAAGAGATATTCTATGTTGTGTGTATTTTAACTTTGAAATGCCTAGAGGGAAAGAAGAGGAGATTCAATTCCTGTGCCATGCTAAGTGAGAGAGCTACAAAGCCAGAAATGAAAGAGTCCCTGCCCTCAAGGAACTTCTACTCTATTGATGATGTTGATAAAGAAAAGTCCAAGGGACTGAAAGATGGATCAAGTATTTCTTTTTTCTTTAAATTTCAAGAATTTGAATTCCTGTGTTCCAAGGACAGTATGCTCTGTCCTTCCCTCTGATCTGGTCATATATCTGACCCTATATATCATATTTGTTTAGAGTCGTTTGCAAGTTGTCTCCCTCATTTCTGAGGAAAGAAGGAACTGTTTTTTACCTTTCTTTATGATCCCAGTGCTTAGCCCAGCACTTGGTATGAAGTTGGCACTTTAATAAATACTAGGTGAAATGATCTAGCTTCTATTTAAATAAATGGTTAAAAAATTAATGTTTTTTTATAAAAATACTAATTGACTACCTGGATGGATGGTTCTTTCTCAGAAAGTTATTCTTAGAGGGGTGGAGATAGCTAAAATACTATAACAGCTGGCCAGGTAAAGTAAAAAAGCAACATAATTTAGCTGATCAGAGATAGAGGACTGAGAGCTGGCCCTCTCATACCTCCCCAACCTTCAACGGTAACTACTTCTTATAATTGACCCTGAGTCTGCCATGAGAGGGGGGAAATAGGTTCCCATCAAAGAAGGAGAGAGCAGTCATGGGGGTTTCGATACAAAAAAAAAAAAAAGAAAATTCTGAAGGGAAAACATATTTTTTTTCCTTTTGACTTCTCAAAATAATCAGAGAGTGGAGGGAGAAGGAGGAGGAATATGAAAGGAGGCATCAGAGAATATCCAAGTAAATAGAGTAGATAGCAGGGTTACACATTGGTAAGAATTTTATAAATTTGCCAGAATCAGTCAATAGGTCCTATTGTCCCCAGTGCCCCAGTTACTTCCTGGTAGTAAATTAGGGCTTTCAGAGAAGCAGATTAACTCTTTCAGGTCATCAGGGTATTTCTGACTGGGGTAATGGCAAAGGAATCATTTCATTGGCTTGGATGAAGTTTCAAAAGAAGAACTGGTCAATTTTTTAAAAACATTGAACTTTTTAAAAAATCTGAAATATTTCAACTATTCTTTGTTTTTCTTTCAATGAGAGAATTGTCTAGACCTTGCCCTGCCAACAGTTACTTTTTTATACTTTTTAATATGGAGTTAGCAATATTAAGAGTTTTTTATTTATTTCTTGATCTGGACCTCTGATTTCACCAGGATAGAGAATTCCTGGTATGGAAACCTTTTCAGTACTATATTGGGGTCCATGGATTCCCAAGAAGTCAGCAGATAGATTTCAGGAGGTCCATTAACTTGGATAGGAAAAAAAATACATCTTTATTTCAATATAATTGGTTTTCTTTGTGTTGTTATATGTTTTCATCTAATACATTTAAAAAATATTACTCTGAAAAGGGGTGCATAGACTTTGCCAGACTGCTAGCAGGGCCATGCTACAACAAAAAGATCAATGATCTACATAGGTAGGCAACTTATTTGTAACTCAGTGTTGACGAGGGCATTGAGAAGTCAAGTGACTTGTTCAGGGTCACACAGTTAGCATGGATCAGGGCCAGCATTTGGACCCAGGTCTTCTTGGCACCAAGGCCAACTCCAACCACAATACCTCATGGCTTCTCAATACTCAATTTAATTTTAGAAAGACCAACACCTATTTTAATAGTGGGCTAAAAGGACTCCAACCTAATGACTTAAAAGAATGAATGGATCTCCCCAGTTTCCTGACAAAGTACTGGAGAGTAACTCAGGCACTGGGTAGAACTGACCTCACCAAGCAGACCTATTTAATTTCCCAAATCTCCCTTACTCATAATGAATATGACTAAGTTCTACCACTTTCCTAATTGAAGTACGGAAAGAGAGAGAGAGTAACTGCCTTGGCCATGGATCAATATCTAATTTTTGAAAAGCTCTTTTAAAAAAAAGAGAGAAAGAAAAGGAAAGTTGGATTCTTTCAGGGTAAAAATCTGAAATAGTACTTAATGAAAAAAATTGTTACATTCCCAGAGAATTTTTTATGTGAAAATTCCAACAGACTTCATCAATTACACTCAATGACCAATGAAAATGTTCAATCAAAAACTCATTTGAAGATACATTGTTAATGAACTGCATGGAATGATGCTTAATCAAAACCTGACACCCTTCCATGGGAGAGCAATTCCATGGGACCTCAGGAGCACTATTGTTCTGAACCAAAGATAACAGTAAAACTGTATAATTAATCGCCCCCAGTCATGTGGCATTCTCAAGAGAATCTAGGTTTCACAACAGGCTCCATTGTGAGTTTTTTTTTTCTTTCCCAAACACAGAAATTGGGCTCCATAATATCTCTAACACCATCAGCACTAAGACATCATTTTTCAGGTTTTTATATTTTTATTTGTCATGGAACGTTTATTGTTTTCCTGTAGGATATCATGCTGAAAATGCAGAGTCAGCTAGTGAAGCTGCTGATCATGGAGAAGAGGAAAAACAAAATATTTCTGCCTCTGCCTCTGACATTCATACTCTAGAAGTGGGATGATACGCTTTTTTTTTTGATGACACGCTTTTAAATAAGCCAATAGGGTATTCACATTGAAGGTGCACATATTCTCTTTGTAGGCTATAGAGAGGAAGCAACTGAAGTTGCTTCTTTAAGAACCTGCCATGCTGAGCCTTCAAGGTACATTTGAAAAGACAGTGGGAAATGAGGCTTGGAACAAGAGTAAGATTTGTTGGTGCAGGTCATCTTATCAATCTAAAATTTGAAATAAACAGCAATGGAAAACCTAATATTCAAAAGCTAGAAACACTGTTTCTAACTTAGTTCCATAGGTCTACTACTAGTTATATTACTTTGCAGCCCATGACCACATAATGCTAAACTCCCTTCTTCACAACACAATGCTATGAAACGAGTGGATGGCACATTTTTTTCCCTCAATTTTATGACCAAAAAAAAAATGGCATTATCTAGATGTGCCTTACCTTGCCCAAGGTCACATGAGGAGTTATGGAGTCCCTTATAAACTGTGTTTATCCCCAGCCTCTGTGTTTTAGTGCCATACTGCTATAAATACTTGCCAAGCTTCTTGGCTTAAATGCCGATGTACAGATTACTTGGCACAAATGTTCATATTGTGTTTAGAAGGGCTGATATCCAATTATATTCCAATATCTTAAAAGAAAGAGCCATGATTTTCTCAATAAGTCCCTCTTTCTTCCAACCTACATCACAATCCCACTAGCCCTGAGTAGACAGTCCTATCATTAAAAATTACACTTGATATGTCTCCTGATAGTGTAGAATTGCCCCTAGCTTCTGGAAAGTTAGGCAGAGGAACCAGGCTTTGCCAGTCCTACCAAGCTGGAAAGGCCTGAGGATGAGCTGAGTGTCTGCCATCCTAGAATCAACCCTTTCTCAATCCAGAGAGACTCATGGCCAGAAGATTGCCCCCAGGTTATGAATTATTTGGCTACCACAATCAAGCGTTAGGTATGAAAGCAAAATAAAACCTGTCAGTGCACACTATTTCCATTGTCTTCCAACCTTGTATAAAAGCCATGACCCACAGTATATCTTTTCAAATCAGCCCATTTAATTGGATTCCAGAGTAAAATCGTGGCTCATCAGTTCCTTTAGAAATGACTTAGGAAGCTGCTGCTGCTGCTACTGGAATGAACACTGTGTTTGGAATTAGAAGATTTGTATTCAAATTTCCAGGCTGCTTTTTACCTTGTTTTAACCTTGTTACCTGGACTTCTTCTCTCTGACTCTCAAGTCCCATCCTGGAAGTAGATTTGTCTACTTTCCAGAGACCAACTAGCTAAATGCAGAGCCTCAACACTAGAGTCATGGCTATGGTTTGTAGGTTACAAATGCTTGGACCATAGCAAACCATGAAATCAAGCTTACTGAGTAGAAAACCAGCTGCTATCCCTAATATCTAATAAGTTTAAACAGAGGTCATGTGGCATCATGCTAGATCTGGAGTCAGGAAACCTGGGTTCAAAACTCAGATCAGATATTTGTTAGTAATATCACCATGGGCAAGTCACTTTAACCTGTCAAAACTCAGTTTCCTAATCTGCAAAAAAAAGAGAGAGATATTGTAACATATCTCATAAGGTTGTGATAAGGCAAATATAGAATATAAACTCTTCAAAAGCTTATTTTGATTTTTTATCTTTGCTTTTGTAATCTCTGGATTCTCAGCACTGAGCACAATGCAGGTGAGACATATTGTAGGTCCTTAATAAATGCTTATCAAATTAAATTGGATTGAATTTAAAGTTCTTTGCAAACCTTAAAGTGCTATCCCAATGTGAGTTACTATTATTGTATTCTGAAATATGTAGCAATACACACTCTTATGAAATCATAGGTCTGTACCTCCTTTCCTGGCCACACTCTCATGCACCCTCCCCCCAAATGATGTAGTTGAGAAGTTGAACCATGAGATTTTCTGTCCAGAGTTCCATCTAAGAAGACGGTTGGCCTCCCTTGGGATTATCCCAAGGAAGAGTGGATAGAACCTTTCAATAAATGGGGCATTTCATTTCTATGGGATATTAAACAATGTGAGACCTTTAGCAATACTGCTGCCTTGTCATTCTACTCTTTTTGTCTTGACCACAAGTTTTATGCCTAGGTCATCTTTGCAGTATGAGCCAGTGCAGTAGTCCGCCCTCCCCGATAGGTGACAACCTTGCCCCTTCTTCCACACCATGGCGGCTTCATTGGAAAAAGAAGCCTGGGCTGCGTCTCTTTATTATCAATCACTTCTTTGTCTACCTAATTACCTTTTCTGTTTTTCAGGGAAGCTGGTTTGTTTGTTTTGCTTTGTTTTGTAAAGCCTCTGCCCTTTTTCCTCCCAAGGTTTTTATGGTATTTCATTTATCCTCTGTAACCAAGGATCTTTATTATTTTCCATTTCAGGTCTCATCACTCCTGCACCTCCATATTTGAGCCATTATATTTGATTCTCCCTCTGTACCCTGCAGCATCTTATGAAATATAAAATGTAATGAAACATTCAAGCATTTGACGTTCTCCTAGTGGGTTTGCAGGGATGCAGCACTGTGAGCTAGCCGCAGCTCTCATCTCATTAGTCTCCGCTGCCCTCTGAGAAGGGCTGGAGAGCAGCAGGACAGACCTGTCTCTACTTGCTGGTTGGCAGGGGCAACCTCTTCTCAGAATCCTGCTCTTCACCAGCATACGGAAGTGTTACTGAATATCTGCTTATACAGCATAGAGTAAAATGAGTCACTGGTCCCAAGCACTGTTGCCCTTATTTGCCTGAGACTGATCTGGTGCGGGGCCAGCAATGGAAGATAAATCCAGGTCAGAAAATTCTAGATTTAGGGATGAAATATCATCAAGTTCATCCTTTCATTTTAGAAAATCCTTTCATTTTAGAAAAAAGGAAACAGAGGGTCAGAGAAATTAGGTGACCCAGTCTGGATCATAGAGCTAAAAGGCATCTCAGGCAGGATTTGAACCTTATTTTTCCTGATTCCAAGGCCAATGTCCTATCCTCCCCATCATAAGGTCATCCAGTCTGAGTTTCTGCCCCTGTACCCTCATCTCCTAGTTATTTATTCAACATTCAACAAACATATATTATATACTTGTGTGCAGTGCACTCCTCCTGGAGCTATGGAGATGGAAAGAAGAAATAGTCTCTGCCTTCAGGGAGTTTGCAGTACAGTAAAAGAGATGACATATATGGTGTATAGTGTATATAGTGTATAGTGAATAGACTTTTGGAACGGGAGTAAGCAGAACTGGATTTGAACCACTGTATGACCTTGAAGAAGGAGCATTCCCTCTCTGAGATTTCTCAACGGTGAAAATTCATTTTATCTTATCCAAATCCACTACTACCCAACTCCATTCCAGTATAGTCAGGCCTGCCTCTCATTCCCCTCTCCTTCACTACCTTCCAACTCTGGTAGCTCTATGCGAAATTAGACCTAACTGATCTTTAAGGTCCACTCTCTGCTTCTAAGCATAGAGAAGATGTGCCAGCTAAGAGTACAAGAGGGAGATCTCAGTTAGGGATTAGGGAGGGATGGAGAATAGGAGATGGCTTCTATAAGAGGTGACATTTGAACTTCATTTTGACTGATGGTTCCAATTAAGATACAATACTCTTGTCACATTCAGGCCAGCTTTGGATTGTTAACAGCAGCCTCTTTATAGAGCCTGTCACTGCTCAATCCCTGTTTGCTAGTCTATCTCTTTGTCTCAAAGTCGTCCCATTTTTGGACTGCTATACTCCGGGCTGTTCTGTTGTCTGGTGTAGCTTTCTAATGGCCCCCAGCTATGTGCTAACATTTAATGCAATGTGCAATGTTCCCACTTGTCCTTAAAGCACTTTATCCTTTCACTTCAACCCCAGTTCAGCTTTCAGAGTTGCATACGATAGGATGCAATTTGAAGGATACACCTGCCTTCCAAAGTGCCTGGAATTCCCATCATTTGAGTCTTTCCTTGGGTTAACTCATTTCTATAAGATCCTCATCACAGCTAAGCCCCATAGTGGGTAAGAATACTGGAGGGTAAGAATACAGTCAGGAAGGTCTGAATTTGAATTACTACCTGTGTGACTATCTGCAAGTCACTTAACCTCTCTGTACTTCAGTTTCCTCATTTGAGGATGATAGTAATAGCACCTAATTCAGTGTTGTTATGAGGACAAATAAGGTGACATATTTACAGAGCTTTGTAAACCTTAAAGCACTATGTAAATGCTATCTGTTATTTTTTAAATTTTTTGAGTGCAAGAACTATTACACATTTGACTTTGTATCTCCACACCCCAGTACAGTTCCTGGCATATAGAAAGGACGTAATAAATACTGTTTGATTATCTCAAAGGGATGGCACAGATTAGTTTAGAAGACTAATTACCTCTCACCTAACAAAGAGCATGGGAAATGAGAAATGAGAAATAATATTTGACCAGAGGAAGTAAGTTCAAGAAACTCAGGAGTATAACATGCTTCCCAGGGAAGGCAGTACAAGATAGATTAGAACAATATGTGGAAAAGAAGGGGTTGAGCTGTGTAAGAGTATTGATGAACTGGACTTGAGAGAAGATAACAACCATAGGGTGGTAAGCTGCTGAGAACATATTTTACCTTCTTTGAAATTTTGTCTAGGTTTTATCACTTTCTTCCAAGGGGCATTTTCATATTAACATGGAATGTAATCTAAAACCAACAAAATGAATGCGTAGTTTAAAAAGTTAGGGCATTTAAATTATCATGGCATCTTGTTTGTGCCTCTGTATGTTCATAGAGTTATCATCTCCACTTCTAATAAGAGCTTAAGCTCCCATCCCTGGGACCATGGACTCTCAAGGGTGACAATTCATCTTATGTTACCAAAATCCAGAACCGCTACTCTACTTTCTATCTAACTCTATTCCAGTATTGTAATGTCAGCCTCCTGTTTCCCTTTCCTTTACCACTTTCAAACTCTACCTTTGGTAACAGCAATCAAATTCACCTTATTATTTATGGAAATGCTTTGCTATTCAGGTGTATTTTATTTCCAAACGCCATTTCTTCTGATTTCCCTGATCATAACTGTACTCTTTGGCCAACACTCCCCTTTGTGTATCATCTTTCCCTATTAGAATTGTAAGTACATTGAACAAGACTGTCTTGCTTGCTTGTTATTATACTGCCTTTTCTTGCTTCCCTACCTGCCCAGGGCCTTCTCTAGCCCTAAACTAAGGCATCCTGCTCTGCAATGAAGCTCCCACAACCCACTTCCAAGCTTCTGTTGGTCACAAGGACCTTCCCCACTGGAACTGTGGGCTGTGAGGTGGATTATTTTAGGATCATGCAGCACATAACATTATTGCCTGAGATGAAACATTATCTTCATAGAGGATCTTAAATAGTCTTATCATATACCTCTCTCAGGGACCTTGTAATGCCAATCAACACAGCATACTTGAGGGCAGCTGCTGTGAAA
Organism: Bettongia penicillata ogilbyi; assembly: GCA_023548195.1. Lineage (NCBI taxonomy): Eukaryota > Metazoa > Chordata > Mammalia > Diprotodontia > Potoroidae > Bettongia > Bettongia penicillata. The sequence continues at coordinate 5,691,590 of JAJHZJ010000024.1, forward strand.
ATTTTTGTATATTTTAAGGGGTCTAATACAAGGTATAATAAGTCCTCTGTTTTTTCAAAACACCATAATAGCTTATTACGAGGGTGGGCACATGGTTTAAATAGATGCAAAAATATATAGCATAACATAGACTGTTCCAAAATAATTATTTATACAATCAAGGTATCCCAGGCCAAAGTCTTTCCTTACACAGCACATCCCCGGAGGTAGGAGAAAACACAATAAACACAACACCCTCCACCCCTAGGTCACAGTAGGTTATAATCCCCTCAATCCAAAATGAAATATTCAAGTAAAGTCCACTTGGGGCAGGGGGGTTTTCTTTCTCCCCCAGTGCTGTTGCAAGCTCCCACTTGGCACTCTCAGGTGCACACGGTCTAATGAGCCAAACAGTTGAAGTTCTAACATTGCTCCAGTCCCAATTTCCTGACATCAGGGCAACAAAACCAACAGGGTGGGTCCCTGGGGGCCAAAGCATTTCCCCCATTCCATCATAGACAACTCCAACCCCGTGGGTCCCAACTTATCCCAGAAGAATGTGGCAGGAAAGCATGCTCACTGATCCTACCCTGATGCAAAGTCTCCATCTTGCTCCAGGTCTGAGTTCCAAGTTCTGTGGTTTCTCTTCCTGCAGGTCCAGGGGCCAACTGCTCCCAGCTCCTGCCTGAGTTCACACACAGGTAGCGCTCTGCTCCTGTTCCATGTTTTATCTCACAGGGCAAGGAATTGCTCCATTACAAGCTCTTCCTGCTCCTGCCTGGGTACAGGCACAGCCTCCAGGGGCACCAAACTTCAACCTCCATCTCTGGCCCACATCAGCACAACTTTGGGGCAGCTCATCTTCCCCAGGACATGGGGAGGTGCCACTCCAGTCTGGGTTCTGAGCATAGTAAGATAATATAGTAACTGGAATAAAACAGATAATTATCCCAGTCTCCGTAACCTCTGTAGTCTCCTCTAGTACTCTATTTCAGTCCAAGGTCGAGAGTTCTCACAAGGTTTGGTATTTCTTTATCAAAGGTCTCCTCCCTCCATCAGAGGTCTTCTCTCTCTATCAAAGGTCTCCTCTCCAAGGCTTGATGAGTGATTCATGTTTGCAGCCTGGGATGTAGAGGGCATGGGAGGACCCTAATAACAGCTAAATGTCCTTTCATTAGCAAGTGCCAAGGCAATATCTCACCTCAGAATATATATATATTCTGATATATAATATATTTATTATATTATATTATTATTTATCACATTTATATTTATTATATTAAATTATTTTTAAATTTTAAAATTTAAATTTAAAATTAAATTATTAAATTAAATTATTATTATATATTTATTATATTATATTGTAAGAATCAATCATTTCCCCAACTGGTTAAGTGTCAGAGGAAATGAGAAGGCAGGTTTCAGAGAAAGAAATCCAAGTTATAAATATCAATATAAAAATGAGCTCAAAATAATTACAGAAATGCAAATTAAAACAATTCTAAGATTCTATCTTACAGCCATAACTTTGGCAAAGTTGGCAAAAAAAGGGAAATTACAAATGCTGGAGGAATGGTGGAAAAGCAGGTACATTAATAGAGGAACTATATACTAATCCAGTCATTCTGGAAAATAAACTATTCCCAAAGAGATACTAAACTATGCAAATTCTTTATCCCAGCAATAATGTCAGTAGGTCTATACTCTAAAGAAATGAATTAAAGGCAAAGAGGACTCACATGAACAAAAATATTTATGAAAGCTCTTTTTGTAGTAGCAAAGATCTAGAAATTAATGAAAAATTATTGGTTTGAATAAAAATTAAGAAATGATGATATAGCTGGTTTCAGAAAAACTTAGAAAGATTTATATGAAATTATGCAGAGGGAAGTGAACAAATCCAGGAGAATGATTTATGAAAAAACAATACTGGAAAGACCAACAACTTTGAAAGCCTTAAGAACTGTGATCAGCACAAAGATGAAGAATTATTCTAGGTGATTCTACACCTCTCTTATATTGAAACACGTTGCCAATCCTTTCATTAGGAGGTGAGATTCAAGTTGTGGAGACATATATGCATGTATGGACATCTATACGTATATATATATATATATATATATATATATATATGTGTGTGTGTGTGTATATATATACATATATGTGTGTGTGTGTGTGTGTATATATATATATATATATACATATATATGTAAATATGTGTTAAATATGTGGAGTTTTTTGACATGATCAATGAAGCAGTTGTTTTGTTTTGTTTTTTACCTGACTATGGATATTATAATTTTGTTTTTATTTTTTGTTTTTTTAGATTTTGTTTTTTGCTTTTTATATTTTTTATTTTATATAAATATATATATAAAGTAGAAAATATGTTTTATATTTTGTTTTTCTTCCTTTTCATTTTTTAATAGTATTTTCTTTTTTCCTCAGTTACATGTTGAGAAAACTTTTAGCAACCATTTTTACAAGATTTTGAGTTGCAAAATTTTCTCCCTCCCCTCCCATATATGAAAACAGTAGGTAGTTTGATTCAGTCTATACATGTTCTATCATGTAAAAATATTTCCATATTAGTCACAATCGTGAAAAAAGAAACAGATCAAAAGCGGGGGAAGCAGGAGAAAGAGTAAATTAAGTGAAAAAATGTTCTTTGATCTGCATTCAGAATCTATCACTTCTTTATCTGGATATGGAGGGCATTTTTTTCCCTGAGGCATTTGTATTTGTCTTGGATCACTGTATTTCTAAGAAGAGTTGAATCATTCATAGTTGATTGTCACACAATGTTGTTGATATTGTGTACAATATTTTCCTGATTCTGCTCATTTCACTTTGCATTAATTCATGAAAATCTTTTCAGGTTTTTCTGAGATCTGCTTACTCATCATTTCTTATTGCATAATAGTATTCCATTGCATTCATATACCATAGCTTGTCCAGGCATGTAATGGTAATTTAAATGGGAAGATCTTTCCCATTCATTAATAGGCCTATGTGACCTGCTCAAATCACGTGGAAGCCTAAGTCACATGTGGTGGGAGGAGCTTGCTGAATTGGTGGAACAAGAAGGGTGGAGAAGATTGAGAGGAAGTGAGTGAAAGCAGTTAGGAGGACAGAGAACAAAGACAAGCAGACAGCTAGGCTTGTGAGTGTTTGTGGGAAGGACACAGCAGGGATAGGGGTAGGGGTGAGGCTTGGGAATGGCTTTGTCACCTGTAGTGCTAATGTATATTGATTTCTTGGCTACATGATGTATTTGCCTCTCTGATTTGGGGATTTAACTTTCTTGTGTCTAAAGTCTTCTATACAGAGAGTCTGTTATACTTTGTGATTGAGAACCACACTGGCATATTCACAGTCACCACCAGGGCTGTGAATACTGCCTTGACAATATATTTGGTGTCACAAATAGGATCTCAGGGTATGACATCTCTATTTGGAGGCAGAAAGGTTTTAGAGGAAGAAATGGATATCCCAGAATGGGAGGATTTATTGCATTCCTTCCCAGCAAGGGAATGAGCTAAAAGCACTGGATCCTGTGAAAACTGGGAAGTGAGGTTACAGGAGGGGGAAGATACAGACTTGGAAATGTGTTTGCAAGGAATACCAATAAAATCAGGAAAAGAGTTGACAGGGGGTATGTAGGATAGGCTGATTTTTATTAACAGGTTACTGTATTATGTGGGAAAGCAGAGATGAGCTGCTGAATGAGAAAAGTCAGGTGGAAAAAACAGCTAGTTTGCATGGGAATTCTCAGCATTTGAGCTGTCCTTTAAAAGAGGAGGCTGTGGGGTCTCAGCTGGAAGAAAAGGCTATTCATTGTGCTAAGAAGAAGCAGATAAGGAGGAAGGAAGAAGAAGCAGGAAGATAGGAATTAATCCAGTTTTAGTGGGTAAAATAAAAAATGGACCCAATCACTTTACCTGAACCTTCTAAAGTAATTACTTTAAAGCAGTATCATGTGCCAAGTAGGCAATACTATATTTACTAATTATTATAAAGAAATATGTTGAGGCAGAAGTGTTAGTCCCTACAACCACTCAATGTAATAATCCTTTCTGACCAGTATGAAAGTCTGATGGGACATGGGGGATGACATGGATTATATACAATTGAATAAGGTGACTCTTCCCTTGTATGCTGCTGTTCCAGGTACCATTAACTCAATAGGAAGGATTCAGAAATATGATGGGACTTGGTAAGCAGTTATAGTCAATGCTTTGTTTACTATTCTAATAGATTCTAAACAATGGGGGCAATCTGCTTTCATTTGGCAGAGCCAACAGTATACTTTTACATGCTTGCCACAAGAATATCTACATGGTCCCACTATTTGTTATACGATTGTAGCTGAACATTTAGATTAGTTAGATCTACCTGGTGTACAACTTACCTACTACATAGATGATATTATGATACGGGGGAAAAATGTAAAAGAGTGGAGAAGTTTGATGTTTTTAACTGAGCATATGAAAGAAAAGGGTGGGAAATTAACCCTGCAAAGATGATAGCTCAGACTGTAAATTTTGGGGGTATACCATAGTAGAAGTGGTTGTAGGAGACTCTCCTACAAGCCCAAAAAAAGACTCACAATTTTCCTATCCCCACCAATAAGAAACAGACCCAAAAGTTCATAGGATTATTTGCATTTTGGCAGCATCACATACTGCATCTAGGACACATTTTGAAACCCTTATATAAAATTACTAGGAAAGAATATGAATTTGATTGGGAACTTGAGCAGAGTAAAGCTTTTGAAGAATCAAAGGCCACTATACACTTGACCCTAGATTTATGGTCTATGCAAAGTGGCCTGGTGGAATGACAAGTGACTGTACAGGATGAATATGCAAACTGGAGTTTATGGCAGAAACAACAAAGCCGAAATGTACCTTCATCTCAAATTCAATATATTCCTTTTGAAAAGCAGTTGTTAGCTGCATGTTGGGCTTTCATAGAAACTGAACGAACAACTGATTTTGGCCATGTGGTAGCATTAAAACCTGGAATCCCTATTATAACCTGGGTAATGAGTACCCCAGCTTCTCACAGAATTGGACATGCTCAAGAGGCTAGCATAATTAGGCAAAAGTGGAGTTTCTGCTTTACATGAATCTATAGAAAACATAGATACTGAGGGAAATGATATACCCCCAGAACCCATGCAATAGTTGGAATAGTGCTTGGTAAAATAGAATGAGGAATATGATGGATTAACTGAAGAACAAGAGACATTCTTGGTTTCCTGAAAGGACAGCAAAATATTGGGGCCATAAAAGACATTGGAAAGTGATAGTCTATAACCCATGTACTAGGTGGATTTGGGCAAGTACTGGGATAGGTGAAAGTAGTCAATATACTGAACTTATGGCAGTATATCAAGCTATCAAAACAGAACAAGGAGGACAGTGTCATATATTCACTGATTCATGGGCAGTTACTAACATGTTAGCTATGGCAAACAGGTCTGGGGCAAGAAATTATGGGAATATATATGGGACATATCTTTGGTTACTAATTTGTCAGTTTTTCATGTAGATGCTCATATGACCCTCACTATGCCAGAATGTGAGTACAATGCACAGGTTGATCCACTAGCAAAGACTGCTACTCAACATATTGTCTCTACTCTGATACCAACTGATGATCTGATAGTAACAAAATGGATCTATCAAACATCGGGCTATTTAGGGGTACAGGCCACACACAAGTGGGCACAAGATTGCGGTATTAGTATCTATCATTCATTGTAACACAAGTAGCAGAGGAATGTTATATATGTGTAGCTCTGAATCGCAAAGTCTAACAGACTCTCCACATAGAAGGCAGAAGAAAAACATTTATTCAAACACCAGAAAGCCAGATTCCAACACCAGGAAACCAAATATATCACAGCAATAAAGAAATCTACACACATTATCAGACCTTCCCACAAACCAACTCCCTTTAACAAATCACAAACAGACTGCCTCAAACAAAATCACAAACAGCTTCTCTTTGAAAAAAATGCCCCTATCTCACTCACAGAGTCCTGCCTTTCTTCCTCTCTTTCCCAGTTTTGACTCCTCTGACTCACTTCCTGCTCCACCCATTCAGCAAACTCCTCCCACAATAGGCTCTATGTGACTCAGACTTCCATGGGACCCAGGCAGGTCACATGGGCCTATTAATGAATGGGAAATATCTTCTCATTTAAATTACCATTACACCCTCATTTCTTGATTTCCTCCTCTCCTACATCTCTGACGGGTAACCTATATTTCTATATTCAACTGATTGTGCATATTATTCCTTCTTTGATCCAACACTGATGAGAGTAAAGTTCAAGAGATACTCATCACCATTTTTTCTGCCTCTTCATTTGAAATAATTTACCCCCATTCTGTCCCTCCTTTCCTTCTGCACCAAATATACTCTTTCTCATCCCTTAATTTTTTGTCATTCTCTCAAATTTACCTCATACCTGGACCCTCTGTCCATGTATATTTAATCTTCTAGCTGTACTATTAGTGATATCTTCTTCAAGAATTACAAGTATCATCTTCCTGTGTAGTTATATACATAATTTAACTCTCTTGAATCCCTTGTTTTTTTCCTTTCCCTTTTTACTGGTTTATACTTCTCTTGGCTCTTGATATTGGAGGTCAAATTTTGGTTTAGTTCTGGTCTTCTTCGTTGTTTCTACTTCGCTGATTGATTCGTTGATTGACCATTTTCCCCCTTGATGTATGATGCTTAATTCTGCCACGTAAGCGATTCTTGGTTGTAGTCCTAGCTCCTTTGCCTTCTGGAAAATCACATTCCATGGTCTCTGATCCTTTAATATTACAGCTTCTAAGTCTTGTATAATTCTTATTGTGGTTCCTCAATATTTGAATTGTTTATTTTTGGCCACTTTTTTTCTTGACCTGATAGTTCTGTAAGTGGGCTCCAACAATGTTACTTGAAGTTTTTATTTTGGGATCTCTTTCTTGAGGTGATTGGCAGAGTCTTTCAGTGATTAGCTTGTCCTCTGGTTCTAGGACATCAGGGCAGTTTTCCCTGATAATTTCTTGACAGATTTTGTCCCGGTCCTTCTTTTGATTATGACTTTCAGGTAGTCCAATGATTATATTATCTCTCCTATATCTGTTTCAAGGTAAGTTGTTTTTGCCATAAGGTATTTTACATGTTCTTCCATTTTCTTGTAATTACTTGATTGATTATTGATGCCTCATCAGATTCATTAGCTTCTACGTGCCCAATTCTGACTTTTAAGGTGTTGTTTTCCTCAGTTAGCTTTTGCACTTTCCTTTTCATTTGTTCAGTAATACTCTTTACAAAGTTGTTTTCCTCAGTGGGTTTTTGTATCTCCTTTTCCATTTTGCCAGTTCTACATTTTAAATAGTTTTCCAAGCTTTTTCATAATTCTTTTGCATCACTCTCATTTCATTTCCTGTTTTTCTACTAGTTCTTTCATGTGTTTTTTAAGCTCCTTTTTGAGCTCTTCCATGAATTCTTTCTGAGCTTGAGACCACTTCCTATTTTTCTTTAAGGTTTTGGCCATAGGTGTATTGACACCATTGTCTTCTTCTGAGTTTGTATCTTGAGCTTTTCTATCATTATAAAGATGTTTTATATTCAATTTTTGTTGTTTTTTGGTTCATCTTTTTTTCCTTTCTTTTAAAGTTAAGCTGTGCTCCCATGGTGGAAGGAGCGCTGTCTCAGATTTCTTGTGCCAGTGGTTACAGGCCCTGGCTATTTACCTGGTGCTCTGCTGATGTTGCACTGAGCCTGTGGGCATCCTTCTTATATGGTTCTGTACTAAAGGGGTGCCATCAGGGGGAACTGGCACTGCTAAAGGCCATACGGATCTGACAGTTTAAGTGGTGCTGAACTAGCATCCTGGTGGTGGTTTCTGCCATGTGCTGAGGCCCAGTTGGATGTCTCTGCATGTCTCTGGGGCTATGCTGAAGCACATAGAGGTCTGGCCACTGGAGGTTGCTGGTTTGCCTAGGGGTACACAGAAGCATGCGGTGATTCTTTGAGCTGAAGTTTGCCAGTGCTCTTGGCTATGCTCAAGCACCTGGAGAGGGGGAGAGGCTATAGTTTTGGTGTTTCCATGCTCCACCATGCTGGGGCTCAGAATTTCCCACTGGTTTACTGAGGTAGTGCTTGCTGGCTTGCTGGGATGCAAGAATGTGCTCATCTTTTACCTGAGTGAGATGGACCTTTATTGCCAATTTTCCTAGTTTCATGAGCTAAAACATTGTTTCACCCTGTCTTTTTGCAGGTTCTGCTATACCAGGATTTGTTATGGGGTGCTGTTTTATGAATGTTTGGAGAAGCATATGGGAGGGTTACTGCAATTTAATGCTTACTCTGCCATCTTGGTTCACAGAACTTCCTTTTCTTGCTTTTTTAGTAGGGAAAATGAAACATGGAAGACAGAAGATAGATTTTCATTTTCTTCACACCTAAATTGCTTTAATTTAAATGAAATTTTTCAAAGAAAACAAAATTTTTCAAAGAAAACAAAATGTAGTAGACATAATCAACATGACTCCATGATGTCCTTCCAGTATCATTCAGCAGTATATGAACAGAAGTGAAGGTGGCAGAGGGTGATAGTAATCCTGGGTTTTGCATGGTGTTAGTACATGGTGATAGTTCCAGGGGACAAGGTACTCAACAGTAGAGGAAAATGAAAAGCTCAAATGATTTACAAAGGAACTGAGATGGAGAAATAAGAATAATGTAGCTGGCCTGATAGTCTGGTAAAAAAAACAACAACAACTGCATGTTAGAAAGAACAGTAGTCACAGCTGTAGCTCCTCATGGATATTTGTTATATCTAGGGATACCCCTGGACTACCTACATGCAAACGTTTCAGGTAGGCAGGAGGGAATTGCTTCCAAAACCTTCTCCATGGAATGGTTATATTTGATTCTCCCTTTGTACCCTGCAACAAGCTATGAAGTATGAAATGGAATGAAACATTCAAGTGTTTGACATTCCCCTGGTGGGGCTGGCAGGAATGCAACAGTGTGCACTCACTGCAACTCTCATTTCATTAGTGTCCTCTGCCTTCTGAGAAGGATTAGGGAGAAGCAGGGCAGACCTGCTTCCACTTGCTGGTTGGCAGGTGAAACCTCTTCTCAGAATCCTGCTCTTCACTATCATGCAGAAATGATATTGAAAAGATGATTGCATATCATGAAATAAATTTGGGGTTATTACTGACAAGTTGTGTCTGCCTCAGTTGCCTGGGATGAATTCAGGTCTGAACTGGCTCTAGGGAGATGAACCTAGCACAGAAGTTCTTAAAATCAGTTATTGGGGTGTTTTGGGGGGGGATGGAATTTTGATAACTATGTTTCAGCAGAGTTGACGTCCTTTATAATTTTACATATTTTGTTTTATGCATTTAAATATTATACTGGTATAATGGGCTATTGTACTCATTTTTTAGATTGATCAGCCTCACCATTTCTTAACCATTACCAAACTGTTTCAATGATTAGGGTTTTGTAGTATAGGTTGGTAGCTGTGGCTTCTAGAAACCTTTCCCACTTTTTTTTTTTTGCTATTTCCCTTTGGATTCTTGAACTTTTGTTCCCCCTCCAGATGCATTTCATTATTCTTTTCTAGATCCATAATGTAATCCTTTGTTAATTTGCTTGATGTAACACTGAATAAGTAAATTGAGTTTGGTTATGATGATAATTTTATTATATTCGTTTAGGCTATCCATGAGCAATTAAAATTTCTCCAATTATATATATATATGCTTTTATTTTATAATATATATATATTTACATATGTAATATACATATATATATGCTTTTATTTTACATACAATACAAATAGTTATATTTATATAGTCCCTGTATGTATACTGATAGGTATATTACCAAATATTTTATGCATTCTGTTGTCATTTTGAATGAAATTTGTCTTCCTATTTCTTCCTATTGAATTTTAACAATAACATTCAAAAACACTGATTATTTATGTTTGTTTATTATATATTCTGCAACTTTACAGAAGAAAAACTTTTCTAGGGTTCTCTAAGTAAGCCAACATGCTATATTCAAAAAGAAATAATTTTATTTCCTATTTTCCTATGCATGTTCACACAATTTCTTTATCTTACTGCTGTTGCTAGCATTTCTAAAACTATATCAAATAATGACACAGAAAAGATACCTTGTTTTACCTCTGTATTGGAAAGACCTGTAGCTTATCCTCATTTTATATAAGATTAGTCCTTGTTTTTAAACTAAAGGTATTTGTTTTCTAGTGTTTTTAAATAAATGGGTGTTGTATCTTATCAAAAGATTTTTTTTTTCTGCATCTTTTGACATAATCCTATGATTTTGTTGTTCGTATTCATGTGAATAATTGGTGTTCCTAATACTGAACCAAATCTGAATTTCTAATATGTATCTAACATGGTCATATTGTATAATTTTTCTGATATGTAATTGTCATTTTCTTGATAATAATTTGTTGAAAATATTTACATCAATATTAGTTAGAGACATTGGTCTATCATTTTCCTTCTCCATTTTGATTCTTCCTGGTTTAAGTATTAAAACCATTTTCATATCAAAAAAGAAATGTTGTAGGACCTCTTAGCTTCCAAGTTAATAAAAACTTTTTATGTTGTATTAGAATTAAATATTGTTTACATGCATCAAAATTTTATTTGCAAATCCATCTTGTACCCAAGGTTTGCTTATTTTTCTTCCTTGGAGAACTCAATTCATTCAATTTCTCTTTCTGAGACTGAGCTATGTAACTCCTGTGATTCTTGTTTTGTTAATTTGGAAATTTTATATATTTGTAAACATGCATTTCATTGAAGTAGCTGGTCCTCTTGGCATATAATTGGACAAAGTGGTTTCTGACAATTTATTTGTTCTTGATTTGTAGTGAAATCATAGTTTTCTATGATGCTGGCAATGTAATTTTCCTCTCTCTCTTAAAAATTACTTAGTATTCTACCTGTTTTATATACATTTTAATACAGATCCTAGTTTTATTTATTCATTTTGTTTCAGTTTTTTTTATTTTTTCTTTGATTTCTATGATTGCTATTTGGATGTTTAACTGGAATTTTAAAATTTCTTTAATTTTTAGAAGTTATAAACCTATTTGCTTCTTTCTCTGTTTTATTGTTCTCTGGGCTGTATTATTTCTTTTCTAGATGATAATGTTTAGAATATAAATTTTCAGGAGGTAAAGTCAAGATGGAAGAGTAAAAGTGATGACTTTCTAGAGTTCTCCCCTCAAACCCAGAAGAATGCCTGTAAAACAATTATCCCAAACTAATTCAGGAAATGTAGAACCCACACAATAATGGAGTGAAGCGAATCTCCAGCCCAAGACAGCCTGGAAAGTCAACAGAAAGCATCAAGTGTGCCATATTAGGAGCAGAGCTGTCCAACATGAGCCATGCTGGCACAGATTGAACCTGATCAGGGTTCAAGAGGACTGAATCTCTGGTACCTGTGGACATTTCCAGACTTTATAACTGCAAAACACCAAGGACAAATTGGAAGGTCAGTGGAAAAAACCTGTCAGAGCTGTGGGAGGGAGGAGAGTGGTTTGGCCCAGCCACAGGGTGATAGAGGGGGTGGAGGAGTCTGCAGCAGCCCCAGCAGTAACAGGGGAAGCAGCAGCTGTTTTTGGAGATCTATACCCAGAGATTGTGAAGGAATCAAGCAGCTGGCAGTACACACCCCTACCCACCCTGGAAGCAGAAAGCAACCTTGACAAACAGCTCAAAAGGCAAGTAAATGACTGGGGAAATGAGCAAAAACAGGAAAAAGAATCAGACTATAGAATCTTACTTTGGTGACAGAAAGACTAAAGTATACAAACAGAAGAAGACAACAAAGTCAAAGCTCCTACATCTAAAGCCTCCAAGAAAAATATGAATTGGTCTCAAACCATGGAAGAGTTCAAAAAGGTTTTTGTAAATCAAGTAAGAGAAAGAGAGGAAAAATCAGGATAAGAAATGAGAGTGATGCAAGAAAAACATGAAAAATGAGTCAACTGCTTGCTAAAGGGGACTCAAAAATGCTGAAGAAAATAACACCTTAAAAAATAGACTAACCCAAATGACAAAAGAGATCCTAACAGTCAATGAGGAGAAGAATGTCTTAAAAAGCCAAACTGGTCAAATGGAAAAGGAGATCCAAAAGATCACTGAAGAAAATAATTCCTTAATGATTACAATGGAGTAGATGGAAGCTAATGATTTTATGAAAAAGTCAAGAAATTATAAAACAAAACCAAAGGAAGGAAAAAAATAGCAGACAATGTGAGTTAATACTCATTGGAAAAACAACTGACCTGGAAAACAGAACCAAAAGAGATAATTTAAAAATAAAGGGAGTACCTGAAAACCATGATCAAAAAAAGAACCTGGACATCATCTTTCAAGAAATTATGAAGTAGGGGAGGAGGCAAGATGGCAGAGTAGAAAGACTCATATATGCTAGCTCCAGAAACCACAACCCAAAAATTTCCTGTAAAAAGAACTCCCCACAAATTCTGGAGCAGTGGAAGCCATGCAGCCATGCAGTGGAGGAGATTTCTGTTCCAGAGAGCCCTGAAAAACTGGCACCAAAGGTCCGTCGCACACCAGACAGCGGAGCCCAGTCATGCCTTGGCCACATGGCCTGAGAGGAGCAAATCCGAGCAGGCTTCAGGGATGGAACCTTGCAGTCACAAAGGTCACTCCATCCACAGGCACTACAGGTCAGTGAGAGAGATTTCTGGGCTGGCCAAGAGGGGAGTGGGGTGTCTCCATAATCCAGGCCCCCTCGGGAGGCAGTGGCAGAGGCAGCAGCAGGGGCAGCAGCAGCCAAGGTCTCCTGGAGCAGAAAGGACCTCAGATCCATTACTGCAGGTCTCTGCATAACCCCCCTGAGGGAACTGAGCTTGGGAGGTGGCCCTGCCTCAACCTGAGCACCAGAACTTAAACTCACATTGAATAGCAGCCACACCCTCCACTGAAAGCCCTGAGGCTGGGGAGCAGCATTTGAATCTCAGATCCCAAGCACTAGCAGGGTGGCTCTAGGCAGGGGTGGAGAGGGATCTCAGAAGTCAAGTAACTGGCTGGGAAAATGCCCAGAAAAGGGAAGAAAAATAAGACCATAGAAAGCTACTTTCTTGGGGAAGAGATGTTTCCTCCTTTCCTTTCTGATGAGGAAGAACAATGCTTACCATCAGGGAAAGACATAGAAGTCAAGGCCTCTGTATCCCAAACATCTGAAATAGATATCAAATGGGATGAGGCCATGGAAGAGCTCAAAAAGGATTTTGAAAATCAAGTTAGACAGGTGGAGGAAAAACTGGGAAGAGAAATGAGAGAGATGCAAAAAAAGCATGAAAAACAGGTCAATACCTTGGTAAAAGAGACCCAAAAAAATACTGAAGAAAATAACACCTTGAAAAACAGGCTCACTCAATTGGCAAAAAAGGTTCAAAAAGCCAATGAGGAGAAGAATGCTTTCAAAAGCAGAATTAGCCAAATGGAAAAAGAGGTTCAAAAGCTCACTGAAGAAAATAGTTCTCTCAAAATTAGAATGGAACAGATGGAGGCTAATGACTTTCTGAGAAACCAAGAAATCACAAAACAAAACCCAAAGAATGAAAAAATGGAAGAGAAGGTGAAATATCTCATGGGAAAAACAACTGACCTGGAAAATAGATCCAGGAGAGACAATTTAAAAATTATGGGACTACCTGAAAGCCATGATCAAAAAAGAGCCTATACATCATCTTTCATGAAATTATCAAGGAAAACTGCCCTGATATTCTAGAATCAGAGGGCAAAATAAGTATTGAAGGAACCCACCGATCACCACCTGAAAGAGATCCAAAAAGAGAAACTCCTAGGAACATTGTGGCCAAATTCCAGAATTCCCAGGTCAAGGAGAAAATATTGCAAGCAGCTAGAAAGAAACAATTCCAGTACTGTGGAAATACAATCAGGATAACACAAGATCTAGCAGCTTCTACATTAAGGAATCAAAGGGCGTGGAATAGGATATTCCAGAAGTCAAAGGAACTAGGACTCAAACCAAGAATCACCTACCCAGCAAAACTGAGTATAATACTTCAGGGAAAAATATGGTCTTTCAATGAAATAGAGGACTTTCAAGCATTCTTGATGAAAAGACCAGAGCTGGAAAGAAAATTTGACTTTCAAACACAAGAATGAGAAGAAGCATGAAAAAGCAAACAGGAAAGAGAAGTCATAAGGGACTTACCAAAGGTGAACTGTTTACATTCTTGCATGGAAAGACAATATTTCTAACTCTTAAAACTTTTCAATATCTGGGTAGTTGGTGGGACTACACACACACATACACACATGCACACACACATGTACACACATGCACGTGCACACACATACACACATCCACGCACACACAGAGACAGAGAGCATAGAGTGAATTGAATAGGGTGGGATCATATCTTAAAAGAAGTTAAGGTAAATGGTGATAGAGAAATGTAGTGGGAGGAGAGAGGGTGAAATCGAATGGGGTGAATTATCTCTCATTTAAGAGGCAAGCAGGAGACATTTTAGTGGAGGGAAAAAGAGGAGAGCTGAGAAAAAAACATGAAGTTTACTCTCATCACATTCGACTAAAGGAACAAAATGCACACTTATTTTGGTGTGACAGCTTATCTCACAATACAGGAAAATGGGGGAGAAGGAGATAAGCAGGGTGGGGAGGATGATGGAAGGGAGGGCAATGGGAGGAGGGAGCAATTTGAAGTCAACACTCGGGGAGGGACAGGATCAAAAGACAGAATAGAAACAATGCGGGGCAGGATAGGATGGAGGGAAATACAGTTAGTCTTACAGAACACGACTGTTATCGAAGTCATTTGCAAAACTACACAGATATGGCCTACATTGAATTGCCTGCCTTCCCAAATGGAATGGGTGGGAAGGGAGGGATGGTGAGAATTTGAAACTCAAAGTTTTAGGAACAACTGTTGAGTATTGTTGTTGCTACTAGGAAATAAGAAATACAGGTAATGGGGAATAGAAAGTCATCTGGCCCTACAGGACAAAAGAGAAGATGGGGACAAGAGAAGGGAGGGATGATAGAAGAGAGGACAGGTTGGTGATAGGGGAAATTAGAATGCTTGGTGTATCGGGGTGGGGGGAGGGGACAAATGGGGAGAAAATTTGGAACCCAAAATTTTGTGAAAATGAATGTAAAAAGTTAAATAAATAAATTTATATTAAAACAAATACAAAAAAATAAAAAAGAAATAAAAGAGAAAAAAAAAAGAAATTATGAAGTAAAATTGCCCTGATGTTCTAGAACCACAGGGTAAAATAGATATTGAAAGAATCCACTGAATGCCTCCTGAAAAAGATCCCAAAAGGAAAACCCTTGGAATATTGTAGCCAAATTCCAGAGCTCCCAGGTCAAGAAGAAAATATTGCAAGAAATTGAAGTACTGTGGAATTGTGAAAAAGAAAAAATTCTAGGATTGTGGAAACACAATCAGAATAATACAACATCTAGCAGCTTCTACATTAAGGGATCAGACGGCTTGGAATATGATATTCCAGAGGTCAAAGGAGCTAGAATTAAAACCAAAAGTCATCTACTCAGCAAAACTGGGTATAATACTTCAGGGGAAAATGGTCATTCAATAAAATGAGGAATTTCAAGCATTCTTGATGAAAATGCCAGAGCTGAATAGAAAATTTTACTTTCAAACACAAGGATCAAGAGAATCATGAAAAGGTAAACAGAAAATAGAAGTCATAAAGAACTCACTAAAGTTGAACAGTTTACATTCTACATGGAAAGATATTTGTAACTCTTGTCAGTATTAGGGTAGTTGGATAGATTTTATATATATATATATATATTATATATATATTATATACACACACACATATAGAGGGGGCACAGGGTGAGTTGAATATGAATGAATGGTATCTAAAAACTAAATATTGGGAAAAGGAGAAAGGCAAAATAGAATAAGGTAAATTATTTCTCATGTAAAAGAAGCAAGCAAAACCTTTTTCAATGGAGGAGATGGGGGAGGTGAGAAAGAGTGAATCTTACTCTCATCACATTTGGTTTAAGGAGGGAATTACAAGCCCACTCAATTTAGTATAAAAGTATATCTTACACTACAGGAAAATAGGAGGGAAGCTGATAATCAGGGGTTGGGGGTATGACAGAAGGGAGGACAAATGGTAGGAAGGGGTAATTAGAAATAAACACTTTTGAGGAGGGATAGTGTCAAAAGAGAGAATAGAATAAATGGGAGCAGGATAGGATTGAGGGAAATACAGTTAGCCTTTCACACCATAACTGTTAGGGTAGTGTTTTCATGACTACACATGTACAATATTGAATTGCTTGCCTTCTCAGTGGGAATGGGTGGGAAGGGAGGAAAGGAGCAAAGTTGGAACTCAAAGTTTTTAAAATGAATGTTAAAAATTGTTTTTACATGCAATTGGGAAATAAGACACACAGGCAATGGGGTATAAAAATCTATCTTGTCCTACAAGAAAATGGAGGGGATGGGGATAAGAGAAGGGACAAGTGTGATAGAAGGGAGGCCAGATTGGGGGAAGGGGTAATCAGGATGCACGCTGTCTTGGGGTGTGCGGAGGGGAGAGATGGGGAGAATATTTGGAACTCAATATCTTGTGGAAGTGAACATTGAAAACTAAAAATAAATAAATTAGTGAAAATAAAGACAACAACAAAAAAAAGAAAAAATGCAAATTTTCCTGCAAGGACTGCTCTAATCAAATCCCTGAAATTTTTGGCATTTTGTTTCCTTGTTGTCATTATTTTTTAATGAAATTATCTATTATTTGTATACCTTATTCTTTGACACTCCTAGTTTTAGGGATTAAGTTATTTAATCTCCAATTAATTTTAATCATTTCATCAGCCGCCCTCATTACACAGAGTTTTAATGCATTGTGGTTCACAAAAGATATATTTAATAGTTCTGTTTTTATGCATTTATTTGTGAGGTATTTCTCCTCTATTACTTGTTCAATTTTCATAATAAAGTTGCAGACAGTAGAGAAATATGTATATTCTTTTCTATTCTAATTCAACAATAACCAGAGTTCACATCTAACTATTCTAAAATTTTATTCATCTGCTTAACTTCCTTCTTGCTTATTTTTTTGTTTATACTTATACACTCCCGATTGACATGGGAGCTTTGACCTGCTCCTTTTGTGACGTTGGCTGGTTTGATTCTCCTTAGAAGCCTAGGATCACCATAGTGGTGCCAGACATAGAGTGAATACAGTTTGGCATTAGCCCACTATAACTCAGACCTCCTAAGCTCAAGCACCCTCCCTCCCTTAGACTCAAAGGTAGCAGGGATAATAGACTTGCACCATCACACCCAGTTCAAAGAGACTCTTCTAAAGTGAAGGTCTACTCATGTCATTCTCCTCATCAATCTCCAGTGGTTCCCTATTACCACCAGGATCACATATACAGTTCCCTGGTTTGCATTTGAAACTCTTTACAAATTAATTCATTCCTAATTTTCCAGTGTTTTCTTTCTATGCTTTCCATTTACTCATCCTACAATCTATCCACACATTCTGTTTCTCACATACTCAACTTCCTGAATCTGTGTAATTCCATTTGCCATTTCTCATGACATAATGTTCCCTTTCCTTACCTCTTCTTCCTTCCTTCAAGACTCAGCTCAAAAGAGGAATAGAATTTGGGGGAATAAAACTGTATCTCTTTAGAGATGTGGGATAGATTTTTTTTCAAAATATGCTACCTAGCAGTAGATTGAACCTCCATGACTGTGAAAATGGATCTTTTAAATTACAGTACTTCCTGGATATTGGGCACATCAAAGATACCCGCTCCCAAGTAAAGTGGAAACTGCCACCTGAATGCAAAAATTTCAGATATTAGGGGTAAGACTGCCTCCAAAATCTTTTCAATTATGCCATTATATCTGATTCTCTCTATATAACCTGTAGTCTGAGAGATCTAAAATGAACAGATTTGTCCTGTGCCTCTCAGACCTGTCCTTATGTGGTGTAGTTGGTACAACAATAGAAATGAAATCTAGATCATCCCAGGTTCAAACCCAGATGTAGATATTTCCTACCTGCATGACACTCTAGAAATCACTTAAACTCTCTGTGCCTCAGTTTTCTCATCTATTCAATGAGGAGCTTGGAAATAACCCCTAATGTCTTTTCAACCTTTGAATGGATGATACTATGATCTAGACCACACTGTTCTTAATCTTTTTGTGTCATACATTCCATTAGTGAACCGGTGAAGCCTAAACACCAAATTTCAGAAAAATGGGAGTTTTTTTTAAATATAAAATGAAATATATAAAATTACAAAAGAAATTAATTACTTTGAAATATAATAGTCAAAATATTCTCAAAATAATGACAACAAATTCTTGGGTCCCAGGTTAAAAATTTCTGTATTAGACCCATCTCCCTAGACCCAACCCGGATCTGAATCCATCTCAGGCAACTGAGGCAGACAAGGCTTGTCACTAATGACTCCAATTTTATTGCACAATATGCAATCATCTTGTCAATATCACTTCTGTTTGATCTTGAAGAGTAGGATTCTGGGAAGAGGTTTCACCTGTCAGCCAGCACGTGAAGGCAGGTCTGCCTTGCTTCTCCCTAACCCTTCTCAAAAGGCAGAGGACACTAATGAAATGTGAGCTGCAGTGAGTACACACTGCCGCATTCCTGCCAAACCCACCAGGAGAATGTCAAACACTTGAATGTTTCATTACATTTTATATTTCATAGGATGCTGCAGGGTACAAAGGGAGAATCAAGTGTAATAGCTCAATGGAGAAGGTTTTGGAGGCAATCCCATCCTGCATGCCTGAAATTTTTATATGTGGGAAGTCCAGGGGCATCCCTGCATGTAGCAAATCAAATATCCATTAAGAACTATGATTCAGAAAAGCAATTGACAGCACTAAGAGTATCCAACCTACTGTTCCATGGCATACTTCGAAAAATCTGCCCCCTCCTTGCTAAGGAGTTATAGTTTTATGTCCTTGAGTATCAGAATGCTGGTTGATTGCTGCTTAATGTACCCAAATTGAAATCATCATGGAGAAGAGACAACAACAGATCTGATGAAGGATAAAGGATAATATAAAAAGAAAAAAATTATAAGGTCATATTTTTCTAAAATGTCTGTCTCTGAGAACAAAAGGCTGTTTACAGTTGTTTAAAAGCTAATTAATCTTTTCCCATATATCCATGAGGTACACTTATTTTCCAAGTTTCTCCAAACCTTTGCAACTACTCTTTTAAAAAAAAAAATCTCCTGGAATATTGACCCTGTTGCCCTAGTCCGGACCCACACTCTTCCTTGGGATGTTACAACACCAATGTTTCCAGGTTCTCCATCCCACTTGATCAGTCCACTCAAGGCACTTCCAAGTGTCCCACCATGTCATCTTATGTCTATGGGATTCTCATGCAGAGAACTAAGTGGCCTCTATCAAGTAAGCCAAGAAGAAATGTAGCCCTAATGCTGGGTACACGTTACCAATGTTACCAAGGCTTCATCGTTTATCCCCTTATTTTTGTCTCCACTCACCCTTCTTTACTTAATATATATCCAATTGTTTATAGCACAGTAATTGTTTTATTGTGCTAGCATAGATTTATTTTTAACTACTTCTTGACCTTGACTACATTGCGTGATATTTCTCACCACTGCAA
This sequence comes from Bettongia penicillata ogilbyi, assembly GCA_023548195.1. NCBI lineage: Eukaryota > Metazoa > Chordata > Mammalia > Diprotodontia > Potoroidae > Bettongia > Bettongia penicillata. Next base: position 5,711,341 of record JAJHZJ010000024.1, read on the forward strand.
GATTTTAATTCTATAGTTGTGATTTCCAGCAAAGGAATATTTGGAAAAAAATTCTTAAAACAAACAAAAACTGACCTTATGAAATGGATGTGCTGCCAGCAGGTGACAGTAGTGTGCCACAGTCAGGTGGTCTAAATAACCTAATGTTATGGGTGCATTTGATGGAACTATAAATTAGCATACATTTTTCTTCCATTTTTCAACACAGAAATGCTTTATTAAAATAATTTCAATTAACTAGCATGAAGATAAATATTTTAAGCACCTTTTAAAAATAATGATATGTTTTAGGTACAATTCAGTAGCTTTCTCAGTAGTCTATAACCACTTCTATCTCTCCCCTTCTCCCTAACTACATGGGTACCATCCAAATTCAGATACTTATTATGTCTCCCTGAACTATTGAAAAAACTTCCTAATTATTTAGCCTGTCTCCAGGCTCTTCAAATTCATCTTCAAAAGACATAGATTTGACTATGTCACTACTCTCATCAAAAATCTTCAATAGCTCCCCTATTCCTCTTCCACAATCTAGGCCCTTTAATTCACATTACATCAAACAAGCATCCTCTTTCCTCCACTTATTTTTTGCACAAAGTGCCCCTCTTGCCTGGAGTGTACTCCTCCTTTTCATTTCTCAGAATTCTTGTCTTTTTCAAGTCTCACCACAGGTGTCAATCTCAACCATGAAGCTTTCCTTGATCTCCCCAGTTAATGCTGCCTCCCTCTTCAAATTATCTTGCATTTCTTCATTGTTACAAAGGTTTTATCCCTCCAATAGAAGTAGAGCTCCTTGAGGACATAATTGTGTCTATTTTAGTCATTATCTTCACACCTAGCACAGATGCTGACACATAGTAAACCCTTAATACATGTTTGCTTGTTTGATTGATTTTATTTTTAATTTATGGAATTAAACAAGCATTTCCATAACATAGTACAATTAAAAAAGGAAGATTATACAGGAAACTGAAAATCTGTTACGCACAACTTGCTATTTCTTTCAAATAAACAACAAAATTATCCTGTAAATTTCTTTTTTCTTTTCTTTTTTTCTCCCCCCTCATGCCCTACAGATGGCTACCATTAGATTCAAATATGTATGTATATATGTATGTGTGTGTGCATGTCTTTATGCATGTATGTATATATACATATAGATACATATATGTAAAATTATTCTATAGTACACTTATTTCTCTGGATGCACATAACATCTTTCTTCATATGTTCATTATACTTAATTTGGGTATTTATAATAGACAAAATAACTTATTTGCTAAAAATCATTTGTAAAACAGCATTGCTCTTATTGTATGCAATGTTTCCTTGGTTCTGCTCATTCCCTTCGTTATGTCATTTAACCTTTCCATGATTTTCTAAAACCATTGAGCTCATCATTTCTTATAGCATAGTAGTATTCCATAATAATACCACAATTTGTTCAGCCATTCCCTAACTTAAGGGCATCCCTGCAATTTCCAGTTCTTTTTCACCACAAAAAGAGAGGTATTATAAATATTTTAGAACACATCACTTCTTTTCTTTTTTCCTTAATCATCTTTGCAAATAGACCACTTAATGGTATTGCTGGTATAGCGTATATACGTAGTTTAATAACTTTTTGGGCATAATTCCAGATTGCTCTCCCAAATGGTTGGATCATTTTACAATTTCACCAATAATGAATTAGTGTCTCCAAATTTCCACTTCTCCTCCAACATTTGTCACTTTCCCCTTTTATCTTTGTAGCCAATCTGGTAGATATAAAATAATATCTCTATATTGCTTTAATTTACATTTATGTAATCAATGATTTATAGCATTTTTCTATGACTATAAATTATTTTGATTTTGTCACTGGAAAACTGTCTGTTAATATCCTTTGACCATTTAACAGTTGGGGAATGATTTGTATTCTTATAGATTTGACAAAATTCTTTATTTTAGATATGATACTTTTGTCTGGTTAAACTGTCTAAAAAAAAATTTTCCCCCAATTTTCTACTTCCTTCTAACTTTGGTTACATTAGTTTTATTTGTGCAGAAACTTTTTAGATTTACTATAATCAAAATTATATACATAACACCTAATTTTGCTCTCTACTTTCTTGTTTATTAAAAAATTGTTCACCTAGTATCCATAAGTGACCAATAAAATATCTCTTCATGCATAGATCATGTATCCATTTTTGCTTTATCTTGGTAAATGGTGTGAGATGTTGGTTCATGCCTAGTTTCTGCCATACTGCTTTCTAGTTTTCCCAGAAATTTTTTACCAAATAATGAATTCTTATCCCCAAATCTTAAGTCCATACACTTATCAAATACAAGGTTATTCTGTTATTTAGCGCTATAAATTTTTATGTCTATTCCATTCCATAGATCTACCTTTCTATTTCTTAGCCAGTACCAGTTAGTTTTGATAATTATTGCCTCATGATACAATTTTTGTAATCTGGTGCTTCTAAACCACCTTCCTTTACACTTTTTTTCATTATTTCCTTTGATGTCCTTAACTTTTTGTTTTTCAAAATGAATTTCATAATTTTTTCTAATTCAATAAAAACTTTCTGACAATTTGATTGGGATGGCATTGACTATATGAATTAGTTTGGTTAAAATTATCATTTTTATGACCCTGCCTACCCATGAACAATTAATATCTCTCTAATTATTTAAATTTTATTTTATTTGTATAAAAAGATTTTTTTATATAATTTTGTTTACATAGTTCTTGGGTTTATTTTAGCAGGTATACAACCAGGTATTTTATATTGTCTAGAGTTTGCATTTACTAGAGTCCAGAGTTATTTTAAATAAGGCACTTTTTACTATCTGTTATTGTATTTTAGTTTGCAATATATGGGGATGCTGATGATTTATGTGCATTTTCTTTATATTCTGTTACTTTGCTTAATTTTTAATTGAATCTTTGGAATTTTCCAAGAATATCATCATATAGTCTGGAAAAAGAGATAGTTTTATCACCTCATTCCTTATCATTATTTCTTCAATGTCTTTTTCTTTTCTTATTGATATGACTAGGATTTCCAATACAATATTGAACAATATTGGTAACAATGAGCATCCTTGTTTCACATCTAATCTTACTGAGAAGGCCTCTAGTTTATCCTCATCACAAATAATGCTTGCTGGTAGTTTTAGATAAATGCTTTTTTTTTTTTTAACCAATTTAAGGAAAAATCCATTTATACCAATACTTGCAAGTATTTTTTTTAAAGAAATGAGTGTTGAACTTTATCAAATGTTTTTTCTGCATCTATTGATATAATCATATGGGTTTTTTAAATTTTTATTATTGATATAGTCAATTATGTTAATAGTTTTCATTATGTTAAAACATCTCTGCATTACTGCCATAAATTCCACTTGATCATAATGTATAATCTTTGCAATATATTGTTGTAATCTTTTAGTCATATTTTATTTAGGTTTTTTCCCATACATATAGATGTGTGTTGAAATTAATTAAACTATTCCTTTAGAAATACATGCTAACTTTTAGCCTATGCAAGTGTACTCTCTTCTTCCTGTCTCCTCTTGATAGTGGAAATGGGAAAGAACATCACAGTTTATCAAATAGGAGTCTAGTTAGCTTCCTCTGTATCTAGTACCCATAAAAGATCATAACCCCTAAAAAATTGATCATGTCAATAAAGTTCTATGGTACCTTACCCACTGAGAGGCATAGAATACTTTCCCCACCAATTTGCACTGTTGGAAAATTGAATCACTTAAGTTTCAGTGTCTAATATTCTGACATAAAAAGACACACAGAATTTCAAAGAACTAGACTCAAAACAGTATTGACTTATGAGGGAATAACTTCCAATTATTTGTCTAAGTGAAGTCAGATCATGAATTAATTGAAGCAAGGATAAAAATCAATACCAACCTAGAATAAAGATAAAAAGATAATACTGTCTAAAAATTTCAACTCCTACCTGATATTATCACAGAAGTTAATGGTGATTTTAAATGGTAAAAAGGTACAGGAAAAGACATTAGTGCCATCGATTCTTATTTTCTACAGTCACTTGAAGATATAAAGTATTACAAAAAGAACAAAAAAAAGCCCAGAAATTGTCAGTCAGCAAACTATCTCCTTGCCAAATAAAGAGCTATGCTAGCCAAAAGTAATTTCAGCTGATAATATAAGTTCAATTACAAAATCTCACAGAAGGAATCATGGACAATTATAATTAGTTTCGTTTTATGAAACATTGAAGAGTGGTAGATGGAAATGGAGTATATGGGATGGTAAGAGAGGACTAGCCTCTCTGGTGTGAAGACTTACTGAGAGCTTTTCAGAGCTGTCATCCACTGTTAGTGTCCACCTGCCACCCAACTCTCAACTGTGTCTCCAAAAAAATAGTAGCATACACAGTGGCAACACCCCAGTAAAATCTTCTCAGCAGATGGCCTCCTCCAGATTGAGAGTAACCAATAGACTTCAAACCCATCAGTAAGGAGGGGGCATGTCTACCCAAAGCAAGTGAGGATCTTCTAAAGTGGAATGAGCAGATGAGAATAATTTGTTCCAACTGTCATGAAGGTGTCTGAAGCAGGAGTTTTGGAGCACTTAGAGCTTAGTCAGATATCAAAGATGCCAAGGTCATCCACTGCATCCTGGGCCATTAAAAGTTGTCTTAATTTTTGGCTTGCCACTGGACTTCAAAGACTCTGGAATAGAAAATGAAACTGATGATTTTGTGTGATTCTACCTCATTTAAATCCAATTCATGCACAAGTCAAGACATCTCCCCATGATGTCATTGGTCTTCTTCAAAAATGGAGGATGATTAACAAGATGGAAATATCAATCTTCAGAAAACTTGGCATGAGTCAATTTAGCCAAGCCATCCTAAGAGCAT